>JAWNNW010000596.1:1200000-1880114 GCA_035044465.1 Scaptomyza tumidula | reverse complement strand
CTAGAGTCTTAAAACTTCACAAATAGGTGGGTCCATGTGTTAAGATTCGAGAGCTTCGCCCACTGGGGACGATAACGTGTCGATGCAAATCGATAAAAACACATATTTCCCACAACTTTTGGTCAGCATTAAATTTGAATGACACGCCCGCTTATGTTATCCACCAAACTTTCTTTTATAGATGTTAAAAATACGTAATTAAAAATCGAAATAAAAACTTATAACTCATTCGGGTGGCCATGAAATGTTAGTTTACGCACTTCATCATATTGAGTTGGATTCCTGCATTCCGGGCATTCCCTTTGCTCTCCCCACCAACGGTAAATGCAATTCTCGCCAAATACGTGTCCACAGGGAAGAGCAACGAGGCAATGTTGAGTATTTTGGTTAGTTTCGGAGAGGCAAACCGAACAGATCTTACGACATTTATCTCCGCCACAACGAATGTTAATAATATTTTGTATTTTCTCACACTTGGTGCGCTCAGTATCCAACTCATTTTTTAAATCTTCTATACTTTGCTGCCGCATTTGCATTATCGGTGATATTTGCTCCGACAGCTCTGTTTTCAGCTCATTACACTGCTCCATTATATCATTTAATTTTGTCTGAACTTCTCCCATGCTTTTTATTGAGGGCCCACTGTTCGAATTCAGAGTTGCGAAGAGTTCATTTCTTTTCATCGTAAGGACTTTCAATTCATCTTCAATATCCTCCTTTTGCTGTCTCAGCGTTGGTCTCTTATATTTCTTAACGGCCGCGCACGGTCGACCTCGCCTTTTGCTCATGTTCTTTTGCGTATAGTATTACAAATAAATCAAGATAAATCGGATTCAGAAATATGAAATGAGCTGTGAATGCCGCAAATAATTTTGTTACAATGAAGTTATTCGTAAAAACTGTTCCGTCGTGGCAGCAAAGTTAGTACACAATTTCTATGCTTACTACAATTTTTGTTTTTCTTCGAATGTCTTTAAATATTTATAATACATTGGATTACGGAACCAACGGCTTGGAACTATGAAGCCATTTTTTGTGTTAAGCAGTGTACAATGGACAAGCAGTTTTATTTTGTCCAAAGCAGTTACCTCAATAAGCAGTTTATGTTCATGATGACTTACTGCTTGAGATGCTCAAATAAAGCTGTTTATTTGTTCTGGCTACATTGATCTGGCAACGTTTTAAGAACACACTGGTGACAAGTCTATTTAATTGGATAGCATATAAAATAGTTAATAATTGAAAGGTCATCTACCAAATAGTCAGGTTATAATTATGGCATCCTAATATCGCTATATCGCTAATATCGCGATTCAGACAGAGATGTCTATATGCTCTCGGCTGTTTATGCTTATCATTTAAGTGTGGAGTCGCAGATATTATAGATAAACTTATCATCAGTTTAAAAGTCAAAATAATTTCAAAGAAGTTTTTTTATTTTTAATAACAATTCGTCTTTTAAACAAATGTAGTCAAACAAATTGTGGTAAGAGTATAATTCGTGGTCTTTCGGTTCTTTTGCAAATGGCTTGCCATTCAATTTACTACTAAACTTAATTTATGGTTTCGCTTTTGACAGTCAGCTGTTGGCTTAACCGTTTCGTCAGTGCTGCTGTTAGTCGCTAGCAGAGTCAAAGAGTTAGCCTCGAGTGCTTTTATTAACAGTCTGAAGACAGAGATTTTGCAGAGTTGAAAGCTCTTTAGCAGATGGTGTTAAAGCTCTGTTAAACTGCTAGGGGTAATAGTGGGAAATTTTCATGAATTTAACATGCCAGTAAGTTGCTGTTAAAATTTAACATAAGTGTAAGGGATGCGACCTTAACATTATGTTTGATTTAACATTAGAGTAAGGGATGCGACCTTAACATTATGTTTGATCTGTAAACTGGCTGTTGTCAAATCTTAACAGCTAATGTTGCGTGGTTGACATAATACATAATGTTGTATAATGGTTGTTCGACTGTTAAGAGTTACGTGAAATGTAACGTTTACGTATAAAAGGGTTTGTTGGACTGTTCAAAGTTACGTGAAGTGTTTCACCTTAAAGTTGAATTAGCAGAAATGTGAAGTTCGATGTTCGATATGTAAATTTTGACATAAGTAATGTCTAGAATGAATTATCAGACATTAAATATAGCCAAAAGTCTTTTTTATTAACTTTGGCGTGAGTTTGTTGTCAAAACGATAAATTGTTCACAATTTATGAAAATTGAGAAACAAATAAGATTCCAACACAAATCTGTACTGCACAAAGCTTTCCCTAACGACAATTTTCCATTAAGCAGCCTCCCTTCAGTATGCATATTAATTTTTTCACACATATGGGCCATATAATTCGACTAGCTAGCCCTTTTTTTCACGCACATAAGCATTATGTTTACGATATGTGTTTTTGTTGGAAAGTACATTAAAAGTTTGAAAGCGTGAATTGCAATTAGAACGGTTTTAAGCCTCAAGCCTCTATCAAAAGATACATATGTTCACATGTTAAATGCTGAAACTGAAATGTTAAAGTCAAGCAACCGCAACATTCGTTGATGTTTTGAATAGCATATGCTGGCTAGACACACAAAGCACATGGAGATTGGATTGAAAATGAAAAACCCTTGTATACATGACAATGAAAGGCTTATTTTAATAAACTTTTTATCCTAATAGTATATGGATTAACAAAAGATGTTTAATTGTTAAAAACTATTTGGCAACAAACAAAGCGAAACATTCCAAAAGGAAAAGTTATTAAATAGTACAAATTCGACTTAATATCATTTGTGATACGTTTGCTTCAATTGAAATTAACCATTTTAAGCTAATAATTCGGCATCAATCGAAATCGATCCCATGTTAATTATCCCTGTTTAATGTAAATCATTTCATGCTAACAATATTTACTTATTTAGTTGCATGTTTGATAATTGAGTTTAAACTGTCAAATGGAATAATATAGTTTGCTGCCATCTGCTTATCAAATCTGATTTCCTAAAACTATATTGGTACTAAGTTCTTTTGCCTTGTTGGAGTGCATAACATAACCAAACACAACCACGAAGACCAACGATGATGCTTGTCTGCATTTTGTCTCGGCTCTGTGTATGCTTGGACTTCGTGTTCTTGCTTCGGTTGATGCTGCTGCTGCTGCTGATGCTGATGCTTCTGCGTTCGTTGGTTGCTTCGTTTCAGTGCCAAAACGGCTGTCATTGTGTGCGGTTGTTATTCTTTCGTCGCTAATAAAAAAAATTGTCCTTTGCGCTTACGTTAGCTTAACCATAGACGCGTCTTCGGTTTGTTGTTGTTTATGTGCAGCGCGTACCAAAAATAGTAATCATAATATTGTAATTACAATTGCAGACTGTTTGCTGTCGTGCAATTGATCATTATCTTATTGTAAGATACATGTATAAATATACATATGAATGTCTATGAATGTGTTATTGTTTTTGCCGGCGTCGGTGTGTCTGTGTCTAACACAGCTGCCTAATTAAGTTCTTCTTGTGCAAATGCTGCAAAAACAAACAGATCAACGACTAACATGAAAGTGCATCGTTCTCTCGTCTCGCTGGTATTTTATTTATAGAATGACTTTCTGCCCAGCTGCAATTGCAACCCTCAGCAAATCAAATAAGAAATAAACATTGACTCGGTAAGTTTGGCAAATAAGGAAGAACATAAATATTATAAGATCGTGAGGTTAAATAAAAACACATAAGAGAATGAAAATATTTTAATCATAATAATTAACCACAGAATGCAAAAAGATTATAATATAATAATATTTAAATATATGAAGATCAGTCAAATAACTTAAAACTTTTCTGAAATATTATTCGCTTTGCTTCAAAGCTAAGAACAACACGATCTTAAGTGTGATCTTGATTGGAAAATAATGAATTAAACCTATTAGAGCTAAGAGATCGAAAAAAATATTTTCGCATTTGCATTTTCAAACTTGATTTCTTAGTATGGAATAGCTCAAGTCAAAATTTCGATGTTAAAATGTAAAGGCTTACTTGATTTAAGTTCGGATTACCTTCTTCCAAGATTATTTTTTTCTTTATTCAGACTATTTGTACTTGGTTAAAGTTTTTTTTTACGTCTTATTTTAGATTTTCCGGATCATTTTAAATTTAATTTAAGAACAAGTTTAAGTTAAAAATTGAAGAAGTTTTGGAAAAACAGATTTTCGAAAACTTTTCTTTAAGAATTCGTTATATTGTTAATTAGATTCGATTAAATGTTGGATAAGCAGAATCAAATGTTTCTCAACGGATAAGTTAATGTTTCAAGCTCATAAAACCTGTCTCTTAAGAACTTTCAATACAAATCAACAGCAAACAACTAAGCACATATAAAACAACTTGATTTAGAAGAATCTTGTTGAAGTCGAGCAGCTGCCATTGCAGCAGATGTTGAGTTGCATCTTTGAGACGGCCATTTGCAGGCATTTTCCATTTCCATTTCCATTCCTTCAACTTGGCCCCACAACTTACCCCACTCATCTCAGTTCAGTTGAGTTATTAAACACTTTTGCTGTCTGCCTTGTTCATTAATGCGTGCAGCACCAAACACGCTACAAAATGTTGCCTTTTGTGCCTTGGCTTCGCTTAGTTGTTAATGCGCTCCCTTTTCTGCCGTTCTTTCTGCCTCCCTGTCTCCCTATTCACACCAACCAACCCCCGCCGTATTAAACTTCATAGCAAGCTTAACAACAACAAAAACAACTACAACTACAACTATCACTGTATGCATGAAAAATCATATATTGCATTCCTACAAGCTTAATTCCAACTTCTTCTCCCCCTCAACAAATGTAGCAAATTTAATACGAGAGTAGCCAAGGCGTTAAGTGCTTCATGTGTTGAGTGCCATTTCAACTGGCTCTGTGTGTGTGTGTGTGAGTGGATTTTGTGTGTTCTCTCTTAACATGCATGTGTATGGCCATTGAGGTTTAATAGCATTTTATAGTACGAATAATTATGGCAATTACCATTGAAAATACGTTTTGGTTGAGCTTGCAAAAATTTTTGGGTATTGAAAACCAATTGCAGACAGAAAATGAATTTTTCGAGTGTTAAAGTGTATTGCATATAATAATAAAGACACAAATCTGTCTATAAGTATATTAATAAAGAGTTCTTTTGATGATTGTTTCGAAACAATAGGATCACCATCAATATATCAAATCTTATTCAATTTGAAACCCAGATAAGAAAGCATTAAGATTTTCCTTAAGTTAAACCAGTTGGGAATTAAAATAAAACAATATTTTCCTTATTAACGTTTTGTTTTGAAAATCTATCGATCGTTAAGCGATTTGTTAAATCGATCATTGTTTTCAAAATCAAAGTCATTAAGACAAATATTCAAATAAAATACGTTTAGTGTTATTCAATATGAAGTTTAAGTTTATTATTAAAAAACATATTTTAGTGATCTTCTTTCTTAAATATTAAGGGAGTATATCCAATGCAAGGAGTTTTAACAGCATGGAAAATCCATTTTATCCTTTAAAAAAAACATCTTCCACTAAGAGTTAATAGCTGTATTAAAGCAAGAATAAATTCTTTAATAAAAAAATATACTATCTCACTAAAACAGTTTTGTTATGAAAAGCTAAGAAGCACAAAAATCAATTTGTCAATATTGTCTAAGTAACATTAAAATGCAGATTCACGATGATTAAGCCATTATCTGGGCGACTTGCAACTGTTGATGTACATCAACGGTTTTGCATAATGTCCGTATCGCTTGAACACAACAACAACAACAACTGTCTGGGTATTTAACATATTTGATGCTCATTAAGTGTCGCAATAAGTGCAAAACTCGTCGACTTACACCAAACGGCCAACTACCGGCGCCACCAACATCCTTCCATGCAAAGCTATTTGTATTTATGTATGTGCGTGCATACCCTGCATATCCAACAAAATGGGTATGATTATCTTTGTTGTTATTGTAAAATGTTCAACTATTTTTAATACGAACTAAAGATGAGTTTAACATTTTTGTATTTATTGGAAACGTAATTCTCACAATTCCATCACCTAAAAAATCTAGATTAAAGATTTAATATATTTTTCTTAAGACGTTAGTTCAGTTTATATATTAAAAGTCAAGTACACAAAAGTTGTTGAAATTATATGCAGTGTGAGTGTATACATTAATGCTCACATAATACGAAAGAGCGTATTTACAGTTATACGAATATAAATGTAAAAGAAGACAAAGAATATGCTGATAAGTTGTTGAGCGTCGCACTTTCATGTTTTAATGTTAGTATTCAATCTCAAATAAGGCACATCGTTTTTATATTTTAGATAAAGAATATTTTGCTTATTACTCAAACCGAATTCGCTGGAATCCTCTCATTATTCTTTCATTAAAATGAGTTAAAAAATAGTAATAATAATAATTAAGTTATTGCATTAAGAAGCTTACAATTATTATTTTATTTTCTTGTGGTTAGTTTATATAGGGTATCAGACTAGTCGTACTCGTCATGAATTTGGCTTGTGTTATTTCATTGCTGGCTGTTCCATTGATGGCGATCAATTCTGGTGGCTGTGATTTAAGTGCGCGTAAATCTTTGCGGTGAAAAGTGTTGCCAGCCCTTATTGCTTCTGCTTCTTCAACTCCCTCGTACCTTTGGCCAGGGACTACTTGTTCAACGGTTGCTTCAAGCTCATACACACTACATACAATATAATATATATATATATATATATATATACTATGTAGTATGTAGTATGTATATGTAGTGCATCGTTCATGGTTTGTTTGCCGTTATTTGCATTTCATTTTTGCGTGTGGCGAGAGAAAATGTAAATTGATTTATTATGCACAAGCGACTGAATGCAGGAAGGACTTGGCAGCCACCGACTCCTGTACACGCACATCTTTGGCTCCTTGCTGCCCAGCAACGAATACTAAATAAAAGTAAAAAAAAGAAAACCTTCAAAAGTAGGTAAATCTTCAATTGAAGTTGCTGCCTGCTTGCCCGCTTGCTGCAGTCGAATTCATTGTGTTGGCTAGCGGGTGCATAAACATCGCTATTAATATTGATTATTAAATGCAACAGAGAACAGAGGACAATGAGAGAGAGAGAGAGAAACGTAAAACGGTTGTGCCCATTACGCATAGTTGCATTCATGCCATCTCTTTCCATCATTATTCACTATCAGCCGGCTATTGAAAGCCGACGGCGCGGAGTCGACGGCTATTCGCTATTAGCCAAATTGCAGAAATCACGCGCTTAAAGTTTGGCTTACCATCTTTTTTTCTTCTTTTTTTTTTCCCAAGCAAGCAAAATTCCCATACAATTTTCAAACCGCCGCAAACATGCAACACAAAGCAAAATTCATGGAATGCCACAGCATGATAACTTTTGGCAATAATACAAAAAGCATGCTGGCTGCCTGCCTGCCCTTACATCCATATACAGAGTAGGTGAGTAGCTGAGCTTTTAGAGCAGGAAGAGAATGAGAAGGTGGGTGGGGGCGGGGGCGTGGCACATTTCCTTGTACAAAATCATTGGGCTGTGCACAACATTTTAAAATATGCATGGCGCTGAGTTTCACAGATATGTTTGTTGCTGTTGTTGTTTTAGTTGTGTGTGTGCTCTGCCGTCTAATAGACATGTCAAACATGTCTCTCGCATGCATATACATATATATGTATGTATATATAAATGTACATGTGTTTTCGCCTACTCTTAGGCAAATTGCAATTGGCTAGCTTTTGTTGGCTTGAACGCTTCAACGGCTGCGGCTTAATGTCACGGCCCAAATTTCAATTAAGTTTACAAATTGATTTCAATAACTTAGACAACAAGACAAACAACCGAGGCGTAGCCGAACATAAACAACAACAACAACAACAACAAACAACAACAAAAACGATAACAGCTGCTGTTAAGAAAGCAAACGCCAGCATTTTAATTGAAATGCATTCATATTGCAATAGAGCGAAAAGTTGGATGGCAAAATAGTTGACTCGCAGGATGTGTAAACTCAAAAGTCCGTATAGTGAAAACAGCAAGGAAGAAGGAGGTTGAGTTGAGAAAGAAAGAGAACTACAGCTGACAGAGCAAATTGGTTTGCGCTTATGACACGACCAGACTAAAAGAAGAAAATGTCAAATATGATGTGCCTGGTGTTGTAAGTAGCTTAACTTGCAGATACCCTGAGAGTTGCACACTGTACAAATATTTAGTATTTAATAGCTACCATTGATTGTGATTCTGTACTTTGAATTTTAAGTAATTCGTACTTAAATCAAGAACGGGTTGGAATGAAACTAAAGACATTCAAAACAAATTGAGAGAGTAAGTTTTAATTATTAAATAAGTGTTTATTAAATTCAAGATATAAATCAAAGATTCGGTGTGTTGATATGTATTATTTGAACTTGAAGCACTTTGATAAAGTCTTCTTTAAATACAGCTTTAGAAACTTTTGCCATTTACTCTTTTGCTTTGATGTTTTTATTTTTATAATAGCACTCAGCTTTCTTTCTTACAATTATTTTCATACTTTCATTTCTTTAGTTAAAACAAGTAAGAAGGCTCTAGTCGAGAAATCCCGACTAGACGATACCCTGATCCCTATACTTCACGCGTACAATCCGTGCTTGCAAGTATGTGTGTGTGTACGCGCATACTGCATACTGCATACACAACTTCAATGTCCCATATCTCCGGTGTTTTTCAACCAATTTCAATAAAAACTTCACAGATTTTCATTATTTTGTTTAATAATTCAAATGGCATCTCAAAGTTTTCCAAATTCAAGATTTTGTTGTTATCGACCCCATGTGTATATCGGAAACGGGAAGAGTTATCGAAAATCGGAAACAAACTTGTACTGCCTAGGGATTAGGCGAGCTTAAGTTCCAAATCTGGAGTCTCTAGCTCTTATAGTCTCTGAGATCGACGCGTTCATACATACAGACGGACAGACGGACAGACGGACAGACGGACGGACGGACAGACGGACAGACGGACATGGCTATATCGACTCGGCTGTTGATGCTGATCAAGAATATATATACTTTATGGGGTCGGAGATGCTTCCTTCTACCTGTTACATACTTTTGCACAAAACCATTATACCCTTTTTTCCCATTTTTAATGGGATCAGGGTATAAAAATAACAAGAGCTTAACATTTCTTTACTTTGTATTGTTATTCTTTGTTTTTGCTATTGCGTCGTTTAAAGTATGAGAGAAAGTATTATGGAAAAGAAACAAATTTCGAATGGCTTATGTTCCCAATAACAAATATGTAAAAAACATTTAGTTACATTAACAACAACAATGTAAAATTATGTTTTTGATCTAAATTTCTATCTATAACTAGGAGGAACAGTTTTTTCTACGAATTTTGTTTTCAACCAAAGATTATTTGCTTAATTATTGTTGTAAAATTGAGCAAAACATATGAAAATAGTTCATGTACAAAGTTTTTTACAAAATAAAGTTGTAAATAAGTTGAAAATCTTACGTGAACAAAGAAAAAAAATAAAATTCAAAAATAATACGTATATAACAACTGTTAAGTCAAATTTGATGTTGTATTATTATTCGATCATTGAAATCCGCGCCACATTTTCCTTTCTACACTTATTCCCAAATAGTCAAAGATAATAATATAGGCATTAAGGAGTCCAGGGTATATAGTATATGTAAAAGAAAGAGCAACCTGTCTGTAGAGTCATATATGCAAAAGACCAAAGCGAAAGCAAAGCAAATGTTGATGCCAAAAGAGAGAGAGTGAGAGAGAGAGAGAGAGACGAAAGGGATGCACTGGCAAGGGATATTATGATGAGGATGTGGCTACGAAGGATATGTAGAATGATGGTGATGGTGTAGTCCATGGCCATGGCGCAAATGCCTTGGCTTAAATGAGTGCTGCTGCCAGTGCTGCAATGGGGTGAGCTGTTAAGCGCTATCTAAGTGCCTGGACAGAGTGGGCAGAGTTATTGGCTGAGGGTCGCATCGGGTTAGGTTCATAATGTGCAGTGTCTGGGTGCTTCATTCATCAGTATTTTATAAAGAGAAAGCAAAGGCACACCGAGGCAAGTTCATAAGCTGCCGCTTGTGGCAACACGTCCAAACGCTCATGAAAACGTAGACAAAATCACGTCGAGAAGATGGACAAATGAACTTGCTCAAGAGTTGTGTGTATCAAATAAATACATGCTAATTGGAAATCGCTTAAAATCTCATTCAATTAACATGACTTACACGTAGCGATATCTATAGTTAGTTATACTAATTGATGGGACGTCCCACTGTACGTGTCCTAGTAGAGAATCCTTTTAGCTTTCGCTTTAGCTTCTAGTGTCCCTTTTATATCCTGGCTCATTGCTCCTGCCAACGTTAAGCGAAGCGTTTATTTCTCTTCTAGCGTTGGTTTTTTGTTTTGATTTTATGTTATGACTTGACCGTTATTTTTGTTTAATGCCTTGGTTTATTATTATGATGAATTTTTCTTTTTTTCTTTTTTTTTTTTGTCTGGTTTTCTTTTGTCCCTCTCTCTCACAGAAATTTCTTTTTAATCCGCTTACGTCAGGCGAAATTCAATCAAGAATTTTGCATTGCTTTTTTGTTTAACCCCGCCCTCCGTCCCCGTCCCCGCCCGCGTTCCGTTGTTCTTTGGTTACGCTATTTGGGTAGCAAATAAATCAGAAAATCTCGACTCTTAGGCGCTGTATTAAAATATATAAATATAATATCTAGTATATAAGCAAATTGGAGCGTGTCTTTAATTTAATAGAACAATTTATGAGAGCGCCATTGATAAAAAATTTATATGTCACAGCGTATTTAATAATTTCCTTGTTTTTTCCTGTCCTATTTGCAGCACACAAACCAAAATAAAGCAACAGCAAACAGAAAAAAGAAAACGTAAATGAATTAAAAATAAAAATCCAGACATAAATATCATAACGCTTAAAGCTTGTGCCATTATTAATAATAATCATATAAATTTAATTTACAAATTGCTTTTCGCAATGATTAAAGTGCGCGCTAATTGAAAGAGTTTAAAAAACATTTTGGGTGTGGAATAAATTTCCAATCGGAAGAAACACACACACACACACATATATATTCAGTGCTATCAATTTCTTGGGCAGCAGCAACATGTTAAACCAACTCTGCGGCATACTGACAGCTCTGCTTATATGCGAGACTTTTACAACACTGGTTGCACTGAGCAGCGATGGCGGCAACGTGGGCGGCAGCGTCGGCGGCTCCACAGTCAACAATGGTGAGTCTGTCATTTTATTTATATATATACAACAGCAAAGTTTTATTACATAATTGGGCATTGTTTTACGGCGCCGGTTGCTTTGCTCTGATCTCATAAATATTTCCGGCATCGCAGCATTGCGTGGAACGCGAAAATTATTTATTAAATTATTATATTGCAAAAGAATTGACACAACGCGGCGTGTTGAACGAATAACGATTCACTTGTTATTTTACATGTAACATGACATTTTTATCGTGGCGCCAATCAAGCAAGTAACACTAACTAAATTATTATAATGCCAACAAGCTTCAAAAACATTGACAACGCCATAAAATTAACAACATAATATGATAAATCTATTTGAATAGTTAAATAGCTTTGGCGTTAAGCGAGTGACAATTGGATTAAGAGTAAGCTGCATATAAAAAAGAAAAAATCCAAAAAGGCTATTTAGTTATTTGATTTCGCATTATTTTGCGTATCTATAAATCTAAAGAACAGATTTTCAATGCAAAATGAAATAAATTTGAACACGATAAGCTTTTGAGTTATTCATAACAAATGATAATTTCATTGAAAGTATTTAAGAATATTTTTAAATAATTAACAAGCTTCTTATTATCAAATAACATAAGATAAAAATATCTGTCGATATATATAATATAAATATTTTTGTATCTCCATCAAAAGTATTTATTGTGTATATCAGCGGTCGGGGAACTTTTTTAATCATTACCTAAAAATATTTTTGTGTAAGTTGATGTAATTATGTCAGTTTAAACAAAAGTTTATTTTATTACCATTTATTTTTATTTATTGCAACATTTGTTATTTTTTCTTTATATATGTGTGTACGTGTGTGTGTGTTTTGGTTTGTATGTATGTGTGTGTAAGGGTTAAAACGAAAAAATATGCACAAAAAACAATAATTTTACTTAATACATGAAAATCGCCCTTCTCCGCGATTCTCAAAAATTCAAGTAAGTCATGAAGGAATTTGATCTTGATTAGCTAAGTTTGCAATGAGTTTGGGTGACTGTTTCGAGCTTTCTCTCTCTTTCCCTCTCATTTTTTCCCGCATTCTTCTTCTTATTTTTTTTTATCTCCCTTGCGGTAGGGTGTTTTAAAAACAAACAAAAAAAAGTGTAAAATAAAATACTTACAAAAATATCAAAAAATTTATAATTTTACCCCCAAACACTTAATTTTTACCCCATTTGGGGTAATTTACCCCGGTTCCCCGACCGCTGGTGTATATCAATTATATATATTATGTTTATTCCTCTTATTGTTTTTTTTTTCAAACCCTTTTCATAATGATTAAAAAATTTTTACAAGTTTATTTATTTAAATTTAAATTAATATGCAATTGAATATTAATGTTTGTAGCAACCAACCCGAAGAATATATAAAAGAAAAATACATATAATAATATAAACTTTTTTTTAACTAACCATATCGGCATTACCATACATTTAAGCTACAATAACATGTAGCATTTTATAAAAACACCCAAAATATGGTTTCAAACTAATTTGCAACTTAATCCAAAAAACTATTTTACAACAAACTTTTTGTTGTTACATGTATTTATGAAATAAGTTGCCGAACAAGTTTAAAACACAAATTCTAACAAAAACGAGAACAAAAATAAATTTAAATTTAATTGAGACATGATAATGACATGAAATATGTTTTTTTTTTTGGAAATTATTCTAATAATCCTAATATATATTCCAAGTATGTTATTTTCCTTTCATTTGATTTTTGTCATTCATTTAGTTGATTGTCCTCGAATTGGACTTAAATTTATGAGCTAAATTTAGCGTTTCATTAGTTTTGCTTATTGCCGTAATTAAAATAATCAGCAATAAGTTTTGTCAATGTTGTTGTTGTTGCATTATAAAGTGATTCAAGATAAATCTTCATAACAATCATAACTCAAATGCCAACTTCTTGGCCATTTGCTTGCTTAACACCCTGACTCTCAATTGTTTGGCTAAACTTTAGGTTAACTTAACTTCTTGCGATGTCCATTCAAAACTTCATTAGGCAACTAGCTTTTGTTGTTGCTGTTGTTGCCACCTACAACAATAAGTGTATTTTGGCCGGAAGCTAAATCAAAATCACACCCGGGCAGAAACTTTCAAGCTAATAAATGGCACGAAAAGTTTTTGGCCGCTCGTTTGTCATTCTGTTGAGGCTGGCCAACGAGCGAAATAATTGTCAATTTGTTTGTGGGTGGCGGCATTCCGGACAATGCCTGGCAGCAGTAAAATTTATTTAAGTGGCCTCATAATTGTTAACAGCAACAACAACAACAACAACAACAACAATGAAAACAAACAAAAAATAAACAAAAGCGCCTGGCCTGCAACTGAAATGAGCAATTATTAAGCCATGAAAATGTAAAACACAAAAAAAAATAAAAGCCAAGTCAACAGACGTCATAATCAAGTTATTACTTTGGCATATATATATGTAAAAAGAAACGTGCAGAGGCTAAAGGAAGCTGGAAGGCATGCAAAAATGCTTAACAATGAAAATATTAATAACGTTAATGAAATTCTCATTTGCGAGGCGCAAAAAAAAAAAAACAACAGAGACAGAAACAGAAACAGAAGCGGAAACAGAAACAGAGACTGAGACCGAGACAAACAAACGGTTAAGTCAAAGGCAATAATGCTAATGAGTAAATGTGTAGGCGCGAGAGTGGAGAGATTGGCTGTTGAGGGGTGGGGTATAAGTGATATGCTGGGGCTAAGCTAAATACCTTTGCATATGTGTGTGTGTGTGTGTGTGTGTACATACTTTTGGTCTGACATCTCAAATATTTGCGCCGCTAAATATGCAACAAAAACTGACAGCGTGTGCTTTATGCGGGTATGTATGTGTGTGTGTGGTGTGGTGTGGTGTCAGTTTTTTGTGTGTGTTTATTTGCGGTCAACCGTATTTTGACAAGAACTTTTGTCTCTCTCTGTGTGTGTGTGTGTGTGTTAATGTGGGTGTGGTTGTACTTTTGTTCAACATTCCTAATGAATTAGTTATGCGACTTTGATGACTTTTAAAAGGCTTGCCACAAGTGTGTGTGCATTGGATACCAAATGGCTAATGTGAAGTAAAACAAGTGTCATACAATAGCCGTAGTTGCTGAAAATGCACTTAAAACTAGAATGTCAATTGGTCCGTTGGGTCACTTGACTTTGGCTTTGAGTTTAAATGTAAGTTGTAATTGGTAGCAGGCTCTTTTGTCTGTTATAAAATAGAGAAAACAAATAATTCACAAATAAAGTATATACGCTGCATTTAGAGCTTTTCATTAGTCTCAATTGTGATACAATTTTAGATAGACTGGATGCTAATACTTTGATACTAAATGTATTTAAATTACAATATTTACTTATTATTTAATATTGCGACTTTTATTTCGTGATCATTCATTTTAAAATCGAATTTCTTACGTGTTGTCTTTAATGTTATTTAATTTGCAATAATTCATTAAGGCTTTACGTTAATTATATAAAAATATTCTTTCAGAATCACAGCGTTCAGTGATAGTAGGATATAGTATTTAACATAATTATAATATCTAAGCCTAATATATGCACATAATTAAACGCCTCGAACAAAATGTGTTTACCAAATTCAATATTCAAGCTAATCGCAAGCTCGATTCATCAAAGTATGACGTGCTAGATTTATTAACAATATTGATATGCCATATCAACCAAACATTTCATCCAAAAGATATGTATGTGTGTGTGTGGATGTGTGTATGCTTAACTCTTACCTGCTTTCAATTTGTCTAACAAGATTTGCCAATTTAGTTGATAGCCAAGCCAATTAGCCAACATATCATATGCCACTCAAAGCTCTATCTCTTTCTGTCTTTATATCTCTTTCTGTCTCTGTGTCCCTGGTGAGGCATTTATAAACATTTGCTTACCTTCGAAACGTTTTGATTTCATTTTGGCACATGTACTTGGCCAAAAAAAGAAAAGAAAAAAAATGCTGTCGTGTCATTCGTAATTTAGTCTATGATGCTTCATAACTAGCTGCAATTAGTTGGCAGCCAAAATCAGTTAACTCAGCACTTGCTCTCTCTCTCTCTATCTCTTTCGCTCTCGCTTGGCTGTTTGCCTGTTTCTTTTGCACACTCATGTGCATAACAATTACATAAACAATTAGATGGTGAGTGCCAACAAGCACTAACGACAGCCAGAAGGATGCCAAGGATGTCAAAAGGGAAGGCCCGTAACAGGAAGTCGCAAAGTCAGTCAGGAAAAATCAAATTTGTCAAGTGTTTAAGTCGTTATTGTTGTTGCTGTTGTTGTTGTTGCTGTTGCTCTTGTGGCGCTGTTAACACAATAAAAATTACACTTAATTTGGCATTTAAGTGGCGACAACGAAGACAATGTCGAAAAATGTGCTTTCCCTTTTGTTAGCGAGCGCTCAAGCTCACGCCATAAAAAGGACACAGCCCCTACCCTTAACCCCCAACTTCCAACCCCCAAACACTGCCAGCACTTTCTAAAGTTTCCCCCTCTCCCCATGCTGGCTGGCATGTGTGTTAAGTATCATTATGTAATGTGACATTTAAACAAAGGAAGCGCGTGTGAAATGTGTTGATGGCTTTGTTGACATGTGAAAAACGAATGAAACTAAACAAAAGAGCTGCCACACAACAACAACAGCAGCAACAACAGCAAACAAACAAAAAATTCCCCGAAAAAGTCAAGTGGTTATAACTATAACAAGAGACACAATGAAAAAAGTATAAAAAGATAACTTTGTAATACTGACTGCCAAATACTCTCGCTTGCATGCATATGTTTGTTCAATGTTTTGAACTGTTTTCGAACAAATATAGTTTATTTATGCCTTCGTCTAGATGTGAATATTGATTAATACTTTTTATTACTTTGCTTAACTGCTTGTCAAATCCAAAGCTTAAGCAGAAATTCAATTATTTTTCATAAAAATTTTGTTTTCGTTTTATGATTTCTTTTTTATGTTTTAAATTTGCTTAGACTTATATATACATGTATGAAGTTTTGTTACTCAGGCTTAGCCTATACTTATAAACACTTTATGAGCTCAGAGATTTCTTCTTCAGTGCGTTACAAACATTTCAACACCAAACTAAAATACTTTCGGCAAAGAGCATAAGAATGTAAGAGTGTTTGGGGGAGTAGGGTGCTTGGCTTATTCCTTATGCCAGATGACAGACACAATGTGAGTTATTTCCATAAGCAAACATCATTTGTCAGTTGCCCTCACTTTCCTTCTCAACCTTCCAACAAAAAAAAGGGGGCCAAAATCTGTGCTTTCCATTATAAAAACAAGAACACGAAGAACACTTGAGAGAGCGACAGCTGTAAGCGATAAGCAATGCATCCTCAAATGATTCAAGCACTTTAAAAGAAGTGGTTGAATGGCCATTTAATATATATAAAAAAAAAAAATTTAATGCCTTTCGCTTCACAGCATCGTTTAATGGCTGTGGCGCGGGGCTGTGGGCAAAGGGCACTGAAGTTGGATGGGGGAGGGACAAAGGCAAGTTGCTGGGCGTTGGTTTATCTGTTCTGATTAGCAATTAGCACGTGTCTTTTCTGCTGTGCCCACAAAAACCGTCCAGCAGTAACCGTTCACTAACATTGAATTATTATGCTGAAGGTCAGCCACGTGGCTGAAACACTCACATACACACACACACACACATACATACCGAAACGATGGACATTGTGGCAATGTCGGCAATGTCGGCCATGTCGGCCATGTCCCGCATGGGCACCGAGATTAATGATGTGCCCGGCATGCCACAGGCGGGCAGAGCATTATTAGCGTTTGTCTCTCTGTTTTTGTGCCGCGTCCTGTGCCTCTCCGTGTGCAGTCGCATAAATCAAGTAGATTATCAGGTAGCGATAGTCAGAGCCAAGGATTTGCATATGAAATTTAGTTGACAGCCACAAGCAGTTGCGGATTTTCATGTTTTTGTGGCCCACTTGCTGCTGCATCAACAAAATATACACAGAAAATTTGTTAGTGAAAAGATGCTCGTTTGGTTTATTTTTTTCTAAAAGGGCTTTCTTTATGTCTTGAACGTGTTATCCTCGCTGGCCAATTAGTTGCTAGTTTAATGAGCGTCATAAGGGTTATGAGCTGGAAAAGTGTGAATGCGCATGAGGGTGATTTTATCTCAGTTGGGTTCTACATTTAATTCTTGTCTGGGTTCGCTCATTAAATATACATAGTTATAAATGAATATGCTTGTCAAGTGGCTGAATTCAAGCATGAAATGCGCTCTTATTATACTTAAATCCCTTTAAAAATGATGTGTAACAAGGTATTACAAGTACTTGCTCGTAAATGCTACATTCTTCACATTAAATTGTTAAATCGGTTAAAATTGATTTTTAAAATATAATAAATTGATCGCCAAATGATAAATGCGCGCCGAACAGATGACTCGACTCAAACGAGTCGGTGATCGTATTTAAATGAACAGAGCGACGTTATCGGAATCAAATGAACGAAATGAACGTTCATTGAGTCTCGGTGGTATTGCTCTGGTATTTATGCGTGTTTAAGTATTTCGCGCAACTGGTATGTGCACACTGGCTCGTGAATTTTGGCGCGAATACTTTTCAGCATAATGTGCGTTAAGTGGTTTAAATAAAATAATATATATAAAACAATGGAAATGACGGCAGCTAAGCGACTACTATCGCCCAACAAGATTAATATTCAGCCGGCGCAGGCAAAAAAGTATAAAAAGGAAGTTGAACTCGATGTTCAAACAATGCCACAGCCAAAAGAAGACGAAAATTATGATTTTCTGTTGGACGATGACAATGACTTTGATGTTAGTGTTCTGGATGCAGCTGCAAACGCCAATCGTCTAGATCTGAGCAGCTGGCAGCGTTGTGTGGTGCGCAGTGTAGAACGTTTGTCCAAAACACACGATTTGTTACTGCAACTAAACAGCGAAGATGCGGATGAAACGGGATCAGCTGTTTGCCATTTGCAAGCACCTTGGAATCAAACAGCTATTCAGTCTGGCGATCTGGTATCGTTACAAGCACACTGGCAACCTACAATCTCTGCCTATGTGATCGATAAGGAACATGGTTATTGTGTCATACATCCGGATCTATTAATTTCCAGCACTTCTGTGACCGGTTCACTTTTTTGCCGGCGCAAAGCTGTTCTCCAAGATCGTTTTCGTGGCGTGGATTCAGCTAATGCGATCGTAAGTTTAGCGTACTTCGATTAAAATGTTTATTCTCTATAATTAATTAAACATCTTGCAGATGATCATTGGCACTCTGGTGCATGAACTGTTGCAAACTGTGCTCTCCAAGCGATTGCGTCTCAAATCTCAAATTCAAGATGCTCTGCAGCAAATGCTACACAATGCACAGCTAGCTCAGCTGCTGTATGCTGCACAACTCAGTCGAGCCGAGATCGAGTTGCAACTCCATAAGTTTGTGGAACCCATTGTTGCCTTTGTGGCACAATATTTGGAGGGCGAATCGACGGCGGTGCAACCACCAGAAATGTTTGCTGGTCGCATTGAGCATATAGAGGATATTGAAGAGAATCTTTGGGTTCCGCAAATGGGCTTGAAAGGCAAAGTCGATGTCTCTGTGCGTGTGAGATACAGAAAGCAACCAATACCATTGGAGCTAAAAACAGGACGTGCTAGCTTCTCCATGGAGCACAAGGGACAACTGTTGCTGTACCAACTGATGCACTCGGCACTTGGCCAGGAGACGCGAAGTGGCCTGTTGCTCTACCTACGCGAGGGCATTATGCGTGAGGTGCGCGAGGGTCGCAATGAGCAACGTGATCTCATTCTGCTGCGCAATGATCTGGCGCATTATCTAACACGTGATGCACAGCTGCCAGTGTTAGGTGAATCTCTTGCCTTGTCCGATCAACCTGGCAAACTGCTGCAACCGTTTCAGCTCCCCGAGCCCATCTCACATCACAGTGCCTGTGGCAATTGTGCCTATGCCACACTCTGCTGCAGCTTTGCCAGTACCGATCCGCAACTGGAGCTAAGTGAATCGCATCCGCTGCGTCGGCTTATGCCGCAAGTCTTGTCACATCTTTCCCAGCCGGACTACGAATATGTGATGCATTGGTGCGGACTGCTGGCACTGGAGGAACAACAATCGCGCCAGTCGCATCAATTGCGTTCGCTTTGGACTGCAACACCTGAACGGAGACAGCAGCAAGGACGTGCTATCTGTCAGCTTGAACTCTCCAAGGATCATAAGGCTTGCCTACAGGATGGGCGCTATGAGCACAAGTTGGTGCTATCAACACAAGCGGCTAAAGATTTCGATTTAAATCTAAGTGGTGTGAGTTTGTCAAAGTGTTTAAAAAGCGTTTTAAAATGAAATCTTAAACTTATCCAAACTTTATTTGCAGTTTGAGCTAGGCGAATATGTTATTGTTAGTAGCACTTCACGTCTAGCCATTGCTGCTGGCCACATAACGGAATTGGAATCGCATAGCATATGCCTGAAACTAGAACGTGATCTTGGCCAGCGTTATGCACAGGAACGTTTCATTGTGGATAAGCATGAATCGCAAAGTTTTGCCAGTTTTAATTACACAAATCTGGCGCTGCTTCTATCGGACAATGAAAGAGCTGCCGAGTTACGTTCAATTGTTGTGGCAAGAACGATGCCAAAGCAACACAAAGTGCTGCCACGCATCATTGCTAGTAAAGGTGGTCCCATGTTACGTGCGTTGAACAAGGTGCAACAGATGGCCGCTCTAAGAGCTTTGACCACAAACACACATCTATTAATCAAGGGATTGCCGGGTACGGGCAAAACACAAACACTGGTGGCCATTGTGCGTCTCTTGGATTTGATGGAGCGAAGTGTTCTTATCACAGCGCAAACGCATTCTGCGGTAGATAATCTGCTGTTGCGACTCTTGCCACATAACCTTACCATGCTGCGTTTGGGCAGCAGTGCAAGGATTCACCCGCAGTTGCAGGGAATCAGCGAGCAGCAGTTGACAGCCAATTGTGAAACAGTCGAACAGTTAACGGAGGCACTACAAAGGCCCAGCATTGTGGGCGTCACGTGTCTGGGCGCTGGCCACGCCCTCTTTCAACAACGTAAGTTTGACTATTGCATTGTGGATGAGGCAACACAGGTGTTGCAACCGACAGTATTGCGTGCCTTGAGTCACTGCAGCCGATTCATACTCGTTGGAGATCCAGAGCAACTGCCTCCATTGGTGCGCAGTCGTGAGGCACGTGAACGTGGCGCCGATGCGACTCTCTTCCAGCGTCTCGACTGTGAGGAGGCAACGGCAGTGTTAACGTTGCAATATCGCATGAATCGCAGCATTACCAAACTGGCCAATCAACTGACCTATGGCCAGGCATTGCAGTGTGCTAACGAGCAAGTGGAACAAGCCAAGCTTCAATTTGAGATGAAGAGTAAGACTAATCTTTGGCTACAACGTGCCCTGCAAACGCATCTGGAGCAAGCTGTAACACTGGTCGACACTTCGGACTGTTCACAGCGATGTTTGGATTATGCTGCGTCCTCAAAACAGCTGGGACAGATTAGCGATTCGCTGGAACAACATCTTGGAGAGGATAGAATAGAGCAAACTGCTACTCGCTCACGTCGTCCACCCAAGTACACAAATTCGTGTGAGGCGGCAATTGTTATGCAGTTGTTGCAACAACTACTTGCAGCTGGCTATGATGCTACACGCATTGGCGTCATTGCACCATATCGCGCTCAAGTGGAACTGTTGCGTCAACTGGGCAAAGATCTCACCGATGTCGAGTTCAACACTGTTGATCAGTATCAAGGCAGGGATAAGAATCTAATCATCTACAGCTGCACCAAAACAGGCAGCACAACTGCAAATGAAACTTTGGAACGTTCCCGCGAGGCGGAAATTCTCGAGGATCAGCGTCGTCTTACCGTTGCGATAACGCGTGCTAAACACAAATTAATACTGCTAGGCGATGTTAGCTGCTTGCAACGTTACACACCCTTCAAACGCCTCTTTCAACATATACCCGATCGCTGTCGCTTACAATTGACGGATGGTCGCATGGGTTTTAGTTGGCAGCAGGTGTTAAACGATTTGAATGATCACAAAACTAAAAAGTAAAGTGAGTAAAACACTATTTATTTGCATAGTTTATTTTTTTTGTATCCTGATATCAAATATTGCATTTTATTTTCATAAATGTCCGTTTGTATAATTTGCTTAGTTCGTGACTTTAATATGCTAAATGGCTTTAAACGAGTAAGCGCTAAAACCGAAAACTCGTGAAAATCCGCGAAAAGTGATTATTTATGCAAAGATTTTCTAATGCTTGCCTAATTAAATTTCAACCAACAATGTTTTTCGTGGTTCTTAACCAAACTTGTTGAAATTATAACGAAATTATTTTTAGTTAAAGAAGAAAACACTTTATTTAATATACATTACTTATTTATTTAGCTAACTTTTTATACTACTTATTTGTTCCCTTGATTCTTAGATTTGAAACAGATTGATTTAAAAATTCATACATTGTCGGCACTTGAGGTAACATTACACTTATGTTAGTTAAATATACCGCAAATCATGCTTGATAAGCAAAGAGTGCTCAATGTAGTTAAACACATTTCATTTATTCAAGGTAATGTGGTTTATAATATGCGTTTAATGTTTTGCTCTCGAAGGTGAACTGTTTGAAATCTCATCCATTTCATGTACAAACATATATATATATATATATATATATGTTCACACTCTTGTCTTGTTACAGCAATGTAATGTGTGTGTGTGTGTGTGTAGAGCTTGTTCATTTTGTAATAAACAAACCAATTTATAGGCAACTATTGTTGCAACTTGCTGGCAACATACTGAACCACTTAAGTGGCGACTCTGAAAATGTTGAAACACACACTCACACAGACACACAAGCACTCGCATACATACTTAAGTATATGCATTATGTAGATATGTATTTATGCGTGTACAGTATAAGTTTGGTCTACCCTACTCTACCCCTCCCCCCTGCCCCCTGCCACGCACACAATTGCACTCTAATCACACCCACTTCAGTTCACTGCCAAACTCATGCTTCTTTCACCCTTTGGCCTCCGCACTTCATGCGCTCATGCTTTCAACTTAGTCACTTCGTTGCACGCGCCGTCAATGCGCACAATGGAGCCCAATGTGGACGTTGGGACGTTGGGTGTGTGGTTGTGTGGGCGTGGCACTAAATGACGCTGAGTGCACATTGCCACAATTCCTGGGCAATGTTGAGCATTGTTGTTGTTATAGCTGTAGTTGTAGTTGTAGTTCTTGTTGTTGGTGGTGGTAGCATAATTTACATGGCAGGCAACACTTGAAACAAAACCCATTGCATACTTGCAGGCGCACAAAGGCCAACAACTAAAAGTTGCCCCTTTGCGTGCGTGTGTCAGTCTGTTTGTGCATGTTTTATGATTAGCGCAATTTAGTGCACTTCAAGATGCTTAACCCTGGCATATACGTAATGCCTAATTAGCGCCAGAGAAAAAGTTTTTTCTCCATTCGCAATAGCTAACCGCAGGTCATACAAAACCCCAAAGACAGACAAACACACAAACAGACAGAAGAAGAACGAACGGACGGACAGACGGACCTGACGGGCGGACTGATAAAAGCGACGCCCAACTTTAAGCTACAAATTTGTTTGGCTTTAGGTTAACCCACAGACGCTAACGGCAACCACAACACAACAACAGCAACTAGTTGAAGGAGAGCTGCAGGTGGGGATGGGTTAGGGTTAGGGTTAAGGGTGGGCGTTAAGCAAAAATGCTCGCAGCATGCAAAGCGCGATAATTGACCTGCTAGCGGCTGAGAGCTAGAATATCTATATATATGTGTCTGTGTGTGTGTTTGTGTGTGTGTGTTGGCCATGCAACTGTGCAACAACTTTCGCTTTGATAAAGGACCTTGGCGTCAAGTCGAGTCCTTTCGGAGGCAGCCAGGCGTGACCCTCTGCTGTATATGCCACCAAAAACAAAATCCATGAACGAAAGAAAGGACGCACCCGCATTGCACTTGCCACAGAGCATACTTTTTCAGAGCTTTACATTTGTAATATATGTTTGTTTATTCATTTAAAGAGTGCAAGCATTTCGAAAAATCGTTTTTAAGTTGCTTGCGTTGATTTGTTATATAAAGCAAATTCGAATTATGATTTTAATATCTAAACAATATATACTTTAAATTATTTTCAACGTTTAGTTTTGAAATTTAAATAAACGTTTGAAGAAATTTAAAAGAATTTTCTCTATTTTCTTGAAAATAGATTTTGTTATATATATATTGAAATAAAAATATTTTTAATTCAATACTGAAACCGATTTTCAGGATATCAACTTTAATTTTAAGTAAATATTTCCATAGCTCTCGTCTCCTTTCACATTTTCGCAATTCAAGGAAAACAAGAGAAAGGACTTTTGGGGTAAAAACAAGTGCGTACAAAGTTAAGCTTAAGGCATTTTTGTCTAAGAGGATATCAGAAACAAAATAACCTGCCAAATGCTTAGTAAAGAAATCTCTGAAAAGCAAAGAAAAATGTTAAAACAATAAAGAACGAAAACCAAAAACAAAGAACAACAGCAATAACAACAATAACAAACGCAACGCACAGCTCATTCAAGCGCATTAAGCGAAAATAAAGTTTCCTTTTTCTTCAAAAATACAAAAAAAAACAACAAAAAAAAAAAAAAATCCAAGAAACGAACAAGAACAACTTTGCTGCTGTGCATGTTTATGTGTATGAAGTCTAAAAGAAAAGCGAAATAGATAAACTTGCTAGCCATGGAAAAGGTTCACTAAGCGACTGCTGTAGCCAAAGGATTTGTGCTGTGAGTCCTTACAAAATTAGTCGGCCAATTTGCATAAGCAATAAAACAAAGCAATAGCAATGGAAATAAAATACACAAAACAGAGGCAACAGACTCCAAAAGTAAGTTTGATGCTGTCTTTGCATGGAAAAGGTCATGCAATTTCAAATTGAATTATATCGTTCAATTTATTTTTGACAATAACTTAAAGTGTTCAGGTGGACCATAATCAAAGCGTCTTGATTGGGTAACTTAAACATCGATTATTGAGTTGAGATTATGAAAATACGTAAATTTACATTTATAATTAAGATATAGTTCTATTCTTGATTAATAATTAAGAACTCGTTCTATACTCGATGCGTCTTGCTAAGCTTAAATCTGCTCTCAAAACAAAAAGACCCATAAAGGCTTTACTAACCAGCTAAGCATTTGGCTTCTTTTTTATCCACTTGTTAATAACAAAACATTTGAAAAAACTTTTATACACTTTTTTTGTTTTGTTTTTTTATTCTTTTGCCTTGCTTTTATAGAGCAATTTTTATGGGGCGTAAAAATAACATTTAAATGTTAACACGCCATTTAAAGGCAAATTTGCACAGAGCATTGCCTACACTTCGGGCGCCGCCGAGCGAGTAGGGGAAAAAATGCGAAAAATCTGTGGCATACCAACAGGCGCCCAGCATGTGGTTTCCTATGCTCTTTTTGTTTTTGCTGCCTTAGTGTTCCGACTGCCAAATGGCAGCTGAGACGGCACCAAAAGGGCAAAAGGAAACAACACAAGGAATAGCAAAAAAAAAAAAAAAAAATAACCATAAGAATACTTTGCTCCAAATTTATTGACGAAAACAAAGTCAAGTGGCGAGTAGAGGCAAAAGAAGAAGATGGAGAAGGAGAGGAGATGAGACCCAAACTGAGATTGCAGCAGATTCTGTGGGTACTCCATGTGTTTACGAGCTATGATAAGCTAAGCAGGCGGCAACTGTGGCGGCGACGAGCGCCATTAAGTATGCTACACGTTGCACGCTCATTCATTCGCTTGCAAGCGCAATGTTGTTGCCGAGCCGGGCAACCACAGAAACAGAGACCCCAAACTATAAATCTATCATGTTTACGCTGTGCTTGACGAGCGTACTCCCGCAGTTTTTTTGTAGATAGATATGCCCAGTTACCCAGTTACCCACAACCCCAATCTCAAATCCCAAAAAAGCAACTATACACAAACACTTGAGCACAATTTGTTTATGCAAGTCGAGGCGAGTGAGGCAGCGAGTAAAACGTTGCTTGAATTATGGCTTTGTTTATCCCAAGTCGCACACAAGAAACAAGAAGAAGATGACAAACACAAAAAAAAAAAACAAAAGAAAAAAAATGAAAACCCTTACACACCCACACTACAATAAGGGCTATTGAAGTTTTTGCCAACGCAAACGAAAAAGTAAAAAACTTTGCCACACTGCATTGCAACTGGGTGATTTTCTATCTGTGTCTGTAAAGATGGGTTGTATGTGATATGTTATGGCATCATAACAATTGATTTTATTTGCCATGCTTATTGATATCGTTTGCGATTCCTACATTTTTCTACTTGTTCGCGTATGATCAGCTGAGAGTAAACCATAATAAAAGGCAAAAAAAAAACACACAATGAACGTTTTATCATAAACGTTACAAAGCTGGATTTTTTTACGAGTGAATGTCCCAAAGCATATAAATTTATATTTACAATTTCTTGAGAATGTGTGCTTTAAATAAACAAAATTATATAAGCTCTTTATTCAGAGACGAAAAGGCTTAATAAAATTATTTTATTGTTGCAAAAAAAGGGCAAAAGCCTAAGAATATAACATAAATTTTATAATGCTATTATGGTATGAAGTTTATTTTCAGCTTATTTATTATTTCTTGTCTTTTTAATCATTATCTTTATTAATATCTGAATTGTAAAATACGACTATTAATTTGTTTAATTAATTAATTAATTAAATGAGCAGTTAAGAAGTGAAGTTTTTTTTATTAATAGTAAAACAAAAAATAGTTTTTGAATTGTAAAAATTAATACGATTTTTTAGAGTTATAGAAAATTAAAATAGTTCTTGTTAATTTCTAAAAACAATTATTAGTATATACATTGAAATATTATCGTTATATTTTTCAGTAACGATTTCTGCACTTAGCTTGAAATTCATTTAAAATTTTCAGTAGTTTTTGATTAAATAAATATCATCAAAAATAAGCTCTTTATGACAAGAAAATCTTGTAGGTTAGTGCAAACTTGCTAAGAGATTTTGGCCATCATCAATAAATTTCCATTAGCTGTCTAACTCTTTTATTGGCAAAGCATATTTATTTATGGACTTGTTGAATGTCAAAACATAAATTTGGGCAAAACAGCAAGCTTCCAATAGAAATTTGAAGAACCCTTCGCAACCCGCTAAAAGAGAAGGGGGTAAAAAAACTTCGTAGCTTATTGATTACGTAGCCTTTCCACAAATACTTTGACACTTGAAACTGGCACTTTGACAAGCCACAAAAAGTTCACTTGATATATTTTTGAAAATGTTTTTGACACGTTTTTAATAAGCTTGTTCCCAACGCAGTTGTTGTTGTTTATTTATTTATTTTTTTTTTTGCATATTTTTTCTTTAAATATAATTTGTTACGCAAAGTACCTGAGTTCTTGGTTCGTGCAACGCCTGCCTCTGACAATTTGTGTTGTTAATTTAATTAAAAGCGGCGTTCATCGGCGTCACGATTGGCGCTCCACTGGGGCCACTTTTATGCGAGTGAAAAAGTGGCAGGCAGTTGGGAGCGCTGAGAGTTTTTCGAAAAAAAAGAAGGTTTTTTCAACTCTCAAACGCAGTCAAATGAGCAGCAATCAGTGGTTTTGAAAGACAGTGGTGTCAAAAACAAAGGAAAACAAGTGGCTTGTTAATTAAACAACAAAGCGGTGAAAATTTATATAATGAAAATGTTAAAACCAAAACAAAACTGTTGGTGGTAGAAAGTTTAGGACAAGACCCTTTAAACTTTATTAAAGTCATTTGCTTTGTGCAACATATTTATTTACGTAGAAATAAAAAATAAATATATTTGTTGGTTTGAATTGCAATTTATCTAAATTGAGTGTGTTTCCAAACTGTTAATCCCACTTTGCCATGGTTAGGTCAGTTATTTTCAATTGATGAAATTGACTGTGCTTTGATTTTTTAAAAAACTTCAATCAAAATTGTAGCACAAGACGCACACACACAAACACACACACACAGTATACCCAAATGACCTGCAAAGCCAATCAATATAAATAAACTTTGAACTTTGCGTATGCTTCGCAAAAAATAACGAAAATAAATATGTTGAGAAAACTAAAGACTTTTGGCCTGGCGTACACAATACAACACAAGAATAGCAAATACAAAACTGTCTGCCGAATAAACTTGAAGGCAAAGCAAACTGAAAATGGCATGCGAATAAAATCAAATAAACTGAAATAAAAGTTCAAATAAAATGTGATTATACGTACGTATGTGGTATGCAGTATGCAGTACGTAGTAGTTTGTATAGTGTGTGTGTAGTGGTGCTGTCCAGAGCACAAAAACGTGGCCAGATACATTGAGTAAACTAGCGTTGAAATCTCAGACTGGTGGTTGCATGCCAGCTCTAACAACCATGGCGGCACTAACAATGGACAATGTGAAAAGTAGAAAAATTCATTTTCACTCGCGTTCACCAAAAAACTAAGCAAAAGAAGAAAAAATACAAGCGCATATGAACAGGAAAAAATAGCGATAACTCAAATTGAATGCCAATAAAGTAACATATGCGGCCCTTCAACTAACTCGAACACATACATGGCTAGCATTGCGTATACGTAACAGTAACTAGCAAGGCGTTCGCTGAAGGACACGCCATGGGCAACATGACGCGCCCCTGCCGGAAGTTGGCAGCGCAGCGCACAAAAAAAACAAAACAAACACACATACAAATAGGAATAAAAAAATACAAATAAAAGACAGAGAGATGGAGAGGGAGTGAACAAAAAAAAAAAACAGAATCCAAACGCCGAGAGCAAAACTAACGAGCTTCGTTGTATTTAGCACAGGCATCTTCAGTGGCCCCAAAAGTAATGCCAATCTAAAATAATACAATGTGTGTGTGCAGCATGTGTTGGACTTGAGGGGAAAAGGTGCAGGGACAGATGCAGGGGGCGGGAATAGAACACACTACTAGATGGGCGTGTACATATATGGCGATAACGAAGTGCCACGAAACAAATGTACGACATACCAGAAATACAAAAAAAAAAAAAAAATCAAAAAAAAGGCAAAAATAATAATAAAAAAAAAAACACATACTGTGAGTGGGTCGCAGTATATTTTTTTTTCCTTTTGCTTTTCGGGTGTAGAGACATCAGCTTGAGCAGATGGGGACTGTCAACAACGTTTCGTTGACAACTATTGACACTAACATGATATTACTTATGCATAAAGCCGTAAAGCATGGCCATGCAGCATGAGTGATGATGTGATCTCCGCGCGAGGTTTGTGTAAAAAGTAAAGGGAGAGAGAATTCTATTTAGAAACAAAATTCAAAACCTATAAACCTACATACAGAAGTATAAATAACATAAACATATAAATATTAGTTTTTCCTGGAATAAAATTAAATGTTATTGTACTATGTAACTTTTTTTTTATTATTAAAATGCTCTTTTTTTATTTGTCTTATATAAATATAAATGTGTCTTATATATGGTTGACTTACTTTAAACCGATGATATTGAATACTGTAATGGTTTTTGCTTTTTAATACAAGCAAATTTCATTTATTGCATTGAGAGAAATCCGCTTTGTTTGCAGACAAGAGTTTATTAAATTTTATTTTCCTGGCAGTCTCATCCTAAACAAGTTTCATGTCTTGCATAATTGAGGCTATTTCATACATTATCGCTTCGAACCCATCTCGCCGCTCTGCCACACTCCGAACCACTCCACACATGGAAGAATACTCATAAACATGCTTATGCCGTTGGCTTTGCATCTATTTTGCCTTTTGTTATTTTTGCATACGTTATGTATATTTTTGTACAATTTTTCATTTTGTGTTTTTTGAAGAAATTGAAAATGTTTCAGGACAACTAAAAAAAAAAGAAGAAGCAAACTTCGCATCAGAAGGCAGCCCTGGTCGTTTGTTGGCCCTGCCCGACCCTCAGGGCTGTGATTCTGTATTGGGCTACGGTTTTATATTAGCACTTGGACATTCTGGGCATTATCATAAGCTTATCGCACGACGAAGTGCGATACACAAGAGTATGTGTGTATGAAGTGTATGTGATGTTTGTGATAGCTCATCTCAGCATTTATTGTTCCCTTAGCATTTTTGGGCAGGCAGGGAAATTTAGCTTTAGAAAAGTTGTTGAAAATTCTATTGCATATTTAAAATTTAGCTTCGCATGCATTTCTTGGCTCACCTGAAAGCAATTCAGAACATGTATTTTCTGTATGTTTTTGTTTAAATTGTTCGTTCATCAAATATTTTATGTTTGTTTTCTGGTCCATGTTTGCTGTGCAAAAGAAACCCTCATCAAATATTTTATGCCATTTAAGTTATTCAAAAGATTGAAGAGAACAATTTTCTGATAATGTTGACCTTATGGTATGGTATGTATAAATGTATGTGTTTTAAAATGCACTTCAATTTCAACAATTGAAGTGATTTTATTGCTAAAGCTTCGTGCAATAATAATGGAATTTTATTTATGACATTCTTTCGTTTAAGGCTTGGCATAAAATATCTTTTCACTCCAGTTTTATTTCTTCAACAAAAACAAATTTTAAAGGCTCTAAGAAACTCTGCACTTTTCCTCACACATAAATAATATTTATGAAATTATTTAATGATATTTAAATGCAATTATAAAAAAAAATTCATTTGTTTTTTTCCTTTTCTTTTGACAGTTGTCTGAAACTCACTTCAGTTTGTATGAAAAATGTTGAACGACACTTTTAAATTTATTTTTAATTGTTTGCAATACTGTTAAACGAGTATTTTGCATATTTTAAAGCATACACCACTTGTAATTTCTTTTTAATTTATTTGTATTTATTGAGGCATGTGGCACACACACAAACACCTCACACTCACTTCCACTTCCACCCACACCCACACCAACAACAACAACAACCATTTGCACCTTCATTAATATGCAATAATATTTAAGTACTCAGTCTGTTGAATTAACATCAGTTTGAAGTCCATTTTCTGTGCCAGACCCAGACCCAAACCCAGACCCAGACCAAGGCTGAGGTCGAGACCGAGACCCATTCTATTTAAGTACTTCGACACCAAAATAAGAGAGAGAAATTGTGGCTTTCGCTTTTGCTTCGAGGCGTAAACAAATACGCGACTGCCACGCGTCAGTCATTAAATCCGGAATCCTGAAATACACGCCTCAACCCCATCGAGGCTTTTGAACTTTTTCGTTTCAGTATCGTTTCAGAGGGATGGCAAGCAAATGCAGCTTCAGGCTTAAAGTTCTTTGCTAATGAGAAGACCGTCTAATTAATACAAAATCTACACTTGCCTATTGCGGAAATTGGCAATTAAACAGCAGTGTGCTACTAGCTGGAAGTTTCATTGAAAGCAAACACCTCGTGCGTCTGTATATCCATTCATATCATATATAGACAACTTTCCCGACTGCAGCTTTTCCATTTTGTTGCTATGCCTAGACACCACAAAGAGGCAACTTAATTTGTTAGCCACAAGTCCCACCAAATTGGCAAAGAGCTTTGTGTTACCATCTAACGAGTTGGATTGCTGGAAGATTGACAAGAAATATTTATCAGTATCAGTGCATATGGCTCAAAGTAAACTGTTCGCGACTGGCGTTCTGGCCTTTAATTGAAGTTGAAGCATTGCAACTTCGCTTCGACTGTCACCGTGGAATTGGCTATTAGCCGACTAATGTATTTTGGGCTTGGTTGTAGTGCAATTGGAAACAGTAGAGACAAAGCCTTATCTCAAGTTTAGTTAGCGACTTTAGCAGCTGCAGCTGTTGTTGTTCTGTGTTTTGTTTTGTTTGTTTGCTTGCTTGCTTGTTTGTTGCTTGTGGCCATCGTCCGAACATCAAAGCGAATCGATGTTGTTTTCGATGTCGTTGCCGATGTCGTCGTTGTCGTTGTCGTTGTTATTGTTCTTGTTAGCTCCTGGTTAATAAAGTAGCACTTAGAGCTTGATGGAGGCAAAGGCAAAGCAATGGACGCTTCCATCGCCATTGCCAATGGCCGAGCGGTTACTTAAGTTCTGAGCACAGTTCAATACGTATGTGAGTGTGTGTTTTGTGTGTGTCTGCTTCTGTCGTGGATGTGATGCAGTTATGCTCATTTCCGCTTGAGTAGCTTCCATTCCTGACATGCTTTGCTTACATTGAAGTGCACATTGCACATACATACATACATATGTCTGTGGGGGTGTATACTTGGATGAGTAGAGATATATCTCTACAGAGATAACTTCTGTGCGAGGGTTGAAAGAAAAATTGTTTTTTGCCAATTAAAGATTTAATGATAAAAATAGTAATGATAAATTTTCAAGTCATTAAAATATCACTTTGAGGTATTTTTTTTGTTAATTTTCTTTAAGATTTTAGTAAAATTTAATATGTAATATTTGAAAGTCACAGAGACAAATATTTTAATTGAAAGGGTACAGAAATCAATGTTACCTAGTTTTATCCCCTAAATACGTTAGTTTTAAGTTTTCAACACTTATACATTTCTTAGTTGTGTTGTAGTGTTGTATTAGTGTTTAAGCAGCCCACTTGCATGCACAACGGTCTGGACAGAAGCATAAAAACAACAACACAGGCAAGAGCATATAGAGAAATGCAAACACTAACTCAAACAAACACAAACACCAGACTCATACACCAAACAGAGTTGCCATTGCCATGTCACTCATTCATTCAGTCAAACTGTCAATGCGAGTTTCAATCTTTGTATTTTGCGCTCTCGCCTGCAATTGGCAGATTAGGAAGCATTACATTTGCTTGATTGAACTTGTGCTCCTTCCTATACTTCTTTCATTCCACCTTTCTATCGTATAAGTGCTTGCTGTGTTTCTGATTTTGCATTTTTATTCTTTGGGGCGCTTTGAGTAAGAATGCCAAAGAGTCTGCCAGACGCTTTGACAGAGCCAAAAAACCAAAAACCAGAGACCAAAGCCAGTGAGCTACCTCACCAAAAGAGACACGTTGCTAAATGCATAAGCAGTCAACCCTGACCCACATACGAGATGCTCATTCGAACATAGACAGTCCAGCTGAAGTATTTCAACTAGTATACTTTATGCTTCATACAATTTAAAGTGCACTTTTCATCATCAGTTCAAATAAAACTTAACTCACAAAAATATATTTTAGACTATTTTTTTTTTGGATTTTTTATTTTTGTATTTTGTTTTTTGTATGTTTATTTGCCGTTTCTCAACTCATCACTTAATCCGCCAACTAGAAACAACGATGGAGCAGGATCTGAGAGAAGGACAAACTTTTTATACACTTGCAAACATAAGTTCATATCATTTGCCTTCTCAATTTGTAACGTTACATAAATCTGAACAAGTTTCAAAATGCTAATACATTTTCTTAATTATCCCCAACAAGTTTATAGCCAACAATATTTTGGTTCCTTAAACATTTTAATTAAACAAAATTTATATGCAACACACAAAATACAATATTTATCTTGTCAAATGATACCTCTTTAAGAGTATCTTCGTCTTCGGTGATTGAATTTTTTTGCTTACGTTGACTTTTGGCTCTTGCGATTTTCAGTTGCATTTATATGGGCCATAGATCTCAATTTGTGCGACTTGCGAATTGGGTTACTGTTTGGCGTCGGAGTCTGGGCCAAGCAATGGACCGCGTCAGCGTTAAGAAATAGTGGCGGCTAAAAAGACGCTGGGGCGTGGCACTGAAAGAGGGCGTACCAAAAAGTTTGCTTAGCTCAAATTTCAGTGACTGTCAGTGGTGTCTGTTGTTCTTGCCAAGCATATCAATTAAGTTGGCACTTGCTATCCGGCTATGCTAACCAAAAAGTCAGCTTATCATTTGCATGGAAATTATCCTATCCACACACACACACACACACGCACGCACACACAGACAAAGGCAACACAATTGTATCCTTTCGCTAGCGACCGCAAAGCATCAACTTTATAACTTTAAATAAAATCACATCTTGGCAAAAACAATGTGAATCGCACAAAAGCAAAAATGTTTCACAGTAGAGTTGAGAAATTTTTTATTTCTATTAGTTTTTTCTGTTTTTTTATATCAGCTTTTTGTTGGAAAAACAAAAGTTTCGCCTCCTTTAAATTCATTTAAACGCTTTTAGCGCTTTTCACGCCAACCAACCAGCCAACCAGGATGTCTCCCGCTCGTCTACAATTTTATGGATGGCCCCCGACACGACAGCCATGTCTCTTTTGCTTTAGCTCATGATTGCCAACCATAGAGCAAGAAAGTTTTGTTTCGGTTTTGTTTTAAAAAAAAATGTCTAGCGCACGTTGTGGATGCTTAAAAAAAAAAATGGCAAAGTTTCGCAACCCACAAACTGAAACTATCACTATAATACGAATGTGCGAAATCAAGCTAACTAAAGTGGCAAAATATTCACAACAAGAGAGCAAAGAGGCGCATAAAAATTTATTAATTCCGTAAAGGTTCGTTTCCTAACATCTTTGATTGAGAGTTGCAGCCAAATATTTTGTAACAACCAATGGGATTGATTAATAATATTCTTGAATAAATCTCATAGCAATAAAATTAAATTTGATTAAAGTTCTTAAGTTATTTTGACATACCTACACATTTTTTATGAAAAAAAAAAAATATATATACATATATATATATTTAAAGTATTTTGACTGTTATTTCTTAACGTTACTCTTAACAGCTTTAGAGGTTCAAAGGAACGTACCTTTTGAATACAGAGTGCATAAATAATTCCAAAATGAGCAAAAACCTTAACTTTAATAGTTTAAGAAATAGTTATATAGAATAAATATAGGTTGGGCTAGTCACAACTATATATTTTGAAGTTAATTAAATGTTCAGAATTTTTTTAGAATTAAAATTAAAGTTTTCCAAATCCCATTTACCATTATATCAATTAAATTCAACTTATCTATTTAGGCGACTCTTTAAAAATTTTAACTTTACTGTCCCTTCTATTTAAGTTTGTTGTGTGGAACCACAGACACACACACACACACACACACACATGCACATACACACATGAGTTTGGCTTTGTTGTTGACCCAACTTGTTTCTTTAAATCCCCAACACAGCAGCCCATTCATCCGCATGCGTAGCGCATGCCAATTGTGCAATTGTTGGAAAATTTCTTTAGCTAAAAACTTGTACGTTGTGACTTTTTTCTATCTTTTATTTTGTTACTTTTCTGGTTGGGTTGGTTTTTTTGTACTGTCGTTTCTCACTTTATACGCCCGTAAGCTTTGTTTGTTGCGGCTGCCAACGCCAGAGCCATGAGCTTGTGGGCTGCCATCTTAATAGGTGTTGGCAATCATGAAGTTGCTTGCGGTTGCAGGACGCGAATTGGGCCAAACGACTAACAGCAAAAGACAGAGGCGAACTTTTTAGTTGTATACGCTGAACGCTATATGTGTATGTGTGTGAGTTGGGCCATTAGTCGCTTTGATCAAATATTTAAAGCTAATGAACAAGATGGGCTCGCTGCCAACTTCCAATAAAGAACTAAAGAAATTGAAATAAAAGACGAAACGAAACTCAACTGCAACTTAACTTGTTTGGCATTTGCAATGATTTAAAGCGGCAAAAAAAGGGTAAAAAAAAGAGTCAAATGAAGCCCCACAAAAGAAGGAAACACTCATCAACTACTGGGCTGCCCAAAGGAGTTCAATCAACCTGACAAATTTCAATCAGGCTGCGGTAAAAATTGGATAGATAGAAAGAGTCCAGAGGTTCAAACAGGCACTACATCCCCGAGTCACGCCATGGCACAATTAGGATGCCGTTGAAGTTTTGTCAATGAATGAAAAGCGTCTGCAACTTTTATTTAACTTGCGAGACGAGGTCCACAACACACACACACACACACACACACACGTGCTTGGTCAACAATCTAGAACGTGCACTCACGTAGAGAGAGACACACACACATATATACACAGGGAGTAGTGTTAGGAGGCAGTACAGAGGTAAATGGGTAAATCAATGTCTAGTGGGTCGTCGGTTTTTAGGTATTTACAGCAGTTTGCGGCTCGAGTCCATACTAAGTCCGGCTGATTTCGACTTTTAAATGCAGCTTGCAATCGACTTTAAGCTGCACAAAGCTCCAACTATTTCTTCACTTTACAGTTTATTGTGCTTAAATATATTTCAATTCTATTTAACTTTCTTGCGCTTAAAGCTATACAATCGACATACACATGCTCCTAATGCTATAATGCTATAAAAATTCTATAGAATATTTAAAGCTGCGTTATACATTCAATTTATTAACTAGTCTTATCAATTTTAATATAGGGTACGTAATTTCTTTGCTATGAAGGCAAAAGTTTATAGCTACTTTAATTTTGATGTGCACAATTGACTGAAAACACACACACAAAATGTTGTAGGGCTTCACATAAAGTGGCTCTGGCTTGTGGTTTAGTCGCGTGCCAAACTTGAGTGTGTCTAACCGCAACATTTTCGCTCAGTGTACTTGCAATGCAGACTTGCAATCGCAGTCTAAGCGATAAGGCCAGCGTGTTCGTTCATTCAGCAGCAGCAGCAGAAGCAGCATCTATCGCTCACAATCGACAAACCGACTGACCCCAACGTTGAACCACAACACTTTCTCCTTGTTTCTCATGCTCCTCTTCCAGCCTTCTGGTAATCAGGCTGTTTACATTGCGACTTTGCTAGTAAAACTGAACCACGACGCTAGCTCCGAGCGTTTAGTTGGAAAACCAAACTATTCACGAGAAGATGTTTAATTTGTCGCTACTCTTTTGCTGTCCATTGTTGTGGCTTGTGGCTGCAACTGTGGCCACTGATACACCGCTAAATTCCAAAAACTATCAGCTGGATTTTTTGCAGGACTTGGCCGAATTCGCAAAACAACGTGCCGAACATGCTCTCAACGATTATCTACAACAATTGCAGCGCAATCCAACCTATGCCAATTATACTGAACAGTTGAGTCATGCTCGAGCATCTACGAAGCTGCAGTCAAAGGTGTTGCTGATAAAGCAATTGCTGGATGCACAACAACATATTAAATTGGATTTGGAGAATACGTGTGTGCAACGTAATCTGTTATTTCTAAGTCGCGTCAAGCATCAAGTGCGTGCAGGAAGAGATGCTAGCAGCCAGGAAATCCGACAACTGCGAATCCATCGACTTTGTCAACAGTTTGAGAGGCCCCTCGTTGCAATAAGGCAACAGCGTCTTATCAATGATCAAACTGTGGGCGCAGCATTGGTGCAACTGAATCTAACGCAAGTTGCAACAGAGGAAACCAAACTGGATGTCAATCAATTTGGAAGGGATTTGTATGAGCGTGTAAAGTCTTCGGGATCAGAGATTTTAGATAACTATATTAATATACTGCGCGGCTTGGCTCAAGACATTGTCGATGGAGAGCATGCTGATATGGTTGAGAGTACCACGCAATTGGAGAATTTAATAAAACAACTCGATGCCATGCTGATCATTCCGGACTTCTTCGACAAACGGAATAGTCTTTTTGCCTTTTTGGAACATCGAACACGAGATTTTGGCGATAATCATAAGAATGATAGCCCCGAGCAGATGCATATAACTGAAGAGCTAATGCAAGCACTGAAAACCAAAGGATTAGATCTATTTGTCATCTTTCTTTTTAGCAACTTTGAGTTTTTGGAACATGTTCATGAACACTGGACACAGTTGCTGCCACAGACACCAAGTTTGCTGTATGACGACACGAGCCGTCAACTATATGATGTCCAGCAGCTCTATGTTAACTTTAAGCTGGACACGGAAAGCTCATCGAAATATGAGGCATACTGTGCAGCGTTGCGACAATTGAACGAAGAAACTATTGATGATGCAAATCAGAATCATCACATCTTCGAGTTGGTCAAAAATGCGGCACAGAATGTGGGCAGCGTCACCTTCAATATGATTAAGGCCAAGTGCAAGGAATTATTGTAAAGAATACACAAAAAAGAACAACGATTCAAAAACTTATTTGCAAACTGTGTATGTATGTATTAATTGAATTTATTTTAAACAAATTGGAAATAATAAAATCAACAATGTAAATATAAACTCATTTCTATTTTGAAGCTCTGTTTAATTTTGGCTTGAAAGTGAAAACACCCAAAAATTGTATTTGTGCAGCTATAAAAATGCTGAAGCATTATTTAAACAAGGCAATTAAATAAAGAACACAAAAAATTAATTAAAAAGAAAACAAATTTAACAGTCTGTGCATAATCATTTGTAATAAATAATCGATTGCTTAACAGAATCTATTTTTTTTTGCATTATATTTATTCATTGATGACGACACGTATATAAATAATAAATAATTAGATTTTTACTATCATGATCATGGAATTTTTCAATTTATAATAATTGAAAAATTCCATTAAACCTAGATTTTTTTTAGATTGCAACTTCAAGAATATTGTACAGGTTTTAAGAAATAAAATCCTAAAATAAACTTAGTTATCTCAACTAATGCGTTGATGCCCAACGAACCGACCCAGTTGTAAAGCACCCAAAACATTATCTATAGCACACAAAACTAAATATATATATATATATATATTGAAGTCGCATTCATGAGTTCCGCTTGACAGTATTTACTGGCTGAGCCACTAGGCAAAAAATGCTTAAGGAGCCTTCAATTTGAGCGCTGTCAAATAAAATGTGACACAGCTTAATTATATTTCGTTTTGCAATGTTGCTGCTGGCTGTCTACTTTGTAATATCCGTCACGGTTGTGGCAGGGTCCTGAATCGGATGTCGCTTTAATAGCGCTCTAGGCAAATCGCAACTCCTTCTCTCTCTCTAACCCTCTCTCCTACTCTGCTACTCTCTTTACGCTTGCATCCAGGCTAAGTTTGCCCTTTGCCGCATTATGCTGATGCTGATGTGGTTGTTTATCCGATGATGCCACCAGGTCGTAGTCCTCGCTGGCTGCTCGGGGCCAGGCTGCCAAACTAATGACTGTTGCTGCCGTTGTCGTTAGCCCAAGCCAACTAATTAATTGCCGTCGTTGCAGGTGATTAGAACTTAAATGAGTTGCACCAGCGGTGGTCAGCCCATCATCAGTAGTAGTTATAGCTAGTATAAACTAATGCCAAACGTGAAGTGCTCCGATCCCCAAAATGTAACCATAATGCTTGCAAAATATGTACAGTAGTGTTGGGTTGTCACTGCATGAATGTTCGCAAAATGACATTTGAGGCTAGTAATCAAATATGTTTGAGTTCTACTCATTTGACGGTTCCACATTTGAGCAAACATCAAGCGATACGCGCTCAAATAGTAGTTGAAGTCGTAAATGCAAATGCACTAAACCAAACATATTGACAATATTTGCACAAGCGACATTTCAGTTCTACTTATATGTCCCAATAATACTTCCTATCTGTTAACATTAACATTTAACAACCGTTTCATATGACAACGATGACAAAGAGGCGAAATGCTTTTTTTGAAGTTAAGTTGTGATTTAAATTTGTATCTCGGCAACGTTTTTAACAAGTTGTGTTAACAATTTACGAAGGTACAAACATAAACATATACATAACGCTGGTCCTTAAAAAATAAAAACGATATTCCTTAAATTTATTTAATATACATTTATGAATGACACTTTAAAAACTTAAATTATTCTATATATTTGTCTAGTTTCCTTGCTACTTTAAACATTGTTCAAACAAAACAAGCTAAATTTCGTTCTACAAGTAGATTGGGTAAACAAAGTGTATTTACTTTAAGACAAAATATATGCTGTGTCATCCATCTAATGTGTGTGTGTTTGTTTGTGTGTGTGTGTGTGTGTGTGTAAAGAGAACAGCATTGAAATGATTACTTTAAGTGCAAACAAGCCAATTGAACAGCTATTCGAAATCTCACATACATCCAATTGCATGAATAAAACTATTGATTCCGCCCTAAGCAGCCGACACAACGTTGAGCTGCCAAACTGCCAAACGTTTGCACAACATTTATCACCTTAAATGCAATAACAAGAGTAAAAACACGTTTTTGTCTCCCTGTTGTGGGTATTGTCGATTGGGGCCCGCTGGCAAGGCAAAGGGCATAACAAGAAGCGTTTACAGTAACAATAATACTGCAATAACAAAAGGGGGTTGAAGAAATGTTGCACAACAATGCAACGAAATGCAATTTCACACTAGGCTAAACTGCAGCAGTAGACTCGGCTTTTTGGTACGAGAGTGGTACGAGTTTTATTGGCATTGGCGCTCAAAAGGCGCATAGCGTGAAATTTAATTATGAATTATTGTTTTTAGAGTGTGCGAGTGTGTGTGTGTGTGTGTGTGGGAGAGGGTTGAAAGCAGCCTCCACAAACTTTTATGATCAAGTAATGCTTTAAGGTTTTTTTTTATTGACAGTTTTTAGGTTTTTTCTCAGCTATCAAAACTTATGAGAACTAAGCCATTAACGAGCTAATCGATGCGGTTTGCGTCTTTATAGCTATTAATTTAGAAGTGCCTTCATTAAAAAACTGTCGGGCTTTTTAAAGTTTAAACGAATATTAATGACAGGCGGAAATCTTGCTTTGACTTCAAGTTGCAATGCGTTGCTAATTATAAAGCAGCTCTTAAGTATGAAATTATTAAATGGTATGTTAATCTATCTAGGGAAATGGGGAAGCAATTTGAATCGTTGCCTTAATTAGTTCTGACAAACAAAATTTGTGTTCTATTTCATTGCAGTTATACAAGAGGATCCTGAATTTACGGATGTCATTGACAACATAACGGTACCCGCGGGACGTAATGTCAAATTGGCCTGTTCGGTCAAGAATCTCGGCTCATATAAGGTAAGATAAGATTAAAATGCCGAAAGCCATATTACAATTGTAGATAAATACGAAAACCGTAATTAAAAGCTTAAATGGGATGCTGTGCAGAGAGTGACTGTGCTTCAAAAATACCCTGTAGATTTTTAAAAAAATAATAACGAGAATATTCCTCAAATAAATTCATATTGAAATTTCATTGTAGCTCTTTAAAATATATTTTTGTGATTTTAAATTTCGCGTTACATGAATATTTGTAGACTTTATTTCGTCTACATTGAATAAGTTTCTGAATGATGCTGTTTGTTTGGCTTTTGGCATAAACTTAATCTCTGGCATGAAGTCATCTCAATTTGAGTGCATGTCTAACTTTAACAAACTTGAAGTTAACTCAAACAGACAGACACTAAAGCCTACAGCAAACTAATATGCCGCTGCCTTGGACCAACATGTCTATTGGGCATTCAACAAGAACAACAACAAACACAACACAACGACCAAGTCAAGGTCCAAGGCACAACAACGAAAGCAATAGCAATAGGAATAGCAACAGGCGCCTCCCGGCAACTGGACACGAAGGGCAACACATTGAACTTGTTGACTTGCTCAGCTTTGCTCCACACACACACACACACTCACACACATTTGTGTTAGCCATGAGTTGTACTCATAGTAGTTCTTGTTAGTTGTTAGTTGTTGTTTTTGTGTAACATTGTGCTAGTCATGTTGGCCCTTTGCTCAGCGCTTGACAGCACACAGACCAAACAATATGGCACAGAGCGCTCAATGTCTTTAATTAAGTAATTTGGTACTCAAGTCTGTACCCATTCTCTTTCCGGTTGCTCACAACTACACTCAAAAATCAAGCTTTGCTTTGGCCAAGCACGTTAATCAGGTAAAACGAGGGTCGTCTCGTCTCCATTGAGTCCACTCGAGACAACGAGCTACTGTTCAATATTCATTGGGTGCTGCATACTTTTATTTTAGGCTGCACTTGATATGCATAGCACTCGAATCGCTTTGAGCTGAATGTCTTTTGTGTTTGTCCGTGCGAGTGTGTGTGTGTGTGTGTGTGTATGTGTGCGTATGCCTAGCAATTTAAATTTGCATGCAATTGAATTTCCATAATGTGCGTCGGCCAGAAACGTGCATAAATTCCATTTGACACCAGAGACAAACAACAGAGAGAGAGAAAAAGAAAGAGAGAGAGAGTGAGAGAGCTTCATCTTTTATCGGCGAGCGCATGTTATGTGCTCGTAATAATTTTTATGGCCCTTAAGTTTTGGCATGCAATAGCAATCAACCTACCAACTCCTTCCACAGCCAGGGCAACATCCCAACTAACAATGCGCAGGAGCCCAAGCGGCCACCGCAGGTATGCTCAAAAGTTAACCAGCAGCAGGAACGGCAACACCAACACAACAACAACAATAACAACAAACAGAAGCTGCAAAAATAGCAAGAACAACGCGTAGCTGCAATAAAACGTGACTTTGCATGCAAAATAGTTGCGTAGCCGGAAGGCAGGCAGGCAGGCAGGCAGTCAGGTAAAAGACAGCAGACAGCAGCAGGTTACATTGGAATTGATTTTTATATCCTTGCCCCGGGTACAAGAACTTTCTTATAAACTTGGCCAAAACTGCATTTTTGGGGTTGACTTTCACACGCAGCACTTCGCATCCGCAGTACGTTGTCTATACAAGTTGTGTATTTAATATATATATATATATACTATATATAGACTAATGCGCAGTTGATCTTTGATGTTATTTTAAGTGAGTACTTCTAAGGGTTGTGTTAGTTTTAAACATACATATATAAAGTTCGTGATTTTGTGTGTTAGTTATTTATATCATATATGTATATAGAATGTGATAAAATCAAATTATTATTTATAAATATATTTCACATTATTACTCACATATATTTATTTTCAATCAATTAAATAAGATCGCCTTTTGTGTTTATAGGGTATGCCCACTTCGATATGAATATTGTTAATTTTCGTTGTTAATTCTTTTTAACTGCTGCTATTCTTGGCGTGCAAATATTTGAGCTGCGTGTAAATTAACTCGCGTAGTTCTTCGACGCCCATTTAACACGTTTACGCTTAAATTGTTAATATTTCAGGCGATGGCTCCTGGCTTCCTCCATTTTACCAACCAACTACCATAAACCATCAACCATCAACCATTTAACATTTTATCATTTGCCAGAGTTGCCAAGTAGCTTCATGCCGAAACTGTCTGCAGTCTCTTGTGCTTGTCGTGCTCTTGTTTGTATTTCAATTTTCGACGCCTACACAAACAAGCAGATACAATAACAAACAAGGCGAACATGAGAATAAGTTTCGATGTGTTTTCGTCGTTATTGTTGTTGTTGTTGTTTTTGTTGCTTTTGTTGCTTTTACGTTGCTGCCTGCCATCGTTGTACGCCGGAATCAACCATAAACATTTTCAGGCATAATAAAGTGTGTTTATTTTTGTTCGAGCTGAAAGTTTTTTGTAGTTTGGGCTTTTTTTTTTGTTGTTTTTTTATTTTTGTATTTAGTTTTTTGTTTAAATTTTTATGACTTCATTCAGTATGTTATAGTGTTTGCTGTTTCTGGCCACAACTCAGAAAGAACAAAAGACATCAAGTTGCGCCATTACGCAAATTGCAAATTGGCCATTCTCTGTCTCGTCTCTATCGACTAACCCTATCAGCATACGCTTCAGTCCAGATAGCATCCAAGCGAACGAAGTTAACTATGCAAAGATTTAAACCCCACTCAATTTAAAACTACTAACTCCAGATATGCTGTCTAACCAGACAATAGTTATGGCTGAAAAGTTTATAGTTTCGTCGCGCGTGTATATAGTATTATTGAAGAAAGCATAAGGAATACGATAAAATTATTGAAGCAATAAGTCTGCGAATATTGGCTGTAGTTTGTATGCAGAGCTTGATTTTATGAATGAATTTACATCCTTATACTATATTCAAATAACCATATACATTTAGCTAATTTGGCTATTTTTGAAACTTATGCCGCATTCGTGTTTATATTTGCATTTGTTGCTTTCACAGGCACATCCCATATTGTCTAGTGGTTAGGATATCCGGCTCTCACCCGGAAGGCCCGGGTTCAATTCCCGGTATGGGAATTGTAATACAATATTATTATTTTTTTTTTTTATTGTTTCTGAAGTATATATTTGTTTGTTTTTATTTAAAAAAAAAAAGATTTTAAATTAAATATAGTTCAAGTAGCGCTAAGAGCTCATGTTGATATAGGAAAGGTGCACAAAGCATAAACTAACTCTACAATCTTGGTATGTCAGTCGATAAATATGAATTTTTATGGCTGTTGACAATGCAAACTAGTTTAAGTGTAATAGAAAAATTCCTGTATACCGTGAGCTTCATACGACAATGGTTTAAAAGGGCATAACTACGAAGCGAACTCTTCAGTCTTCCTTTTCAAATTGAAAGATAAAGTAAACATGTACGCAAACTGGAGCTTATGGGGATGCATATTCTCGCATTGGTTCATTATTAATGCCAAAAGAACCGAACTTGTGGATAATTATCATTTCGGAGCATATCAGCGAAATGGTAAATGCGGCGGCAACAACACCACGCCAACAACAACCGAAGTAATATTTATTTAAAATGTTTTTATTTTTGTTTGAATTTGGTTTACAGAGCGCGCTCGCAATTTTAGACAAAGAAATAACGGATAAGCATAACAAGATTATTAATTTCCCGGAAGGACATTTTAAAAGATTCAAAAGATGTCAAATGTTATTCGGGTCAGCAAAAAATCGAAAACCTTTTATTCAGAGAAGAATTCTGTTTTAAAGACGTTTGAATTGTATAATAATCGTCGCATAGAGCTTGAGCTCAATGACTCAATTGGGATTAAAGGAATATTACATAAAAATGGAAAAGACTGCACAGGGCCTGATGTAGACAATTACGTTTATAATGATTAGGTTAAGGAGTATGATAAAAAGATGTCAAATGTTATTCGGGTCAGCAAAAAATCGGAAACCTTTTATTCAGAGAAGAATTCTGTTTTAAAGACGTTTGAATTGTATAATAATCGTCGCATAGAGCTTGAGCTCAATGACTCAATTGGGATTAAAGGAATATTACATAAAAATGGAAAAGACTGCACAGGGCCTGATGTAGACAATTACGTTTATAATGATTAGGTTCTCGTAGACAGTAATGAATATATTTATATATATAATGAAGTGGAAAAAACATCTTAGAAAGGTGATGGATTTTAAAATAACAGCACGAATATTAAATAAAAATATATTCCACTCGCTATTTTGTGGTGATGAACATTAAATGCTTGGTTTCTGTTATCTTAGGTCTTTCTTTGTTTGTTTTTTTAATGACATGTGGATCGTGTTGTACTTGGTTTTTTAATGACATGTGGATCGTGTTGTACTTGGTTTATTGGTCACTTCCACAATTACCTACAAGCTTCTCTACAAATTTGCAAACACGATGTTTGAACGAGATCGAATGATGAACAAGGAAGTTTCCTAAAAAAGTTGTTTGCGCATTTATCACATATCCCAGTAGAAATTTCCACAATGCGTTGTTAGTACTCACGTTTGTTACAGTTGATTTAATACAATCTTTTTACCAATAGTAAATTTTAGCCATTTCATTATGAACGCCAAGATTATAAAATGCCTTCAGTTTGATTTCTATATATACCGACGAACTTTGTTGGAACTTTGCTGGAACATAATGTTCATAATGCTTTTGAACAAAATTAAATTAATAATTTATGTAAGGGTAAAAGTTAAGCAGAGTATCCGATAGTTGAGTAGTTTTTTTGCTGTTATTATCTAAGTCGATGTCGTGCATATGTAATAAAAAGTTCTTTGACATTTCAAATCATGATTAAGCTTAATTGAAAAATACCTTGCAAAAATGGGCTTAACATGATATAAAAGGCCATTTGTATAGAGCACAGTCATCAGTCTACATTGGCAATATTCAAGTCAACATGATGGCAAAATGGAGTTTACTCGTATTCATAATGTCGCTATGGTTCATAAACATAGACGGAACTAGCAGTACAAGTACAAGTGATACAAGTCCAACAACAGATTCAACACCAACAACAACAGCAGCAACAGATTCAACAACAACAACAACAGCAACAACAGATTCAACAACAACAACAACAACAGCAGTTCCATGTACAACACTACCAGAAGATCAAAAACCAACAACAAAAGCAAATCCATTAACAACACCAACACCAAGCGCAACAGCAGATACTGATGAATACTATGAATATACAGATGACATATATTCCATTTACCCATATTATTATTCACTTTCTGACGAAGATGATGATGATAGTTCCGATTTTTCATTTTAATTTTTAACGTTACAATGTGTTAAATACATTAAATAAAGTTGAAGCGATATACATTCAGTCCATTTTTTCATTATAGAAATATAATTACGTTTACGTTTCTAATTAACTTTTCTTTCTATCTGCGTAAGTGCTTACAAACTAACTTGTAAGTTATAGTTGGAACGTGTTGCAGCGTTGAAAAAAAAAAATGATGATAATTTATAATTGTTTTGGTACAGAAAAAAAAGATTTTTACTTAAATACAAATTTTTGAAATTTTAAAAGTAATAGGATCTAAGTCCTACTATTTTTAAGTTAAGATAATGCTTTAAGCATTTATTTCTCTACGAAACTTTTCTGACTAGTATGGCCTGTCATTCCTTATGGCACAAAGCACTTTCCATTCATTAGTTGAACATGAACTTCAAGTGACGTTTGCATTCTGTCCGAGCTCTCTGTGTGCCCACTTAGCAAAGGAGCAATTTGTATCCACAACTGTGTGCCGATGGCATAAGTTAAATTAGGCAAAGTTCAAATTGAGATTCATGCAACTGCAGAGACGTTCGCGAGACGAGCTCAAGTGCCAGTCTGGATGTGGAGATTTTATCTGATGCCTTTAGCCAGAACTCTCACTAATCCTTGGCCTGGTCGCTTGCAACACTATAAATGGGCTTAAGTATGCGTAAAATTTTAATGGCAGATGGAAAGCCTATTAAAAACTCACAGTACCACACCACACACACAGAGAGAGATAGAGAGAGAGAGAGAGAGTAGAGTCAGTTTTGCCTTGACTTTCGCTGACATTTTCTAACCGAAAATTATGAAGCCAAATGTCACACATTCAGACCACAGCAACGCCGCTTGCATACCCCCAAAAACTCTGAACTGCACTTTTTTTTTATTTTTTTTTTATAGGGATTGGCTTTAGGAATGTAGGTGGCTGGTGTCGATTTTGTTTGGCTTTTCAACTTTTTCACTAGCGTTACATGAGCCTAATTAATTTCATTCAAATGACCTCAAAAACTAGCCAAAATGCGAAATGCAAATGCTGCAAATTTTCAACAAATTTTGTGGCAAACACTTTAAAATGTTGAAAAGTCTGGGTAAATGTGCACGTTCGGCAACTGACACTTTAAACGTTTTGGCAAAGTTGAACGGTAATGCAGTTTTATTGATTTTGCATAGCGTTTGGCTTGTCCGGGAGCTCCCTTCAGCTCCCCTCCCACACAGAGCTGATAAACGTGGCTTCATTAATATTTGACTTTGTTGTTTGGCATGGAGATGGCATGGAAAGCGTGGCAGCTTTGGCTGTGAACTACTTAAGCAAACTACAGCTGCTTGATTTTTATTCATCTCGAGATGCCAACGAGTCGTCAGACGGGGTTCCAATGTAAATAAACGGCAGCAGGAGGTGTTTATTTTCTTACATTCTTTTTTTTTTTCTTCGTTTTCTTTTAGTAGCTTGTCGCACGTTTTCATTGCAGACATTGAAAAATTAACCGATATCTGTCTATGGTGCCTGACACTATGTCGGCAATGTTGTAAGAAGCTCGTCTCCCCGTTCGAATAGTTCCACCCGGCTCTTCATTTCCCCCCTTCCAATCATCTCAACAGAGGTGGCCCCAAAGAGGAGACTCAAAAAATGGAGCATAACGAAAGCACAAAGATGCTAGATGCTAGATGAAAGCCAGTAGTGAAAGTTTCCGAGAGCTATCAAGTTAAGTGCAGTCTGATGTTTGAGTGAGCCCCTTGTGCGTGATAACCACGGCATATCAATCATAGCGGATGATGCGTAGTCCATGACCAAATACATAATTAGCGCCATCATGTTTTTTTCTGCGTCAAGTCTAATCCTATATTTTCTGCTTTCCTTTCAAAGCGCTTTTTACTTCATAACCATCCTTCAACCTACTTCAGGTTGTGAATAAAATTTAAATAGTATTCGGTTTTTTCGTGATTTCTTTCTAAATATTTTAGATGCGAACAAGATAACTCGCCTTTACAGTAAGCACAAAAAACCATTAAATAATGAAAATAATAATACTTGAAATAAGTATTTTATTTAATTGGTAAAATACATAATTTAAGCTAACTAGATTTATTCGAAATGAAATTTATTCTACTCCTTTTTGCTACGCCTCTGCTATGCATCCTGTGACAACAATAGCGCCTCTTACTCGCCATCTTGATCGGTATGACCCCCGTTTTATTCACTTCTTTAAACTGTTGTTGTTTTTGTTGTTATTCTTGATGTCGACTAGCTGCTGTCGCCTTTGTGTGTGTGCTCAAATTTATCATTGAAATGGCATCGACGCAACGTTAGAGTCGACAATGGTTGGCTGCTTGCTTCTTGTATTTTTTTTTTTTTCACATTTACCACGTCTTACCAATGTTCGGTGCGCTTAAATTTGCATAAATTGTTTGTTGTTCGATGTGAAACTATTGCATAAGCAAAGGAAAAGGAGCAGTCCAGGATGCGCATCCTGATGAAGCACAAAGACGACAGGGAGAAGGCAGGCAGCAAAGTTTGCGACACCAGCAGCTGTTGTCACATGTGACGCGAACTTTGGCAATTTGACCAAAACGGACAACAAGACGAGGGCAACATCGTTTGTCGTTAATCCTTCATAAAAATTGATGATGATGGCACAGCGGCAAAGTTTGCCAATAAAGAATGCTGACATATTTTGTCAGCTGTTTATAAATGAACATTTAATATTTTTCGTAGCGTGATAAACGGCTTTAAGAATTTCTGATTATATGTTTTATAATTTGAAAATGATTTGCAAACTTAAGTATATATATTTTTCTGCTTGCTTTGCAGGTGGCGTGGATGCACTTTGAGCAATCGGCCATTTTGACTGTGCACAATCATGTGATAACGCGAAATCCGAGGATAAGCGTAACGCACGATAAGCACGACAAGCATCGCACCTGGTTTCTGCATATCAACAACGTGCAGGAGGAGGACATGGGCCGCTACATGTGCCAAATCAACACGGTGACGGCCAAAACCCAATATGGCTTTGTCAAAGTTGTCGGTAAGTGAGATCGTATTCGTATTCGTATTCGTATTCATGTTCGTTTGCGTGTTGGAATAAACTTTGTCAGCATCATAGGCTGACATTGAAATATTTGTTCTGGCGTGCAAACTCTAGTTACACGAACAAAACTCTTCGTCAACTTAGACACATGTCGCATGCATATTTCATTTCATTTGCCAGCTACAAAGTGTTGCCAGGTATTAGTTTTCCCTTTCACCTCAATCACACAAAGCTGTTAAGGCCTTGTTTTAGTCAAGTTGAGCCAACAAACATACAATTAAATTTCCCACAAAACACTTTATTAGGGCAGACAAACATTGGACTTTCTGCCTGCCCATAAAAGTATGCTTTAAAAAATTGCATTTAAAATGCTGCTGCTCACATTCACACCTCTGACGACCGCACACACACACACACACACACACCCACAGAGATACAAGCACACTTGTGACATTTTGAGGATGAACAATGACATTTGTTTCTGTACGTGTATGTGTGTGTGAGTGTGTGTTGTCTCCCTGGACGGTTCACAGCATGCGCCTAGGCAACTTGGGAAATAGTATGGCAATGCAATGCAGTCAGTCGTTGGCTCTCTTTCTCCTGGAATCTCTGTCAGCGATATGTGGCTGGCACAAGCATTCTGACGAGTCCTGGTAGCAGACAGTAGCAGTAGTAGTAGATAAATATTATCACATATCAGCATGAGACTGAATGAACATCGATGTGTGTGTTTCTGTGTGAGTTAACAAACGATGGAAAGTATACATCGATTGCTGATTTTTGAAATTCAATCAGTTTACTTTTCTCGTATTTACATATAAATGCAAAAGATTCGCATTTTGACGTTTAAACGATTGTTTCGACTTTTCTCTGGAGACTTTTCACTTCTGTGGACAATTTAAGTGCCTTGTTTCTTTTGCATTTAATAGTATTTAAGAATATGTATGCAAAATATATATATAATATATATATTATTTTATAATTGTAAATTTAAAAATATTTCATCCTAATTAGCTCACCATGAAAGGAGATTTTTGACTCTGTTTTGCTGTAATTTTAAAGCTCTTGAATGCAACTTTTAAAGAAGTTTTCGTTAACCTTCAAGCCACACACTTTTTAGCAACTCTCGGCGGCAGGAGTTGGTAATTTGCATGACCCCGCACCGCAGACCACCGGTCTGTTGTTTCACATGTGTGTAACGCCCATAGTTTCCATTACGTACTAGAGTAGAATACCCTTAAGTGCACATGTATGTATTCCTAAGCGTTTCATGTTTACGTAGCGTTGCAATATGCCTGACTCTACACATTATTTTTAAAGTTTTTTTTTTACAACATATTTTGTTTGCGCTCCTCTCTCTGTCTGTCTTTTGCTCGCTGATAGCACTTTCAAAATGCCGTTAAGCACGCTTCAGTGTTGTAAAATTCTCAAATAACACGCCTCACACGCACCACACGCGTGTTCTGGCAATTTGACGTGGCGTGACCAAAACGGCGGCAGCCGTTTTTACAAAAAAAAATGTTCTGCAATCTCGATGTCTGTTTTTCTGTGATTTTTTTTTTTTCGTTTTGTGTTACAATGCACACAAACACACCGACGATGACTACACTTATCTCAAATACATACATACACACAAACACACATCCAACATATAACATCATACACGCTGATGTGGCAAAAGTCCTGGCCAGGCAAATTTACCGGAAAAAATAGGACAACTTTGGTCGCTGGTCAGCAAGCAAAAAAAAAAAAAAAGAGACAAAAAATCACAAAAAATGCAAACGGATAAAAAAATTAAAATATGCCACAGGCATTTTTATACCCTCTACTCAAAGGATAATGAAGAATATTAGCTATTGTTTTCAATTTGTTAAAGTGAAAATCCTAAGCTATAAAAAAAGATTTAAGTTGGTGCATTATTCCATTGTTTTATTTACAAATTTTTATTATTTTTTATTTTGTTTTAAGAATGATTTAGTTTTTTTTATAGGATAGAATAGACATAATAATATGTTTTTGCTAATATTTGTTGTTTTTTTTGTCACCCGACCAGCCTAAACCAAAATCCCGCTACGTGCAGCATATGTGCCCTTGTCCACATGTCCTCGCGCATTTGCATGTGTGCAACGCAGACCTGCCTCTGTCTCTGCCCCTGTCCCTGAGCCTGTCCAATCTCTACCATTAGTTCATGTGTGTGTGTGTGTGTGTGTGCCTTGTCCATGTCCTAACTGTTGCATGGCGCAGTTTTCAGTTATGCAGCCGACTCTGCTTGGATGCCATTTGTTTGCGCACATATTTTTCAAGTTTTGCCACAAAAACTGATTTATGTGACTGCCGCAAAACGTCTGTTGCCTGCATTCAGCATCCACATTCAACATCTACACACACACATACTGCTGTTGTCCAGCGTGCTCCATGTTTGTCCACCGGATGATGTTGATTTGTCAACTTGAAAAGCGGATCTCGTGCGAATTTCTTGCATTTCCACCCACGACATTGAAAACTTCGTTGCATTTTTATGAGATTTATAGGCCAACTTTCCGATTGCCCCTAAAGGCGAAAAGTCAGCCCCCCAAAAATGAATTGCTAAACCATTAACAATGCATACCAAAAAACTGCCAAATCACCGAAATCCGTATGTTGTCCTTTAACATTTTTATCGTTCAATTCTTGCCCTGTCACCGTTTTTCGGTTTTCAGTTTTTAGTATAACTTTGTTTAGTCACAAGCCAGGGGCGGCATTTGTGGATTTTCTGTCTTTATTTCTTATAAGCAAGACATTCATTTATAATATTATTGAATAATTAGCCAGTAAAATAATGTAATTGGTAAACATTTAACTCTAAAAGGTCAAATTATAGTTTTCGAAATACGAAACTTGATTCTAGTATCAGGTTAACTTCCTGCACATTGAATAAACTCTGTTTCGTGAATACTCACGAACTCATATTTGTGAATACAATTTGTGTTCGTTTCATGGTTTGTTGCGTTAATTATTTAAACCAATTTAAAATCTAGTTCTTGTATTTTAAATCTGAATAAATAAATGTGAAATTAATACCCTGCACTTTGGACCGAATGATAAATTTAAAATGTTAATTTATCTGTTACTTATAAGCTAGAACATTTTGAATGCAATTCATTAGGACGCCATTCAAGTTATGATGCAGGGTACGAATAAATCCTATAAACTATGAATAAAAGCTCGAATTTGTCAAACGCTGAAAACTGAATCAAATAAAATGCATTTAATGTACATAGCAAATTCAATTAAATTAAAAAAAAAATTTAAATGAAGCGCAATGTTTACCAAAACATTCAATAACAACAACAAAAACAAGGGAGAAGTAAAATGAGACCACGTTTCATATAACGCCTCCTGTGAAAAGGCAGTCAATTTATCAATTTAAGTGGTTACAAAATAAAATAAAAATTATAATTACATTGTGCAGCAAATATAATGAAATTAAAACGTTTCATTTGCCGTCTAAATAGGATGGGCGTAAGGAAAGTGAGGAAAAAACCGAACATACACACACGTACATACACATACGTGTACATTGGGCAGGCGATTAAATAAATAAATAAATTTGGGAGCAACATTTGTGTGAATTTAATTTCGCTGAGGCAAACAGAAAACGCCAAATTCGAAGCGAGGCAAATTATATAAAATGACAACAAGAGCACAAAATGAACAAAATTATAAAATGGCGGTACGGTAAAAACAAACATTTAAACGCGTTTGAATTTATGAGCCACGCACACAAAATGCATTTAAATGCGGCAACAAAACTGGCAACAGCCGTTCTGCATGCTGCATGCTGTATGCTATATGCCTTGTAGCGCCGCAGGGAATGTGGCATGTTAAGGGGAAATCCCCAACTCAAAAGTCGGCCAAATGACCGCACAGAATGCAAAACAAATGCAACAACAGCCACATGCAACAAGGCAAACAGCAGCAAGCAACAACAATAACGAGCTGCCTGCATTGTGCTGCTAAATGTTGACTCTGTTGGCGCATAATTTTTAATTTCTACTCACATAATGAGGCAATTTATTAAATTCAATTACATCGTTGACATTCCCAAGGCAAAAGGGCTCATAGTGTGGCTAGATTAATTGCAAGATGGACCCAAAACTACTTTCACATGATCGTAAATTATTTCGAATGCAAAGCAGTAAATGATCAGAAGATAACGCATGTTTAGCTAAACTTAACTCACTAACTGCTACACTATTTGCAAGTTTTAAGAATTATAAGAAACAATTTCTTATTCATTTTGTGAAGAATAGAAAACAAGAAAATTAGATATGAAGATATATATATATATATGTGTATATCTACAAAAAGCAAATCAAAACAATTTGATCTATTTTTAAGCAGAATAGAGAATTCTTGCATATGATTCATAGCTCTAAGCGAGAGTCTGTTAAATGCGTGAATTTTAATAGATAATTAGAAACGGTATAATTTTATCATATATTTATAGTAGGAATCATTAACATATAAATACATTTTGTGCTATTTACAGCTGCTTGCATAAATCGCATCTAAAATCCTCATTCGCTTCATAAGTTAACAAACTTTTTGGTCAACTAATAAACTCACCTAGCGATGTCACTGTGTCTGTGTATGTGTGGGCTTTAAGGATGTGAAGACTTATTGCCGCTCATTAGATAGTTGAACGGTTAGGTGGTCACGTTGTTATCAGTGCACCGAAAAACTTTGAAAACGGAGACGGCAATTAAATAATTTGCCGCATTATGTTGGTCCCCGTTTGATAACCTTGCTGGTGTAGCTGGTGAAGCTGTTGAACTGCAATTATAAACTTAAAAACAAAAAAAAAACCTTGTGTGGAAAGACTTTGGTGGCTGGCTGGCTTATGAGTCACACAGATTGTGACAAGCCGCAAAATCAAAAACTTTCTACATTGCATTAAGTATGGCTAATTAAATTTCGAGCTTGTATGTGAAAAGTTTTTTTTGGCTAGAAAAACAATACACGAGCCAGCACGTCTGTTTCGAAGAAAACTTTGCTTGCTTCTGCTTTTGCTCATGCCGCCAGCTGCTAAATATATCAATAAAGAAACTAATATGTCACATAAGGAGGGCAACAGCTGCCCAAGGCGCCATTCGTTGAGCTTATGTCCAGCTTCAGCTTCAGATTCAGCTCGGCGATTAGCACATCAAGCGTTTATTAATAGCAACAGCAAACGGTTCGAAGAAAGTTTTTTTTTCTTTCTCTTCTTTTATATCACGCTGCTGGCTCATAAAGGTCCTGGCCATTATGGGACGAGGGAGCCAAAAGACAAAAGTTTAAAGCGCATAGAAAAAGTTCAAGTAATCGCAACTTTTAATTACAGTTTGGTTTTATACTCGAATGTCCTCAACGGCTATTTGACCGTAAGGTAAGGTTTTAACCAAACTGAATGACCAATAAAAAACATTACAAAATTTAAGCTTTCATTAAATAACAACCAGATCAAACATTAAAAATCATTAAAATTATTAATTGAAATGTTTACAAGATAAAAACATTTACACACAAGGGACAAATTGTTTTCGGCATTTTAAATTATCAAATAATTGCTCGATTATTCAATGCAAACATAAAGTTATGCGTTGAAGTATTCAATAAAATTCTTACGACAAAATATTCAACTTATTGATTACTTTGGGGTCAGGCCAACAGATAAAAGTTGAGGCGTCAAACGTCAGACGCGACAACTAGTAAACGCGTCGGGCACGTGACTTTGAGGCTTTGTCCAGGCTTTAACCCAAATGAAAAAATTGCATGCGATATCTTTTGATTACAGGCGATGCTCAGAATATGAAATGAGACAAACTGCAACGTCTGTCAACGACTGCGACAGCTCAGATCAGGTCCATATGTCTAGCTAGCTAGCTAGCTAGCCATCTCTCTGTCTGTCTGTGTGTTCAACTATACGCTTGTCTGATTCTCGGTTTGGTCAAATCCATGGCCTTTAGCTTTGTGCGCTTTGATTTGCATAGATTTTTCATTACAGATTTTCAGCTTGAAGGGCAATGCGTAGCATAGCGAGAAAGCGATTGACGGTCCAAAAAAGTAAGTCAAGAAAAGCGAAAAAAATAAAAAAAAATAAAATGAAGTAAAAGGGTTTGACAGAAACGTTTTTCCAGCCAGGCAATTGAAAGCTAGAGCGCAACGGTTTTTACCCTCAAGGCTGATGACAATTTGATGAAGGTTGCTGCATCGATTTTTAAATTAACAGACTCGCCCCAAAAGTTACCCAGGCCAACGTCTTGTCGCAAAGCTAATTAGGCTTAAACTAAAATATCTCTTGGGACAAAGTTGAATCAGCGCGTCAAAGTCAACAATGCGTGAAATGCTTTTTTTCTACACTTTCCTTAAAAGTCTAGCCAATCTTTATCACATTGTTTGTAACGACTGTAGCCTGGGCTTAGCTTTTGTGCTTATTTGTTTTGGGATTTACTTTGAAAGAGATTGGCAATTATTTGGTATTATAAGCTTGTTATTAGCAATTAATAGCTTTGGATATTAAATACTAAATCTAATTTGGTTTATATAATGAAGAAATTTATGTTAGAAGACGAATTGAACATCAGGCGAATAATCATTTGATTAAACGAACTATAAAGTATACTATAAAAATATTTAATACTTTATAAGATTTGTTATCGTCTAAGTGAGTACGAGTGAAAGCTACAAGTTGAAAAGTGTATTTGTACTTCGTTGCCTTCACGCATTGTTAAACGTGTGTGTCTCTCTCTCTCTAAGCTTCAGTTGCTTTCATTTTCTTGGCAACGTTGTTTGCCAAAATGCAAAAAGTTTTTGCATTTAAATCAAGCGCTGCTCGCTTTGATTTTATGTTTAGCCTGTGACAGGAATAATAACAGTATCATTTTCCCAAAGCTACCCTCGCTCAACGGTTTTTTGCATTTCGTTTGCAGTGCCACCAAACATTGACGATGCGCTCACCTCCAGTGATGTCATTGTGCGCGAGGGCGACAATGTGACACTGCGCTGCAAGGCGAAAGGCAGCCCTGAGCCGTCCATCAAATGGAAACGAGATGACAACCATAAAATTGTCATCAACAAGACGCTTGAAGGTGAGTTTAACTGCGTCACAACTGCATCAGATATTTGACTCTAATCCATATTGCATATTGCATTGCAGTGAATGACCTGGAGACGGACTCATTGGAACTGGAGCGCATATCGCGACTGCACATGGGTGCTTATCTCTGTATTGCCTCAAATGGTGTGCCGCCAAGCGTCTCCAAGCGCATCAAAGTCAGCGTTGACTGTAAGTTTCGATCATATATATATTTAAAGATACTCCATTAACACATACTTAAAGTGTAAAAGTCTAAATGTTAGAAATGATTGCTTCATTACAGTTTCGCCAATGGTTTGGATTCCTCATCAGCTGGTTGGTATCCCTATGGGCTTTAATGTCACGTTAGAATGCTTTATTGAGGCAAATCCCACATCGCTCAATTATTGGACCCGTGAGAATGAACAAATGATAACCGAGTCATCAAAGTACAAGTAAGTCGTATGAAATATTTATTAACTTTATATGTAAATTGGATTGTTCTAGCATTTAATTTCGCAGAGTGCAAAAAATTGTAATCAACGGTTTTTCTTTTCTCTTATTTACGTTTCGTTTCTTTATTTATAATCTGTATTTAATTCTGTTAAAATTTCACTGAGCAACAGAGCAAAGTTTAACAAAGGGAAACAGTCAGAAAGGAAAACATTGTGAAAAGAAGCAACAAGACTGCTTTAATTACTTGTCTTTTAATTCCATGTAAAGATATATCACTTTGAAACTGTTAGCCTGCCTAACAATTTTTTGTTGGATGAATTCTTTGAGTGAAAGAAAGATTTGATAAAAGAAGGTGAGAGCTAGCACAGAAAACCAAAAACAGCAATCCAGTGCCAAAAATTAATTTTTTACAAGTGGTTTTTTGTAAATTTTTTAATTTTTTAAACTGTCTTGAAGCATCCATAGCAAACTTTTGCAAACTCAAAAATATATAAGCTCTTGTCTTTTTGTAAAAAAGTAAATTGCGCATAAATACTTATTTATATATACATCAATTGGGGGGCTTTTTGTTTTCAAGATTGCTCTTAATTATTTTGTTTATTTCCTAGAACACGTTTTCTATATAAAATAAAGAGAGTTCTGAGAATTGCAGATTTGCGATTTGACAGTTTTTCGATTAGAATGTTTACAAATAGCCAACAGACAAGTTGACTCTATGAGGCGAAATCTATTTAAGTTACTTTTTTTAAACAATTAATAAGCAATATCCCACAACTCTTGGAATACCCCAATTTTCCTCTCTTTTGAGACAATTTGTAATTTTTGTTTATAGTATATCTGCTGATTACAGAGCTCAGCTCTGCTTTGCTCAGCTTTAATCTAAACAACGGGCAAACGGTGAGAACAGTTCGCTAAAGACAATGTCGACATCAACATCAACTAATCGCACTTTTCAATTAATTGAAACAATATTAATACTGTGTCTGTCAGCAGCGAGTAGCCAGGCAAAATATCTGAACATAAGTCAAAATACAAACACAATTGTTGTAAATGAAATACTTAGCTATATGAACGAGAGTGTTGCAGCATGCGATGATTACTATAAACACGCCTGTGGCAGGTGGGGTGAGCGGCATGAGAAAGATGACTATTTGGAGATAACTGGACTAATTGATCAGAAGGTGAATGAGAATCTTATTAAGCTTATGACAGAACTACAGGCAAAAGAGCAAATACATCTCAGCAGAGTGGAGTCCAAAGTCTTGAGATTTTATCAGACGTGTCGTCAGGCAGTGCCATCAACGCGTTTGAGCAAGCATTATCTGGAGCTGGTGCCACCGAATGAACAAATACCCTGGCCACAATTCAAGCGTCGGTCGGAAGTTTGGGGTCATAGCAAATTCCACTGGATGGAAACCTTGGCACGACTGCATCGCTATGCAATGACGAATGTAATCTTTAACCTTGATGTTCGACCCGATTTGTTCAACAGCAGCAATTATTCTATATACATTGATCCACCAAATTTCGAGCAGAAGACAAATCGTTTGAGAAGTTTAATGCTTACCAAGCTAATGCTACGTGCGGTGGGCTTTAGCCCGAGCAAGGCTTGGTCTTTGGCTCACAAGGTCAAGAAATTTGAGTCGGACTTGCGCGAGTTAGCTGAATTGGAATACGAACCAGAGGCGGAACCCTATAAAAAGCTGACTCTGCAGCAGCTGGAGCTGCAAATTGGCGGACAATGGCGAAAATATTTACAAATCTTGCTGGGCCGCAATGTGCCGACGGATTTGGTGTTGCAAGTGGAGAATTCTTCATATTTGAGGCAAATCCATGAATTAGTTGCCCGTTGGGATGCTGAAGTCTTGGCCAGCTATATAATGTTGCGGTTCGTTTCGCATCTGCAGGAGGAGACAATGGATAGCGATGACTCTATATCATGCATTCAGGATGTGCGACGCAACATGGAGTTGGCCTCAAATCTGCTCTATGAGCAAAATGTCATTGGTCCAGCGAAACTGGAACAATATCAAGCGGATGTCACGGATCTCTTTGAGCTGCTGCGCAAACAATTCCTTAAGAAGTTGGACTCCAATCAGCTGCATTTGACACGCAATCAGTTGGCAATGCTGCGTGCCAAGATGCTCGGCATGACCATCAACATTGGCAATATGCCGAAGAATAGCAATCGTTCCGACTTTGTTAATCTTTACTATGCAAACTTGCATCTGGTTGAAGATGATGATTATGGTGTTAATCATTTGCGTTTATTGGAGTTTCGCACTCGGCGGTCGTTCGAGCAGCTGGACAGCCCATTTAATGACAATGATTACTTCTTCATGTCAGACCCGGATACGGCTATGAGTTCTTCGCCATATTATTTGCTTCGCCAAAATTCGATCATTGTGCCTTATGGCACACTCCAGGATTCGATTTTCCAGCACGATGCTCACGACATATTCAAGATCAGTTTGCTGGGCTTTATGCTCAGTCACGAGTTGATGCATGGCTTCGTCTCGAGTGGATTGTCATTTAATGCTAATGGAAACCTTGATGGGCAGGGTGCACAGATTGTTACGGATAGTCAGTATACGGCAGGCATCAGTTGCCTCAATCAAGATAAAACCGATTATCTGGACGAGCGTGAGGCGGACAATGCTGGCATACGTTTGGCCTACGATGTTTACTTTGACCCGGATTCGAAATTTAGTCAGTTACAACCGGATTTTACACCTCTGTCTCTGAAGAAGATATTTTTTCTGAACTTGGCTCAATTCTTTTGTGGCAAAGCGGCGCCGACAGATTTTGCCGATCACGATGCGGACGAGATGCGTCTGAAGCTGTTGGTTATCAACTTCTCAGCTTTTGCCGACGCACACAATTGTATCAAAGATCGGGATAATATGCATCCAGCGCAAAAATGTCGACTGTGGTAAAAAAACACTGCATAAAGTCAAGAAGAAGTTAAAAAAAAGTAATAAATAAAAACTTGCTTAAGTTGGTTTTATATTTAAGTAAATTTAATTTATTATTTATTAGCTTCTTAACATTATTGATGGAGTTAACTATCTAAGTCTTATAACTATACAAACAAGAGGTTTATGAAATATGTTCGAACTCATCATTCATTTTTATCTTTTATTTAAAGCTTTTTTATTAATTTGTCTCTTAACTTTGTTTCTGTTGTTTTTAATCTAAGACATTACCACACTCTACATTTGTCTTTCGCTTGCATCTTGTTGCGTCTCTCACAGCCAAATTCTCGAGCAAATTCCTCAAAATTGGCCAATGTTTGCATCACTCGCAGCTCATCGACCGCATGTTCCAAATGCTGAGCATGTAGACTGAGACTTTGCAGCTTGCCACAAAAGAACTGTGCGAAGCTGATGAAGAAACGTTGGCGTTGACTGAACTGAGGCAGAAGAGGATCTCGAGGCTCTCGTCGCTCCACCAGCATGTCGGCTCCAAAGAATGTCTCATAGACTAGACGCAGTGCCTCATAGTCGGCTAGCTTCTCGTTGAGCGATCTGGAGCCAGTTGCAAGCTGCTGTTGCATGCAATTGAGACCATGGTTAAAGCGTGCATTTGCCGTTATCTCCTCACTGGGACCCATAATGTTGCCCAAACTATCGTACTCAATGCCCGAGCTATCGAAGCCATGTATTAGCTCATGCGCCAACGCAAATCCCAGCATTGCATGCTGCTGCAACTCACTCATGTTGCGATGCCATACGGGCAGCTGCAACAGGCCATACGGCACCAGTACCAGATTCCTGGGCTTCACATAGAACGGAGATGAGCTGCTGCTCAGCCAGTGTTCCATTAGATAACTCACATTATTCGCATCCGAGGTCGAACCCTCAAGCAGCAGCTCATGATTCCTTTCCACACGCAGACGCAACAATGCCAACTGATTTGCATAGAAGCTATGAGAGCTAAGGGTAACGCCTTCATAGTAATCTTCGACAAAGCTGGAATCATTCAGCTGGACAAATCCCAACTGCAAACGCATTGCCTGCAACTTTTCCTGCAGCGCTTGAACAATGGGCTGCTCCAACTGCAGTCGATTCTCAGTGAGAAGTTGCTCGAAGCGCAACTTAAGCCGATTAAATAAATCACTCACCACGGGCTCAAAGCTTGCCTCATGGAATCGTTGGCCAATTAGCCAACTGGCTGCCAGGGGCATGGCACGCCGCAAGCTGGCCATGCACTCAACACGAGAAATTTCCGCGGGTCCCTGCTGTTTGAGGAAAGCAAGCAGCTTGAGCATAATATAATTGCAAATTGCTTCCGGCTTGTGGCGTTGCAGCAACTCATCCAAAGCACGCATATAGGGCAAATTTTGGATGAAGAGTGTGGAAAGGAGATCGAGTTCACGCAACTGTTGCATGTAGGACAACCACTGGAATTCTGGCATGAATTCAGCCAAATAACCCAATTGCATCTCTTTGGGGCCCTCAACATCCTCCAGCTCGTGGAGACGATGAAGCTGACGTTCAAAGCTATCAACTTGTCGTGCCAACTCATTTGCCACTCGTTTCGTCTGTCCAATGTCCAGAAGAAGTTCTATCATCGCACCCTCGCCCATTGGCGCTGTCTCCGCCAAACTGGGCTTGTCCAGATACAGGCTGTAGCTGCCGGAGTCATCCCAGCGTGGCAGCACTTGCTCCTTGAGCAACACTCCATTCAGGCCATACAGACGAAGCCGTCCAATGGTCGCCAGCCAATTGAACTTTTCCGGCTGCCAGTTGCGACTGAGCAGCGGCCAGTTTGTTCCGTTGCCCGGCTGCAACAGTTGCAGATATTTTTTCAGATTGTACGGCTTGAGGCGCTTGCAAGCGCGATAATAGTTGCGCATTTGCTCCTGGGCAGCCAGCTGCTGCTGCTGCTGCTCCTCCTCCGTGCTGGTCTCATTGTTACCGCTGCGACGCAGCACTTGCTCCAGCTGACGATTCAATGCATAATCCAGCACTGCCAATGTATCACTGGGCTGTAGTTGCTCTTGTTGCTGCTGATGTTGATGTTGTTGCTTATGTTGTTGGTGTTGTTGTTGATGTTGCTGGTAGTGTTGTGTATGATGCTGGATGAGCTCATCCTGTTGCAGCTGCCAATTACCACAGGCATACTGATAGAAATTCTCGCACGGACGCGCCTTTGTGTCCATATAGCTCTGCAGTTGATTCGCCAATAACTCCTGGATGCTGGATGCTGGTCGCGTCTGACGGCAACTGGTGGGCGTGGTGCGCCATGTCAGCGAACACAGCAGCCAGGCAATCAGGCTGAGCTTCAGCATGCTGCAACGACGTTTAAACTATAAATGGCCACACAGCAAAAGATCCGACCAGCTCAAGCTAAAGCTTGGGCTGCCTAGCTGGCAACGACGGTCAAAACCAATGCCAGACTGCCAGACCTGTCAGTCTTTATTGCAGCGCGGCACACTGTAACAAGGTGTGCGAAAACTCATAAATCAAATTAAAGTAAGATACTGAACAAGTTTTCTTCTTTTGACTTTTCGCCAGCGGCTTTTATTCGAAAAGTTTAAGTTTTTGTATCGTTATTTGAGTTTGGTGTGGAATTTATTTATCAAACTTTAAGGAACATTTTTTTCAACTATTTTGTAGTGGGTTTTTTTTTGTTTAATTATTTTTTTTTTTAATTAATTAATTATGTTGCACAAAATAAAGACGGCACCCTGTACAATGTTAAGGTTTTTAACCACTGTGCGCACGTTGGTGCCGGGTCGCATTTTGATTAGACTTAATTGGTCGCAGAGAACGCTTATCAGTTTCACCTTGGCCTTGATTCCCCTGATTGGCTCTCATTGAATCTACTCGCTATTCTACACTCTCTCCATTCTCCACTCTCCACTTTCGCCACTGACCTATACCGTTGAACAACGCAATTGCTGTCATTGAACTTGCTCAAATTATATGTGCTGTGTTGTATATAGACAACAACGCTAAGTTTATAAAACGTACTAATGTCATTTGTTTGCGTTTATTTTTTGTCATTTGCAGAACCGAAACGATTCCGGGCAATCCATCGTACAAGGCGACAATGCGGCTGACGATTACCAATGTGCAGAGCACCGATTATGGCAACTATAAATGTGTCGCCAAAAATCCTCGTGGCGACATGGATGGCAACATAAAACTCTATAGTAAGTGTGTGTGTGTGCCGCAATGTGTTATTTATACTTTTTAATATTGAGCCCATAATGCGTGCACCAAAGTGTGGCAAACAGCAACGTACAGTCGCATAAGTGCGATAAATAACAAGTGTTGTTTTGCCCAAATATGCGGATACTCGACAAATTTTTTTTTGTTTTGTGGTACACGGCAAAATTCAAAACCTAACCATTTGTGGCTTTAATTATGGCGGCCAAGTGTGTATGTGTAAGTGTGTGTGTGTGTAGTTGATTGGATGGCGCCTGAGAGCGACACCAAATATGTGCCTGTGTATGTGTGTGTGTGTGTTTGTGTAAACGTGCGCCTGATGAAATTCAAGCCAGATAATGCGGTCATTTGTTTTAGTTGGGCAACAGGCTATGTGGCCAGAACTTAATATTGAGCATAACAAAACAGCGAGATTACAAAAACAAAAAAATGATGCTGTTTAATGTATGCTGAACATAGACGTAGACGTAATAAAAATGCACTTAAATATGCGATAATACTGCATACATTCGCATACATCATTCATTCATTTGCTCTACTTTTATATATATACACGTAGTTATGCCAATTCGGATCTACGTAACAAGTAGTTTGGTAACCCATTGCTACCTTTGGGTATAACACAAAAAAAGGTGTTCAAATAAACATATTGCTGTGCTTTAAAGGCAAACAAAAAAAAAAAAACCAAATGAAAAGTGTCATCAATATGACAGTTTGTCAAGTACTGTAATGCACAATGACATAGACAGCTAACATACGCGATGCATACGCGACAATTGAATCGCATTTATTGTTATGTTTGGCGCTGGCCCAATAAAATGCCAATAATCTGTCAATTTGCTAAATCAGTCCCCAGTTGGTGGGCCATTAAAGCAGTTGGCTGCAGTATATATATATACATATGTACGATGTATGAGCAAATACATACGTAACTCGAATTCCGGTCACAAAAGTTCATAAAACAATATAAAATATCCATTCGTTTGTTCGAACGTTCGTTCTATACGTTTTGTTCGCTTTCGTTTTGTTCTTTTGCGCCACAATACAAAAAGAAGGGCGCCGGCAAAAGGCCATGGCCAATAGCGGCCAGAAATTGTCAATGTGAAAATGCGACAAGTTAATTTATTTTTGGGCGCGCAGGCGATAAAAACGCAGCCAGCGTCGACTCTGATACGACGCGACGCCAACAACAACAACAATAACAATACAGCAATCGAAAGCTATAGAGAGAGTGCGAGAGACAGAGTGTAAGGGGATGTGGTAACGATCAACCAATTAAAGGTAACAAAGAGCAGCCACAGCAGCTGATAATAGGAGTACGGTAATAATGGGCCACACACAACACACAATACACAATGAGAACAATGAACCTGTGACAATGTTATTAAGTGGTCAGCATTGCCATAAAAGTTTGGAGCATCCTTTTGGCATTGCTTCCGATAAGGAGCCATGAGCCATGGCATGACAAGGCCAGAGTGTCAAAGCACCAAGCGCCAAACACTTCGGCGTCCCAGCCAGCCTCATAAATTAAGCCAACAAATTGCTGTCAATAATGATATGGCACCAAAGAGCTTTAACAGAGGGAAAGAAATTGAAAACGAAGGGCAAACCAATAACCGATAATTTACAAGAACTTAAACGCTCCAAGGGGTATACAATATACACTTAAAGTAGTGCTAATATACTTTAAAAAAAGAATGATGCTTCCTTAGTATTAACTTAAGATGTTTGATTTATGAGTATAAAAGTATTTGAAAACACAAATCGGTTAAATGAAGGACGAAAATAGTTTCGTTTAAATAAGCTTAAAGTTTTAACTTTTCAAAGATGCGTTAATTAACTTGAAGATAAAATCCATAGCTTAAGAAAGAACTTAACTAAAATCGTTGAACTTTACTGATATGCTTTAAGGACCGCTCACTAACAACACTTTTATCCTTTTATCCTTTTATCATTGCCTTTAGTGTCCAGTCCACCAACCACACTACCACCGCCAACAACAACAACACTGCGCACAACAACAACAACAATGAACTTCCCCTACGACTCAAACACACAATTCAACGGCTATGGCGGCGATGTGCCCACAAACTCGGTTATTGTGATTGATAAATGTAAGTCACTTAAAAGCATTCAAGTCCGTCAGTTTGCATTGTTATTTATATTGCTAATACGTTTATTGTTCTTCTCTTTCTGTTGTTTACTTACAGTGGGCATTAAGTATCAATCGAATTTAAATGAGATTGGCAAATCCGAACAGAAACTATTGGGCAACAATGCGGAAGGTTACGACTGGAACAAGGGTAAAAACAGTGCTGGCCAATTCTCGCATCTAGCCGTTTGCAGTTTATTGTTAACGCTTATCTTGCTGCTTGCAACGCATTCGTATCATTAAATATATATACATGAATTATAACAAAAAAGAAAACTGTATTATTAAAGTGCCATTACAACAAGAAAATAACAAATATTAACACAACACAACAAAACCACAGCAAAGTAAAAAGCCAACTACAAAACAAGGGTTTAATTCTTGTTTAGTTCATTCCTTTAAAAGCGTTAGAGAGAAAAATCACAAGCAAACACTTTTGCTCGAAGTAAATTAGGCGGCCACGCGAAAGGAAAGTTAAGCCGACAAGTACATGCTCTTAACTGTTTCTTTTGCCAAGTAAGAAGTATTTTTTATTTAAGCAGCAATGGTTGGGGTCATGTTCAAGTTACTTACTTCTGTGTATTTTACTCGACCAAGTTGCGTTTAATTTTTAGATAGTTTTCTTTAATTTTAACGCGAAATTTTAATTTGTTATAAGTTAAAAATCTTCAAGGATTTGATTACAGCTTAATTGAATCGTAATTATTTTATTTCAAATATATTATTCAGCATAATGTCACAATTATAACTGTCAAATTAAGTGCTTGCCAAGCGCTGCAGTTATGAGCACACAAATTAAGTTTTCAGTTCAACAAATTTCTTGTTTGACTAATAAATTAATGCAAAATGAGCAAACAACTAATTAATAAATAAACACATTCAACATATTGTTGCTAAATTGTTAAAAGATGAAAATCAAACACAGCACTAAATAAAAAAAAATAAAAAAGAAATGCAGACAAACAAAACATATGTAAATATATTAGATACACACGAAAACAATTGTAAATTATGTACTCGTTATAAGCATTATAGTAAATTGCGCTTTAATTTGTATGAAATTCAACAGCACACTATTTATGAAGCCATACCATATATACTATGCTCTTACCCATGAACCTACAAACTTCATAAGCGTTTATCAAAACAAACAGATGTTCAAGTTTTTTTGTATACATAGCAATTAAACTGTTCATTAATGAAAACAACTTATTTCGAATGACATGATACATTTATTATATATCCAGAACTATGCTTACATATTTAAATGGCAGCCTAATTAAGAACTAAACTACAAATATATACATACATAAATATATCATAGGCTTTAGTTTGTGTTTCTAATTGATAAGAGTGATAATGTACATTTAATGGAATTAATCCCCAAAAAAAAAAAAAAAGAGACAGCGGAATTAACAATATTATGAGATTGCTTCGTACGCAAAAAATTATAAATAAAAAAAAAAATTAATAAAAATTCAATTGTTATTTTCTAAACTTATAAGGCACTGCATTATAAAATCGGTTAAGTTTTGAGACAGCTATTACTTCGGAAAGTTCTCTTCAAGTTGATTTTTTTGGTTGGAGCTTTTATCATGAATTTCAAGTGAAAACTATTTAAGCGCGAAAAGTATGCTTTGACTTGAGAGGTAAGTATCTATACCAGTGGTCGGGGAACCGGGGTAAATTACCCCAAATGGGGTAAAAACGCAATTTTTGGGGGTAAAAATGAAACTTTTCATAAAGTTCAAAGTATATATTTTTCATCGCCATGGGGTAATATTAACTTACACATAAATATTTTGGTGAAATGATTAAAAGAGTTTAAACGAACTAAGACTCAAAGACGAATTTAAAACTCAAAATGCATAAAGTTCTACAACTATTGGCACCCTTCCTTATAGATTTTAATACTGCCGAGTTATTGCTAGTTGTTCGCCTGGTACTTGGCGTCTGAAAAACTAAAAAAACTCGTGGAGAACGCAAAAGAATACCTCCGGGCTTGCGTCGAGTTTTTGCTAGTTTTTTCTAGTTTTTGACTCAAGTATAACAGGCGCATAGAATCAGCAGCAAGTGATGTATAAATTCTCATTATATATATTTGCATACTTTTAGGCAAGCTTTTTATTCATATTTTAAAATGTGTTGAATTTTTTTTTAAATAGTCCTAAGCCACTTATGTCCTTACGGATTTTCAAAGGACATGTTGCGTAAGAGTTTCAAGGACCTGCTCTATCGAACTGCATTCAAGGATTATGGGGTCATCTAAGAAAAAAAACACTTGTAAAAATTTCACTAGGGCCGAGCGACAATAAGAAAAAACCATAAAAGTGCAGTTTTCTCGGAAACCACAAGGACGATTTGAATGTCCTTTGGCCAGTTGGTAGCCCTGGTCAAAACAAAATGTCTGACATAGGACACGTTTGAATCCTTAATGATTTGGCGGAGATATAACCAATTTTCTGTTTTAAAGATATATCCTTTTATTTCAGCTGTTTGAAGGACTATCGTCCTTTGAAATACTTTGCTCGTATCGGCGGGCCTAGGCCTACCTGTGGTCCAAAGGACATCCGGATAGTCCTTAAAATAGCCGAGTTATAGACGATTTTGTAATTTTTTAAATTTTTTCTGACCTACCCCCTGTAAAATTTTTCGATCATTTTTTTTCCCGAATCCTGGAGATACTTATGAGCAAATCGATTGATCTTGTTACTGTGAGTTCAAAAATGTATTTTCCTTTAAGATCTTTCAGGAAATGTTCAAGTTATGGCCTAAAATCTAATGTCCTTTTTGCCGAAAATTTATATATAAGTATAAATCGGCCAAAACTTTACGGATTTTCAAAAACCATGGTGGGTTGGATCTGCATGGAAAACCTCTTTCGAACTGCATTCAAGGATAATGGGGTCATCTAAGAACAAAACACTTGTAAAAATTTCACTCTAGGGCCGAGCGAACCTGAGAAAAAGCCATAAAAGTGCAGTTTTCTCGGAAACCACAAGGACGAATTGAATGTCCTTTGGCCAGTTGGTAGCCCTGGTCAAAACAAAATGCCTGACATAGGACACGTTTGAATCCTTAATGATTTGGCGGAGATATAACCAATTTTCTGTTTTAAACATATATCCTTTTATTTCAGCTGTTTGAAGGACTATCGTCCTTTCAAATACTTTGCTCTTATCGGCGGGCCTAGACCTTCCTGTGGTCCAAAGGACATCCGGATAGTCCTTAAAATAGCCGAGTTATAGACGATTTTGTAATTTTTTAAATTTTTTCTGACCTACCCCCTGTAAAATATTTCGAAAATATTTTTTCGTGAATCCTGGAGATCCTTATGAGCAAATCGATAGATCTTGGTGCTGTGAGCTCAAAAATGTATTTTCCTTAAAGATCCTTAAGGAAATGTTCAAGTTATGGCTTAAAATCTAATGTTCTTTTTGACGAAAATTTATATATAAGTAAGAATAAGCGATCTGCCTAAAAGTATGTATACTTTTTTTTATTATTATTAGAGGGTAGTTAAGCCAATGCATAAACCTTATTTGTTTCCATACAACAGCGGTCGAGGAACCGCTATCGGGTAATATCAACTTAAATAAAAATATTTTGGGGTAATGATCAAAAAAGTTCCCCGACCGCTGATCTATACAAACTATAAGCCCTTAAAAGTATACAGCCTTAAGTGAGAAAATTTATAAACATCGAACACTTTCCGCTATGCTTGTTAGCTTGTTACTATATTTTTTAATGGTCTTCACATATATACATCTTATGAATTTATATTGAATAAATGATTTAAACTGTCCTTAACGAGTAACTGGGTCGGAACAACATTTGTACCACTTAGTATGAATAATCGGAGCCAAGCCATCTATCCCAAATATATTCCAAACAATGATTATATTATAATGCAAAAATACAGACAAATCTCACCGTGAGGCGAATTCTTGTCTTCTGATTTATATTTTGTGTACTTAGCACTTAATTAATTTCATTTGAAATATATATATATTTCTCAGAAGACTTGTCTTATACTGATAAGATTCTTTTGAATATGCTACATTAACCCATACCTAGGTTCCAATCGTATTTACTTAATATGATTATTAATATTATACAAATAGACATATTTATAAGACACTAAAGAAGACTAACCTTAATCAGTATAATGTAATATCAATTGTGAATACTTTAGGTAACTTAAACACTAGTCTGTCATTTTAAAGATCTCTTTAAAATGTCGTTCACAACAATAATAATGCATATCAATAACAATCGGATTTAGTAGATAGACGACAAGATTGACCGGACCACACACACCCAAACACTCACACACACACACACAACCTGAGAGCTTAGCACAGTTTTATGGTTGTGTTCGATGATTTTCGAATTTTATTTGATTTCCTGTTTGTGCAGCACTTTGGGGTACTAGGACGTGAAATTGTTATTGAGTCCGGGGGCGTTACACATGGGCCACATGGCTGCCGACTGCACATTGCAAGGAGGAGACTTTGTAGCTGCATAGCTAAGCTCTTCACAAGGCTTGCTTGTTTGTTGGCCACATAAAACCCAAAGCAAATATTTTCCCAAGCGTTAGCAGTGTGATGAAGAGAGGAGAGAGTGCAACGTGACGCTGCTTGTCCTACGTGGCGTATGAGCAATACAAACACAAAAGAGCCTTTCTACCATCCACAATGACAAGATTGAGAAGCAAATGTGCTAAAGACGCTGATGATGCATTCAACATTCTTCTTAACAACTAAAGCTGAATGGGACAATTCAAGTGCAAGTTGTAACTCTGTCAATTGCCGAGCTTTTAGCTGACCAACAAACCCAAATAATACCTCTAATATGCTTTGATTGCAACAAAAAAAAATATATGATTACAATTCTTAGAAATTTATTTAGGACACATTAAATATTGCTAGACGCTTAAAGGTTGTATGTTAATGTGAAATTCTTATCACGTAAATAAGCTAACAGCTACGTTATTCACGTGTTTGCTTTATGATAGTAAAGTTCAATTATGGTGTATAAAAGTTTAAAGAGGACTGTAGAGGTTGTATTCATTTTATTGAATGTATAAATGTTTTTACGATTATGACAAAGTTATCGTATTACATACAACTTAGACGATTTACATATTTAAAAAAATACAACGCTTAAATATAATAAAATTATATATATATATAAATAATTATTTCTTAGGAACCACATTGATTATATAAATATTGTCAAATCCAAGATTAAAATTGAATAATCTAATAGACATTTTATTAAATTTATTAATTAGCAAATAAAATAATGTTTCTCTTAAAAATCTAAACGATTACAATTTAAAATGTTCATGTTAGGCTACCACAGCTCATTTTCTACAAAAATTCCTATTTTAATATAGAATATTTTTCTTGCTGTACCTATTTAAACACACACAATCCTAGCCACTTTTAAATATTTTGAAAGCTTGCTTTTACTTTTGAGAAAGTTTATTAGAATTAAGAGATGCATTTATAACATTAAATGTTAGTGGCTAGATTATAGTTACAATATAAACAGATTAAAAAGATAATGCTCAGTGATTAAACGACAACTGAACGTCGATCGAGCAGTGTGTCGATTATCTGTTCGATGTGTTCACTGCAGCTGCCCAGACAAGTGTCCGCATACTCGATAAGGAACTGCATAAAGCTCTCCAGCTCCTCCATGGTGCAGGCGCGAAAACCACTATTCCGAGCAATATTATCAATGGCACGCAACTTTTGAGCAAACTCCGGCCTGCTGCGACACTGCTTCCATGTTGCCTCATTGAGATTTGATGGAAACTCGTAGTTTCTTATGCGCTGTTCCACATTCTTAAGTTTGTTTTGCTGCTGTTGCAGGGTGCGCAGCATTTGTGGCATGTTCATGGGCGTTGATCGAACAAGCGGCAGCGTCTTATCGAACAGTTCATCAAGTGGCACCGCCTCATACTCCTGGCTGAAGAGATCTGGCGAGAAGGAGACTCTGCCGCTCATATTGCTAAAGCTATCCGTGTCAAACTCAGTTTGGTCCAGATCGCTGGTTTTGATCGCATTGTGGGAGCTATTGTTGTGATTGTTGTTAGGCCATGCATACTTGCTGCGTCCTTCGAGTCCATTGCTGTTACCCGTCTGCAAGCCCACCAGCATGCTGTAGCTGCTCTCAATGGAGAACTTGGGCGATGTATGCCAAAACTCAGGCACACTGCTGAACTCAAAATGATCGACACCAAAGCGCAGCTCATGACCAACGCTGCAATTTAGCTCTGTATCAAGGAACTGGAACAAACGCTCAATCTTCTCGCTGGGCATGTGCTTGCCACTGAAGGGCACGGCCAGATCACCGCTGGCAAACCAATAGTGTGAGAAACCCTTAACGGTTGGCGGTCGTTCTGGCAAAGTGCCCTTTGCCTCCTGTGTGCCAGCTGTAGATCGACAGAATTTGTGTCCATCGATGCCAAAGGTTAACTCTTGTGTTTCCCATGTCTTCTGTGTAAAGATCTCGTAAAGCAAACGCAAACGTTCCGGTGTATTGTGCACTATTTCCAAGGAAACCGTAAAATCACCAGCAGTTATCCAAAACTTGGACTGTGGTTTGCTTGGCGATAGATCCTCCAGCTGCGATGAACTCATCTCCACAGTTGGTGCATTTGCAAAGAATTCGCGTTCACTGCACGTCGGTGTTGTTGGCGCATCAGAAGTACTCTCCAAATCCAACGGATGATCCTCCCTTATCACTTGCATGGCCAACGAGCTTCGTCGTGGCTTATCCAGTTGTCCAGTGTTGCCAATGGGACTAAAGAGCTGCTGTTGTGCGGCGCTAACACTTCCGCAATTGCGTCCCTTCACCGGTGTTGAGAAGCCCGATGGTTTCAATTGACTTGCGCCCAGTGAGGAACGACGTAATGGACTATTATCCATGGCATCATTGGAGCAAGTCTCAAAGCCCTGATCAATGAAGCTATCACGCAGCTGCTGATCAAACGATTGACGTGGTGTCTGCGATGGCGATTGATCGCTGTCGGCATTCGGAGATGGTGAGGACATCACCGTCAAAGTGTATGCCGACTTGATCTTCCTGGGCGAGTTCACTTGACGCATCAACGATTTGTCTAGCTCAATGTAGCTCTGCTCAGGCAGCGGCAGCTGTGTAGCTGTAGTTGCAACTGGAGCTGGCTTCTTCTTAGTTGGCTTGTAATCGGTTTCAGAGTCGGTGCTAGTTACAGCATTTGCAGTGGCTTCAACAATCGAGTTCTCCTTCTTCCAGGTGAGTGTGCGACGCATTTTCTTTTTACGCGGCGGTCGCACAGGTTTAGCAAAATCAAATTCTGTCCCTTCATTTGGTGTTGCTGGCATTTCAGGCTGAGATTCATCGCTGGTTATCTAAAAGAATTAAGAAACAATTATTTGTTATAATCAATCAAGTTCGAAAAATATGTTTTTAAAAAGCAAAATTGGTTTTACGAAGTAATTTTGTTCATTTTTATACCTTTTCTTGTCAGTTTAATAATTACCTTTACCTTAGTCAAACGCTTTGTTGGACTCACCTTGGGTAATGTAGACAATCCAGATTCACTTTCCTCAGCATCAGATTGCTTGCAACTGGAAGAACCGCTCGATGTCATGCTGTTAGATTGCTTTTGTCCCAAACTTAGACGTGGAGCAGGAACTGGTGGCGCTTGTCTTTTGATTTTCCGTGGCGTTGGCGTTACTGGTGGGACTGGAGCGGCAGTTGGTGTTAATGGTGTTGGTGTTGATAGTGTTGGTGTTGATGATGTTGGTGTTGCTGCTGTATTTACATCCTTCTCTTCCACATAGCTAAACTCCTTGGTTTTGCTCTCCAGCTCCAACTTGGCAATTGCCTCCTCGAGCAAACGCTCAACAGCTGATTTTTGACTCATGTCACCCATGGATGAGCTGGCTGTGATTGGAGTGGACTTCTCCAACTCATCTCCCACCTCAGAGCTGGTAATCTCAATTGTTTGTTCACTATTTGATGCGCTTGTAATGTCAAAGAGCACACCATTCTCAGCACTTAACCAGTTGTAGAAGAGACTTTCCAATGGCTCATTTTGAAAAAATAACTGACTTTCATTGCCGGAGCGTTCCTGGCGAGTACGTCGTATCTTCTTGGGTGGAGCATATGCCTCTGTGGGCAGCACTCTTCTTATAGCTGAAAGATTCCGTTTCTGTGACGGCATTAGCCTAGGGCTATTGCCTGTTGGCAGTGCAATTACATTCCGTTCCGGACTGGGCTTCAGCACCACCGTTAGAGTGCTCACATGCATTGATGGTGTTGTTGGTTTTGCGGAAGATGTTGTTGGCGTTGTTGTTTGTGGTCGTGGTGGTGTTGTTGTTGTTTGCAGCACACACTTGGCTTCCAGTTCCTGGGCCAAGTGCTTAACACTTGCCTGCTGCTCGGCAACAACTTCACCTCGAGCTATTTGCTTTTTGGCCTGTTCCTTAAGATCAGCTGCGTGTTCATTGAATTTGGGATGCTTGGCAGCAATATCACTCACAAACTTATTGAAAAGCAATACCTTATCCTTGACGCTCAACTCACGAAAGACATCCTCGGCCACGAGACAGGCACTGAACTGCTCCGGCCTCTGTTTAGGTTCTGGCGATAGTGACAGATCATTGTGCAGCGTGGCATAGTGTGGTGGCTCCGATCGACCCATTACCTGATTGAACTTTGAGTTGAATAGTTGTGCTATCTCCTTGACCTTCATGGGCAGCCTGGAGGCGCCTCGAACTGCTTGAGGTGTTGAAAGCTGTAAGGAGGGCTGTTCCGTTTGCTCATACTTTTGTTTCAACTCGTTGATCTTAACTTTGACATTGTCGACCTTTGGTTTGGGCAATGTTGGTGCCTTTACCGGTTGATTGACCAATTTGGCTATAACGCTGGCCACTTTACCCGAGCAGTTGACAGGAGTAGAAGGAGACGTTGTGGTTTGCTTGCTGGGTGTAACTGGAACCTCCTCATCAAAATACTTCATAAGATTCTCAATGCTGGACAGATCTAGATCGGTGATTTGTACACGTGACGGAGTTACATACGAGTTCTGATGCTCCAAGGCTGTTAGGAAACGATCATCATCAAATGAGGAGACCTCAAAGAGCTCCTCCCGTGTCATTGTTGCACGAAGCAATCCTCGACCATCACTATTACCATCACAGTAGGAGTGCCTTGAACGTCTCTCCTCAATCTCTGCATTCAGTTGCAACAGTTCGCTGAGATCGGCACTGTTCATTGTTGCCGTGTTCACAATTAACTCGCTTTGTTTATTGTTGGGCGTGGAATTGCTTAGAACCATATTGAAATGATTATTTTGTATTTTTTTTTTTTTTTGGCGTTGTTCACGTTAGACGTTGCAGTTTGTAACTGTTTTCGTGAACCGAGTTGCAATGCCTTATAAACGTTGCAGGTAGGTGCAAATGCAAATTATATTGCACCCGCTAATCTGGCCAACATCATCAGATCAGGTAATCGAGTATAATCGCGACACAGCTGGCGATCTAGGGTTTTTACTGCGTTTAATTAGCAGACCCTTTGTACCTTCCAGGAAGCCTACAATTCGGTGACCTGCAATCAAATAAAATGGTTTTAACAGGTAAGTGAAAGATTTAGACACTTTCTAGAAGTAATGCATTACTTAAGTTAACAAAGCAGCGCTCGTTGACTTGAAATGTGTGGGTTGCAATTTGGGCAACTATTCAAAAGTAACAAATTAAACTTAACAGTATTTTAAGAGATGAACAAAGGTGTTGCAAGTTTATGAGGGGATTAAAGTACACCAAAATTGTCAAGCTAAAAGGTTTTGGGATATACTGAACAGATACAATAAATAGTTTAAGTGCTTGGTATATAATAAAATTCTCATATTTTAAATAATTGGTAACGTTCAACAACGTTAATATGTTTAAAGTCACTTCAAATGAAATTCGTATACAAATTTAAAATATATTTAAAAATATTAACCAATTTAATTGCATAAAGAGGAAAGTTTTCTCCGGAATTTATGTTTTAAAGAAAGTTTTTCTGTATGCTGAATGTAGCTATGTAGAAATACTCAAAAGAAACCTTTTTAAGCAACTCGACACAAAAGTATGTAATAAAATGCTTGTTGGCAGGGCCGAAAAGAGCTCCCATAGTGTTGGCAGGAGTAACCACAAAATGTAAGTACTAACTAGACCCCAGAGGGTTGTATGTGCAACAATAAAAATCACACATACGAAAATTTTAACTTGTCGCTTGGTATGAGCTTTGATTTCATTGGATTTGGGGTAGCTGGCAAACTGTCGTCGCCAGAGAGTGACAAAGAGTGGGGTTGGGGCAAGGGAGGCAACTGAAACTTTGTTGTCGTCGTCAGTTGGCGCCTTATGCAAATCAGCACCAAAGCTGTAAACGAGAGGGATTCGCCAGCCAGGTGTTAAGCTGGATTTGAAGCTCAATGCTGATGATGACATTTGTGAATACGGTAGCGTATAACTTTGTTGTACCATCATCATCATCATCATTATCAGCATCATCATTATCATCATCATCATAGTAACAGTTTGAGCCACAAAAATCGACCAGTTCAATTTGCTAATAGCCACGTGGCATATTTCCTCGCATTGGAAAGTTGCATCCACGGAATCAAGTCTAGACAACAAATTTACCAAGCAAACCAAAATGGTTAAAAGGTTTTTCACATTTCTCAAATTTTGTTTTCTGTATGTGCTTTATTCCTGTCGATGTTCCGTACAGCTTTCTTTGTCTGTTTGCCTACTGTATTTTCGTTTGTTTACTTCGCTTTCAATAACTTTAATATCATTTCAATAGCGTTCAGACGCCAGAAATTGAATTACTTGGGTAACTTGATAGCAGACAAAAGGAAAGAAAGAGCAAATCCCGAAAGTAGTAGTAAGGGGAAGAGATATAAAGTATAAGCGTGGTTAACGATTTTGACTTTAAGATGCAGAGCCAACCACAAGCATTTAGTGTGAAATGCAAAAAGTGCACGAGGGTCACAACATTCCGGACAGGAAGGGGAAAGGAACGACTTTGAGCATGTTGAGTGCATGCGTAAGTGAGCATTTAACAAGGCAAACAGTTTGGTCGACCCGAACTCAACCCCGATTACGCTTTATTTTTGCTTTTTTTATGCGTTTCTCATTGAAATTGTTAAACGAAACTTTGTGTACACTTTTTTATGGTCAGTCTGGGTTGACTGCGAGGCCTTATCAAGCTGATTAATATATTTTGTGAACATTTGTACTTTGTGACTTTAATATGTATAAAAGGTATAAGAAAAATGTAATTATTATTTTATACTATATATATTTAAACAAAATATTATACTAAATGTAGTATAGTATTTAATATTTGTGTACTCTTAACAAGAAACAAGACATATAAGCACTTTCTCTCGAAGATCCAACAGATTAAACAGATTTTTATAATTATACGTAAGAAAATGTTTCAAATAATAATTTGATGCAGATCTCAAGTGACTGTCAGTGGAAATTACCCTTTAGTTTGAATATTAAATGATTAAATAATTTGAAATGCCCAATAGAAGATATAGGGAAAGTGCCACTTTAATTTGTATATTATTTATTTCATCATTAGACACAAAGTCTGCAGCATATATGCATGTCATGAAACATAAACGAATGAGATAAGAACGTAATGACGTTAGTCTTGAAATAAAATATTTAAAAAAAAAAAAAACGCAATCTGGCAAAATTATGTACACTCGATTTCAGTTTACAAAATTAGCAACACTTAGCTTTAAAGAAAAATCATTGAATTAACATAACCTAAATAGAGCTCTTGTTTGGCAACTTTTAAGTTTTGATCAGCAACAGAAGGCATCTAATAGCTTATGAAAACAAAGTGTTAAGGGTATCTGCACTGCAACTGTCTGGCTGCGTTTCGCCATCATTTTCGTGACTTGCCAGCCGTAATTGAATTATGAAATTCATGCCTTGGCAAGGCAGCGATGGCGATGCATTGATGCAGGCAAACCAAACGCCAAGGACATGGACATGATGGCAGCCAGGGAGTTGGAGTTGGGCACAATGTTGCCATTGAACCGTTAACGGCATTTTCAACATGCTTGCACTTTCTGTACAGGCAAGCACACACACACACACACACCAACACACACACACCAACACACACACACTCGCACAGAAAAAACACGCAAGATAGAGCGATTTAATTTTCGCGCGTTTTTTCCCCATGTTATAATATATTAATAAATTAAAATGAAATTTTACTTTATGGTGATCAAAATCGCTTTGCTTTTTGCTACTTGCCTTTGCACTCGGCACATAATGAAATACGCGACGAAAAAGTGAAAATTTTAATATAAATAACTTTTCGCAAAGCTTTCACTTTGTTAAACAGAACCTGTATAAATAATTTGCGTAAATACTATATATAAAAGTGAATTTACGTGAGTAAAAAGTGAACCCAATCCACAAACGTACTTTTTTGCAACTTATCATAGAGTTTTTTTTAAAAAAATAGTTTGCATAGTTTTGAAGACTTGTCTGTCTTTGACAACATATTTATAGTCGTTTAAAGTTTGACATGTTTAAAATATATATCATTATAAATTCGTATGCTGTCAACTTAGCTGACTGTGCCAATAAATCTGTATGTGCAAGAGAGTGCGTGTGTGTGTGTGTGTCACAGATTGGTATTTAATTAAAATTCAATCAATTAAAAGCAAATGAAGCTTTCGCTTTATTAATTCGATTTTAAATAAGTTTGGGAAAGTTGACAAATTAAATACAATCAAAACGACACGCAAGATAATTTCATAAGCCACAACATTAAATATGTTTTAATTCTAAAACGTCGAAATTGGGACAAAAATTAAAGTTTCTAGTTGATTTTGTTAAAATGTTGAAAATTTGCTCATAATTTAATTGAAGTTTTAAACATTAAACGCATAGAAAACATTATGAAACAAATACAACTACTACCAGAACACTTAGGTGCTAAGAACAATCAGTCAACGACAAATTATGCTATATGGGGATCACTAATAGACCTGATAAGCCAACCGCTACAAATCTTTGCCGGCTCAACGCTCAGCATTTAGCACTCAGCACTCATTCACTCTCTCTTAGTTTGATCTTTGTTGGGTGCCAAAAGTCTTATGCACGGTCAGTAATGGGCCAAGCCTCCACTCCGCGACCGCGAAATAAATAAGAGAAGACTCCGAGTTGAGTTATTGCATGTATGTAGTATATGAACCACATGGGGACATAAGCATATCGCAGCGGTTGCCGCTCTTTGATCCCAGAGCGAACCTCTCGTGCTTAAGGTTACTCATTAATTGCAACGCCAAATTGCGTCATCCGTTAATTCAAATGCCTTATCAGTCGCAGGCAGTTGAGCGCGGCGATGGCGAGCCTGATGATAATTAATAACTAAATCATGAATTGAAACAATTTTCCTTTTAGTTTTTTGTAATACGCCTACGCTGTGGGAAATTCAACAAATTTATGTGAACATTTAAATGATGTTGAATAAAAATTCATTATACTTAATGAACAATGTTTCATTTAATCATATATTAATCCCAATTTAATGACATTAAAGAAAAGTTAATAAGAAATGCAAATGTCATATTTATTAGTTAAATAAATAATGTTACCAATTTGTTAAGTGTACTTTAATTAGCATATTATTTGATAAATCACAAGCTTTTCTCTCCGTGTACCATAGATAAGACCGTCGCACACGAACTAAAAGAAAAGACGTATTTAAAACGTTGATAAGCAAGCGAAGCAAAAAAAAAAGAAAGAAAAAAAATGTAAAAAGCGCGCTGCAAGAATTTAACACACACAAATACACACACACACATGTTAATACATAAATAAATGTGTGTATGTGTCGTTTTGAATTAAATACGAATACATAAAAATTGAAAACGCGTGAAACGAGTTTTTAGTTGATTTTTAGCAAGCGGCGAACGCGCAACACGACAAATAAAAATTCTTTACAAATCAAACCAAAAAAAAAAAAAAAAAAATACCATCAATTGTGAAATACAATAAAATATATATAATTTCAAATAGTTATCTGACATGTGTGCGCCCGAAAGAAATCAAGAAAACCAGCAACAGCAGCTAATATTGAACTGCAGAATAAAATAATACAAAGAGATAACTAAAAATTGAAAAAGAAAATATTTGTATTTATTTGAAAAAAAATATTACAAAAAAAAAAGTGAAAGAAGTTAGCACGTTGTAACAATGCGACGTCTTTGGGCATTTTGTTTGCTTTTGGCCAGCGCTAAAGCGTTGCCAACAAATCAGTTGAATCAAAGTTGCCGCTTGCCAAGCGGTTGCAGCACGGATATCAATATGCGGCACATTCAACTACTCGAGCGTTATATGCGACCAGAGCTGAATGCTTGTGAGGATTTCCATGAATATGCCTGCGGCAATTGGAGATCAGTGCATGGGGCTGGAGTATCAGCAATGTCGCTCAGTGGCGCTCACATCGATCAACGTTATATGAATCTCTTTGAGCGCCTGCTGCGGGATCCACGAGCTCCAGAGCATCAGTCACCGATTCATGCGAAACTCTTGCGCTACTATCAGTGCTGCCGGGCATTGGGTAAGCCGCGTATGCGTCGCTATCTGGAGCAGCTGCCACAAACGAACAGCAATCATTGGACAGAGTTATTGGCTATACTCGGTCGTTATGGCTATCACGAGCACTATGTGAAGATCGAGGTGAGCCAGCACAATGCCACACAGCATATGGTTGTGGTGCAGCCGCACAACTATAATCTCAGCCTGAATCTCACCGCGGCCATCTATGGTGCATTGAGAAGGCATACACATGGCCATTTACCACATTTGGGGCAGTTGCGCATGCAATTTGGACAATTGGAAACGAAACTCGTGCAGTTCTCTAAGCCAACCAATAGCGATGATGAGGAGACCTCGCGCTTCTTTACACTGGAGCAACTGCAGCGAGAGTTGCCCGATCTGAACTGGACGCATGTGCTGCAGCTACAGCTGGGCGCAACGTATGCGAATGGACATCAGTTGCTGGTGGATGAGTTGCCGGCTTTGAAGGAGTTGATCTCTTTTCTCAATCGTGCGGATCCACGTCTGCTGCAGCTCTACAGCTGGGCTCGTTTCTTGCAACACGTGCTACAGCTGCCACATAACCCAGTAAGCCAGCACCCCAGCTCTAGTTCACCCGTTGGCTGTGTGCAGCACATGCGGAAAACTCTCTATCTGCTTATGAACTATGTCTATGAGCACAACTATTATGGCAAGCAACGTGCGGCAGATGAGCTTGTCATCGTTGGTGTCTTCGAGGAGTTGAAATCACAGTTCGCTAAACAGTTGCAACACAATGAGTTTGGTCTGGAATCCACACTGTTGCAAGCGCTGCTGGATAAAGTTTACGGCTTGCGGATCAATGTCGGCAACATGCCACGCAATGCCACCGATCAATTCTTTGTGGATAGTGCGCGTCTTTGGAGAGTAGGAGCTGATTTCTATGAGAATCATTTGGAAACCCTGCTACACTACTACGCCCATCTGGCAAAGCTGGAGCGGAGCAAGGATGAGGACATGCGAAAATTGTGGTATAGCTTCAACTATCATGCACCTGAACTCCTGGACAACATCGATGCCACACCATATTTCTATTGTCTGGGCAGCATTGTCATAATGCCCTATGCATATGTTCAGTTGCCGTTCTACAATGCCGAGTTTTGGCCAGCATTGCTCTATGGCGATTTGGCCAACACATTGGGGCACGAGATGTTGCATGCTTTTGACACCTACTTTGTGGACTACGATGCACATGGTGCAATGCGAGACTACAGCGATCATTTACTGCTCAATCCACACTATGTGAATGGTGTGAATTGTTTGAATGACAGCGATGTGATCATGTTGAATGAACGTACAGCAGATATCAGTGGCACAAAGCTGGCACTGCAAACGTACATGCAACAGCCGGCGGAGAGACGCAACAATGGACACTTGTATTTTCTGCAATTTGCGCAATTCTTTTGCGGCGAGGAGGCGGACATCTTTCATGATACGGGCAGCAAACGTTTAAATTATGCCTTGGCACAGATGCCAGAGTTTGCAGAGGTGTTTCAGTGTGACCAGGGCATGCCAATGAATCCCGTTAAACGTTGTAAATATTGGTAGCATGCCACGTTTCATCTAGTATAAACACTTGGTTCTATATTATCTGTATATATAGCTGGTGTATAGCTTTAACTAGTTAAGCCAACAAGTATTGTAAATAAAAAAGAAAAACAGTATGTTTAAGTAACTCCTCCCTCTCTCTTTTCTCTCTTCTTACTCTCACTCTGTTTGACTATCATTCTCATCAATATGCAGCACGCATCTGCCCACAGAAATCCTTGACAGCCTAGCAGCCAAGCAAAAGCCACAAATGAAAAAAAAATATATATATATATATAAAAGGTAAAGTAAAGGTAAAAGGTAACAAGCAGGCAGCGAGACAAGTTAATTTTCAATTACGTGTACAACGTGCTCAGGCTCGGGCTCGGGCTCGGGCAGAAGTCGAATGCCAAGAGCACGCGCTACTGCGCCTACAACAAGGCGGCACGAAAGCAACAAACAAAGTCGACAAGTCTAAATGCTGACGGCAAAAAACACCAAGCTACATGAATTTGCAAATGAGCTGCACAAGTGCAGTGCAGTAAGTATTTAACGTGCTTGCCAAAACTACTTTCAAAGAAAGTTCTAAAAAATAATTATGCTAATGAATATAGTTTAAAAAAGAGTTTCATGAGGTACTTTTCTTATTAAATAATGGCAATTACTTGGCAATGGCAATAAAAAAGTATGGAAAAATGGTTTCATAGTGTCAATATTTGCAATTTGTTAAATGACTTGCAAACAGTTTTCAGAATGACTTGCAGTGCAGTTAATCTAAATGATTTTTCAAAAAATAATTCACATTGAAATGTTTTATATATTTTTAACAAATTGCTAGTTAAGAAGCTTACAAGCCATAAACAATCTTACACAACATGCCACGAAGCGGCACATTGCAACAGCCAATGTGTATGGACGCAAAGCTAACAAACTTGCAGCGCATTCAGGAAAAACCAGAAATGGGAAAATGCGAAAATATGAAATGCAGAGGCAGCATAAAGAATTTCGCTTGTTGGCATCGTCATGCATTGAAATCAGCAGCTTGTGGCACAGCAACAGCAACAGCAACATCAGCAGCAGCAGATACTCAAACAGAGGCACAGATACAGCAGCTACACACACACACACACACACGTACATACATGCGTATATACGTATAATCACATATGCGGAGTGTGCGTGTCTTGTTTGCTGGCACGCTTTTTATTTATTTGCTAATTAACGCGTTTCCTGTGCAGCTAAAGTCTTTGCTGCTGAACGCTGTGACGTCGTTTTTCACTTGGCAACTTGTTGAAGGTCGCTCTCGCATATTACTCATACGGCACATAGGCACCTCGTAGTCACCTGGCAACAGCAACTGGCAGCCACATTAATAGACAATTAACAAAGCCACCAGCACACACACACACACACATATGGAACACACTTTGCACGTGATCTACATGACAAATCTCAAAGGCATACCACGAAAACTACAAACCGACAACGAGAACTGTGTCCTGCTCTAAGCAAGTGCCTTAACTGTTAATTAGCAATTGAAGTTTGAAAAAGATCTCTGCTTGTATGCTCTTTATGTTTACAACAGATAGATAGCTAGAGATGTGAATAGTATGAACTTTATAAAACTTTATTTTGTAGTTTTAAATTACATATCGAAATTGAGGCTTGGCTCAACAAAATTTGCTACTATAGATATAATAACGAAAAGTTCATGTTAAATTTATACGAGGCTGATGAAATTTGTTATATTTATTTAAGCAGACTAAACGTGCACGGATTGGAATAATCAACTTAACCAAACAATGAAAACATTTTCTGTTTTTCTTTAAGCTTTCTTTCATAACAATTGAAGCAAAATTTTACACTGTCTGTTGCCATCGATTTAATTAATTTGCATTTTCTTAACAATGCACAATGCATGCACTTGAAAATATCTTGTTAACACTCTAAAAACTAAATAAAAGCTTCATTTTAATTTTAGTTTGCGAATATTCATAAAAAGTAAGTAACAATTGAAATAAAGAAAAAGTATACTTTTTAAATGTAATTATGTTGTTAAAGTTAATTAAAAAAGATTTCAAAAAGTTTTATGTATCATTTAAAAATAATAATAATAAATGATGTATAATTAGTTTAATTTTTGAATAATTTGGAATAATTATTTTAAAGTGGAAATCAAAGTTTAGTTTTAATTTATTTGAATGAATTGCAAACTAGATGAAACAATTTATATATCCATTAATTAAAGAGTATCGCATGTCTTCATGCGCACTTCTGTACATACATATGTGACTATCTCGCACTGTCTGGTTGTCTTGACGACTTATACATGCAAATGTATAAGTGTGTGTGTGTGTGTGTGTGTATGCTAAGTCGGCAGTTTGTATGGTCGCCGGATCGAATTCTCAGCTTGCTGATTTTGCGGTTTTACTCGGCTCGCCGCCGACTCGCGCGACCACACAAATTGATATTCAATGTGTGGCTCACCCGCTGCCCCACCCCGCTCTCACTTCCAACTACGGTCTGTGGTTGTGTTTGCATTCGAATTTGTATTTGTATTTGCGTTTGTATTTGTGAGCGAGTTATCAGTGAGCGAATTTCATTCATTCATGTAAGTCAAATTAGTTTCGCTTGCTGCTCGGAGTCGTTTAAGATAATTAAGTTTAAATTTAACTTGCTTAGCGAGCATTTTCACGTGTTCGAGTGACGCAATATTAACAATGATTGCATTAAACCTTTCAGAATGGGTGCAGGTTTATGCTGCCCAGTTGCAACTGCAAAAACCAGCAAAAAAAATTGACCGCTTCAATCCGGAACTATCATTTTAACTGTACAGTCATGTCACGTGTGATTTTTGAAGTTTGTACCCCAATCGGTTTTTTGTTTGCTTTGTTTGGCCAACGTTGCACGTGTTTGATTTTGGTATTTTTTTTTTGTTGCAATAACCCAATTTATTGATTGCCTTAACCACAAATGTAGCATGGAGCAGGATGCATGGAGCGGGGTGCAGGGAGATGTGTACGTCTGCCAAAATGTAAATCAATCAATAATAAAATATTTTTGTAAAAATATATATTGAGTTTTAAATGTGCAGTAAAGTTTTTATTTAATATTTATATCTTAAATCTAGACTTTCGAGCTTTAAAATTATGAACGATTTATCTTTCCCATATATGAACTCTATAATTCCATTTTTAGATCACATTTCTTAGCTTCATTTGGTACACACTGCAATAATTCACATACATAAGTCACAATCATTCAGATTTCAAAATTTTTTGCCATGTTTTATTTTGCCCTGCCTTGGACAGCAGCAAACAACAACAATATTAGCAATACCAACACAAGCCAACAGAATCTGCGGCTAAATTCGCACGTTTCGAGTGTCAGTGACAGCAACAACAGCAACAAAAGCAACCATAGCAACAATAGCAACAAGGGCAACAACATTTTCCAGTGTCCCGAATGTTTGACACTGTTGTCCAGTTTGCTTTGGCACAATGCAGCCAGCCAGCCAGCAGCTCTTACTCCAGCTGCTGCAGCTTCACAACACAACAACAACAACAACAACACGGAGGAGCAGATTGTGTGTTTATTAAATGGCACTTTCGCTATTGCCAAAACAGCGCCACCGCCACAATGTCAAAAGCAAAACAACACAACATTTTTGTGGTTTGCCACAGTGTTTGTAAATGTTTTCTTCTTTTATCTTTTTTTTTTTTTTTGTCTGTTTTTCAGCGATCATTATTGTTGCTGTAGCTGTTGTTGTTGTTGCTGTTGTGTTGTCCTTGTGTTGCTATTGTTGTTGATTTGTTTACCTAACTGCCAGCAGCTGTCCGAATGTTTGTATGTTATTGTTAGCGGCTTCATTGTTATGCCTTTAAAAGACTGACCACCAACCCACACACACAAACACACAGGCAAACAAACAACTAATCATCATAGACGCATGTGTTTAGATTCGCAAGGGCAAAAACAAACAGAAAAACACTTGACAAATTTCACAGGAAACTTAAAATGTTATTTTGTAAATAAACATGAACAGCGAATATATTAAATTAGCCATTTGTACAAAACAAAAACAAAAAAAACACCCGTTTGCATAATCAAAAAATGTTTAAAAAATAATTATTCTAAGGGAACATCACTATGAATTTGAATAAAGTGAAATATGTATGCACGTATGTATGTATGCATAGAAACACAAATCACGTGACTTTATTATTGTCGGCTGATAAGTCCAGTTTAAAGTTCAATTGAGCACAAAAAAAATCTCTCTATTTCTGCGACTGGCAGTTAATTAACCACTAGTTGACCATAATTCAAAAAGTCGAAATTACTTAAATATTGAATTCAAAATAAATAAATGTATTTAAGGTATGTGATATATTTAACTTTAACAAAGTACTTAGATTTTGTTAAATGTATTTATCCAAGTTAAATAAATATATTTAACAACACAAAGAATTCAAAAGGGGATACATTGAGTAATTCTTTTTTTCTTAACGTTGAAATTTATATACCAGTCGAATTCTTATTTATTTTTTTAAATGAAAATAAAAATGAAATAAATTGAAATATTTAATAATAATCATTTACTTATAGTTTTTATTCTGTTATAATTTTTTATTCTTTTATATATCTAGATGTCATCAAAATTCTCTTTAAAAATTAGTCAGCCTTAATATTTGAGTTAGAAATAGACACAACAATATTTTAAAAACCCCAAAAGTTAAATAATTTAATGTGATTAAGTAGAGTGACTTTTTCACAAAGTTGAAAAGAAAAGAAAACAGCTGCAGCGAGCAATAAAAGTGTCACTTTAAATACAAAGCAAGACAAGTGTATCGAATACAAACAAATGTTAAATATTTCCAAACGCTAGCAAATATTTGAGCATTTAAAAGTATGCAATAACTTTCTGAAGGGGAGAAATGCAAATATATGTATGTATGTATTTGTGTGTTTTTGGATGAATTGGCAATTAAAAAAGAGTCAAAAGGAGCAGGCAAAGGGCATTTAATAATGATGGCAGCATAAACACTGCCATTTTTGCTGGTTTCATATTTTGTCGTTCAGTTGATTAATAATGTTGCCAAAATGTGCAATACATATTGCACATATATGTATGTGTATGTGTATGTGTATATGTGTGTGTGTGTACGGGTATGTGTTGACATAATTGCAGCATATGAACAAACAGTGGCTACACGCAATGCGTAACGAGCTTTTGAAGCCCGAAACGTGTTCGAGTGCATAAGTTGAAATGCTGCTTGCTGTTGTTTCCCATCTTTAATTGCAATTTGCAAACTGCGCCCAAAAGCAGGCAACTGATTTTTTTTCTGGCACTCTAACGAACATTTACAGTGCTGCCCGAATTAAAAAAAAAAAAAAATTGTATACACACCAAACAACTTTAATTAGTTTTGCAATATGTCATCGAATGAAAGAAAAATCTGACAGCGTAACGTCAAGGCACGCAAACAAGTTTGAGCATGTTTATCAAGGATGATGATGATGATAATGAAGGGATGTCGTCGTCAGCTGATTTTAAAGTCAGTTTAAGCCAACAACGTTTAAGAATAAATATGCGCACGGGTAAGACGTATAAAAAGATATGTCAGCAATGGCCGTTCATGTTGGCAAACATATGAAATGCGACATCGCGACGTCAGAGTCAGCGTTGATTATTGTCAAACAGTCAGCGAAGAAAGCAGCTGGCGAACGGACCATAACAGGAACAGTTGTTGTTGTTGCCCTTGTCGCCTTGTCGTTCTCCCTGGCAATAACAACGATCGTTCAGTGGAAGCAAACATAAAGTCAACTAAATAAAATACCAGTCAAACGCCAACCCTAAAAAGTAGTCGACCTTTAGAATATGCTAGAATTCAGTTTATAACATTTTTTTTAGAGTTTTCCTGCTTCGAATAAAATACATCTCACTCCTACAACAATAGTAAAAATAAATATTATTCTCTCTGTAAAATTTTTGATTTTCTTATATATTGAAAGTACAAAATAATACAAAGTTAAAGTGAAGTTAAAGAATATCAGATAACAATATAAAAATAAATAACAATATTTGTTTTGATATATTTTAATAACGTTATTGTCTACTTGTATACACAGTCACGAGAAAAATCATGTTTATTGACTTAATAATTTTAAATTATTATATAAGCCATAAAAGCCCTAAAGGGCATAATACGTTGTGTACAGAGGAACTCAGACAGACAAGATGGTCAGGACATCTACACTAGCTCCATGGCTCGTAAAGTCAAACGATGCTCGACATACACACACACACACAGAGAGTCACATTTACACCTACTCACATGTGTGGTCTGTATGTGACTGTCAGTTAAGCAGGCAGCATTTGCCGACCAACCCCCCCGCTGCCTTGCACCCAACTGGGCGCAATCTACAAAATTTTTATCACCAAAGCTCTCACTGCGGCTTTTATTTGTCAAACAAAGTATTTTTATTGGCTTTTTTAGCAGCTCGACTGGCTGACACATAAACAGACAGACAGATACAGAGGCAGACAGTTGAAGACAGAAGGGGCAGAGACAGAGAGCCTCGGCGCGTGTTTGTTGTCTGCTAAATACTCGACACTTGGTATGTGATTGAAATAATGCCAAGCGATAATCCGTGTCTTATTAAAACGATGGCGACGTCGTCGATGCCGAGGCAAGCGAAGTCAGCGAAGGATTTGGGTCTGGCAGGTGCGACCCGGACAAGCATATGGCACAACTTACACACACATACATACGCATACTCGCATGTTGCCCAGAATTGACCCAAAACCAAATGAAAATCACATGCTGTGACATTTTGACAGCCGTTTGTATCTCTTGTTGGAGGCCCTGCCCTTTTTTTTCCACATTATTAATTGAACAGGCTATTTGTGACATTTAATGAAAGATTTACGTATTCAGCATATGCATGGTAACGACTTTTCAATACGCTTACAATTTTTGTATGTGTTGTCAATGCAAATTCGTTTATTCAATAAATATACTTGATAAAGAAGGAACTTAACTTGACTTAACTGTTCCTAAATGTACGTTTCTTCTTTTATCTTGTTGTACCTCCAAGCGTATACAAGAATGTACTATGCTTGATTGGTAAACGCTTGCCAAGATTAAGGTGACTCAAATATTGATAAGGGTCACCGAATAAGCCTATTAAAGTAACAAACTTTGGCTATCAGCGCTCAACAACTGACCTTTAAATAAATGTTCATGCTTAAATGTTAATAAGCTCGTCGAGCTACAATCTGCCAAATCCTATCACAGTTTACAGCCACCACAAATCGCAATTTCCATTGGCAAACAAATAGTAAAGCTTGTAATGATACGCAAACAAGTTGGTTGCCTCAAAGGCGCATCATTAACAGATTCTGTAGCTTCTGCTATCTAATACTATATATAAAATGCATAATGAAAACTTGCCTACTCAAAAGCAGATTAGGCTAAACTTGTGTTCTGTGGTAATTCGCCGACAAGCAGAAGTGAATAAGCGAGGAAAGGGAGGAAATGCAGACAAGCAGGCAAACACAGAAGCCGACAATATTTGTTATTAGGCAGCGTTACTAAAAGACGCATTCGATTAAATCGCGTGTTTTGCGTTGAAATCGCAGAAGCAAACTCGGAAATCCAATCAGCTCCATTAGCCAACAACAACAAAATGTTTTGTATGTGGGCGTTACCATCCGAAAATTAGGTAAATTATCGCATGTGTTGGTTACCAACTGTGGGCAGACGCCGTCTACACCAAAATCCAGACTCTCTCTTCCCATCCTTTGATATTATTTTTATTTTTTTTTTTGGTACCCAAAGTGTGTGCCAAAATCTGTGCGAATATTGGTAGAGAGACCACAAAATTTAGACGGCGCCGACAAAACACGACAACAATGGGGGGTGGAGGGGGGGGCAGGATGCCTGAGTAATGTGGCCCATTTTCGGCCTCCCAAATGCAAACATTGGCGAGGGCGTGGCATTAAAATTTCGATTATCTAACACAAAATGGCTGCACAATTTAATGACTGATTTGTGTTTTGTTTTCCCTGCTGTCAGTAACCACACACACATACACACATACACACACACACACACACACAAAAGAACGCTTTAAATTTTGCCCATTTATTTCTCATGTTCCGTTATTTTTTTTTTTGGTGGGAAATAACAAACAAACCAAAAAAAAAGAACGAAAGAATTTTGGGCGTCAAGTTTACTTTTCATTTCGTTGTTTTCATGTTTATATACCACGTAAATGTATACTATATATATATATATATTGTAAGTTTAAAATGCTTGCGGCTATAAACCTAATTTGCTGATTACAAAATGTAACCTCATCGTCATAATTCATGGGCAAAGGTGATAAGGGGCCAAATGGGTGGACGGTGCTTGCTTGACCGACAAACAGCACTCAAGGACTGCTGCTGCTCTACCTTGAGTCAAATGGTGGCATGAAAGACTTTTTATATCTAAGACATTTAAAAAAATATTATAATATATATATATAATAAGTATTAACCTGAGGCATTTATTTGAATGAAACTTCTTATACTTGCATTTGAATATTCTATAATTTATTTAATTATTTATTATTATTATTTTTGGTGTTATAAATAAGGAATATTAAAGACATTTTTTTTATACGCATCTACTATTTGGAATGATTATTATCATTATATTAACTGGCTTTAATTAACAAAAATAAATATTTTAATTTTATACCTTAGAAGCTTGATTTACTTTTAATACAAATTTATTTTAACATCGTTTATTTCTTTTTTCCAACCTGATTAAAAAGTCAAAACACCCAATTCTACGATTTCTTACCTACATAATTTAAAGAATACCCTGAAGAAGTCGATGATTAAACTGCAACATACTCTTTATTTTAGCTGCTTACTAAGCTTTGCTGATTTGAAAGGCAAAAAACAAGAAATAAGTTAACTATTGCATAAAGCTATTCTTAGTCACCAATAGTTTTGAGACTTAAAGATGAGTCATTTAAAAATACGATTTTATGTTTTGGGAGCAAAATCTTTAAGGTAATGTTGCAAAGTTATAAAAGAAGTAGAAGAAGAAAAAATATATACATTTATATATTATTAACAGCTGGTTAGTAACCCAACGTTAACGATATAGTGGGACAACATTGAAATACCCTTTGTAGGTAATTTAATAAGTAATGGATATAGAAAAAGAAAACGACAATAGAAAAGCACTGACCGAACAGCTCTGCGCCATTGTCTTTAGCTTGAGGGCATGTGGCAGCGGCAGCAGCAGCAGCAGCAAAGGCAAAGGACAACAGAGACATCTAATTACACCGAAAACCGGGCCACAGCATTTCTGTTTCGGTTATTTTGAAGTCATGAGAGCATTTCACGCACACATGCCTCAAAAAAGAGTAGAAGAAATAAAGGAAAAAGCGAAAAAACGAACGATAATAAAACACACATGACTGGACGCTATGCATTTTAAACTACCAAATTAGCGAGGCGACCAAAAATATGACATACTAGTAAGCGTGTATGCATATATATATATATATATATATATTTTTGTGTGTTATGGTATGGGTGTGTACGTGTGCATGTGTGTGGTTTAACGTGTATTCACGACACTATTTATATGCTGTGCTTTAACGCCCGCCCGCCATTACAGTTTTCAATTAAAAGCACCAAAGCAATTTTGGATAAGCGCACGCGCCATTTGTATTCCAGATGCTATTTTTTGTAGGTCATATTAGCTTTAAGTTAAGTTTCGGGAATTATATCCTAATAATGTATGCCAATTTTCAAAAGATTTTTTGGAATTTTAATTGCTCTTAAAGCAACTAACAACGATTTCTTAGTTAAATAAAAAAGTTTTTTTAAAAAAGTACGTTTTGTACAATACATAAAAGTAAATTGGTTAATTATTTCATGAGTTCATCAAGATAATATATTTTTTTTTACTTTTCCTTAACATTTTTTAACAAAAACTTATTAAATATTTTTTATTCATTTTTTATATAATTTTCCTTTATAAAAAGTGCAATCGAATTTTTACTTACTGTTCACTTGCCTTTATAAGAATTTACTTTAATTTCACAATATTCCCTGTCGTCTTTTTTATTTAATAATTCGTTAAGTGTATGTCCGATTCGACGTTTTGTTAATAGTTTTTTGTTACTTTCAGCTATCTGCTTTGCTTTTTATTTATTTACGCTAGATCCCCAGCGACCGTTAGCTACACCTGAATCTCAACATAACCCCAGCTGGTGCTGTTTTTTTTTTATTTTTTTTTTTTAGATAAAAAAAAAACGTTGGACTTGCCAACAGCGACAACGACAGCAGCAACAACAACAACAACAACTGCTGCTAAACTGCTAAAAAATGCAAGCGCAAATATTTGTTTCTTGCTTTGTTTGTTTGCTTGCTTGTTTGTAAAACTAATGAAATTTTTGCAATATTAGCCAACCGGCTGCTGACCCCCAAAAGACAACAGGAAACAATGCCAGAGAAACCAACAAAAAGTTCACCCCACCAATGACGGCAACAACAAAAATTAAAAAAGAAAATACAAAAAGCGGCGAAAAAATTAAACGCCACCTTTGATGGCAACCCTAAAACCAAAAAAAAACAAAGCCCAAAAGCGGAATGTGTTGGTAACTATGTATGTAGCAATAGCTGAAGCCAAAAGACAAAGCCAGCGGCTGCATTCAAAGACGGACGAGCCAGTCAGAGATTATTATTATGTCAAGTCACGTTTATGAGCGTAATTTCGGCAAGGCGCCCAGCCGCAAAGCGCCAGCTGTCTATATATATATATATATATCTATGTTTGTAAGGATATAAGGCTGTTTTCCACCACGTAACTGTACCCGGATGCTGCTTGTTAGGGCGACATTGCAGCATTTAAGTCAAAGCCCGCGGCTACTAAATAAACCGTTAAAAAACAACTTGAGCGACATTAATGAGGGATATCTACATAATTTATATACATATTTGGGCAGCCATTGCTGATATACTACACATTATATTTCTATATACATATATATATGATATTAACTGAACATTCCGAGAAGTTTATTTCATTTACAAACCTATCAGCTTCAGTTTATATGCTCTTTCAGAACCTGCTACAAAAAAAAAACCACTAATAAGTTGAGTTCATTTCAATATGTGTTGTATTCAAACATCGCCAGCTAATCAAGTTTAAGAAAAGTTTAAGTACTCTAAACCAAAGATTTCGAATAAGTCATACCCTCAAACGAACTCCTTGCACTGAGAACAAAGTGTCGATTATTAAAAAAATATTGCCAAAGCAACATCGTCTTGATTTATTCGTTTCTATGCTAAAACCAAACATTATTGCTTAGGAAAGAAAAACTGGTAGAGTAAATATTGAAAATAGTTTAAGCAAATAAGCTTGCAATTTCAAAATCTTGTTCTCCAATTCTTCTTATCAACAACATTGTTTGGCCATTCTCTATCAACTGCTTCCATTTTTTATCTAGCAAGTAATGTTAAAGCAGCGCAGGTTTGTGATTATCTATTTCGATTGTTTTATTTTGATAACAGTCTTATCAAAACAAGGTGTTTATAACTTTTCATAAGGCATTTAACTTTGCAATCTTATCAGTTGAGTTGATCGTTGAAAGGTTCCCACGCTGCTTGATGATGTTTTCGTACCAACACTTCGTATTTGGCAATCTGTCGCAATGGCAAGTTCTCATAACGAATGATGCAAGTTCTTTGAGACAGATACAGGGTGCCAATGAACATGGCACTATCAGTCCTGGCACGACAAACGTAAACACGTTCATTTTGAGTACTTGTTCCAACGGACACAGCATTCTTTTCCCTGAAGCCATCGAAACTGCGCACCCAGTGATAGCTGACAGTTTCATTGTGCACCAAAACTTCGTAGGTTGTGGCAGTATTCGCAAGTGATTCGGTATTATAGGTAGTGTATCCAGTTTCGGCTCTAATACGTGCTGGCAAAATCGAAGTGAGGTAGACAACGCGTCCCACGAAATTATCGTAGCCCAAAGGATCGTAACCGCCAAGAACTGCGTTTTCGGGGAAATTCAAAGTCTTGTCGTTCAATACCCATTTGTCCGTATTATCGTACACTCCACAATTAATTGCGACCAGCAGATTCGCAAGAATCAAAGCAAGAGCTGTTAGTTTCACGGAAGAAATCATTGTGTTAACTGCTTGCTAACTAATAGAAGACTGTTCTGCAGACTATTTTTGGGGCTTTTATATATTCGTCTATGTAGTTTTGCAGGGAATCACTGCTGATAAGGGCGAGGGCTGTAAATCTTAAAGTGTTGTGATGTTTAACACATTTGAACTAACGTTTGATTAGATATCCCAAAGTTGGTGATTAATTTCGTCACACCTCTTTTTTTGCACTCTTCAAAGAACTGATAAAAACAAACGAAGCCAAAAAGAATAATCTTTAGATTGATTATGCTTGAAGCATACTTATAAAACATTGACTCATTCAATTAACAATTGCAATAAAACAATTAGAATAACAATCACCAAGCGGACAGTAGAGAAACTAAAGGATTTATTTGAACTGCTTCACTTTCTTCTATGTTTTGCTATAAATTAAGATAAGCAGTGCTTCCAGATGCAAAGTTTTCTAGTGCATTCTATGTTGTTCTCTCTATGTTTTCCGTCTATGTTCTATGTTCTATGTTTTATTGTTTTAAGTTGATTCTATGTTCTATGTTGTTGTTTTTGTCAATTTTTCTATATTATTTCTTTCGATGTGTTTGTTGGCTTGCACTGATTGCCGCGTGAACTGCTTGAATGGCTTAGCAACCTGAGCTTTTGAAGCTTAAGTTTAAGCTTTTACAGAACTAAAACGGGATAACTTGATTTTCTATCCGTTCAACTTTAAAGAACTTAAGAAAGAGCTTAAGCAATATTAACTCGTATCTAAAAAAAAAGTTATATCATAACGGATATTTAAAACCAATTGCTTTACATATGTAAAGCTAAGTTCAGAACTCTACAATTTGCTTCATATCAAATATACATATACTAATATAGATAACGTTTAGTGTTGTAAATTTAAAATTTGATAAGATATGCCAAAATTGGTATTTAATTTCATCACATTTCTGAAGTCACGTTAAACGAGTATTTCAGTTTTGCAAAGAATTATTGGAAATCGACAGCGAAACGAAAGCAACCCAAGAATTCTTTTTGATAGTATGCTTTTTATTTCATTTGCGGTGTTCAACATTTAAATACATCATCTTATAAATTCATCTTATACACTGTAGTTGATTAAAGAGTAGCTTTGCCTTTGCACTGCTTTAAAGTCACACTGCTTGAATGTCCTCTTCGCGTTGAGCTTTCAGAGCTTTAGTTTAAGCTTAAGCAAAGCTTATGCATTTTTACTAAATTTTCAAACCCTTATAAGCAGCGTTTAAGAACTTAAGTAATTTTAAACTGTGGCCAACAGAAAACAAGGAAAGAACAAATGCTTGCCAAATGTCAAACCAAGTTCACAGCTCTACAATATGCACCAGACCATAAACGGCAGTCAATAAATAAAAATGAAATGCATAGCATACATAAGAGCCAAATGGCATTTTTATTATTTAGGAATAGAGTAAAAAAATCACCTTAAACCAAAGCGCAACCAGCAAAAGCGTGGCACATCGACCAGTCCAAAATAGCAAAGCTCAAGGATACTAATTAAGGAACAGCCCAAGCACAGCTGGCAAATTGCACCAAAGGCAACTGCAAAACAGTCAAAAATTTATGCAAAATTAATGTTGGTATCAAAAAAAAAATAAAAATCACCTACCAACCAAGTCCAGAAAGCTAAAAACTAAGCTAGTCTTGTAGACATGAATAATATCTTTTGAGTAGTAGGCATTAACCAAGACGGAACTATTAGTTGTACGCAAATATGCCTTACTCAATTGCCAAGGACGACGAACCCTTTGACGTACATCAGTAAGCAGTGTTAGGGATTTGCAATTATACATACAATCGCAGGTGATTCCAGATTGATGCCGAGCCACATATAAATGCTCGTCTGGCTGCTCAAAGTTTACTAGTTGATCACTGTGTGCTGCCAAACAGGGCAGATCCTTCAGTTGACATGCTATATGATCGGAGGGAGGATAAAATATATCCAGAGTGCAATTGCAATAGCGCATCATATAATGCTGTTGACATTCGGCCAAACAATTATCCAACATATACTTGTAGCCCTTCAGTGTGTGGATGTTAATAGTCTCCTGTTCGTGATCCAACAGACATTCACGTTGCCGGCTGTCCAGATGAAAGGTAGCCTCATCGTAGTAGTGGTAAACAGCGCGTATTCCAATATCCGTGTCCATTTCAGGCACCAGGTTAATGGGAAAACCAAACCAAACATACGGTTCCACAATTTCGATCTATATTTAAATGTTTGATGAACGATTTTTAATCGAACTAGATAACTTATTAGACCATTAATACGCACATAAACACCCTTGCTTTCTGGATTGGCTGGCGCATGCTTTTGCTCATTCAGCCGTATTCGAACCGTAATGCCTGTGCCACTGCCCGTTTCTGCACTGGCACGCTGTTCCACCTCGTTGAAGGCTAGGCAAGGACCATTAAGGCCACGACGTGGTCGAAAGAGTTCACAGCAATTACGAGACTGCGTCTGCCAGCTGCATTCTGCCAACAGTTCATCACAACGCCAACTCAACTCGCTGACAATCTGCGTAAAATTCAAATGATTGAGAGTTTCCAAAGGTTGATCCTGCAACGTCGCGAAGACATCTAAATGCCTGGATGTCAGTGCATCATATGCAGTCAACACTCGTTCGAATAGAGGCTGCTGTTCAACACTAATGTTATAGTTTCTAATCGTCTCCGGTAAACGTGACCAATTCAAACGATTCTTATTGCACACGATCAGGACGGGAAATGCAATATTTTGAACGGGCCAACGTGAATTGGCAATGAATGTATGGAAATGTTTACGTTGATGTCGCTCAGCCAACAAATATGTTACGTAGATGAGCACAGTAAAGGCAAGGATTAAGGCGAGAGTCCAGAGTAAGCTTAAGATCAGTTGATTAGATGAAATTTCTGCCCTTTCGTTTTTTTTTTTAACCTACCGCATGCGACGTCTCATTATGGGCCAGAAGAGTTGATAGAATCCATGTATGTATGATGCATCGGTGTAAGGACGAAGTAACTTAATCCAAGCAGCTTCAAGACTTGGCTTTTGGTACTCCTGCCAGGCACGAACTGATGTTGTTCGATGCCGTTTGATTTTTATACCTTGGCGAATATGCATTTTATGTTCACATTTTTAATAGGTCATGCCTTTTATATAGAGTACCCTTGACCCTTATCAACAAGTGTATATCAGCATTGTTATTGTCTTTGATACATTTTGAAACACGACATAAACAGATTAACTTGGCTTTTGAAATAGAGCACACACATTTTAAAACTCTCCATTGTATCGGAAATTGTATGAAAAGATCTTTAAACTTTATTGAATTAAATATTATTGACTTAGTTTATTATTTGATGTCTTTCCGAAACCTCGCTAGAAAGAGCATGCAGAAATGCATCCAATTTGTATAGAAAATTTCATTTTTGCTTTCTGTTATCGCTGTTTGCAAATCATTTGGCATTGATGGCGTCTAATTGAATTGACAAACTGTTTGTCCAATTAGTTTGACATATATAGACCGAAACAAAATTGTCACAAATCCGTGCTCCAAATCATGTCAAGTCTCCTGGGCACGTTTTGTACTCAATCGCGCTCGAACTTGACCTTTTATGTCAAATGCCAGTGTGCCGCCAATGAGTTTAATAGGCGTTAAACACGTTAGCGTCAAGTGTACCTAATTAAATGGATATCAAAATTCCAGCACGCAAAAGACTACTAGTTGCCACATATAAAAGACCACAAATGAGATGGCGATTGGTTTAGTAGTTGAGCAGCCATGACGCTGGCCTATTATCCGCCGGCACGTTCCAAGCAGCAGCAGTTGCTCTCGCGAACCCGTTCTTTACCGCGTCCCTATGCAGTTCTCCGGCAATTGGGTAAATCCGTGTGGCAGCTGGCATTGCGTTTTGGCAAACGGACAACGATTCATGGATTGGATAAGTTGCTCTCTGGTGAAGCTAGTAGCTGGGAACGTTTTGTTTGGATGTGCACATTCGTTTGTGCCCTTTTGGGTGCTGTCTATGTGTGTTTGATACTGTCGCAACGGTACAGCGATGGCAACTTTCAAACTGTGGTGGATAGCACACGATTTCCGGTCTATCGCGTACCATTTCCGGTCATCACAATTTGCAATCGCAATCGTCTCAACTGGCAGCGTTTGGACCAGGCCAAGCGTCGATTCATGGCCAATGTCAGTGATGCTGGACAGTTGAAGTTATTTGAGCGCATTGTCAGCAGTTACGATGATATGTCCTTCGCACACTTTAATAGCTTCGAGCAGTTTCACAATGAAAACACCCAGCAGCTGAGTCACATCAATTTCAGTCTTGTTTTTGACTTTATGACCTGGACCTGTGACGAGCTGCTAACAGATTGCAAGTGGCGTCACTTTCCGCACAATTGCTGTGAGATCTTTTCGAAGCGACGCAGCAAGAATGGCCTCTGCTGGGCGTTCAACTCTCTGGAAACGATTGAGGGTAAACGCATGCAACTTCTCGATCCAATGTGGCCTTGGCGTACAGGCTCTGCGGGTCCAATGAGTGCTCTATTTGTGCGTGTTCTTATTCAGCCACAGAAACATTTTCCAGGCGGGCAGAATGATAAGGGTATCGACGTCATGGTCACAGAACCATATGTCTGGCACAAGGATCCATTTCGAATACCCGCGGACACTTACACAACCCTCGAACTTGAACCCACAATCTACTTTTACGATAACGACACACGGTCTGTGAGCTCCGATCAGCGTGAATGTGTGTTTGATGTTAGTTTTTCATCATGTCTGTTCTCTTTTTTTATCTTTCACTAGTAGTTTTTCAATTATTACTCTCCACGGCTAATTTTTTATTATGCTTAAAAAATGCACATGTAAAATCAATATTTAATCTGGTTTGAGCACGAAAAAGTCAAACGCTTAATTTGATTCAAATTAGTTATATTTTTCTCTTTTTTAAATTTTGAATTTATGCAATTCAGCTTTTTATACCAAAGTTTCAGCTTTTTTAATCAAGTCTCCCTTAATATATAAGCAATAAGGAATATTTGTAATATTCGTTTATTAAACTATTCGTTTTGATTGCAGGATGAGCGCAATAGCATCAACTTTAAGTCATTGACGGGCTACATTTACATGATTGAGAATTGCCAATCGGAGTGCCATCAGGAGTATTTGGTGCGCTACTGTAATTGCACAATGGACTTGCTTTTTCCGCCTGGTAAGCACGTTCTGTTCAAACCGCAATACAAGAGTTGAAACACTCTCTCAGTTGCAGGCCAATATCGTTCGTGTCGCGCTCCAGACTTGTACTGCCTGGCGGAACACAATGGTGCGTAGTACTCTAGTAATAGTAGTAGTAGTAGTAGTAGTTGTAGTTTTTGTTGTTGTTGTTGAAGACTGACTATCTAAGGACCACTTCAAAATGCTTCACTCTCAGATATGTTGCTCTATTCGCATCAGCCGGGCGAGGAGCGTTATGTGCGCAGCAATTATGAGGGCATGTCCTGCAAATGCTTTCGCAACTGTTATTCACTCAACTACATCAACGATGTGCGTCCATCTTTTCTGCCGCCGGAAGTGCTTGGCAATTTATCATATGTGGACTTGGATGTGTTTTTCCGTTTTGAGACCATGATAGTCTATCGCACCAGTTTGGTCTTTGGCTGGGTCGATTTAATGGGTTAGTAGTAGCAAAAAGAAACAAACAAACCATATGCGAACGTCCATGATTGAAACTTTATTGTTTGTGAAACTCTTTCTCTTATATCACTGTAAATTGATTTTTGCTTTTAAGCTTTCATTTTTAGTTCAAAAGCGTTATTCCGCGTTCTGTTCACACCTTTTATATAATCTAATATTTTAAAATCAATTTCCGTAGATATAGTTAGTGTTCCTGCTTTAAAAATCTGATTTTTTTAATTATTTATATCCTTTTTAGTCAATCCTTTTTTATAAAATTGCAAATTAATCATAGTAAACTGCATTTAAAGCTAAAGCTGCCTATTAAAGTTCATTTTATTCAATATATTTTCGCTTAAAGTCAAAATTAAAATGTTATCTTAGTTGATGTTCAAATTAAATTTGTTTTAAAAGAAAGGTTTCATGCTATTCCAATTAATTATAGCTGTCTGACAACGTCGAATTTTATCTGCTTACAGTTAGTTTTGGTGGCATTGCTGGACTCTTTTTGGGCTGCTCGCTCATTAGCGGCATGGAGCTGGCCTATTTCGTATGCATTGAAGTGCCTGTCTCTGGTTTGAGGGGTTTGCGTCAGCGTTTTGTTGCGAAGCGACGCATGGACACGACCGTGAATACGCCCACATTGAAACTGCGTACCAGTGTGCCCACTCAACTGGAGCAATATTTAATGCAACTGAAGGCGGAACAGGCGCCACAGAAATCGACGGGACAATTTCAGAGGTGGCAACGTCAAACGTTCGCCCATAAACATGTTATTAGCAAATGAATAATGTGCACAAATAAAATATATATATATTTGCGTTAAATTGGTGCGAGGTCTTGAGGTCTATCTAAACAAGTGGCTTCATTTCAGAGTCAGTGAGGCAGCAGCAACAGCAGCAATAGCAGCAGCTGGCAAGCCAACAAACAAATTGTGCTCATTTTTCAGGCTCTCCCGTAGGACGAACGAACCTAGGCTGAGACAGTCTTTAGTTGGGCTGGCTTGTTTTGGGGTTGGTTCATTCTGGCCGCACGTTGACAGCTTCATTGCCAGACATTGTTAATCAAAATTGAGGTTAAGTCGTGCTCCCAAGTGCTGCCTGGGCAACTTTTCTTCAGTGTATTGAGACGTTTACTTGACTTACTGAGAGCCCTGAGTCGAGCTATGCCGAGTTGAGTGTCGGGGGTTCGACCCAGAACCCCTTTGCAATTAAGCATAGTTTGTTTGTTTGTTTGTGGCTGTTGCTCTTGTTGTCTGCGGTCCTTGTGGTAGGTCAGGCTGTTAAAATAGCTTCCATCTTCCATCTCTCGTTTGGAGCCTTTGGGGACCCGCTTGGCTTAAAGTTCACATATATTTACTCTGAAATATTTCAGCGTGGGCGTATGCGTGATTTTATTTACACAACAAAGGCAAAACGGCGCACACACTTTAAAAGCATGCACCACGTGACACGGGAAATGTAAATGCTACCAAAAAAAAAAAAACAGGCGCAGCAGGCAATCATTTTTCATTTAAATGTCGCGACAGCATTATTATATGTGACGCAAAGGGGAGGTTCTGGCTGGCATGTGTGGAAAGAATGGATGTGGATATTATTTGATGTATACCTGCGATAATATGAGCCTCAGACTATGACGACAATGGTATGTTTATGTTTGATTAAGGCTGTTAGTTGCTTGAATGCGCTTTAAGTAAAATACTAAGTCTAGAACTGAATAGACTCTTAGTTTTTGTATAATAACCACAGCGTAAATTACAAAAAGAAAAAACTATATTATTAGGTATAAATATATATTAGAAGAGTCATCAAGATGTAACACATCTATCTATCCAAGGTTTCTTTTTAACATGAAGTTCTTTACAGAAAACGAATTGTTTTTAATTGAATTAAGACAAATTGATTGATTAATGCCACGATTTTATCAAGTGTTATACAATTTTTTAACTGACAACGTACCCGATATGATAGAGTACACAGAAATGTTTCACACACCTTGCGAAAGTGATTTCCACTGTGCACCCAAGCAGAAAAAATAAAAAATTTATAGCAAATTCTAACCACAACGTCAAGCTTATTGAAATTCAATGTCTGTGTGTGTGTGTGTGTAAGAAAATAACTGTAATTGATTACCAAATTAGTTGCACACGAGCAGTCAGAAGTCAAGAAAAAATATTGCCAACGACTTTTGAATATGTAGTTTGTGCTACTATAAAATATTATCACAATTGATTTGTGTCAAACAAGCGAAAAAATGTGCTCAATGCCAACAAAGGGAAAATGACAGAGAGTTAGCTGTCGTGGCAGGTAAAAGCCAAGAAGCAGTCAGTTAGTTGCCGATGTAAGTCGAAGTTGTTAAAATATTTGCGCTGTCAGTCGTTATTTGGCGTACTTACGCTCAACTTGTCAAATTGTGTTGGCTGCAAATCGAAGAGAAAATGCAACGCGACAGCAACTTTGCCAAAAAGGCCGCCCGATAAATGTTCAAAGAGACTTTTAAGAGTTGGCTCAACGCCAAGACAGCGCCTGTCAAAGTAGCAAACTGTTAAACATATTCATATGTGACATAATCATGAGAAGGCGGCAACACATGCGGTTAACTGCAGCAGAACTTTTGACACTTGACACATGACAAATAGGTCTTAATGTGATAAAAAACATTAGAAATTCTGCTATAATGTTAAGTAATTAAAGTAATTATGAATATTAAATGTACAAATGACGCAGCATTAAACGGGGGCCTGCTAAGAGCTCGTAAGTTTTTAATTTATGCCAACTTGACACACAGTTGGCCCATAACACATTTACGCCTAATTGATTTACGGCTAGCAACCGACCCACAACTGCTTATATAATGCACATATGCGTTTGAATATGGTAATACGGTTGGCTCTGGACCTGGGACGAGCATAATTGCAAGCACTTGTTAGTTAATTAAAAATGCAAATAAGACACAGCACAGCTTGTCCGTTGAAAGTTTGGCAGTCACTGGTCTCAAATGTATACTGTATATGTGTCCCCATCTGAACGTTAATCAAGCGCGTCAGATTTCGCAATTTCAACTTTACCCATTTTGCCAGACAAACATGAACATTTTATTCGCGAACAAACCAAAAACACACAAGCAAAACAAGACAATTATCTGTTGCATAGAATCAGGCGCATTGTATTGAACTTTATGGTCGACTTAAAGCTGTGTTGTGGGGATAAACTTTTAAGTGCTTGCGTTTTTCATTTTCAAAACTACATAAACGGATAAGAAAATGAACAATTAAGTGGTTTATTGTTGTGGTGGATATATATATTATATATACATACAAATATATAAATAATATATTAAATTAGTTAAGAACCAACTCAATTAATATGATGAGGAACATATAATTAAATATATGTTCAAAATGTTTGATAGTTCATTCAATAGAATAAAAATCTTATAAGCAAAGTCCGTATTCAGAAGATAAAACTTAAGTTATATTTTTGTCATCTTAACATATTTTATAGTTAGTGCTGTCTTTTATTGTTACTGTTTTGTGTAGTTAAACTTTGTTTTACTTTTCAATGGCTTCAACAAAACCAACAAGAACTTTTAAGCAAACTTTAAAACAAAACACCAAATTCTGGCACCTGCAGCTTGTTTTTGGTAAAAGCCAACACAAATTAAACGTGGACCACACCATAAAATGGCCAACTAACGACGCTTTGCTGGCCCAGCAGCCATTTTGGATAGATGAAACGAGCAAAATGTTGAATAAAAGTTGTCAGGCAACGATTTCGCGTTGACGTGCACCGAGTCGATGTTAATGGTGAGGAGATAGATGAGAGTTAATTACCTCGAAACAGAAAGTAAAAGCAACACGGGCCAAATTATAAAAGTCTAAACTGACGAAAAGGTAAAAACTTTAATGCAGCTGACTCATGCACGGGTAATCTTGTCAAATCTTTTCAGTCAAGTCATCTGGACGCTACTTTTAATTAAAAAATGTCCCCAAAAAATGTTTGTTTAGTTGCATGCCCCAGAGAAATATTGACTTGTCAGAATCAATAGCTTAAGTTTAAGGCACGCTAACAAGAGGAGAAAAGACTCTTAGCGACTAACAAGCAAAAGATTCAAAGCTAAAACAACGAGCATTTGACCTTATGATAAGGTTGATAAATTCCCAGTCCTTACCTGGGCAACGTGGCCCAATTATTTTGCTTCAGTGGAGCTGAAAATGCGACATACGCACAGCCCACAGGATCTAATAAGCCACATGACACCAAATGCTAGGAATATCAATGTTTGTATCTATGGAAACAAACAAGTCGTTGTGTCATGTCACGAGTGTCATGAATAATTATGCTGGCAAAAAGATGAAATATATATAAATGTACGTATTCTTTAAATAAACAATATTTATATACTCTTTTATGTTTTCATACGAGAAATGCTAACTTAATTTACGATCGAAATATATTACTTAACCATGTATATAATAAATTTGTATACACAAAATTAACATTTAATTCAATAAATAATGTTTTACTTTGCTTCACTTCGAACCAAACTCCTTGCAATAGCTTATATACCCTCTTACAACCTTATCATAATAAGCACACATGATTTATGATATATAAGCTGGACGAAAACAAGTTTACTTATGCTTATGTACTTCCAGCCATCCATCAAAACGTCTCCAGCTGCTCAAAAGCCTGCTCGAAACCACACAACGACATCAAAAGCAACCACCAACCGCATAAATAGAAAAATATGAAAGGCAAACAAAAAAAAGAAAGTGCGCTACTGCTGTTTCTATTAAAATATTATTAAAAGCGTACAAAAGGAAGGGCGCACGCTGTCGCGTTGACAATTCGATTGTAAGAATATTATTGCATACTTTGTGGCATATTTGAGCTTATGAGCAGCAAGCACTTTCACCAGCCTTATCGGCTTTTGTGTTCTTGGATTCAGTTGATGAAGTTTGGCCTGGTGCTGCACTTTGATGTCGCACAAAAGGAATATTGCAGCCAAATCTAAAGAAGACGGCATTTGCCTTTGAAATATCGCAAGCAATGCTGCCATCAAATGAAATATCAAGGACATCTGTTACAGTACGAAAAAGAGATTCTGGCTGACTGGCTCAGCTTCCTATATACATATGCGGGTGTGTCTGTGTGTGTGTGTGTGTGTTGGTTTTGTATTCCCAGTGGACGCAAGATTAACTCTTATTTCATGCAGACACACTCAGAGGCTAAGAAATCACAAGAAACGACTCTTAAAAGTAAGAGACAGAGTGAGAAAGAAGGAGAGATGCAGAAGAAGTAGCTAGGAAATTGCACAATAAGCCAAAGAGCGGAAAGTTGGCGTTGTAATGCCCGGCATTCAACAATAAAATGCAAATGTCACTTTAAATGTTTCTTATGTCAAAATTGTATAGGGTGACCGTTTAGTTGATTTCACAACAACATTGCGATTGACTATTACAATTCAGTTTTGTTTCGCATAAACGCAAAAAGAAATAGATATAAATTTTTAATTGAATATAGAAAGTAAATTTCAGATTATATTATGATAAATAAGTTGTTTAATGATAACAACCTTTCATGCTTAAAGTCTATTCACAAGTTATTTGCTTTACATTTTTAATGCTTATCAAACTGTTTACAAATTTTTTAAAAATATTTTTTTGTTTTTATTTTATTTGTTTTTAATCTATCCCTATATACAACTCAACTCATTTACATTTCTTACATTTGGCCTTATAGCCGTAAATTGTATTAAAGTTAAGCTCACAATATTGTCACTAGCTGTGTCACCCTGTATGTTGTAAATGTCAAGCATAAAGAAAACTGTTCACTAGCAATTTCCTGCAACAGTTTTTCTCAACTTTCTTTTCAGTCAGCCGGACAACGATTAAAGGCTTAGAGCACTTTCAATGCCATGACAAAAAATGATAAGATTCAAATACGATTGCCTTCGCATAAATCACACACCTAGTACGTTAGCAAAAGTTTTTACTACTTTATGCATATACTAGTTCTACCACAATGCATGCCCGTTGCCCTTGACATTCTGCTTGCTAAATGATGATGATGATGGCGTGCAATTTGCCGAGTATGGGTCGAAGACAGTTGCTGACATTGCGCACATGCCTGGGGAGCCAGACAAACTTTGATCCAAACAGTTGAAGTGGAAATGGAAGTTGAAGTTGAAGGTCTCGAATGCAACAGCTATTAATTTTGCATTGCTGCATTCGTTTGGATTTTGTGGCATTTGTGACAGCCATGCAATGAAGTTATGCGCTATCTACCTGAATCCCCTGCTCTCAACGGGTTTCCCCAGTTAGCCTGCTTCACCTTTCACTCCCGTCTCAAATATCAGCTAAATGTGTGCTTTGTCTAGACAATGTCTGGCTGGCATTATCAACACATTTATATGAAATTTAATCTAATAAAATTGTCAAATATGCACGCACACTACTCACTCTATCTCTCTCTCTCTCTCTCTGTTACTCTCTTTCTGTCTTCCTTTTGTTATTGCTTGTTGTCTTAAAGTGGTTTTCTTTATTGACCGTAACTCTGAACTTAGCTTTTAAATAATTCACGAATATGCTCCGCAAAATTTAAAAAGTGTCGACGTCACAAGCGACATTAATACACAAAATAATTTATATTTATTTTTTTATAGCTGGCGCACTGAGATTTCGCCTACCTTACTCTATGTTTACGTCGCTTCATCCCCTCATCGCAACTGGCACGGCTGTCAACTTAACGCGTGCGTTGACAGTTTGCTTTTTGGTTTTCTCTCTCTTTCTTCACTTTTTTTTTCAACCATTTTCTGTTTGCTTTTGGCACCTGAAAAGCAAAAACCGTAACCAAAACCAAAAAACCAACGTTGCACGCTTTCAACTTTCAATGTGCTTTGCATTTCTAAATAGTTGACGCCAGTCCAGGTAACAAACCACAAGAAAAACAAGTAAGAAGGCTCTAGTCGAGATATCCCGACTAGACGATACCCTGATCCCTATACTTCATGCGTACAGTCAGTGCTTGCAAGTATGTGCATACTGCATGCACAACTTCAATGTCCCATATCTCCGGTGTTTATTATCCGATTTCAATAAAAATTTCACAGATTGTCATTTTTTTGCTTAATTATTCAAATAACGTCTCAAAGTTTTGATTTAAATATTATTAAAAATCAAAACAAAATTCTATGAAAATAATCAAACACTTCACATGATATTATTCATCTCAAAAAACATTTTTCTCAAACTGTAAACTCATTTACAGCATACACTTTAAATCCTTACAACAGAGCATAGCTTAAATAAAAATGTGCCTCTCTCTGTTGGTTTTTTGGTCTACTCGGTATGGGATATATACAGAGCGGGCAGCGTGCAGCAGGCACGTGGAGCACGACTGTCGCCGGAAAGTTAATTTCGCGTTGTATTTATTATTTATGTGCATTACTTGGTCGCCTCTTAAAAGATTTTCACTTAGCGACGCCACCGGCTGTGGCAGCTTTTAGAGTAAAGCAAATGATTTATGGAAAAGATTGTCATCTAAAGATTAGCTACCAAAAATGAAAAGTCTAAAATAGTAAAGATAATCAAAATTAATTTTTAAGGAAGTAAGGTTTGAAAATAATTATAAAAGGTTATGGAAATTGCATTTTTTATCTTGAGTTAAGGTACAATTTTAAACAGAATTTTATACTTTTAACATTTTTTTATTTATTTTTTTTTTTTTGATTAAGCTTATGTTAATAAAACATTAATGAATATCAAATATATATTCTTATTTGAGCTACAAGTTCAAGAGATTTCATTTTCCAGTATTCAGACATAATAAGAATAAGTCGATAGTACCTTGAACTCATTATAATATTAACAGATAAGTACTTAAACCTATTATGGCTCTGCTAATAAATTAGTCAGCTCTTGTCGGCACATGACAAATCTTTGTCGCTTCTAAGACACAATTAAAATCAAATTTAATTAACGCTAGTTGCAGGCACACTTTGAATTTCAATTTACCTTTAGGCTTCGCCTTGAAATTTTATTTGAACGTCTTTTGCATAATTGGATTTGCACCTTAAATGGGTTAATGATGGCTGCCACCAGTCAATTGAAATTTCTGTATGAAGCCTTCGTTACGTTTCGATTCGATTCGAAGCGAATCGAAGCTGTCTACTGCTTAAAATCGCATTAATTAACACTCATTTGACTGCCGATGCTGAGCACTGCGCTTTCCAATCAATGACAATGGCAAAGTCGAGATTGCTCATACGCCCCATCGGATCTTATTGCAAACCGTTTGTAAGCTTAATCATTTGGCAAATTTCTTGCGTCTATAGAGTAGAGTAGTGTGTGCAAGGCATTTTGTGTTGGTTGGAGTAGGTAGTGCTCCAGCACTATGCTTAAATTTGCTTTTAATTAGTGCTCAAGTTGTGAAGCACTGCTTGGCACAGCTTGTGCTTGTGCGCCAACCATCTGTGCCTGGCTGTTGGCTTGCGGGTGAACAATGCGTCAAAGTGTTGTATGCAAATAAGCAAACCAACGTCGTCGTCGTTGTCGTTCTCGTTGTCGTCGTCTTAAGTTCTCTTCCCGTACCTTTAACCCTTTCACAGCAAAGCGGATGTTGCAAAATGGCGCGCGCTCTCTCTCTCTCTCTCTCTTGGCGGACATGTTTGATTGCGAGTGCATGTTGTGCATGCATCATGATGATGCAAGTGACCGGCCGCAAGTGCAGCTGGAGTTGCAAGTTATAGTTGTAGCTGTGTAACTTGTGCCCTAGCAAAGCCTGTCAGAACATGTGCTGCATATTAAATGCGCATATTCAAACAAATGAATGATGACCGTGTTGGGAGTGATGGCAAGCAGGCTCCAACTCCGACTACAACTACAACTGCAGCTGAAATGTGCGGTCAGAATGCGCAAATGTTGTGGGAATATATTTTAATGCTTAACCAAGCTCTCCAATTTACTAAAGCGAATTCAAATGGCTACTGGTGTAAACAAGATATATAAATTGCATTCTCTAGTTAACTTCCAAATCAAGATTGATTACAGGATTGATTCTTCTTCTTACAAATGTTTTCATAAATACATATTGTGTTAAATCTCCGTCCCACATTTACTTGCAACCTTACGTTTCCAACGTCATAAATGTAACAAAAATCTCAATTGCATTCTATCTACAATAAACTACATGTGACACACAAGAGCTGAAACATTTTTCCTCTGGAATTCACTTGTTATACAATAAACATAAATCCCCAAACAGTTCTCATTTATGTCATTACATTGTGAGCCTGCCTTCTCCTTTGCCTCCGCTCCCCTCCCCCAACAGACCAATTTCATTTAACGTCGTCCATTTGCAATGACATTCAAAGGCAAGTTAAAATGTTTTTAAAAAACTGTAATTAAACTGCAATTTCACACTGACGACTCCGTTGACATTTACTAAAATGAACTCCCCAAAATGCGACAGTGAAGAGTTTACGTTGACAACGTTCTACAACGACCTTAAAAGCAGCAAAGTCACAAAGACACAAAGCAGATGGAGAGAGAGAGAGAGAGAGAGAGAGTATTTACCGAGGGTAAACTTCACTAAAGTTTGTCAATTTCCAAAGAAAATTACTTCAAATCTTATTGCGGTTAGAAACAAGAAAGTCAAAACTTAATTCATAATAGAGGTAGAGAAAAATATAAAAGATTCAAATCAGTAAGTTTCCTTTTCCATTTATTAAACTGTTGAAGATTTGTTGCAAATTCAAAAAGTATTAAATAAACTAATTTTCATGAAAGCAATTTTAAGGATTATTCAATTTAATTTATATATTCCTTAACAATTTCTACATATTCAATAACTATTCGCATATAACTAAGGACGAAAGGGCATCAGAGACGAAGAGCAAGCGCATTCGCTTCGCTTTTTTTTCATTAAAATCAAAAGTATAATTAAATTCTTGGAGCTCAGCAAAGCTGACCAAGCGTATGTCCTCCGCCCCCGAGTCTTGCCCGTTGCTTCCCAGAAAAAAAGCTGCGCACACATGCTGGGTATTTGTTTGTTATGACAGCACAAAAACTGTAAATGGGAAACGGTTTTTTTTTCTTCTTATTTTTTTGCCTCTGCAGTGCGCACATGTCAAGGGACATGGAACATAAAACAAAGGACAGGGAACTTTTGGTAACTGACTGTAAAAGCTCAGTGACTCTAACCATTAGACAAGTTTATACTACACTAGCATATGTTTGTTATAGTATATATATATGTATGTTTTTAAAATGTTTTAGTTTTAATAACTGCTTAGAGTCATTTGTTAGTTTGTGCATGCTTTTTGTTGCTTTTTAATTAAGTGCACTTGTTAATGTGCCACAAGCATAAGTTATATAAAGCACAGAAGGGCAATTGTTTTTTTTTTTTGGCAGCGCAAACTTTTGTTATAGTTGCAATGTGGCCAAGTTTTCAAAAAATCAATAATTTAAGTACAGGACCCAATAAAAAACCAACACATACACACAAACACAGTGGCAGTCAGTCAACAACACTTGTATAGATTTATGAGCCAAGTCAACAGCAGCAAAAGGCTGCAACCAGAATTTTGTTCAGTCAATAACATTGTTTAAACTTCACTAACAACAAACTTTGTTTTTTTTTTTTATCTGCGCACACTTATGTTGCACTTACAAATATATATACATACATATGCATTATAATACATATACCAAACAAGTATATATAAACAACTATACAAATGGCATTGTCCTGTTTATATAATATTCAGTGGGGGTAGCAATTAAAATTACAAAAAAATTTTTAGATGCTTGCAAAACTTAAAACTTATTTTTTTTTTTATTTAAATGTATGAAGAAAACAAATAAATTAACTCACCATTCACTTATTCGTTCAATAAATATTTGTAGATATAAGTAAGAAAATAATAATCTGAAAGAGAAAAGAAAATAAAATTCGTTAATCGTAAAAGCTAAATGATAAAAATTACGTTACAATAATATTACATATAAAACATTATAAACTTACTTATAAACAGAACAGACAGTTTTATCACATTTTAAACTTCTTAAACCACCCTCTGTTATCTGATATTTGTATGTGTGTTTGATTGTGCTCAGCTTTGCATTGTTTTATTTGTGCTTCAAATGTTTAAAAAACAGACACACTTAATATTGCTTGCCAAATGTGGCATTGCCCCTCCTTTCACTTGACTGCCTCTGTGTTGCACTTTAGCAGCCGTTTAAGTTGAGCTGATGTCCTGTGCAGCAGCACTAGCAACAGCCGTATGTCCTGCGGCCAATTGTTTATTGTATACTATTGTATTGTATACTAACTGTATTGGGCTTATCTGTAGAGTTTTACCCAAGCCCCAATCAAAAACGGACAAGATTTATTTACTGTTGCCAACGAGCAGAACTAGTAGTACTATTAGAAAACAGCCATGACCATCTATTTTATACGTACTTACAACCACACACAGATACTCAACGTACAGTGTTGTGGAGATGCCAAAAAATAAAAGGGAATATAGGGAAAGGACGTACGGATGTTAGGGGAAGCTGCCAACAAATGTCTTTCACGTTAAATTTGAATATATTGCAGACAATAACCACAAATATATATAGCTCAAGCATTTAATTTTATTTGCCATTGCCAGTTGTCAGTTGTATTTAGTTTAGATACAAATTCATACAGCTATATGCCATTTATGGTGAAATTGTAAATCTCAACAGCGCAAATAAATCAGCTTTATTACGTAGGGCCCGCCATATTTACAGCTGAGCAGAGCATTTCATTTGACTTATTGTTGACAAGCTTTTAAATAAATTGAATTTACTAACATCAACAACAACCTGCCATTGAGTACTGCTTCCTGGACAGGACCTGTGCCTGAACCTCTGCCTGGGTGTGAACCAGAGCTCTCTTTCTGTTTCTCGCACACTTGGCAAACATTTACCAAGGATTTACGACTGTGGCTCGAGCGACCATTCGCCATTGGGAGCTAGCTGCTAGCTGCTCCACTCACCTGGTCTACTTGTAATGCCAACAAACTGCAAATTGCTACAAAATCACTTAACTGTAAATTTTTATAGCATCTCTTTCACCAATAAAGAAAACAATGCCGTGTGTGCCGTAGCGGAATATCATGTTATCTGAAAAATGCTTTGTACACAATAACACGATTTTTTTTTGTTTTTCATTTCAAGGATAAACAATTTCAAAATGTATTCTAATCGAATTTTACCTAAATCTAAAACTTGTTGGTAAACAGAGAAGTAAAGAAGAAGAAGCACAATTTTTAATGTATTTTTTGATTATTTTTTATGAACAATACTTTATGTAAAGATTTTAAAGAATTTTTTTATAGACATGCAAGAGATATTGTTGAGCAACAATACAAAATTTCTACATTTTATCTAATATATAAAAGTAATAATATAAGAATTTTTTATTTTCCAAAGATGATTCCATAGTTATTGAGGATTTTTACAGGATAAAATAATATCTTTAAAGAAAAACCATTCTCCACTTTACTTGCGCCCCTCACTTTACTCTTCTCAACTCCTTCGACGATTCACTTTGTAGGGCAACCGGAAACAATTGTCAGGGCAATCGTTCAGTCAGCGCAACCATTTTGTTGTTGGCAGTTAAGAGCTCCATTGCGTTTTATGATATTGTGAGCATTGCAGAGCGTTTTCGACTGTGTTTCGTTTTGGTTTTCCGCTGCTATTTTCCAGACCTTCAGGTCGCTTTGGCCGCTTGGCATTTTTTTCTGTGGCTTTACGGCTATTTTGCATTAAATTGCAAATGAAATGGCGACAAAGGGAAACGCGGATGGAATGGTATGGAAGGGAAATGAGTTTCATCTCCATTGTGCGTTGTTAAACTGGAATTTTAATTGAAGTCTTTTTTTTTTTACTCACAAAGACACATATGTGATGGGCTGTTTGCGGGTGTTTTCATTTGTCTGTTTGGTTATATGCCACATTAAAGTGTTAAATGGCATTTGCCGGTTTGTTTGCTTTTCGGTTTATATTAATGCTCTTTTTTCTGTTTCTCTCTCTTTGTCGTGCTGTGCATATTAAACGAATGTGAAAGCCACCCTCTCTCTCTCTCTCTCTGGGTCGGCATTTGGCGAGTCTACATCATTACATCTGGAATATGACACCTGAGATTGCTCAAACTGAGCTGGGTTGGGTTGGGTCCACATTATAATGGGCAAGCAACCGAATGAACTTGCGTAATGTTATGTGGCTTTAATGGCCAACAAAGGCAGCTGCTGTTTGGGGTCACGTGGAGTTTGGAGTGTTTGGCTAGTTGAGGCTGATTGCCATGGAGATTTGTGGTTAATTTAACTCGCAAGCCATGTCAAAGAAATGACATTAAAATATTCAGCTGGCTTTTGAAACGATATGTTGTGTTTGTACATTAAAGCTTTTTATTTTCTCATTTGACATGTTAATAAAACCTTGACATGTAATGAAAAATGTCTTTCTTTATACACAAAATGGTAAAAGTGCAAAAATATGATACATATGATAAAACTATATCTAAAAATAAATCCTACAGATGATTTTCCAATTACCAAGTATATCAAATTACTCTTTCTTAACAAATTAAAACGAAAGACAAATTAAAAATCAATGAAAATTAGAGCATTAAATATTCTAAGTCTTAGCTATGAACATTCTTAAGCTGTTCGCATTTTCGAACCCTTCAAAACGTTTATTTATCACCCAGTCTAAACTCAAAAGCTTTACTGTAAGCCACGAGGCTTATCATACATTCAGGTGCCTCGTTGGCCCACTTAATAAATAAACAATTAGGCACCACATGGCAAGAAAGAAACATTTGTGTGGTTTCACAGGCCAGCTAAAAGGAGGCACTAACTTGGTTCCCTGAACTTTTAGCTAATCGCCAAAAACTATCTAAGCTTTTTACTTTAATGCTCTTTTTGTGAATGTTGAACCTTCTTCCACCTGCCCGCATAATAAGCGTTTAATAACCACATGCAGAACTGTGAGAATTGTCTGTCTACCCATTTCAGGGGTTGGTCGTCTTCTCCGCTTTTGCTTACCTCTTGTACGATACAGTTTTCGCTTCCGGCCATTTTGTCTGCTGCTCTGTTGCTTAACATAAATGTGTAACGGTTTGGGTCCAAAAACTTACGCATTATTGTTGTCTATGTAGCCTTAACCCTTGTTCCTGCTACTCTCTGACTCTGTTGTTCCCTAACTGTTTAGTTGTGTGTTTGTGTCAAGGGCCGCGGGCTCGTTTGTCTGCAAAGTTTGGCTTGCAAATACCGTTTGACTACCTGGAGGCAGCTTAATCAAATATGCGCATGCAATGGCGTTTTCTTCGGTAGTAATAAGTGTCATAGGATTTTTTATTTTTGCCCACTCACCCTCCCTAGCAACAACAACAACAACAACAACAAAAACAACCACTTCAAATGTCAGTTAATAAATTGCAAAACGTTTTTCTACGAATTGACAAACCGACAACCCAACAAACCCACCAACACCAACTGCACTTAATGTCAGTGCCACAAACATATACATTCACCCTACCTCCCGATGAGTGGGGAGACCAGGGCAGACTGAATGAATGAAGTTGCCGCTGTTGACATGAAGCGTGACGAGAACAACTTGCTCTCCTCTTCGCTTCACTGCTGCAACTTGATCCGTTGCCGCTCGAACTCGCGCTCGCACCACAGAGACATTTACAAATAAACAGCTCGCTAAATTATAGGTGCCTCGTGGGCGAATGAATGCCAAAGCTATGCTGCACCCAACTCCCTGGCTCCCTGACTCCCTGACTCCCTGGCTCGCTGGCCTCGTCCTCCACTTGTAAGTAATATAGAAGGCTACACCTGCAGACGACGTCGTCGCCATCGTCTAACTTTTAACTACAACAACAACAATAGTCACTCGCATACCAATTACAGCAGCAGCAACAAGCAGACATGGCAAATTTAAACTTTAGAACAACGAAACTTGTATGATCTAACAATTGTTGTGTGTTGGGGATTGCAAAAACTGAAAATGCACAAATAATGCTGGCGAAAATTATAATTGGTTTATGAAAATTTATAATTAGATATGTTTTACGCAATATTTAAGGGTTGCATAACTTGATTCATTTACAGCTTGGTGAGAGAAAAAATATGCTCTAAGCTCTATACGAAGATTATCGTAAATCATTCAAAAATGTTTATCAATTTCCATTAAATACATTCTTTTTACTACTCATCCGATATTAAAACCATTTTTAAATGCCATTGGACAGTGTTTGCTTTGTCGATTTATTAATTAACAGCCTGATCTAAGCGTATCCAAACACATGATCAAGTTAAAAGTTACAATTACAAGTTACAAGAGTCTTGAAGAAAGTTGGCAAACGCGTTACATACAAAAACACAAAGTTCAAGTTGACGACGACGCTGAATTGCACTTTGGCAGGAAACAGGTAGGTAGGTAAAAAGTTATTCTGCTGCGACTACTCTCTCCCAACGCTCCCGCACAGCTCAGAACACAGTTCGAGACAGTTTGCTTGGTTGGCAACTATTAGGCTGACATTGTTGCAATTTTTATTGATGATGCAACTGCCAAGGCCAACAACAACAGCAACAACAACAAGAAAAAGTAACAAGGAACAAAATACAAGTGTACAACTAACGGCAATTACAATACAAAATACACATTCGAACATTGCAAACGCAATTCGATCTTTGGAGCTGAAGTTTTTCAATTAAATTTATGGTGCAATCAATGCCGAAGCCGTAAATTCTTTGAAGATGCGTTGACAATTAATTGCATTGCATTCATTTCACTCACATAATGAGTGGGCGTAGATACCATTTGTGCGGGTCGCCGGATGGGGCGTGGCATCGTAACTGAAACGTGTTCAAAGTTGTTCTTCGCCAAGTTTTCTTTTGCCCGTCACATTGTTGGTCGAACAGCGCGAACAGTGAGAAAACTTTTGAACAAAAAACTTGTTTCGCTTTATGTTTAGCTGCGAAATTATCTCTTTGTATATTTGTTGGTTTTGGGGATGTGCCTTGGCACAGGTCAGTTTTCAGTTTTTCCTCTGCCTGTGTTAGCATCGAGTGCTATAAATCTAAACTTTTCCAACAAGGTGTTAGCCGTGTTTTTCTTTCCGTATCTGGTTTGGTAAGGAAATTGCCAAGCACAAAACGAGCTGTTATTGCGATACAATGAACTTGCTTAAAGGTATTAGATTGTTGGTAAAAGGAGCCAAACTTTGGCTAACATTTTTTTTAAACAGATATAATGATAAACAATATAGAGTGAGATTTATAGTTGATTTTAACGATTTTAAGTTTTAAGTTAAGAGTGAAAGTCCGTATAAATATCTAGCTCGCCTTCTAAAGGTCTAGGAAGTTAAAATAATAACAAAACACAAGCTATTTAAAATATATTCTTACTCAAATATAAAAAGGAAGAACAGTCAGTACATAAGTTAATAAAGTAAGTACGACACTTCCCAAGCCCATTTTATTTATTTGTCAACTAGTTTGCTATAAATCCCACATTTATAACAAGACTAAACAATAATCTCCAACTAACTGAATCTCTTTTTTTTTATATTCAGTTGAACATTTGTTTTGGTTAGTTGCCTTGCTCTTGACCAGCTCTGCTGATGCAGCTTCAAGTTGGGCCAGTCCTTTAGACATCTGCGACATTGCATGTCAGTGTTAGTGGCAGTGGCAGTGGCAGTTTGAATCGTATGCGTCTGGTCTAGAAATCCCTGATTTAATGGCGTGGAAAATTAGAAAACGTTTGCATTGGCCCTCGAGCCAGGGCAAGTGTAATCGTCTGGCAGCTGTCAAGCCAACTGGCCTCGATTTTCCGGGATCGTAGTCGCTGTTAAAATATTTTGGCATTGGAACAATTGCAGCAATGTTGAACGGATGCCAAATTGCCTGCTCAGGTGCTCGAAAATTGCATCTAATGACTTCATAAATTAAAGCCAAAACACAAACACACAAGCACACAAGCACACATGCTTAAGCTAGAACTTTTATACAAATATAAGTTGGGGATGCTTTTTTTGAGCAGGATTCGTGTGCATTTTTAATGAAGTTTGCGCCGTTGCGGCTTTTTTGTTTCCACACGCCCACATTCACGCCCACATCTTTAGCGGTCGACATTTGCCAAAAGGCTCAAGTTTCAGCAGCACGCCCCACGCGTTTTATGTAAAAGACTTTTGCAGCTGCGTCTCACTAATAAATGTGTCTGCCGGCAAAAGTCTACAAAGTGCTTTTAATTAGTTGTGTTGGTTGGCTTTCTCCACAAAATACAAAAAAAAAAAAGTAAGGAGTCTGTGCTAAGAACCAAGATGAGAATAAAATAAGGAAATTACGTTTGGCGTTGCTATTGTTTAACAAGTTGGGTGTTAATTTTTATTGAAAGTTAACTTGTTACTCCCTGTCTTCATAAATGTTTCACAAATTAAAAGAGCTTAAGTTTTTGGTAACAGGAGTTGAGCGTTATCTTCAGTTGACTACAGCTTGGCTTTTAAATATTTGTTTTTTATTGGCAGTAGAAAGTTTTTGAGGAACAAGCGTTTCAAATTAAATATATTTCTTTCGATTCAAGTTAATGAACAGCTAAATCGTTCATTTGGTTATCGGCCGGTTGAATTTCTAGCTGATGATGTTTTCGCACCAAAATCTCGTATTTGGCTATATTTCTTAGAGGCAAGTTCTCGTAACGGACAATGCACGCCCTTTGCGATGGATACAGGGTGCCTATGAACAATGCACCATCAGTCTTGACCCGACACACATAAACGCGTTCGTTGAGAGTGTTGGTGCCGACAGAGACGGCATTCTTCTCTCCGTAGCCATCAAAACTACGCACCCAGTGATAGCTGGTGGAGTGATTGGAAACAAGAATCTCGAAAGATGTAGCTGTATTAGGGAGCGATTCAGTGTTACAGGTACAGTATCCAGTTTCAGCTCTTACACGTGCGGGCAGAATATTGCTGGCGTAAGTAGCGCGTCCCACGAAGTTATCGTATCCCAATGTATCAAATCCACCAATGACTGCATTATCCGGAAACTCGTCTACCTTGTAGTATTGTACCCAGTTATCGGTTTTATCGTAAACTCCACAATGAATGGCGCCAAGCAGCTGGGCAACAATCAGCACAAGTGCAGTTAGTTTAGCAAGAGAAAACATTGTGTGATTTGTTTGTTAACTGATAGAACACTGTTGTAGAAACTGTGATCGAGTTTGATATTTATAGTTGATTTTAAGAAGCCATGCAGGGAATCACTTCCTGATAAGCGCCAGTGCTATAAATCTTGTTGTAATTCAACTAATCATTGATAAGATATACCAAAAAACCTGACCACGCTTTTCCTTAGAATTTGTCATGCCCTGCCGAGTTGACAAGTATTGTTAAGACTTATTTGACACGTTTTCGTGTGTTGTCAAGAACAACTAATTCACAATCCAATGAAATAGAAACTTGTTGTGGTTTTCACTGATTTCCTTATCAATCCATGGCCAGACGAAAAAAAAGGCTTCGAAATTAAATTTGTGCGGTAGTTTACTTTTGCGATTACAATAACGACAATTTTTCTAATAATAGCAAACATAGGGGGGTTTTTAAGCCAGTTAAATATAAACTTCAAGCATCACACGTATGACATTGATTGTTGTTTATTTTGTATATAAACAAATAAGCTTAGCCATTATATGTTAAAAATATTTTGGATCATAAATAGCTGATAATGTCATTAATATAAGCCTTATATTTTATCTGAAAATAAATAATGGGTGACATGAATCACTATATATATTTCCTTTTGCCTGTAACTTACGTTTGCCAAGCTTAAGGTATGCCTTTTATATCCTGAACCCATTGAAAAAGGTTGAGAGTTTTATCATGAATTTCGATTAAAAATGAGTATTAATTTAGATACTTAGTCATGACTTAAAAGGTACTGCATTTTACAATCGGTTGAGTTTCGAGGGAGTTATGACTTCGGAAAGTTATGACCTATCTTCAAGTGGTTTTTTGTAGATTTTAAGTTAACGAACTGCTGATAAGGTCAAGTGTTGTAAATCTGTATGTAATTAGGGGATTATACCCCTTGAACGAAAGATTGACTCAACTTTTCTTTTAGGTTAATCACTTTACACTGAATCAATAAAGATAAGAAATAGTCATGCCATAAGTGGTCGGTGTATTATATTATAATGATTCAGTAAATGACCGATTGGTTTATCATTTTGAACTGTACCAAAGAAAACCTCAATTGATGAAGGGGTTGTTAAGTGTTTCTTTTATGACGCTATTGAAAACACGGAAGTGACATTTGGATTAAAAATAAAACACATCATGGAATCAGCTTCAATGTTAGTGAAAACTTACTTAAATCATAGTTGTCATATTTAATCTCTCAATCTAGGTCTTAAGACTTGAAACTTTTAGCTGGAATACTTCGATTCCACAATTTTAAAGCTCAAGTCCTTAAATTGAATACAAAAATTCTTAATAAATTGTCTACAGATAAATTTTTAAATTTCATTTTGTTGCGTAATTGAGTGGAAATAAATTTCTCTTGAGTAATCATTGAAGATGAAGGTGTTTATTAAGCGCAACATCGCATCAAAGATATTTAACCTCTTTGCCGCAAAAGTCACTTTGTGCGTGCCTAACCACATGTTAAATGTGTCATAAACATTTGTTGTACTCATATGTGTTGTATGTGCTGCGATGCATGCCCAAAATGGCTCAAAAACTTAAACAAAAACACACACACACACACACAAATTCAGGTTCCAGGTGAGCAGCTGGCAACTGTCAAGGAAAAGTCAAAACCATAAGTCAAACCACAGCACACGGCTCAATGTGGTTGCATTTCTTCCGCCCTTACTCTCTTGCTTATTCTATTTTACACGCTGTGCGTGTGTGTGTGTTTGTGGCTTGCAAGCCACATGAAAATGTCAGCAAGGTTTTAAACCATTTCAATCAAGGCAACTTTAAGCTGCCTTGAAGTGTAGCAGACAGTTTTTTTGCAGATTTTCGTTGCTGTTGCCATTGCCATTGCCGTTGTGTTGCGTTGTGTTGTTTGAGCCAAGTTACATTAGGCAGACGACTAACGTCTAGGCCATTTAATTTATGCATAAAATCACATGGCCTAATGCTTCTTTGCCTTTGATCTCATGCCTTTAACTAAGTGCGGGCGTCTTGAGGGAGGGGATTAGCTGCCTAGCAGATTTTTAGAATCTTTAGCTTGACGACAATTTTATTTATTCTTTTTTTTTCATGTGCCTTCTTTTTAGGCAGGCAATCAAAATCAGAGCTAACATTATTACACGGGCACGCGTCACACCGGAAACGGGAATGGCAAGCAGCAGACGGAAGTGTTCCTTTCTCTCTCTTTTTGTGTGTGTTTGTCTGTTTGTATTTGTATTTGTGTGTTTGTTTGTTGCCTTAAATTGAATTTAAATGCTTTTCCCGCTCCAATTTAAAGCCCATTTACTGCATTATGCCATAACCAGGTTTGTAACAATCGGCATAAGCTTGGTTAATTATAATTCAATCTCTCCCCATCCTCCTCCTTCAAAACTCAACCCAAACACCACACACTCACTATGAGTGGGCTGTGTATGTGTGAAGGGATGTCAACATGGCTGTCGTCGCTTATCGGCACTGTCAAAATCTATATCGCAGATAGTTGCCTAATTTACGACAGGTTTATACACAAAAGGGGGCTTCTTTAACAGAGAATTCACAAGTTAGCTGTGGAAGATAGTGGCGTGCAACAAAGCTGACTTAAAGGAGCTTTCGTTGTTTTAGAATTTAAGTTAACAAAAATGTTGTCCTTAATTCTAAAACGTAAATGTGAAGAATATAAATTTGTCACAAATATCAACTTATTAATGAAGTTAAATATTTCATTGCATATAAATATGTAACTATTGTTCCTATTTGTTTTTTTATTTTTTATTTGAAATATTAAAAGCATTATTGAAGCACCAAAATACATATAACAAACATACTTTTTGATGGCCCAAAAGTCTATAAGTCGTTGAGGTTGGACTTAGAAAAGTGATATTTGGAAAACATATACTCGTATATTTTCACGACTTTAAAACATTTCGTAATTTGTAGAAGGGCGAGTGTTAAGTTAGTTTGCCCAAGGGTATTCTATCTTCGATTTCCCAAAGAGAATCATTTCTGTTTACCAAATTAATGCCATCAGGAACTGAAATGAGGTAATGTGAGCTTTTTAATGAAGAAGAGAGTACATCAGTCGTAAACGCCCTCGTACAACTGCAGTAGTTAACTGAGGGGTAGTTAGTAGTAACACACCCCATTGACAGTCAGAGTCAAACAATGCACTGATTTATGACACCTTGAAATGCAAAAGGCGAATTGCATGTTAATTACATTTTGGCCCCTTTCCTACAAAGCAAACAGACACGCAATGAGAAGTTGTAACAAAGGGGCAGAAAAATATAAAAGGGTAGCAAGAGAGCGTTAGGGAACAGAAGATACCCTTTAAAAGGGTACAAATAGAGATTATAGGAATAGAAGATACCCTTCATTTATAGCTAAGACTCTTTCAAGTTAACTTTGAGAGTGGCTGAGGGACCATAGGAACATAACATTAACAAAAGTTAAGATAAAGATAAAGTCAGTTAATCTTTAAAATTAGCCAATATGGTTTATGCTATCGTTTACAAGTGTGCGTAATGAATACAGTGTAGAGCACCGCTTATAGCCGCAAGTTAGGTGTGCAACGGAATGTTGCAACTACTGCCCTCATCTAGGGTTACACATTAATATTGGCTTGTCAAAACTGTTAGCCATAAGAAATTAGAAACTGTTTGCAACAACCATTCTCGCTCTCTCTCTCTCTCTCTCTTTCGTTGTATGTTGCTTGCCACAGAAACCACATGCAATATACACGCTGGCAAAAGGCAGGCATAAGCACAAGCTGAAATGCAGCACCGCCAGGCAATCAACTGGTGTTTCAGTTTCCATTTAACAAATGCCACTCATACACACACACACACACACAAACGCACACACAACTCTCCCCATTACCAAAACACAAGCACACAAATACACACACACACACCTACCTGGCAAAGTCTCGAGTTTTAGTGGTTGACGGAAGCAAGGGAAAACCCTACAGAATTTGCCGCCAAAGCGCAACAGAAAAATATCCCAAAACAAATGGAAGGAAATTGAGAGAACAAATCCCGTCGCTCACTGGAAATGCGAATGGAATGCTGGAAAGCATGGAAAGTTAAGCAAAATGTAAACACCCCTTAAGATTGTGACGACATAAGGGATATTTTTACTACCCCTATTTATGCGAGAGGAAGTTGCTCGGCATTCTACACATACCTTGACTCAATCGCCGTCTGACATTTATTGCTGTCCAGCGTGTCATTTCACAGACAGCAACATGTACTTCTTTTAGCCAGGAAGGATATCAGACAGCCAATGTCCGCGCATATATCACAAGCTATCCCAAACGGTGAGAGGGTAGCTATCAAAATGTCTGCACTGATATGAAGCACAAAAAAGAATCTGTTTCGATAACATGCGTGTCACAGACAGACAGCAACACGCGAATTGAGATTGAAAAGCTGTAAAGATTCAAAGGTTGAATTCACGACAAAGAACTGAAAAGGTTGAACATTTGATTGTATTTTTTACAGGTTTATTAAGGTATGGAAAATTATAACATTGGCAATAGAAACAGGTTAAAGAAGTATTCAAAACTTTTAAGATTTATTTATCACACAATCTTTTCTATAAAGGTAATTAGCTGATAGTAAAGTTTAAGGAAGTAAAGCAAAAATAATTAAAGTCTAATTGTATAAAGAAATTTAAATATGACAAAAGTTAAAATCAAATAATCTTTATTATCCTGAATAATAATCAAAATTTTAAGAAAGCACAAAAAAGCCCTTAGATGTTATCTTAAAATGGTTATCGTAATATATCAAATGATTGCAGATAGCTCTCACTAGTTAAGTAAAAGCTATAATTTATCTTAAGAAGCTAACGTGACAGCTGCTTATTTTAAATGGCTGTCAAGAACCAGATATTTGTTAACAAACTTAGATGTTAACATTTAGTTATATATTAGTTCTGACAGTTGTACTCAAAAATATATTCATGGCAATTATATTTCAAGTAGATAGCACGAATAGCATTAACAACAGACTGCCAAAAAAAACCAACAGCCATTTGCATAGAAACTAAGCTGCGATTGAATTGCCTGCGGAGTGACCAGCAAATGCTAGCCATAAAAGAGCAAAAAAAAAAATAAATTTATATATATATATATATATAATAGTATGTTGTGGACTGGAATTAAGCCAGAACACGTTAGCCATGGCAACGTAATGCGTTTGACTGGGATTTAAGCCAGACACGCGACCAGGTCTAAAACATATGCCAATATCGAGTGTAAGGTTGAGAGTGGCAATGAGAGGAATGAGGGGATCAGCGACAGTAACACGCAAATGGTATGAACAAAAATAAACTGATAAGCGACAAAGCCGGAAAAAACAATAGCCAATGTTGATGGTGGGATGGGATAAATGGGGAGGGGATGAGGTAGGGTTGATGGACACTGGCGAATTATGCAAAAAGGGCCGATGAGCGAAAATATATGTTGCAAGCGACGACAGCGACAAACAAATAAACAACGCGACGAGAACCAAACCCAACACAATGAACAGAGAAACAAACAAACAAGCGAATAAACAGACAGACAAATAAACTGACGCTCATTTTTGAGTTGAGGTAGGGAACACACCAACACACACACACACAATTGACAAATGAATGCGAGACGTCGTCGAATAGAGACCGACAGAGACAGAGAGAGAGAGAGCAACAACAGCAACAGTCTGTGCAATGGAAATCAATTATTCATACGCTTGGCCACGCAGCTTAAAAGTATGCTAGGCATTCGAACGCCGAACGGTATGCAACAGTTTTTGTACAGACAAACTGCACCAAAATCCATTGCAGGTCCTCCTTATCCCAGACACCCACCACCACCACCATCAGCACGACTGGTTGCTGATGATGGGCATTTGTTTGTGTTTGATTTGCGCCAACTGTGATTAAAGGGCAACCAGTTTTGTCAGTCGTCAGCCAAAGGGTGCAAGCTATAAACCTAACCATGTAACGCAAAGTGCAAATGAAGTTTAATTTAACAGTAGCCAAAACAATGTGAAGCCCAAAAATTCGTCGATAACTTAATGCCCTTATGACCGTTGTTGAAAGGTGTTGAAACTACAAGTTTAAGCTTAACTTACTGAAGTCTCAAATGTTATAAGACGAAAAAGGATAGGTTTGGATATTGACTATATAGTTTCATATTGAATGTCGTCTAAAAACTGCTGTTACGAGTAAGTAAAAAATATGTTAAAGTCATAGACTTATAGACCAATTTGTTGTAACTTTAACTTTGATTAAATTTTGCTTTCATTTGCAGCTTCATTTGTTGAACAAGCCAAAATCCCCTTCGAAATCATAAGTTGCAAGCTAAATGTAAAACTGGCAACACCCTATGAAAATTGTCAAATAGCCTAACTAGGGAACTCTCTTTCATTCTTTCTCTCTCTCTCTTTCTCTCTCTCTTTCTCTCTCTCTCTCTCTCTCTCTCTGGATTTTCGAGGGTACTAATTAAATTTGGCCACCGGCGACAGCTACTTTGATGCACCCAAAGAGATATTGGGGCGACCGACCGAATCTAAAACTCTGCGTCACATTCAAGCTTAGGCAGCCGCCGATTTGACTGTTTTCTAGTGTTGTTCGGTTCTTCTTGCTTAACGTACAAAAGAGAATAGGATGCTTGGATGCATGCTTTCAGGCGTAAAGTGTTTGATTATGGTCATTTATTCACAACGTACTGTCGTCTACGTTCAGGATTTTGTGACCAGTTGTTGTTGTTGTCTATCGTACATTTTTGGTGGTTTTCCCCGCATACCGCATACCGTTATTATCTTTTGTGCCCCATCATTGGTTTGGCAGGGTGGTAGGGTGTTGCCATGGATTTTGGTTTTCGGGTGACTCTATCTCTCTCTCTCTTTCTCTCTCGTGCATGATGTTTGTGTCTGAGCGTACGATTAAAATCGCATACATCAACGCTGCTCAAAAGGACGACAAAGGACAGACAGGCTAGGGGAGGCTACTGCTCTGCTAGGTTTGATTTTGTGACGGGTTAAGTTCTAGGAAGGGGCGGGCGGGGGGTGGGATGTGGTAGCATGGCCAGACAACCGTGGCTTCCTCACTAATTTGTGTGCAATCGCGCATTTAAACGCTGTTGTTTATTAATGCATTTCTGTTAAACGCGCGTAATGCAAAATTTATACAGCTGCGTCTGCGTCTGCTGCTGCTGCTGCTGCTGCAAAAACTGGCAAAAATAAAAAACGAACAAAAAACACTAGAAAAATCTCAAAGCCAAAATGAAAAGAAGCCAAAGGAGATGGAAAAAACTAACATGCGAGTTAATTAAGCCGTCAAAACGTGACATGCAGCACGAAGTATTTTATATATGTATGTGTGTGTGTGTGTTTGTTTGTGTGTATTTTTTCCCCGCTGGCAACTCAAAGGCAAATTTACCAAACATAGCGAGTATGGCCAACTGGCCTTTCATGCAACACACCACCCCCCCCCCCCCCCTCCCCCCTCGGCAAACCCACTCTGCCAACATCTATTAGCCGGACTGGCTGGACCGGGGTAAAAAAGCAACTGGTGATGCGTATCGTAAGGCGCAGCGAAAGCAGCAGCAGCAGCAGCAGTGAGAGAAGGAGACAGCAGCATATCGTTTGTTTAAGTCGTTGCTGTTCCTGATGTTGTTTCTTTCTTTTCCTTTAACGATAGAAACGAAAATGCATTTGATGTGACGTGAAGAGCATCCAGATAAAGGCGAAATAGCGCAAGCAAAAGCAAACAAACCCAAGGGAGAGAATGTGAGTGTAGATGCTTAGAAATGTGAAATTATTTAGATATTCTTAAAACGAAATGAAAGAAATTGAAATGTGCACCGAATATCAGATATTGCCCGAACAACACGATTCTATTAAGTTTTAAGATTGAAAAACAAATGCATTTAAAGTGAACATAATATATGCCCTTTAATTTGATATCACGAACAATCTAAAACATTAAAAATTATTCAAGTTTGTTGTTTAGAAAACAGGCAACGTGTGGAATGTGTGTGTAGCTTTTGTTTAAATATTAATACAATAATTATTTCGTAAAAAAACCTTTTAAATTTTTGTTTGGGAATTGGCTAGTTTAGTTAAGTTTTAGTTTTAGCTTGGTAATTTTATTTTCTCATGAGGAATTTTAGTCAATACACCAACCAAGGGATTCAATATAATCTCACATTTCCCAATACGGTTTATTTTCTATTATGCATTTCAGACAACATTTTGGTATAAAGAAATGTCCAAACTCCGAAAACGACGCTCGTTAGCATTTCTCTAATATTGGTAAATAGTATTTGCTTTGCTTTTTGTGCACAAACCTTAGCAGAATACGGAACCAGACATTATTTCGTACAGAACCAAAATCAGTAAAAGCAAAATGACATTAAACAGGGTGGATGTCCGTACTTTGAGCAGCTTAGTTGGACACAGAATTTAGGGTTGGAAACTTATTACAACATACGACTATATCCGGTTAGCAACATATTTGGCACCGTTCTAAGAGAATACTTAAATGTATTTATGAAGTTATGTTGGTCATTTGGTCAACTTAGTTTAACTTTGGAAGTTGTGAACTGTGGCAACTTCAATGAAAAATTTTCCAAAAACTGAACTCAATGTTTTTAATGGTATACAATAAGTGACAACCAAGATAGTTACCGTTTCTAATAACAGCTTGCTAATTATTGAGATAAGAACTGTGATATGTATCTAAGTATATTCCACTCGTATATTTTGTGTGCTTCAACACGCGCCATATCAATCTACTGTTATATATTAAGCAAACAAGAATAAAACAAGTCTAGTCGAGAAAGTTCGACTACGAAATACCTTTTTCCCCAAACTGATTTCATTTTAATCTCCATATTTTCGGTCTCAATCGAAATCGATAAAAATTGTACGTCAGACAGATATGGAAATTTATTCTTGTCTGTTGTTTCTGATCAAGAATGTGTAGCCTTTATGGGGCGGCGATGCTTCCGTCTGTTTCTTACATACTTTTGCTCAAAAACAGTTACAACCCTTTTACCCATTTAATGACATTCAGAAATATATATATGGCCAATCTATATCAAAAGTTTGTTAAAGCTAAATGTTAGAGCTGATTAAGATTCAAAATAAATTTAAAGCACACTCAACCTTAGTATATTTGTTAATTGATAATGACTATGCAAAAATCTAAATAAATAAAGCAACACTCGTGAGAGTGGGAGACAATTTAAACTATTAATGACGTCACATAGTAGTGCACAGTGGTTTGTAATACCCAAAAACCCTAAAGAACTATATTTTACAAAAGGATTCTAAAAACTGTTGACATAATATAATCATAATATTGCAATTCAATTAAAAGGAATTGGCTTTGGCATTTAATATTTGTGCTTAAAGACTTTTAAAAACAAATGAGGTTTCTATACATCTGTCTCACAGTGCACATATATTTATCACTATTTCTTGATGACAACAACCACAAACTGGAGAGAGCCAAATAATCGTAGAACTGCGAAAAAAATTGAAGAGCACACTTATAGCGAAGTATATAATGTCAGGGTGCCTACAATAATGAATTCAGTCACACTCGGAAAGTTATCACAGCAACAAACAATATGGTAATTGTTAAAAACGCGGAAGGTATTCCAGTGCCGGAGTACCTAAACGAAGCATTCTTTGTGGAGACCTTGGAGGAAGGATTGCGTGAAACAAAAATAATATTGAACGAAATCAACTTTGAATGGGGCAGCAATGTGGGTGAAAATTATTGCTCCTCCATCTATAGGGTGCGGTTATGTTTTAGACGATCTTCAGATGACAATGAAGCCAAGAAATCAGAGAAACTTTCGATCATTGTAAAAACCATACCAATAACAGAGGAGACAAGGTTCTTGGAGGATGTAAGGGTATTCATCAAGGAGAAGCAAACCTATACAGATATATTGCCTCGATTGAATGTTTTAAGTAATGGCAATAGATTTGGAGCCAAGTGAGTTTTTCAAGAAGATTTTTCCGAAAATAAAGTGCTCATTCACAACTACTTACAGCTACTTTCATTCAATTAAGACACCCGTGCAGACAATTGTCTTTGAAGATCTTAAAGTGGATGGTTTCAAATTGGCGTCAAGGGAGGCAGGTTTGGATTGGGCTCATGCCACACTTGTATTGCAGCAGCTAGCCAAATTTCATGCCACATCTATGGTTTTGGCCAAGAAGGTACGAATTAAATGCCAAAACACATTTAAGAAAATAATACTAATCAATATCTTGTTTTCCAAAAAGGATCCCGGAATCGTGAAGCAATATCAACGAGGCATGTTGTGTGAAGAAACTTTAATGTCAACCGATACCTTTGAGAATATGTTTGGAGCTTATCTAAAGGGCCTCATAGAATCCACAAAAAACTGGAGTGGATTTGAAAATATTACTAAGCATTTGCAACGTTTATCCGATAACTTCAGGAAGGTTTTAATGACTGCTGCTAAGCATAAATCTGATGACCGTTATGTTGTACTCAATCATGGAGATATGTGGACCAATAACTTTATGTATGCCTATGATAATGCGGATCAACCTGATATACCTACACGCGTCATCTTTGTTGACTTTCAATTGAGCTTTTATGGAAGTCCTGCTTGCGATTTGAATTTCTTCTTGAACAGCAGCGTCAAGTTGGAGATATTGCAGAAGCGTCGAGAAGAACTCATAAAAGTCTACTATGAAGCATTTAAAGATGCCTTAAAGTATTCCCGTTTTGAGCAAATACCTAGTTATGAGGATTTACTCTGGGAGCTGCGGAGTCGTGAAATATATGGATTATTTGCTTTATTCGGCTTTCTGCCCATGATTACAATGCCCAAAGAACTGTCAAGTAATTCGAGTATCGAGAATATGCAGGATGAGAGCTTTAAGAAAAATCAAATTGATATAATTTTCAAACAAAAGTTCCTCAACGATTATCATAAATGGGCTCTTAAGCGCGCCGAAGAACTGGGTGTTTTTAGTGATTACTGAACGAAAAATATAATTGTTGCAATGCAAAGATAAAGATTGTGATGTTCTTGCCACTAGACTCAAGGTCAATAAAAATGATCGTTGTTGTGTAAAAAACTTATCAAGTTTCTTTGTTGGGTGGTCTCTTTTTAGCAACTATGAAGAGTACGTTTCCCACTTAATTATCTCTACTATTTATTAAACTCATACAATGTTGCTGTACTGCGTTGAACACATGTTTGGTATCTGTATAGCTTGATGAAAGTATGATTATCTAATTTGATAACTTAATTCGTTGATATACTATCTTTATTTATGATTAAGTTACTGTTCAAGAGAGTTGATAGGTTATCAGTAACGAAAAGGCATAAGAGAAACTAGTATATTAAACTACATTCCTATCAAAAGCTGAAACAGTTTGTTTTTTTTTAGCCTTAGTGTAACGAATAGTGTCGAAAAGGTATGGCAAAAATTATAAATACAAACAATATTAGAGTACCGGAGCGTCTAGATCAGCTGTCGGGGAACTTATTTAATCATTACCCCAAAATATTTTTGTGGTTTATAGAATAGAAAATTAAAAATATATACTTTTCACTCACAAAAGTTTCATTTTTATCCCCAAACATCTCATTTTTACCCGATTTGGGGTTATTTACCCCGGTTCCCCGAACGCTGTTTTATATCTACAGAGCACTCGAAAGAAAACTATGCAAATGAGCAATTAGCAATAATAAATAAATAATTTTAAATTAAGTCAATCTAACTAAATGTTTATTTTATTACCCCTTATTTTTATTTTTTGCTACATTTGTTATTTCTTCATATATGTGTGTGTGTTTGTGTTTTGGTATGTGTGGTTTTGTGTGTATGTGTGTGTTTGTGTGTGTATTGGGTTGTGTATGGGTTGAAACAATAAAAATATGCACAAAAAATAATAATTTTACTTAATGCATGAAAATTGCCCTTCTACTCGATTCTCAAAAATTCAAGTAAGTCATGAAGGAATTTGATCTTTTTAGTTAAGTGTGAAATGATATTGTGTGTGTGTGACTGTTTTCGAGCTTTCTCAACGTTCTATTTTCTCTCTCTATCTATCTCTCTCTCTATCTATCTCTCTCTCTATCTATCTCTCTCTCTATCTATCTCTCTCTCTATCTATCTCTCTCTCTATCTATCTCTCTCTCTATCTATCTCTCTCTCTCTATCTCTATCTATCTCGCTCTCTCTCTTCTCTCTCTCTATCTATCTCGCTCTCTCTCTTCTCTCTCTCTCTATCTCTATCTCTCTCTCTCTCTCTCTTTCTCTATCTCTCTCTTCTCTCTCTCTATCTATCTCTCTCTTCTCTCTCTCTATCTATCTCTCTCTTCTCTCTCTCTCTATCTATCTCTCTCTTCTCTCTCTCTCTCTCTATCTCTCTCTTCTCTCTCTCTCTCTATCTCTCTCTTCTCTCTCTCTCTCTCTCTCTCTCTCTCTCTCTCTCTCTCTCTCTCTCTTCTCTATCTCTCTCTCTCTCTCTCTTCTCTATCTCTCTCTCTCTTCTCTATCTCTCTCTCTCTTCTCTATCTCTCTCTCTCTTCTTTATCTCTCTCTCTCTTCTCTATCTCTCTCTCTCTTCTCTATCTCTCTCTCTCTTCTCTATCTCTCTCTCTCTCTCTCTCTCTCTTCTCTATCTCTCTCTTCTCTATCTCTCTCTTCTCTATCTCTCTCTTCTTTATCTCTCTCTTCTCTATCTCTCTATCTCTCTCTTCTCTATCTCTCTCTCTCTATCTCTCTCTCTATCTCTCTCTCTATCTCTCTCTCTCTATCTCTCTCTTTATCTCTCTCTCTCTCTCTCTATGTATCTCATTATTTCGAACATGTTATGTATGTTTTTTTTTCTCTCTCTCTCCTATTATTTTCCACATTCTTCTTCTTGGTTTTTTTATCTCCCTTGCAGTAGGAAGTTTACACACCACAGCAAATTAAAATTATATACTCCTATCTCGAAAGACATACGGTTCTTGGGCGACATTCAAGTGTTTAACAAAGAAAAGCAAACTTACATAGATATATTGCCATTCTTGGCAGCTATCAGCAATGGCGAGCGATTCGGAGCCAAGTAACTTTTATAGATAGGAAATAAAATTGATGAGTTGTGTTTATGATCGATTTTACTGCAGATCTTATCATTCGATAAAGAAACCCGAGCAGACAATTGTCTTTGATGATCTTAAAGTGAATGGTTTCAAATTGGCGTCAAGGGAGAAAGGTTTGGATTGGGCTCATACCTCACTTATATTTAAAAAGCTTAGTGAATTGAGTGCCACATCTAGCTATGAAGAGTTACTTTGGGAGCTGCGTCATTGTAAGGTCTACGAATTATTCGGCTTAATCGCATTATTACCCACGATAACAATGCCTTAAGATATGAAAATCGAAAACAGCAAGGGCGTACAAGATGAAAGCTTGAAGCAAAAGCAAATGGATGAAAGTTTTTAAATGATTATCAGAAATGTGGTCTAAAACGAGCAGAAAAACTGGAAGTTTTCGCTGATAACCAAAAAAATCATTTATTTTACTTTAAGTAGAACACATTACAAGTTATTTATATAAAAATATATTAATATCGTGAGAGATGAAATTGAATATTTGATTTGTGCTATATTTTATAAATATCTAAGTATGTATAAGACTTAGAGAGTGCATCAAAAAAGCAACCGCTAATCCAGTGTCGAGACATGGAATGCATTTTCATTAAGCCAATCAAGACTCAAGCAAATGTTACATTGGGGTCAATTGAAGTGACTTTGATTTTTAATATAAAAATGCTTATTGATGCGCTCAAACTGGTTCATAGCTAAATATAATGTCGTCCACAACGGAGGCACTGCCGCTTTACCTAACGCCACAGTTCTTTAAACGCTCCCTCGAGCACGGTCTGCAACAGCAGGATCTTAAGGTTTTAGGGGTTCAACTAACAGATCTGACACGAGGTGGCGAGAACTACTGTAGTAATATATATCGTGCCCATGTCAAGTATCAGACAGCGGAAAGGGATCTGATCGAGACTTCGCTAATAGTTAAGTGTATGCCAGCTGAGAAGCAAGCGATATTGGCTCGTCTTCATATCCACAACAAGGAGAGCATATTCTATATGCACATTAAGCCTAAACTGGAAGCACTCATGTGGCATATAAATGCAGGCAAGGAAGTCTGGACATTGGGTGCCAGGTAAGCAACCATATAAGACTAACAATGATCTACAAAATAATTCTTCTTGCCAGGCACTATTATTCAACTACACAGCCAGAACAGACAATTATCTTTGAGGATCTGTGCTGTGAGGGTTATCAGCTGAAATGTCGACAATTAGGATTGGATGCCGAACATTCAAAGCTGGTGATGCGCAAGTTGGCCGAATATCATGCTCTGACCATGGTAATGGCCGAACACGAACCCCAAACGATTATAGATCGTTATCCATATGGGCTGTTGCACATGGATGCGATTAAATCACAGCCATTTAAGTTGCTCTTCGGCACTCAATTGCTCAAATTGGCAGCCTTAATAAATGACTGCGAAGGATTTGGTTCAATAACACGAAAACTTTATCGATATCACGAGCACTTTACGGAGCGTGTACTCAAAGCGGTTTATCCACTGCGTGGTGCATATAATGTGCTCAATCAGGGCGATATGTGGGTAAACAATATATTCTTTAAGTACGATAAGCAATTCAAAGTGCAGCAGGTGAAGATTGTAAGTAAACCACAAAGGTTAAGCCTTAATTTATTAAAGCTGCCTCGCTTTCAGATTGACTTTCAGCTTTGCTTCTATGGCAGTTTGGGTTTTGATGTCAATTATTTTCTTAATACCAGCCTGGAACTGGATGTGCTAAAGAATCAACGTCAGCATCTTATAGACGAATACTATGATGCACTGCTGAGCTGTTTGAAGGAGTTGCCTTGGAACAAACCCCTACCAACATATGATGGAATAATGGCCGAGATTCGAGCTCGAGAGGCTTATGGATTTTTTGTTGCATTCGGTTTCTTTCCGCTGATGAGCATGATTGGTACTGATTCGGAGGACAATACGTTAAAGAATTTCCACGATGAAGAATTCGCCAGACAAAAGGTTCAGCTCATGTTTGATGGCAACACACGTACACTCGAAAGTCTCAAGTATACCTTAAAGCGTTTAGATGATTTGCAAATCTTTGATTGAGTACTCATGATAAATTGTTTTTTAATCATCTCTCTTAAATGTTATGCGAAAGCATTAGTTTGATTGCATCCATTTTACGAAATACATATCATTATCAATTTGTCTATTCATAACATTTATACAATGATGAGAATATTAAATGAGCAACGCGAAATTAATAAACTGTTTGCGTCGAGCAAATTGAGTTGAATTTTAATAAACGAGATTTACTGAATCATGCTTATTGTAACACGTGCTAAAATTTTTAGGGTTAGTCAAGCATTAGATCTTAAATTCTGATCTTAATCTGTTTTAATGTCTGAAATTTTAAGTAACCTAATAAATTTTAATCTGAAGGAGCAGTCTTAACTTAAGAAGGTATTTTCAATATGTCTTTACAATTTGAAATAGTTCAAGGAAGAGTTTCTAACTAACATTTTTAAATATGTTTTGATTTAAACAAAATTAAAAATCTCCCTAAGATATTTTTTCATTTAAACACCATCACATTCTTGTTATTTTTTTTATAAAGTTTAATTTTCGGGTTTATAATGATTAACTACAAACTAATTAGTCTGTCAGTTGAGATACCCAAAACTGTTTTGAGTAACGAAATTTGCAGTTATTATAATTAATTGCAATAAAAAAATTTGCATGATTGCTACAGGCATAACTTATATAATAATATGTATATAGCAGCAGCAAAAAGTTACTATAAATTATAAAATGGGAAACCAAATTTATATAATGGACTTTTGCTTATAATTTCAGTAATATAATCAAAAACGTGTTGAACTCGACGATAAAGTAAACAACAAAGAAGAAGGTGGAAGAGAACTGCGTGTGAGATAAATCAAGCATCCAGTTACGTGCTTGACATAAGAAATCTCTCTCTTTCTCATTTGGCACACCTCTCAGCTAATAGATAATATTGTGCGGGTAGAGGTTTAATGACAGATATGGGCAGAGCCGGTTAGATAAGCGTCTAGATCTTCTCTGTAAGGTGGGTGAGCCGTGTGATAAGACAATTTGCAAGTGTCATGCTCTCTGGACAGCTTGTCAAGCAAACGTCAAGCAAAGTTACAAAAGAGAGAGTGTGAGAGAGGTGTTAGCAAAACAAACTTGAGAATATTAATTAACTGGTTTAAAAAAATTTCGTTTCGCATTTGTATTTGTGTATATAACAAAAGTTTGCGCGATGAAAAAGGTCGCGTGTTTGTTAAATAAAATGAATAGAAGCGGTTGTCGTCTATTAAGTTCAATTATATGTGGATGTATACAAATATATATGTATTCATTTATGTGATGAATTACGCTTTACGATTGTAAAAACAAATATATAACAAAAACAATGCCCGCCTCGTATAAAGCACTTATAAAATGGGTAACGCTTCGGCCAAGCCGTTCAAAACACTTTAGATCACAGCATGTGTAGCATTGTTTACGATCAGGAGCTACAAGGCTCACCACCCAAGCATCTGGATGTGGCCTTCTTCGAGGAGGTGCTGGAGACAGCGGTGCGTACGTCACGTGTCCAACTATTGGGCATTAACTGCAGCATGGGCAGCAGCGCCGGCGAGAACTATTGTAGTAAAATCTATCGGGTGCGTTTGAATTACAAGCTGCAAGAAGGCAAAAGTGCCGACAAGGAACAACAGTTGGCGGTGATTGTCAAGAGTATAATAAACATTGAATCTGTGGAGTTTATAGACGATTTGGAAGTGTATTTAAAGGAGAAGATTACCTACTATGAGGTACTGCCACGATTGGAACTGCTCATGCAATGCAAGAGACGCTTCGGACCCAAGTAAGATCAAATATATTCAAGTTTTAAAAGTTCATGCTTGAACAAATATTTTCAGACTTTATCATTTCATGAAGCAGCCAGAGAATGCTCTGGTCTTTGAGGATCTGGGCCAGCTGGACTATGTGATGGGTTCACGTGAAACGGGTCTGGATGAGATCCATTGTCGTTTGGTTATGGAACGCCTGGCAGAATTTCATGCTGCTTCCATGGTGCTGGCAAAGCTGGTAAGTCAAAAATGTTGATACATAGAATATAACGATCAAGATAGCAAGGTTTAAATCTTAAAGGAGGGCCAAAGTTTAATGATCTTATAGATTAGATAAGATTGGCAACAACATCTCCGTTGCTTTTTTATGAAGATCGGAAAGCGCACATCGAGAAAATCTTTTCTTTAAAATGTATCAAAACCTTAACTTAAGTAAAGGTTTAAATATGGTTTTAGTGTGTCGTACTTAAATTATACACATTCAATTTAAAAATCATAATTTAATTGATTTAAGTTCTAGAACATGTTAAATCAAATTATCAGAATAAAAACAATAACTTTGATCAGCTTTAAAGTATAGAAAGTGTTGCCTACTAAATCCATAAGTACAATAGCTGGTTCTTAATATATATAAAATTTCTGATATAATTTTAAATGTTGAAAAATTAAGAACAATTGTTTGATAAAATTTTTATGTTCACTTATTTCAGGATCCCGAAATCACTGAAGCCTTGCCCTATGGTTTACTATCGCCTCATGGTTTGTCCAAGAACGACGGCATGCTCATGCGTTTCATGGCTGGCAATGGACAAGAGCTGCACAAGTTGGTCAACAGCTGGCCGGGTTATGAGCGTATTGCGGGCAAAATAAGCAAATATTTGGAAAAGCAGCGCGAACATTTGGTGCGTTCCCAAGCGCCATTGGAGAAGGAGATTAAAGTGATTAATCATGGTGATCTTTGGGTGAACAATATGCTCTTCAAATACGATGGAAAAAAGAAGCAATTGCAGGATGTAATCTTTATAGACTTTCAGATGAGTGTTTGGGGTAGTCCCGGCATCGATCTGAATTACTTTTTCTACACCAGCCTCAGCTTGGATGTGTTAAAGCATAAGCGACCCCAACTACTGAAAGTCTATCACAATCGTTTAACGGAAACGCTACTCAATTTGGACATGGGTGTGCCGGTGCCCAGTTATGACCAGCTCCTGGTCGAGGTACATCGTCGCGAGGGTTATGGTTTCTTTGCCAACTATGGCATTCTGCCCACTGTTAGCCAGGACAAGGCCCAGACCGCGGACAACAACTTTGAGAATTTCACTGACGAAGATTTTGCCAAAAGCAAGACTGAGCAAATGTTCACCTCGGCCCGCTTGGCAGAAACTTTACGCTTCACTCTCCCGCATTTTGAGCAAGCGGGTGTTTTTTAATAAACTCACATAAATAATAGGATTAGCACTCACCAGGCGAGGTTTTTTTTTATTTTATTTACACCTATTGCGTATTTAATGTAAATAAAACACAATTTTAATGTAATTACGCGCACTTTTCACTGATTTTTGGTTGCTTGCTTTGCTTTGCTCGCTTGAGTATTTACCGTTGATTTGCTCTCTTGAGTATTTACCGTTGAAAACAAAAATGCAGCGTTGCCAGATCTCATAATTTGGGTTACCTGCTGAACTTGGTATTTTATCAGTTCATTTTATTTAGTTCATTAAAGGTGAAACAAACTAAGCGCATTAAAATTAATTTACTAATTCTTACGAATTGAAAATGCATGATTTTTGTAAAATTTGTTTAACATTTATTTATCGTTTACGTTTTCGGGGGAGAAACAAATACAATATTGTATTGATTAAAAATTGCACAAATTATTTCATTTGTTCTATGAAATCACCAAAGGAAAAGTACACACAAGTTTAAATGAAAATGTAGCTAACGAACATTCCAAATAATTGTATACGTACATACAAAAAGCTACTTAAAATTATTACAATCATTGGTAATTATAATTAACATCACTCCGATTCTTGCGTGCAACAATTAAAAGTCATCGTCATCATCATATTTTATATATATAATCAATCAATTTAACACTAGAATTAGGCATAAGACGTTACTTAAAACGTTGTTTGTTGAACCGCAGCTGGAGTTCCCAAACCGATTACAGTATGTATATTTAATTTATATAGCTTAATTAACTAAACGACTTTACGCTTATATAGAAATGTGTGGCTTCTACTTTTCATCTGTTTCCTTTTTCTTTCTTCATTGCTTTGTTCCGCGACTGTGACTCATGCAGAGATATATAAAGAGGGTGTAGAGGAGAGCGAGAGAGAGAGAGAACAAGCCTCTCAACGATTAGCTCCAGACATCGGCTGAGTAACGTTTCTGGGCCTCCATCTTTTTCAGATACTGAACGGCATCCGTCTCACTCATATTGCCCTTGGTGGACAGAATTTTCGTTAGAATGTTTCGCACATCTACGGCCATATTTTTGGCATCGCTACAAAAAGATATCAAAATCATATATAAGATATTGAAAAGAGATTCCGAAAAGTCAAAGTTGTAAGCTTACCCGCAGATATAGAAGTGTCCCTTCTTCTCACCAATCACATCCCATATCAGATCTGCATCCTGTTCGAGCATATGCTGCACATAAATCTTCTTTTCCTGGTCACGGGAAAAGGCTGTCTTCAGGGTAAGTGTACCCTTCTTGGCCCACTCCTCAAGCTCAGACTCGTAGATGTAATCCTCGCTGCGTTTGCGGCAGCCAAAGTAAAGCACAGACTCGCCCACCGTTTTGCCCTCGTCGCGCAAATACTGACGCTCCTGGATGAAGCCACGGAACGGCGCCAGTCCAGTGCCCGGACCCACCATAATAATGGGTGTCTCGGGCTTTGTGGGCAGTCGGAATTGGGATTTGCGTATGAACACCGGCACTTTGACTTCCTCACCGCCATCTTTGGGCTGTTTGTTCTTCATGTAGGTGGTCGCCACGCCCTTATTGATGCGACCCGTGGGCGTTTTGTATTCCACCAGCACAGCGGTGACATGCACATCTGTCGGATGCAGTTTGGCTGACGATGAAATGGAATAGTAACGTGGCTGCAGACGTGGCAACAGCTCACAAATATGATCCAAAGGCGGCCGACAGGACTTTATGTCCTCCAGTATGTGGACAACATTGCGACACGCATCCTGTATCCAGCTCTGATATTTCTCCTTGCCCTCTGGCGTCAATGAAGCCATGCTACGCAGCAGCTGCTTATCTGCCTCATCTGTGCAATATTCGGCTAATTCTTTTAGGATGTGAGTACGCGGAATTGCCGTGATCTCCAAATAGTGAGTCAACGCCGTGCGATAGGTTGTTGGACACGGGAACGGATGCTTCTTGCTGCTATCCGTATCAGTGTTGATCAATGAGAAGACCGTCTCCAAATCTGCCTTACACAACTGACCAAGTTTCTCCACCAGCGACTTGTCATTGATGGGATACATGGCCACATGATCGCCAGCATCATAGCGCATCTTTGAGCCCTCAATGCTTAGCTCGATATGCATGCAGCAACGACCGCCGCCCTTGTGCAGCTCACGATTGACCCGAATGGGTGCCAGGAATGGATTCTTGGCATCAAATGGTGGCCGCTGATTCTGCATGGAATGCAGACGAGCAATCTCGCCGGTATAGATGCGATCTGGCTGCACATCCGGTTGCTCGAGCAAACGATATTGACGTATAAGCACCTCCTCACCGCTACCCTCAATGCCAAAGTGATCACAAACAGCGGGCCAGAAACGATCCTTCCATGTGATAAAGTCATCCTCAATGCTAAGAAAGATATATGGTGCATTATACATCAGTACAAATTAAGTTTCTTGTATGCTGTGTGTACTTACTTGGCATCGTCATCACCAAGTCCCAGTTCGAAAACACGATTAGCGCCAAGCTCCTCCATACGCTTATCCACATAGATGGCAACTTTGTTGTAGTGCTCATAGGTTTTGTTGCCCAGACCAAATACCTGCGGGTATAACCATATTAAATGTTATAACAATAATTAATCCCTTAATGCTAAATTACTCTATGCTGGGTATGCCTGTCAACTCGTTTTGTTGTTGTGTTATTACATAAATTATTTAATAGCCAGATCAAAGTACGTCTCATCAACTGGCAGTGAGACGTGCCAAGGCCAAGAGCGCCGCTGGCGCCGGCAAGCGTGTGTAACATTGACGCCCAGTTTTATGCGTCGCACGACAGCCGCAATAGGAAACGTTTCACATGTCATTTGTTTTCATTCAGCAAATTCGAATCTTGATCCAATTATCAGCACATTTTCGCAGCTCGGACAGTAAACAAAATTGCGCAACAGTTGTGTTTTGTAGCGAAATGTGCACGTTTCTAATAACAGCTGTTATGCGTCAGTGTGACCAAACAAGACTATTAACAGAGGTAAAATTGCTAGGCAAGGTAAGCAACAGTTAACAGAATCTAAAACATGTGTGACGTCACAAATTGAACTAGTGTATGAGAGAATATTTTAACATGTTTTCAACTAGCTAAATTAATTTGTTTTTAATGCACAATGCCTCTATCTCACTGCCGATAACGCTGATTATCTATAATTGATGCCCTTCGCTGCTTGAGTGATCAGATATGTAACGCTTGATAGTTTTCATATCCCGCAACAAGCTCGAAACGTCGAACATTTTAATATTTTTTTGAATTGCTATGTATTTTTATCGTTTTTGTGTTTGTTTATGAAATGCTCATAACACGCTTATAACACAGTCAGGTAGGAAGAGTGCTAAATGTCGATAAGACGACTTATCTCAATGCCAACGCAACAACACCCGCCGATTTTATTGAAGGCCATGTTAGATTTCAGTAATCGGTTGGTGCTTAGCATTCTAAGGCATAGATAAAAAGAAGCCTTATCAGCAGTAACGGTTGGGTTTATGTGCACTTACCGCATAATTAAGACCCGAAAGATCGACATCGCCGTTCGTGATCCATTCGTAGAACTCCATGGCATTATCGGTGGGATCGCCCTCACCGTAGGTGGCCAAACAGAAGACGGCCAATGAGTTTTCAATATCCTTCAGTTGCAGCAATTCCTCCATGTCGCATTCCTCAGGATCGGCAACCATGCCCTTGAGCCGATAACGTATACCCTCTTTGGCCAAACGGCCGGCAAATTCCTCGCCCGTTCCCGTCTGTGAGCCATAAAACACAACCAGACTGCGACCGGAGGCTTTTAGTTTCTTGATAAACGAATTATCCGACGCGGTTGTTGTGCTTACTGTGGTGGGTCTGAATGGGTTGGATTAAAGATATATTGTTATATATTGCAGTTGTATAACAGTTTGTATAACAATGTGTATAACAGTTTGTATTACAGTTACTTACTGTATGGAATAACTGCGTACAGGTTCCTCCACCTTCTTGCGACTGCGCAAAAAATAGAACGCTGCACCACCGATCAGCACCGCCAGCAGCGCCACATCAAGCAACCCCAAAAAGGGCTCATCTCCAGCAGCAGCAGCTGCTGCTCCAGCTCCAGCTACATCAATAGGTGACTGCTCACTAGCCATGGTTTCAAGTCTGACTGCAAAAAAGGGGAAGCAAAAAAAAAAACCGTTGCGTGTTAGTTTTTAAAAGTTTTGCATACACTTTGCACGAGCACAAAAATCTATGAAGAAAATGGTCGCTGTTCGAAAGGGATAGCGAGACGGGTGGTGGGGATAGGGGTGATCCGCCTTTAGATTTACATATCGCACTTTAAACACGCACTTAATGTATGCCACGTATGCCGAGCAAAGTAAAAAAAAAAAAGAGTAAGAAAACTTTTCAACGCAATTGTCTAGGAGATATTCAGTAATTTTACACTTTGGATTGGATAGTTCTGTACTATAGATTACTAAATCAACTTAACCATCAGAACGTAATTTAAGTTTGAAAATGTACCGAAAAGGAAATACTTCATCTTAAATATTGTCAGATGTCTTTTAAAAGACCTAAAAGTGGCGATAGAAAATTTGCTGATTAAAGGAAGTTAATTGAAGTATCTTGTTTATTATGATTTGACTTTAATATCATCGTTCAGATCACTAATATATAACATCTTCAGTTAAACTACACATTCTTATCACTTAAACATGTCATACCCTATCTTAAGTATCACTTCCATACAATTCTAAAGGGTATTCAACAATAGAACTATGCAATGTAAGTTCTAAAAAACTATTTTGCATGCAATCGAAGACGCCTAACGGCAAACGCGCTTCCGCACTTGTTCTAACGGTACACGATCGCTTACGTACTACAACGCTGGCTCTCTCTTTCTATTTCACTTTTCATATCTCTCTCTTTCTTACTCTCTTGACACGCGCTCACATTGACATTGACCCTATATATAATACATATGGGCAATATATATAGCGCTTTAAATTTGTTGTTGCTCTGTCAATTATGGCACACGCTTCCTCATAAGCGGTAATTAATAATTTTATTTTATTTTTTTTGTTTGCTTTTTAATTTTATGCACAATTGAAACACGAGTTGTGAACAGTTGATTGACTCAATGCTAAAACTAATGCGCGATCACCTATGTCTGTTCACCGTAACAGCGCACTGTTAACTAACAGCCAAACCCATTGGCGGCAACAGTTTTATGACAAAACGCATCGCGCTTATCAAACAGCTGCGAGTATATATACTTATCGTAAACAATCACAAACTGCACAGCAACATAACATATACTATTAAAAGATAAGAAATTCCAGATTATAGGAAAGTGATGAAAAAACCAAAAGCATTTTAGCAATATCATTTTTCTGACCACTCAAATTATATTTCAAAATCTCAAGGTATATTTACGTTTCTGTTGTCTCACACTTATTAACTTATAAACATGGCATGTGTCATTATTACGTCACTATATTGTGTGTACAATTGTAGTAGCCTGTAATCTAGTCGCATAGCTTGAACACTTTATTTGAATTCTAACACGCAATATTAATCGAGCATTAGGTACAAACAGATTAATATATAAATTTACAATTCACGTGAAGTCTATAATTATTATAATAACAATGCAATTAGATTTATATAATTTTCCACTGAGGTTTTGTTATTATAAGTACATATTACTTTTAAATATTCTAAAAAACAACTTTAAATACAGAAAAATATTTAAGTTTTATCACGTTTTTAAAGTTTCGATTTTTATGAAATATTTATTCCATTTTTGTTTTGTACATTTTTCTTTAGAAAACATTATTAAACTTTTGATATTTTTTTTTTTGTTATCAACCTTTCCTTTTATGGAAAATATCAGACAATCATTAATAAAAACACGTTCATTTGGTGTTGCACCTTGAGTTCTGAGCAGGGTTTTTAATGGTTTTCTAATGTGCGTGTTTTGGGCTACGTGCGTTTGTAGTTTTTTTTTTCTTTTTTGCATAGAAAATGCTCTTGCAATGTTTAGTTCTTGTTGCTGTGGTCATCAAATGGCAAAAAAATAAATATTAAACATTTGCCATGCCAGCGTCAACGTCAACGACAACGACAATCAACGATGTACGACGACATCGCGTATGCAAATCAATGGCCAGTGCCATAATGCCTTCGTCTTCAAGCAGTGTGAGCTAGCTAGCATTAGGAAAGGTGCTCAATGTTCAATCGAGTACAACACAAAATCTGAGTTCGATTGGCAGACACGAACACTAAAAACGACGACGATTAACAAAACGACGATGACTTTTGACGAAAAAATGCGACAACTATGACAAGTGGCGAATAGCGGAAAAACTGTTTAATTTTTTGTTGTTTTGTAGGTCAGAATTGCAATTGGTCTGTGACAGTGTGTGTGTGTGTGTGTGACGCTATCAAGTTCAGAATTGAGGCTAAGTATATAACAAAGAGCCTGGCTTTAGTAATTAAAATATGTAATTATTTAAATGAAAAGATTACTTTATGTCATAATGTTTATGGGATAACTTTTAATTTAAATGGAAAAATTATTTAATTTAGATGAATTTTTTTTATTATTTTGTTATCTAAATTTTTTGAAAATATTATTCAAATAACCGCAAATTTACGACCAATAATCAAATGTTTATCTCGGTGATTTTATGACGTCATTTATGCACGCTTACTTATTACTTTTTTTTTTGTCTAGTAGTATCATATTTCATTCACAAACGTACTTTTGTACTTAAAATGACCTTAAAGCAAACATAATAAACTTATAGTGCACAACAATTAAACTACATTATTCAAACTTTACACAAACGTATTAAAGTTAATAGCATAAGGTGACAAGATGGGACAGATTAACACATTATGTTAAAGCTTTCGCTGATCTCTTTCTATTAAGTCATTTAATAAATACAAATTTTAAATTAAACACAAACTTCTTGCTGTAAACCTCTTGAATTTATTTTATTTTTTTTGTAATCTTTTTATTACTAGCTTTGCAGGATCGATAACATTGAGGAATAGTTGAGTAGACGAACGGTCACACTGTTTTATCGCTTCTCGACCGAACTTTCAAAGTGAACGTCCCAATAACATTGCAGTATATTTTTTTCACATAAAAACATGGAGCCAAGTGTTTGTTGCCAAGAGAATATTCCTATCTAACATCGGCCTCAATTTACATACAATCTTAACAAAAAGTCTAAACAAAACCCTTGCAAATGTACAAACACAAATACATACATACAAATATATTTGAGTACGTGCGTGTTGTTTATTAAAATACTAATTGTGCAAGCGAATGCCGAGTTCGCGAATTTCAAAGCCGATACACGAGGGCTGCTTCACGAATGAAAATACGCATTTCCTTACTAACTTCTGCTAGTAACCGAGAATTGCACAAAAAAAAAGAAGGCAAAGCGTGCAAAGTTAGCGAGTCATTAAACTGAATAGTAAGCATGAATTAGCACATTTTTAAGAATTTTTGTTGTTGTTTGAGTTGTGTTATCGCTGCGAAAAGTCGTTGGCAATTTAAAACTATTTAGTCTGCCATGATGGGCAGATCCAAGTGTTTGCTATAACTAATTTAGACTAATAATAACATTAAAAAAAAAACTGTTTAACTTTTTTGGGGGTTTTTTTACGCGAATTAAACAAAAGTCTAAAAGATACCCAATCAACCAGTCGCTTAAATTTAGTTCAATGTCAAAGGTGCAGACAGCAATTTTATACATGTACGCACGCATACATATTTAGATACCTATGTACATATATATATATATACATGTTTTTTTGGTTCGTTCAATAGCGCATAACGCGCAAAGTTAAAGTTTCAAATACAAACGCACACACACACACACACATTCACAGAAAAAAAACTTGTTGAAAAGTCAAGACACTTTTGGATATTCAAATTGCATATGAATATGGTTCATATTTGAGTAAGGTCAACTGAGTTGGTAAACTGTTAGCTTTCAAATCTGAAAAACTTAAAAGTAAAAGTGCCTTGTTATATTTAATGACTTGATAATTGCATAAAAGTAATTAGATAATTGTTTTCTACTGCGAATGCAATTAACCCGTCAAGTGTATCTTTTTATAGCACAGTTATAATTCGATATCGAAACACAGCCGTCAGAAAGTGATAACAAAAACAAAAACAGCTGACAAACCAGTTTTCGTATGTCAATCGAGGGGCATTCAGACAGACAATTTAAATATTGCATCAGAAGATGTAATATAAATATGAATTTATTATTAGGGCGCGTCTGGCACAAATCAAAAGGCATAATTCAATTAAATGAAATTGCACTCACATATGTACGAAATCGCTGATAACGCGTTTTAGATGCGAGCCAAAGGAAAAATCAGCGAGAGTGTAAACGAGACGAACAAGTCAAATGTAACCTCAAATTGAATGAGCGCATGCAACCTGTTTAATAAACACACACATACACATAGAGCGACACTGTCATATACTCAAAACGAAGCAACAGCAGCAACAGGTAATGAACTTTACACTCCGTCAGTAACATTCGCTTGTCCCGCTCGCACACACGTAGGCACACGCAACCAGTGTGTACACATGCGTGCTCTTTGAGTGTATATTATGTATGTATGTATGTATGCATATGTATTGATCTCTTTTTGTAACCTTGACCATCAAACGCCGCAAAGCAAAATTATCAATTGGCTTAAGATAATATTTTTTGTGTATCTATGCGTAGAACTTACACTGTATGCGTTGTTAACTTAAGATGAGACGTTTGTACATTCGCTTTACACGATCTTTTTATCTCTGTCTCTTTTCCTTTATGGTTTCTCGTTTAGCGTTGACGTTGCGCGAGCGCTTAATTTGTTTTATTTAGTTAAAGTGGGGAAGCCACGACGACGGGGACGATAACTGCAGAGGCAACAACCACAACGACGACAACGAAGCGCACCTATTCATCCATATGATCATATGTATTAGTATATAGTTTTTTCTTATAGGCGCATGTGTGTATGGGCGTACTTGACTAATCACTTAATATCGCGCCTACGTCTTCGTCCAGCTGTTGCTCGTATTATCGACCCGTGTCGGTGTGTGGTTAAAGTTACACTGATGTCTTCCAATTGATAAATAAATAATTTGTGCCTATTTCGTTGCAATAACAATTTTAGACCACGTCCGATCAGCAGCTTTAACCAAATGATACTGTTATTGTTACTCGAATGGCGCTGCTCCTATTCATCGCTGGACTTTCGTTAAATGAGTAAACTTAACGAAACCAACAGGGCTGAGCGAAGTATGCTGATCATCAAATGCAAAACAAAATGTAAATGTTTGAAACCCAGAAGAGTGGCAATGCAAAAGTGCTTAGACCACGACAATTTAAAACTAATAATTTAAAATCGAAATAATTTTTAAATAAATTTAAAATTGTTCATACAAAAAAATGCAAAGTAAACAGATTGCCTAACATCGAACGCATTGAGAATCGAAAAAATTGCACATCTCTAACAGCCAGCCATTGTACTCACTCGCTTATTCGATACTAATAGCAAACTACTCTTTCGTTTTTAGTTTTTTTGTTAACACTTTAATTTATTATTTGCAACGACTTTAAATTAGCTTTTAATTTACATTTTTAATCCTTAACGTGTACTCAACTGTGTTCTGTTCAAAGTGCCTTATAGTCTGTACGAAAACAGCTTGAAAAACAACCAAACAGAAGAAAAAAAACCAATTGTGTAATTTACATGCAAATGTCGGTGGTACCTGCTGGCCAACAACAACAACACCAACAGCAGCAGCAACCAGAGCCAAAGCCAACAACAATATCAGCGCATCGTGTCTTGCGCATAGTTCCATACGGAGCGTGTACAAAACGGCACGGAAATGCCACTAAAACTCTTTAAGAAATGTCGACAATATAATGTGACGTCCAAAAGTTTATTTGTTATATCTGTGCATCATTTGCTAGGTGAGTGTGCGTCTGTCTCTACGTATGCGTGTGTATGTGTGCGTGTGTCGGGGGCGTTTCAGCTTGGCAGCAAGAAGAAGAATATCAATAACAATAGCGCCCCATAAGTTTCAATTGCATGAGCCCAAGATTCGCCTACAGTAAAAACAAAATAATAAGAAGAAACGCAGCTGCCACAAAGTTTTTTTTTGTACACTTGTTGATTTATTTACTCATTTGAGCGTTTTTAATTGGAAACACCTAATTGTATGTGTGTTTTGTGTTATATGGCCAACAACAGCAGATAAGCTGTGCGTTTATCTTGGCTTTCGTTATGACCAGTTTTCTGGAATTCGCTTTTGCTAAAAACATATCAGCGACAACAATTACACGGAAATATTTTTCACCATATATTTGACTTGTTGCGTCTCTGTTAAGCAGTTAACAGACGCCTGCCATTATGCTTGAATGACACTTGCTTAAAACAAACTGCATTGATATAACACTAAAATAAAGTTTTAGTTTTTTTTTTTTAAGTAAAAAAATAAATTATTGAATAGCTTTCTTCTATACTTTTTTTAGATTATAAACTGCTTAAGCAAATGTCATTAAATTTATGCTTAACAGTCTTATAACTGTTAGTTAACAGTGTGCACGTACAAAAACCAACAATTTCCATTAACTTTTAGTGCTGGCGCTGCTGCGGCTCAATAAAAAATGTATAAGGCAATCCTAAAAACGATTAGACAACAAAATATATATTTATTTGTAATGTGTGTGTGTGTGTGTGCGTTATGTATACAAATTCATATCATGTGTGTACATTAGCATATTTGCGCGTGCTGTGTGTTACCAAGCTGTTGTTATTGTTGTTGTTTTTTTTATCTTCGCACGTATTTGATGTACATATATATATCTTTTATAACTTCATATGTTTGTATCTTTGCTTCTTTGACAGACACCTCGAGCACCGTTGACTGCACCATTAGTTCGGAGAGCAAGGGCCAAGAGTGCTTGGATAATGTATGCCAACGTTTGCTCATCCAGCAGCCAGAATTCTTTGGCTTGCGCTATCTGGTCAAAGACAAGGAGGATGAATACAAATGGATCGATCTGGAGCGTTCCCTTAGCCGGCAACGGGACAAATATGCTGCAGCACCCAAAATGTATCTGCGAGTGCGTCACTATGTGACAACAGGAGTGCGGCATTTGAACGATGAAGCAACGCGTTTCTATTACTTTCTTCAGCTTAAAAGCGATATCTATGAGGGACGAATCGCATGCGATATACGAACGGCAATCTTGTTGGCTTTGTATTGCCGCAAGGCGGAATACGATAGCTATCAGGGCGATAAGCAGTCCAAGGATTATCTAAAGAAATCGCTTGTGCTGCCACGCAATATGCAGGGATTGGCCAACGACGACAGCATGCTGGATGGCTTGATTATGGAGGTGTTGCAACAGCATGCGGGCATTGCACATCTCACCCAAAGCCAGGCAGAGGAGATGTATATACAGTGCTGTCAGCAGCTGGATGGCTACGGCGAGGAACGTTTCGCTGCCAAAGATACGCTGGGCAATGATCTACTTCTCGGTCTGGCCATTAATGGCATGGTCGTCAATGCGGACAATGGACGACAGTATTTTCCATGGAAGGAATTCCATACGGTCACAATTGATAAGCGCACCATTAAAATCGAGCAGAATAAACTCGATGGCGATGGCAGCATTGTGGGCAGCTTTATATTTAGTGAGGCAGATGTGGCACGCTACTTCTGGAAGTTGTGCATCATGCAACATAAGTTCTTCAAGCGTTATATTGACACAGATACACCGTCCAGCTTGGGCAGCAGTATTGGTGCCGATATGGAGAGCAATAATGGACATAATTTGGGTGGCGATAGTGTTGGCTATGTTGATTATGATTATATGGCAGCTGCAGAGCAACATCAACATCAACAACAGCAGCAGCAGCATCAACAACAGCATCAGCAGCAGCAACAACAAATACAGCAACAATTGCAGCAACACCAACAACAACAGCAGCAACAACAACAGTTGCTCTCATCTAATATCTCTCTGGCTGCCAGTCATAGTCAGCTTTTAGGTCAGAGCAGCAGTTGTTTGGATTTGAGCAACAACAATTTACACAGCAGCAACAGTATGTTGCATCAAAACAACAACAACAACAACGGCAGCAGCAACAATGGCAGCAGCAACATTAACCTCAATGCAGATACACACGAACGCGAGCGTCTAAAGGCCATGCTGCCCACATATCGTCCCGCGCCGGACTATGAGACCGCTGTGCAGCTTAAATATCGTACACCATCCGCCGAATTGCATAATGTGGCATTGGCGTTGGCAACACCCGGCAATACAGCTGCCTATTATGCTGGATCGCAGCCCGATGTGCATAATCCTGCAGTGTATGGTGAGAGTTTGCTTTTTGGACATCATTTAACGGCGGCACATCGTTATCCGGATGTGGCGCAGCCAGCAGCTGCACTTCATGCGCATCATCATCACCTCAATCTCTACCAGACGCAGCAGCAGCAGCAACAACAACAGCCAGCTGCCTATTTGGAACTATCGCAACGTATGCATATTATGCGTCACAAGGCACCGCCGCCATATCCTGTAAATCGTTTGAGCTCCTCCTCCACGCCGGATCTGGCTGTGGCAACGCCGCGTCCCCTGCATGGTTTTCGCAATTATGTGTCGGGCTCATCACCGGATCTTGTATCGAATCGCAATCTACTCAATGGTGGGCAATTTGTTGCCTTGGCTGCCCCTGGCGGTATACACGGCGGTGGCGGTGGCAACGTGCCCACTTCGTCGGGTGCCACAATGTTGCATCAATATCCGTACATTGGCCACATGGGTCACTCACAGCCATATCTGCCGCCGCACGGCACCTTCGAGAACCTCAACATGATCGAGGAGCAGCCGTCCATAATGTCCCAACTCCGTCAGTCGGCCATGAGTCAAGCAGCTGCTGCAGCAGCAGCTGTCCAAAGGTAAGCATGCAACAATTTCTAGTTGCCTCTCTAATAATAAACGTTTACATCTTACAGTTCACCCACACTGCCACCCAGTGGCTACCGCAGCTCTGCCCCACCGCCAGCAAGCAGTCCACAGCCACAGGCAGCGTCAACGACGCCAACACCGCTGCAGCGAAGCGCAATGAATGGCTCGATTGAGCCGATCTATGAGAATGTGCCACTGCCACAGCGTGCAAGCGGTGGCAGCAGCGGCAATGCCAATGCAGATGCCATGCGGCAACGTGCCGCCTCCATACAATCAGCGCCACCAGGCGTTGCGCCAGTGCCAGCTGCACGCCAAGCCAATAATAATAACAACAACAACAACAATGTTGTTACTTTGACTGTGAATGCGCCGGCAGATGATGAGATTACCCGAAACATTAAGAAATATGGCGCGGATCGGGCAGCCAGCAGCGAGCTACAGTTTCTGGAGCCGCAAGCACCATTGCGAGCCGCTCGTGCTGCAAGTGCAGCGCCAGCAATTGGTGCCACAGCGCCTCCGCGTCAACATCGCTCGACGGCGAGTCTGAACAAGTCGACGGTGGATGTGATTTCACCGACGGGCGACTCGCTTCATCAACAATTCAGTGCCATGAATCTATCAGCCAATACATCGGCATCGACTTCATCGATGTTCAACTCAACGCTGGACACAACTGGCTCCTCGTCGGCCAGCAAGGATGTGAAGCGTCGTCGACGTTGGAATATTTTATCGCGCAGCAAAACGCCCGATAAACAAAAGTCAGCAACGCTGGGCAGAGAGAAGGCCAGCTCGTCAGCGGCTCAACAGGCCAAGTTGGCGACCAAAATGAAGCTAGCCCAAGACGATCTCAACTTACCGCATCGTTGGTCGACGGGGCTAAGTAAACCCCAGCCCATATCGGGGCAATATTCAAAGGATAAACTGGTAGGAATGCGACTTTAACAATTGATTATGATACTTGGATAAATGCTTTTCCTAATCTCTTGCAGTGCCAGATTTTAAATGATAAGCTACAGGATGCCCAACTCTTCATGGAGTTTGAACGCATACCGAAAAGGCGCGAGCATGCACAATACGATTGTGCGCTGCTTGAGGAGAACGAGCTGAAAAATCATGATCCAAACTTTTTGCCATACGATGATAATCGCGTGCGTCTAACGCCATCCATGGATAACCGACATGGCTATGTTAATGCTTCATACATATCGGTGAGCATATATTATTAGCATAATTATTTTCCAGCTCAACTATAAATTGCTTTTCGTTTAGGCCACCGTTGGTACGAAACAGCGATTTTATATTGTTGCCCAATCACCGCAGGAGTCGCAAACGATGCGCATCTTCTGGCAATGCGTGTGGGAGGCAGATGTTTATTTGGTGGTACAACTAACGGAAGATATGAGCTATATACCGCTCAGTAGTCAACAACGCATGGAGTTTGGACATGTAAGAAGCTCACTAAGAAGTGCTTTAGAATGCATATTTTAACAACTCGTCTCTATTTCTTGAACAGTTCCAAGTGTATCAGGAATTCTCACAAACCACAGATCGCTGCACCACAAGTAAACTGCGTTTATATCATGCACCATCGCGTCGTTATCGCTCCGTGTGGCATCTACAGTATGCCGATTGGGCGGAACAAAATTGTCCACGTGATGTTAATCATTTCCTGGACTTCCTTGAGGAACTCAATTCAGTTCGTTTGGCATCGACGCACGAGGTGCCACCTGGTCACAATACGAATCCGCCAGTGCTCATACACTGCCTGGAGGGGGGCGGTCGTTCAGGAGTCACACTAACAGCGGATTTGTTGCTATACACACTGGATCACAATGAGGTAAGAACGGGTAGCGCATATTGTCAAAAGTGTTTATTTAAATAATGTTCTATCTGTTGGCAGGACTTGGATATACCACGCGTCATTGGGCAGCTACGGCATCAGCGAGACAGCATTATACCATCGCTAGCGCAATATAAGTTCATCTATAATCTGCTCATCACCTATTTGAAACGTACGAGGTTAATCTAAAGCATATTAACTGCTCATTTGCATATAGTATTTCTTGTTTAAGTTTAACATACGAATAACAACAAAATGCAAAGAATTATCGAACAACTGTTATTTATCAGCTACTTAAAGACTTGGTTTCATATTCTCCATATAATAATAAGTATCATGACTGTTCTTCCTTGGGTTCAGCTATAAAAACACCAACTATACGATCATTTTGTTTATCAACTTTGTGATCCCATTTGTTTAAATTGTAAGTTCAGAATTTGTTACCAAAATTTAAGCGATTCAAATACTGATTTTTGTGTTAATTATAGTGCTTAGGTTTAAAGCCAAATTATTTATAACATTTTTTTAACAAACCAATTGATATGCATAACGAAACGCAAAGCAATAAAAAATTATAAATTTTTCTTAGTATTCTGGAATTTCCTTTCAATTAAATACCAAATCAAGACAAATTAATTGTTTTTAAAATACTGCATGTATTTTGTATTATTTCCGAAGAACCTATAATACACATCCATAGAGAAGCTTAAATCAATTATAGAATTGAAATTTTTATTTAAAATTATTTGTAAATATTTTATTTATCTGTCAAGAATGATGTTATTACATTTTCTTTTAAATCCTATTTTTTTTATATATATTTTGGGTTTCTTTAGGCTTCAGTTCTTGTCTAAAGTTGGAGTTAAGCAAAAGCTAAGTTTCATGAAAATGAGATATAAGCAATGTTTTATTTAAATGATATAGTACAAAAGCATTTAAATAAAGATAAAAGCATTTTATTTATAGATTTGAGAGCCGTTCTTTAAAAAAATTAAAGTAGAATAAATTCTTTGAAATGTTGCTTTGTTAAATGGGATTTATACGATCTTTTTTTTAAGTTTAAATCTTAATTTAATAGAGAATTAACTCTTTAATTGTTCTCACAACTTTAGAAAAGAGCTTTAAAATCTGCGTTTTTTGCCGCTACAACATTTGCTGAGATTTTTACGTTAATTTAAAGTTAATTCGAGCGAAAAAGCACAATCATTCAATTTTTTATACAGCTATTAAAAGCAAAGTTTTTTTTTTTGTATCTTAACTTAAACATAAAAGAGCACAATTATAGTACATTCAACATTTAGCATTACGTTTGATTGATTTACTTCATTTGCTTAAGCCTTTTGTATAAGCAAGACACATTTTTTGCATAATGTTGCATACAAATCAGGCTATTCGGGCTGCACTTTGTTCAGGTTTGTATATAGTCAATGTATATATATATATATATATATATAATAATAATATGTATACATAAAGAGATTTCTTGTATAGAGTCGTATGTATATATGTATATAATGTATATTTATGTATATATAACAGGCAATCGAATACACACACAAAAATGTTGAGAGTGTGAGAAAAATAGGTTCTTTAAAAAAAAAGATTCATATTTTTTGTGGTTGGTTTCTGGCTGGTTTCGATTTGCTTGTACTTTCACTTTTTCATGTTGTCTAGGTTTGTCTTTTTTAGATTTCTTTTACATAAATTGCATTTGTCTTTTATGCTTATAGTAAATATTAAATACATACAACGTTTAAAAAAATATTCGAAAAAAATCTTTGAGCTTACAAACTAAATATTTGGAATTGGAGCGAAGGTTTTATCATACTTTACTTTGCATATGTATATGTATGTATAGATAAAAAACTAAATATATGTAGAGCTTAAGTATACATAAATGGAATACAATAGATTGAGTAAGTCGGCCTCGTCTCATTACATTACATTATAAATATTATTGTTGGGTTGGGCGAAACATTATAATTTCATCTTAAATTGTCAAATTGCCGACTGAAAGTCTTCAAAAGATTTTTTGATTGAGGAGAGCGGTCTGCTACTTTGGTCTGCCTGCAGACGGTTTTTTTTCATTCTTTTTTCTTATGCATTGATGAAGGCAACAACTTTGTGGTTCATTCTTTTCTTGTTTTGAGTTAATGTTTGAGGAAAATGTTTACAAAGAATTGTGCTAAATTAAAATTAATCATAAGCCACTTAAAATACAAAGTAAACATAAATTATAAGCTCTTAATCTACGAATACGTGACAATGGGATTTTAAACGTTGACGCTACGCTGATGATAAATGATAAATGGGGATCCAACATCTTCTCAATTGTAAATATGACGTTGTATATATATATATATATGTATGTATGTATGTGAATATGTATGTTTTTTGCTGGTGACATGGTAACCACAACCATTAACAAATTTTGGCATCTATATATGATACGCTGTTGAAAAGAGAAGAGAGAGAATGGTTATTTAGTAATTGCTTAAAACTGGTATAGCTTGATTTACTCACAACTAATTAAATTAACATTTAGTAGTTAAAACAGCACAGTTTGATTTATTGATTCATAGGTGGCATGGGACATATGGTACACTTGGTGCTATCCATAAAATTTGGCGGGCCACCTGCATGAAAGAAACATAAGAACGAAATTATTAATGATTTGTTTGGTTCAGATAAGGTATGACTTAGAAATTATGCTAAAAAAAAAGTAGTAGATCTGAGAAAACTCTTACTCATAATACATCACAAACATTTCAGTATTTAATATTCCAATCTAAATACTTATTTAAAACTGAAAGTAAAATTCACTTAATTGCAATAAGGATGCATAACATGTCCTGTATATATTGTCTTTCTTCTCATCACTCTTACGCTGCATTTGGTGGCTGTCTATGTGGTCTATCTCATTGCTGGTATCTGCTCTTAACTTACCATGCATATGGTTAAGATGCCTGCTTGTTGCATTGCTATGATGATGATTGTATAGGCTGCTGGTGGTGTAGACCGGTGGCGGTGGTGGTGGCATTGCCAATTGCTGTTGTATCTGCTGCAGTTGTTGGTGGCTGCGCATATGCAAATATGGCGCTGGCGGTGCGGGAAGCTGTGCTGCCTGTATTGTGGATACTGTAGGTGGTTGTTGTTGTTGTAGTGGTGGCGGTGGTGGTGTTGGTGTTGATGGTGTGGGTGTGCTGGGTGGTGTGCTGGTGTTCTGGCAAGGGCTATTCAAATTCCGTGTGACGGCATTGTTCGATATTTGCTGCAACAGGCGGCAATCAGCGGCCGTATAAACGGGCGGCGATGGGTCATTGTTTTGTTGTTGTTGCTGCTGCTGTTGTTGTTGTTGTTGGTATGCCAAATGATGTTGTTGAAGATGTGAATGTTGCTGCTGGTGCTGCTGGGCGTAGGAGCCGTGCCCGCTGTCACACGACGAAACTGAACCTGTTGGGTGTTTGGTTTTTGTTTGTGACAATGAGAGTAGAGTAAAAGTTGCGTAAAGTGTGTGTCATAGTAGCACTGTGTAATTGTGTGTGTCTGCGTGCGTGTGTGTGTGTGTGTATGTGTGAGACCAACAACCAAACGCCAAAAAGCAGCGATATAACCAACCACCAAAATGCAAGCGAGGAGCAGGGTTTATTTATATTTAAAAGCGTAACTAACAGTATATATATTTTTGTTTAAAACTAAAGGTCAAACTAAAGTTAAGCTACAATTATCAACTATATAGATCGATCGATAAACTAATCAAATAAGATTTAAGTTTTAGTAGGTAGCGCTAAGCGTTTTAGTATATGAGGCGCAGATATCTTAAATTCAATTGAAGCACTTACCGGAAGTCACTGATTTGCGTAGCGGTAAATCACGAAAGGTTGTCACACTGCTGCTCTCCAGCGATAGATCCACCGATGGCAATGGTGGCGGCGGGGCGGGCGTATCCGAATGGGAGCGTTCGTGTATTGCACGAGTAGGCAATATATTGCCTGCAAACATAATAAATTCAATTTAATAATCATGTAAAAGCACAAAATTTTTTTTTTTTTAATATTTTCTGCTTTTTATGTGATTTAAGTCGTTGGAAAACTAAGTACAATAATTTCTTATATAACTTTTAAGTTTTCTTAACTTTTTCAATTACGTTTTATAATTTTTATTTTAATTTAATTTATGGTAATTAGGTTTTTATTTGAAAAGTTGCGTTCAAACAGTTTTTCACATTTATAAAATATTTTTGCAATGTTAAATATTTTCTCTCAATTTTTGATACTAATACTCGAGAAATTAAATGACATTTAGATTATAATTTAATAGTATCACCATAGTTAATATTTATCCATTTGTTGAATTTTCAACACAATCCTAAATATTTAACAAGCTAAAAGTGCAGAATGCATAATTTCTTTGTTTAATAATAAATCACGGATAACTAAATATTAAATCACATTTCGTTTATGCAGTTTTATGCTGAAAACAAATATTTTTTCGAGACTCATTCTCATCAGATCTAGCTAAAAATTTTTAAAGCAAAGTAAGATTATTCTTTTTCTAAGAACTCTCTACAACATTTATGATCAAGTCAAACGATGTTTGTTGACTGCTCCGACAAAGCCGAGATCGTTTTCGGGGAATCGCTAATCCACAGATTAGTTACGTTGCACACTTACCTGCAGATGCTAAACGTCGATGTGCACATGGACTGGGACTGGGCGTACACTGTGCATTGACCACGCTAACGGGAACAGCAGCCGCAGCGGCAACTCCTCCGGCAGCTGGTGTGCTAAATCCGTGGGCGGCATGCAAATGATGCAGTGGCTGTATGACGCCGGGCAATGCCGAATTGTGACGCGGCACAAATGGCTGATGCGGCCGAATCTTCGACGATTCGGATAGAGAAAGCATTTTCTTGACAGCCTGCGGTGATGCGGTGCCAAATTTGGGACCATTGTTGTGCAGTTGCTGGCGTCGCTGATGATCGCTTGTGGAGCTTGTCGAGCTGGTGGTGGAGAGCGTCGGTGAGCTGGGATGTCTTTTGCGTAGCGATAGCGAAGAGTTTGGCGCCGAACTGGAACTGGTATGCGAGTAGATGCTAAGCTGATCTCCGCCAGCATTGATGCTGCCAGTTCCAGTGTTGCCAGCATTGATGCTACCACTTCCGGCGCTTCGATGCGAAGTGTTGCCGTGTGAGATACTGCCGGAGTAGGTGGAGCCATGCGGTGGTTCACATTCGAGTGAGAGTTTGTGCAGCAGATCCTCGTCGCTGATTATTTTCAGACTGTTCAGATATGCCTTGACGCGACGCACCATTTGTGCCTCCTCGAACATCTTCTTGGGATTCGGAGCCGCTGTGGACTTCTTGCGCCTCTTAATCGTTGCCTGTCCCGCATTGGCCGCAATAACAGTGCCTGCAGCAGCATTGCTCTGCGATGCAGACATTTGATTAAGGGAGAAAAGCGCATTGGAAGGCGTTTGACCCTTTAGCTCCAATATGGCCAGCAGATCGTAGGGTGAGCTGCACATGTGCGTCAGCAGACGTACCTCCTTGGAGAGCATGCGCAGTTTCTCAAAGTTGATCAGACCATCGACACGCGTATCATTGCCCAAGTGGATGAATGTCAAGTCCTTTTTGACAATGGGATAAAATGGTATGATGGGATGCTGGGCAAGCAATTCAGCGGAGACCAATTGTCTGTACTTGGACATGTTACGCGATGGATCCATTAGATCCTGCAGATCATTGAACAAACGCTGATACTTCGAGGGCAACTTCTCCCAGGTTAAACGCAATCTTGAGACGGCACCGTGTCCCAAACCCGAAATGATGGCAAACATGGAGTTAAAATTGCGACACTCCTTGCAATGGCGCGCAATCTTGATGAACTGTTTCACAATCTTCATGCGACGCACAATATTGTGCTCCACACATATTTCGCTGACAACCCAAAACATCTCACGATTCACAAGCTCCGAGAATTTGCTCAACATGGGCACACCGTACTTGGACTGCAGCTCGAACAGCTCATCGATATACTCCGTGGACTCGATCTGACGAAAGTTGGCAAAATCCTGAAGCGTTAGCTGTATGGCCAACTCATAGGCATTCAGTTGCAAGAAATGCACACCCGATTCACGCACCAACTCCAGAGCAAGTTCATCCGGTACCAGCGGTTCGGTGCTGTCATTTAGCTTGAGATAGTAGCGTGCAGCAAAACTGATTCTTTCCGCTAGGTTCTGCAGCTGATCGGGCAGACGTCGCTGTTTAACCATGCCTCCTTCGCCGACACTAACCTCACACAGCGAGAAATTGGAGCTGGGATCGTGTATGCCAAATTCCTGTAGTGTCAACATGACAACTTCGTGTGCCGTCGTCTCCTTGTAGATGAGCACATATTTGCACGTCTGATCCGATTTATAGACCTTGAGCACATGCTCCGGATAGTCGGGCGGTAGCATTGAGCTAGCTGTCAATGTGCTGGCGGCCGATGGACGATGCAGATGCGCCTGCAAGTAGTTAACCTGCAGCATTGCCATTGGCTCATTGGTGTTATCATAGTTGAGACTACTAAGATCCGGATTCGATTGCGATTGATACAATCGTCCGCTGGCCGTATTGCATATGTTTGTTGTCGATGCACAGCTGCTGCTGCCTGAACTGGCAGCAGATAGTTTTGTCTTGCTGTGTGGCTCATTTAGTAGCGTGTCCGAACTGTCATTAAGGCTGCCCACATGTGTCGCATGTTGTTGTTGCTGCTGCTTGAGTAGATTCAGTTTGCCCAGAGCCTTTTGTAGACGTCGCTTGGGTGCGAGAGTCATGAAACCACCTGGTTTGCCATCCTCGGCACCGCACTTTTTCGCCGAATTCGAATTGACACTTTGCAACAGTTGTTGCATAAAGTTTGAGGCCATATTTCCACCACCACCACCACCACCACCACTACCACTAACTGGAGGGGTTTGTGGCGGTGCACAATCCGGTTGATCGAGAAGCATATCTACAGAACTTAAGCGCACCATGTGCGTACGATTGGCAAGCTCCTCGGTGGTGCTTTCGCTGCGTCCATGCAGTTTTGCAATATCATTTGCACAAATGCGACGCGGACTGCGCAGACTTTTGAAGCTGCCATTGCCACTGGAGCTGATGCCACTGCCACCACTACCGGCTGCAGTGCCACTGCCATGTTCCAATGCTTGCATAATCTCCTTAAAGCCTAAGAGATTGCTTTTCACTTGTATGCTTAAGTGTGTGGTACCCGTAAGCAGCTCCATTGCACGTTTACTGGTCACATGATCGAGCGACTGGCCATTCACTTCGTGGATTTGATCGCCACGCTTTAGACCCACATCCTGTGCCTTTGAGCACGGCTCCACATGCGATATGTAAATGCCGACGGAGGCATTTCCAGTGGCAGCTGCCACGCCACGCAGTTCATAGCCGCCAATTATTTGGAAATTCAATGGTTCGTCACGTGAAGAACGCGTCAAGATGCAGCTGCGCATGCGCGCTTTGGCGGCACACGCAATGTGCAGCAAACGTAGCTGGCTTAGCAGCTTTTTGCGTTCCAGCCCAGCCTCAAAGATCTCCAGGAACTCCATCATCTCATGATCTGCCTCAAAATCGGTAAAATGATTGTTCACCCAGAGTAAAACAACTCGAGTGACACGATCCCTCAGCTCCTGCGTTTTGTGCGTGTCCAACTGTTCCAAATCAAACCAATGCAACAGTTTTCGGGTCACCTCTTGTGGATTGTGTATGAATATGCGATGCGTGAGAAGGAAATCCTCCACATATGTTGGATCCGTCATTGAATTCTCCTCGACAAGCTGTTGCAGCAATCGCTCCGGTGTGCCTCTAATAACCACATGTCCTCGCTTCGTATTCAGATGTGCTGTGCAATTCGAACCACTGCCAGTTGTAGTTGCGCTTTCAGCACCATTGCCGCCAATGGAACGCAGTTCAGTGACAATTACAACGCGTCCATTTTCATCCTCATGCCGTCGCGTGTTCTCCTCGCCTTGGTGCTGTATGCGATAGTAATCGGTCTGTGTAATGCACACAAATTGACAATCATCGCATTTGGTGCGCATCACACCACGATGATACAGTTTATCCATCGTTGGCAATATGCCAAAAGAGTCGCCCATTTGCAGTTCCTCCCGTGTGCCATTCGCATGCTCAATCTCAACGGCTCCATTGATGAGCACCGACCAGGAGTCTAGCTCTTCGCCGTCGGACATGACAACAGTGCCGGCTTTGTCGACTACAGCAAAGACCATTACGGAGCAGAGAGCTCGGCGCACCGCTAACGTTATATTTGTGAATGCTTTGAGACCCTGCGTAAATTCCAGCAGGATTTCAACATCGTCTTCGCTCCGCTCCGACGGATCCTTCTCTAGGCAATCTCGCACTGCATCTCGAACGTTGAGGCTCTGTGGAAACAAAATTTGTTATAAGATAAATTTATTCGATGAAGCGTTCGTGTAAATAAGTTTGGAGTAGTTTCTTGTTTGGTTCGATATGACCAACTCACATCCATGCTCTCGGCGAGATCCTCCTCATCCGAATCGACCACAGACTCGACAAGGCCGGAGAGATCAATCTCCTCGGTCTCCAGCGATGATCCATAGACAGAGGCCATTGTGTCGCTGCCGCTGTACGCTGAACTAGTGTCACTCGAATGCGAGCCACGATTGCATTTTTGATGCAATTCTGGTCGAATGATTGCGCTGGTCGAATGAGTGCCGCTGCCAATCACCGTTGAGCCGGCTATGCTATTGGGTGGATACTGTGACGGTTGACGGAAGACGACAGATGTGGAGGGTAGAACAAAATTAAATTAAAAGGAAGTTCATAATGGGCATACAATGGTTTGAGAGAGATTGTGAAGATGATGAGATGATACTTACATGATGTCTGATATGATGATATGGATCCATTAAGGCGCTGCTAATGCTGCTGCTGCTGCTGCTTTTGCTACTGCAGCTACGGCATGCCAATCAGTTGGATGATATGTGCTGAACTTTAGACCTTGTGATTAAGCTGCAAGAACAAAACAGACGACAGATTTAACTACGGTTATAAAACTTTCAAGTTGTTTTAAGATCTTAGGTTTTGTTTGATTATAACATTATTTCGGTTAAATAATATTATGCATTTTAAGTCTTCATATTATTAACAAACATATATTTTAAATTCATTCAAAAAGGTACAACAATTCCCACGAAACGGAGTTCACCTAATTACCTTAAAAACCTTTTAAAAAAATGAAATTTCCTAAAGCTCAAGTTAAAAAGAAAAAACAACAACAAAATGCTGTGAGACTTTATTGGTCAATTTTGTTTGTTTGTTTGTTTTTTATTTCGCTTTTGTTTCGCTGGGCGCACAATTTGCGGTAAATACATATATACATATATATATGTACATACATACTAACACACTTTCATTTTCAGCAGGCGCAGCAACAATGCTGCCAATAAATTAAGTCAACGCTACTCGGCGACGACAACAAAACAAAATGTAAAACAAAAACACAAGAGATATAACAAAAAAAAAATTCTCATGCAATTGAGTCTGCGCTGCTGACGCCGACACCGACGCCGACAGCGACGGCAACACTGGCTGCTAGAGCGTGTGGGCATTTGTATGTATACGAATGAGTGTGTGTATGCGTGTGCCTGTTTGATTGTTGTGTGTGTGTGTGTGTGTGTGTGCATAGTGTAAGTGTGGGGGCAGCGAAAATAATAAAATACAACACGAAAATTGTAGGCGACGACTTCCGTTCGCTGGATAAGCAAACCATTACAGCAACAAGAATAGCTTTATTGCAAAATCAAAGTGTAATAAATAAACACTGTCACAAAAACACACACTCAAACATATATGTATGTACACAATTGCAAGCAAATCTGGCGTTCCACTCAAACACTTAATATGGGCGTGTTTGTACAGTTCAATGATTTGCTGTAGGCAGCTTAAATAAATATATATATATATATGTATGTACCTATGATTATATGTCCCAATGCTTGTTGTTGCACTTGCTAATTATACGCACTTTTTTATAGCCGCCGCAACTCAACGCACAAGTATGTATAATTTTCCCTGGCTTTGTCGCTCGCTCTTCTTTTTTGTTGCGTACGCTTGCTTTGCATAAAGAAATTTCAGCCAGCTCGCTCCCTGCGCATTGTTGGAATTTCACTCACAAACACATACACACACACACTTGCACGGGCACACGCGCATAGTTTTTCAAGCAGAAAAGCTGCTACGTTGTTGTTTTCAAAACGTGTATTTTGTATTTTCAATCAACGTGCAGCATACCTCTGTGCAATTCCGTATATTGTATTGCACTTTAATAAACAAATTTCTTTCAGCTAGCAAATGCCATTTTAATTTAGAAAAAAATGCACAATGGATCTCGCCGCGACAGTGTTACCCTAGTCGATAAATTTAAGTGCTTGCTAAGCGAGTCGCTGTGGTGGCCTGGCCGTAGCTTGGTATATCGATTCGCATAACATTGATATTTTTCTAACACTCTGGCAGCGCTCAGTTAACTCATTGCGTTAACAGTCTCAAAAAAGCGCTCGCTGTTAACATTCAAATTACAGTGCCGCTAAATTTTAGACCCCAAGCCAATTCATTCATTCCCGTTCATTTCTATTAGCAAAAAAGGTTAAATCCACCTTCCCACAAGAATAAACAAACTGTCCACATTGTACAAACAAATTTTTATTGAAAGTAGTGAGTCCCCAGAGGGCTCCAGTAATAGCAAAGTAAAAAAGGGTGCCGTCTTTTTACCAATTTCAATAAGCCGCTTCGTCTTAATGCAAAGCGAGCGGCTTAAATGCATGTTTGCGCCATTATTGATGACCTTAGACAGAAGCCGTCTCAACCCCTAACCCCCAGGATCTAATAGTAGGCCACATAAAAAACGCAACATGTTTCGTTTGCGGCTTGCTTACGTCTTACGTGAAAGGGGAAGAGGCCGAGTTCGGAGCAGGGGTTGCGGGCACAAGGGTGTGAAACTAGCGCATCGAATTGGCAAAAGGAATGAGGGTGCCACAGCCACGTGGCTAACACGCAGACACAAGGGGCAAAAAGAAAATAATAAACATAAAAAGCAAATCCTTGAGGTGCAGTGGGCTATTTTTTCTGATCAGCAGCCAGCAGTAAGAAAGCGGGCAAGGCAAAGGCAAAGGCAAAGGGTCATGCTATAGGTGAGGTGGGGTGTTCTAGTTGATGACTTCATGTCCCCAGTGCAATGGCTTTACTGTTACCCACTAACATCTTCTGCATTTGTGTGGCTTGCAGTGTGTGCCGGCTTTATGTTCTTTAATAGAAAATTTAAATCGTATTCAATTTATGCAAAATGTGAAGAACTGTTTTAAATGTTTAATGTTTATTCGTATTTTTGTTTTTGTTTAAGGACTTAAAACACAAAACCTTGTTTATTCACAGTAAAGTTGACTTTCAAATTCTTAACAATGAACCGCTTTACCATCGATACATTAAATATCGGTTTGCAAGTTGGTTCTATTATCGATCTGGTTTGCATACCTGATGATCTCACACACACACATCTCACAAATGTATTGATGCGCTGTTAAAGCTGTCATACAGAAAAAAAACTCATATCGTTGGCTGACTGTGTTTGAGTGTAACTAAAATATTTATGTTTATTCTACACACATATAATTCTCCGCACATTTCTATTTAAAATGCCTTACGCACTTTAGCAATTTGTAGATGAGGGAGTGTGTTGAAATACTTTTTGCTACTGTAACTTTTCTCCCCTTTTATTTTTTGGTCGTACTCCTTGCGGCATTTGGCTTGCTTGTGTTGTTTTTGTTGATGTTTTTCCTAACCAAACGAAAATCTCTGAGCGCATTTGTTGCTGCTGTCGGCGCTTCTGGCGTTCATTCTGTTTGTTCTTTTTGCGTTTGCTTTGTTTTGGTTTGTGTGCTGGCTTACAATAAAATCAAAGATTGCGTCTGGGATTTTGTTTTCGCAAACCTTAAAAGAAAACCAAGTCAAATAAGCACAGTCCCACTTCCAGTTCCAATCTCATCCCCGCGGGAGCAGAGCCAAAGCAAAAGTGAGTCGGGCCTCAAGGCCTTCCATCGAATAATCACTTATTGATTTTGATTGGTCAGTTAACGTAACTTTACTTTAGTTTACTTTAAAGAGCAAACTAGCATTGAATGTTTGCAAGCACTTGTGGACATTGCAACGTTGTCGCTACAGCTAACATTTTTTCCAATTAGTATTCGGATTCAGCAAATTCCAGTACTAAACAAACTGTAAAATCACACTAATAATTACGTTGCATTTGCTTTTGCTTGCGAAACACCGTTGAAATAGGAAGGAAAGAAAACACACACATACACTAGCATACAAAATGTGCGAGCGCAGTTCAAGAAGCTAAGCTGCAAAAATTTGCTGTACAAATTTCTAACTGTAACTTGTGCGGATTAGAGTGTGGAAACTAGAAATGAGCAAAAAGAAATATGAGTTATATTGCAGTTAGTATGAATTTTACGGAACGTATATTGTGAACGTATATGTGTGTATCGATTGAAAAAATGGTACTTCAAATATAATTTTTATTTTCTTTTTAATGAAATGCTTGTTTTTTGAGCTATGAGATATTTTTTCTTATTATTTTTAAAATATTTTAATCCCAAAAATTTCGTTTTCAGATTTAGAAACACTAAAATCTTCTTAAAATGTTAATTAATGATATAAAATAAATTATAAACTTTTTTTCATTTTTAATTTGCTTAGAACAACTTATTGCGTGCTCACGTGCTCATCACTAGCAACAGTAATATGAGGGGCGTTGGGTGTGTCGGACAGGAAAATCTGTCTGTAATTGAGCTCGAGAGTCACAGATGTTTTGTGGATTTAACAATGCGACAATGATGAGCCAGGCAGCCAGCCAGGCTAGGTTTTTTGGGGCCCAACTTCTAAGCTGGACGCTGCTGGCTGGCAGCGAGGCCAGCAATTTGAATTAATAAGTTTATTATTTTGTACTTGGCGTTCGGATTTGTAGCGGATTTGTATTTTATGTTATTTAATTTTCCCTTAGCCAAGGCCACTCGATGTTGTTCCTTGGGCTCGAGAATTTGACAGACTCAGCTGTTGGAGTGCACACAGCGGCTCAAAGTCTCATTTAGTTTTTCCTCAGCTTTGTTTGCTCCAATTTGTTTTTGCCCTTCCAAAATATAAAAAAAAAAAATGTTTTCTTGAGGAATTTTTATTTGTATTTCGTTTTATTTTTGCATTTAGTGTACTTAAGATTTGTAAATCATTAGTGTTTTGTTTTGTTTTATTTTTTATTTAGCTGCATGTTTACTTAAGCTACATATTTGGTATTTTCTCTATTTTTTATACCCTTGCCGAAAGTATTTTTATTTTTTACATAATTTTTTTCGTTGTGTTTTCAAGAAGCGGAGTTAAGTTTTAGGTTTAGTCTTGACATTATTTAAGAATATTTTTCGATTCTTTTTCTTTATGATTATAAGTTAATCTATATAATCTAATATTATATTTTAGTGAGAGAAAATTAACATTTATTTCGGCAAGGGTGTAAGGTGATCTTCGGCTTGCCGAGAATAATATTTTTTGCTAAGAACTGTCTTTTTTCGTTAAAAATTTTAATTTGCCATTTTCAATGCTCTTAGATTTTAAAACTTTTATTCAACATGATTGTGCTCAACGTTTTTCCTTTGTTATCTAAATTTTTATATTTTTTTTTAATGTTTTGAAAATTAATTGATGAATACAATAATCTTTAAATTTGATTCGTTGCAATTGAAACTTTTTTTTTTTTGTTTTTAATTGTTTTTCAACAGCAGTTTACAAATAATTATGAACGTGACAATTTTTTTTTTTTTAATATTTAAGTGTAATAATAGTTTTAATTGCATTTATGTAAATCTAATATGCAAAATCAGCATTTATGATTGGAATATTCTACGAAACAAATTTTAATTGAAATAATTGCACAATTATTCGTACATAAAATGTGCTTTGCAAATTTGATTATTTTTTTTTTGTTGTTCAACTTGAAAAGACATTTGGGTTCGGTTCAGCCGAACCTGAAATCATTTTCTATGTTTAAGTATTTTGTTGCTACAGCGAAACCTCTTTAAAGCTTATACATAAAACACAAACTGCTTAATTTAGTTTCTACATATTTTAATTAGTGAGAAATGAAAATAAAACGCAGAAAAGGCACAGGAAAATGTTTTTCATTTGACTCCAACCACAAAGAAAAGAGGATATGATAGATGTTAAGTATAGCATAAAAGCCTGAAATTAAACAAAAAATATTCATTTTGATATGCGTCTAATTGACTTTGTCATGACTTGAAGTTCGAGCTTTGGCTTTGGAAAATAAAATGTGATATCTTAGCTGAGTAGAATATTTATCTTAAATATAGAAAGAACACTTCTCTCTAGTAGGCAGTTCTAGAAGCATTTTTCTTTTTGCATAAATTGAAATTCTAATTTTCTTTTCAGTTGCTCAAACATTTTATTGTCAAAATTATACGCAGGTTCTTTATTTTTTTTTTTGGATTATCTTTTTCGTCATCATTATTCGCATCCATCAAAATTCAATTTTGAGTTACAGTAGTTAAAAGAGTTCCAATTCATATATTAGACTTGAGGGGGAGATTTTTTGTTTTGTTTTATTTTTCATATATATAAATATAGATATATATATATATTTATAGAGTTCTCCATTTAGATTAGACATTAGGATAGGTATTTACATACATTTAAAGCAAAAATTATCAGATAGAGAGCGTTTCAGGTGGAGGAGCGATAGGTACACACATATGTCAATGTTTACATTTTAGATTCTATTTCATAGAATACGCGTACAATACAACAAATATTCACTTATGTCTATCATATGTCGAAAATCCATTGTGTTTAGTCCATTTTGAAATACAATATTTACAAATTCTATTCGATACGAGTATTGCAAAAAACCTTAAGGCTATTGACTCGAAAATTGAACTTAGCCATTAAGCATCATATCCTGTGTTTGACCAATTAATTCACTTAATACTATTATAGTTATTAGTGTATGTGCCTGTTGCCCTAACCAAAAAAATATTCGGCATTACATTTCTAATTTTCTTTTCAATGAATTTTGTTATGTCTTGTTTGAAAATAAAATAAATTTAAAGTGAATAATTTGGTACATTTTTAAGGAATGTTTTCTGTTGCATACTTTAGGGCGCTTAAATCAAATGTAAAGTAGAAAGGGATTTAGAAATGAAACAAAATTAAATGAACAAACTTAGTAAATATCTTTATTAAAAAAATGACTTATCTATCTTTTAGTTAGGGCATTTCTTCAACTACGACAAGCCGCAGTATTTATACTCTTACATTTAATTTAATACTAAATGCATTTCTAGTTTAAATGCATAAAATTCGCAATGTGTTTATGTAATTTAATTCCATATAATATATTTGATATATATATAATTATATGTATTTCGAATGTGTGCTTAAATCGCGTGAAGTTCTGTAGTTTTTACAATGTGATTTCAATACATTAGCGTTTGCGTGTTGGGCTTAAAACCTAAATTCTTGCGCTGCAGAAACAAATGTATTTCCCGAAAATTGGGACGACTTGATTCGTTGCGTTGCCAGCATTCGCACATGAGATCGTAAATTTCGCGCGGACAGTTGAGTGGCATTGGCAACAGCTCCTGCAACAGAGAGAAAGAAAGAGAGAAAAGCAAATACAAATAGTTTACCAATTGTATATATACGATATAAAGTTTGATACTTACATGCATCTTATCGTCCTGATAGATATGTCCAATGTTTTCAATAACATTCGCATCCGACATATGCTCGTAGGGTTGTTCCCGGGCGAATGTCAATATCTCCCAGAGGGCAACGGCAAAGGACCAAACATCTGATTTCGTACTGAATTTAGCCTGCAATTAAATGGTATATCCTTTTTATTAATACAAAAACCATAAACACACACACACATACATATATATATGGCCAAAAAGCCGCGTTTCGCTTTATATTTGTTTGCATGGCTTTTGGCTTAAGGATTTTGCGGTTGGTTGGTACGCTGGCACAAAAGCCATTCATGTGTGTACATACAATATATATATACTATATCCTTAAAGGCAACTTTTGCGCTTTTTTAATATACATGCATGCGTGTGTGTATGTGTATGTGTTGGTGTTGTATAAATGCCATGGCATATCTAAGTCAACCCGTTTGCCAACCCCCTCAATGTTTTGCCCCAAAGGCAATGGCACAACTCTAAAAGCAGCTTGTACAAACGTTGTCTAAAACACACACACACACACACAACAACAACAATAATCATAACAGAAACAACAGCAAGAAGCATATGTACTGCATATCTGTTGCTATATGCGTGGGCTTATTCATTCTGTTACCAACCTCTCTCCACCCCACCCCTTGGTATAAAACTTCATGCATGTCGTCCTCTTTGTCTATGCGGCTGTTTTGTCTGTGTTGTCTGCGCCGTTTTTCATGTAGTTAATTAATTTATTTAGTGCGGTTTTTCGCTCGGGGATTTATAAAATATTTTCGCTACGTTTAATTTTTATATATATATATATATATTTTTTTTTTAGCCTGTGAGCTCACTTGACTATAAAAATCGTACTCTTTGCCATTTTTGGCGCAAATTAAAGTTCGTGGTTGGCATTCGGCATTCGGAGTAGAACTTCGAAGTATGGCGGAGTTATTTCACTTCCAACATTTGTACATACAAACGAGAGTTAATTGGACAACTTAAAGAAAGGCATTTCGTTAAAACAAGGTTCAATATGTTAGCTATCGTTGTATTAACCCGAACAGTATTCAACAGTCAACTTTGAAAATGTTTTTAAAATATACGCCTTGAGTTGCTTATATTGTGCTGGCTGTCGTAATAGACTTATCAAAACGTGGTTGAAAAAAAAGATGAAGTTCCGTAAAAGGTAACTGACATAAATCGCCAGCTTAAAGGCGTGGCCAAGGGGGGGGGGGGGGGGGTTAGGGAGGCAGAAGAAAAAGCAAATTAAAAATAATTAACACAATTACAACTCATTTTGCTGCCAAGCTGCCTTCAAGGATCGACTACACACCTCACCCCTCGCGACCACCTAACCTCTTATGACTTCTTGGAAAAGTGGACAAGGTTGTAATGAACAGACGAAGAGAAAGAGAGTGTGAGAGAGAGAAAGACTGAACACTGTTCATTAATTTATAATTATAAACTTGTGCCTGGGCGCATGGAAAAAAAGAAATATGAAAGAAATATTGTGAACAAGGTGCATGGACTTGACTGAGGAGGAGGAGTGGGTGGATTGGGTGGTTGGTTTGAATACTTACCAGTAGGACACTCTCCCAGGCCATCCAACGTATGGGCATTGGCTGCGTCTGTCGTCCCGTTGTGCCCTCCAGCTGGCAATAGTCCGACGCATAGGCCGAACGGTTTATCACAGTGCCAATGGAGCAGACTTTGACGCTTAGCTCGGGTCCAATGATGCAACTTCTGCAACGATAAACACACACAAAGAGAATGAGAGAGAGTGAGAGACGGAGTGTTATTTAAGTTGCGATTTAAAGCATCAGAAATCTGTGGCAGCATTGAAAACTCAATTAAAAATAACAGAAATTAAATAAACAAACACTTCCGCAGGCCAAAAAGCCAAACGAGAATCAGCTTTTAGTATTCGTCAGGACACAGAGAGAGAATCACGAGTTGATTGCTACGTTCGTAGTCGTTGCCTTACCCCTTCCCCCATACCCCTTCCCATGATTATTCGTACCACATAACCATTCTCACATCCATGTCGTCGCATGCATTTCAAATGAGCGTCGCTGTCAAACAAAACCCCTTTCATTCTCTCTTCTCCCTCCCCCACCACCACACAGAGATTGCCTGCTGTGTGTGTGTATGCTTCACTTGAAGGGGTTGCATGTGTTGCATGTACTGTCATTTAAGGAGGCATTGACAACTTGATCTAGGGGTTTGCAACACAGTTAAGCTTAGTGGCTGAATATTTATTTTTTTTGGCTTAGCATTACAATAAGACCAGTTAATAAAGTTGTGGTGTTTATCTAACTTTATCTTACTTTCTCACAAATATACAATTTTCAATAACGTTCTACTAAATATACTTTAATTTTTATTGGGTTGTCATTTATTTAAATCATTTACTAGAAAATATTCAATTCTATTGAAAGCTTTTAAATATTTTTGTTAATATATTTTCAACTCCGTTTAAGATTTAATTCCATTAAAAATAGTGCTTAATTAATATAAAAATGCAACTTAAGTTTGGAACATAATTGGATTAATATGTAGATTGAATTTTTTAATGTTTTGCTTTTTCTGTTCAGCACTTAAAGAGTTGCCTGGATTATATATATATAAAAACCATAAAAATTATTCGATTCCATTTCCCATGTTCAGAATCTTTAAAGATGAACTTTTTTAATTTAAATTTGAAGCTTTTTTTTATAGTTTCCCAACAATTTTATTGTGAGTTAAGCCTAAAAAGAAAATAAAAACTCTAAACTTGTTTTTAAATATATTTTATAAGATAATCATATATTTTTAAGAAGTTTTTCCATATCATTACTTATGAGTTAAAGTTTTGATTTAACACCTCATAAAGCTCTTTCATTTGCTAAGACTTCTGAGGGTATTCGCAATTCAGTGTTTTGAAATAGACATTGTTTGATTCTTGCTTAAGGGTAAAAAGCAGATTTCACGATTCTACGTTTGGAAGCTGGCAAGTGGTCAGTCCGCTGAGTGCTGAGCACCCCGAGGGCAGTAACTGCAGAAGCAGCAGGAGCAGGAACAGAAGTTGGAAGCTTTATATCCCATCCACCCCAGCGAACAGGAAACAGAAAGAGATGAGTCTAAAGGCTGTGCAACATAAACTGTGGGGGGGAGCAACAAACGTTGAAGCATGACTGAAAATGACAATATAAGCGAAGTGGAAAGGCAGACTAAGAAATGAGGTGGATTGGGTTGGATTGGGTTTTGTTTGGCCTGCATTCAAGGGAGATTGCCGTAAATGAAACCATAAAATGGTAAACACAATCAACATTTGATATTGAGCGAAAAACGGAGTGTGCCAAAGTTAAGTAAATACTTACATACAAAGACAGTTTGAGGTTATGACTGATGACATACCTTAGTGCACAATTGAGAACTTCAAAATATGCGAATATTCATAAGCAAAGAGAACAAGAATGCAAAAATATGAAGAGTGCAACAAATATTCAACTAGCTCTAATGGAATAAGAACAAGAATGACTTCTTTATAAAGGGATTTTTTAATGACTTTGAAAAGAGAATAAAGGTAAAATATAGAGAGAGTTACTTAAATATATAGTAATAAAACTTTATAGCTAACGATTTTGAAAACGAGTTATGGCTATCATTTTAGTTAAAAGATACAAAAGAACAGAAAAGTTTCAAGGATTTTCCTCAAGGTTTCCCCAAATACATTTAAAAAGCTTAGAAATAATATAAACATATATGTTTTTTGGCTTATATGATAATAATCAAAAGCTGATAAAGTATTTCCAATTAGTTGAACGTACATTTCAAAGATTTATTTTTCTTTTCTCAAAAATAGTTGAACTGGAAATTGGATTCTCGAGTCTGTAAGCACTTATTGTTATCGTTTACTATCGCACATCTGTTTCATCAACATCAACATCCAACAACAATTCATTAACGGAAATGCAATCAAGTATGCAAAGACCCAGCAAAAACCTGACAAACATGACATGAGCTGAAGAGCAAGGGGTGAGGTCTGACGAAGGACCAGCGAGCTCCCCTACCTAACAATGTATGTATGTACTTTGCCAGAGTGGTGGCCATTTTGGGGTATTACACATAAGCAGACAGGTCTGACGTGCATAATTTCCTGTTGTACGCCTCGTGTATTTCAGTGTGTAATATTATTGAGAAAGGATATGAAGTGCTGTCATATTACAAATAAAATGTCTGACTCAAGTGCGCCATCGTCAAGCTTGATGTAATGCGTTTAGGCCAAATCTCAAACCACACACACACACACACACACACATACCCTTCACTTCAATATGAGTTGGCAACATTATCGAATCCCTTCCCAATGGCAGACAGTTTCTGATTTCGTGCGTTATAGATTTCAATATCGAGGAAGACGCAAAAACAGCAACAACAGCAACAACAACAATTGAATTTGAGTTGAGTGAAAGGTTTAATTTTTAGCTGACATGCGATGTGATTGTATGTGTGTGTGTGTGTGTGAAGAACGCAGTTGCAACATGGATCGAGTGTCGCTTGTTGAGTGAGTAGTTAAGTAGGCTTGTCTAGGCAGTTTATAGACGGGTGGGTGGACGGGACGGGGACGGGTGGGTTTTGAATTTCCATTCCCATTTCAATGCTCTTGACATCTATTGACAGCGACACTGACACGTGTCGAGGTTTTGCGCCGAGGGTTGAAACAGAGACAATTTTCCGACCCCTCTCTCCTTACCGCCCACTTCACATATATAAGAAGTGTCTGCTTGCTGTCTTCGAAATTGGCCAATTGATATGTGTATTTAGATATTTAGCTATCTTCATTTTAAATCGCTTTGTGGCTTGTTTCTCAGTTTAGTGAACTTTAATATGATTTAAATTCAACAACGGAAATCTCAATAGCCCTTACTATTAACCCAATTTAATTACACACACACTAAAGTGGACCATAAATTTGGTTACGCAAAATATTTCGTTATATAAAACTGTGTTCGCATATAAACAGAACGCTCTCAGCGTCAATTAAAATGCGCCATAAAAATTTGTAAGCTGACCAACAAATTAAAGCAAAATGGCGGCGAAAGCTTTGCCAACATACAAAAAAAAAATAATAAAACTAACGTTGTTCTTTAGTGACAGTTCTTCGACAAAAATATACTCTCTGAATTATTAATGTTGAAATTTTTGTAAATATTTAAAATAATATTAATGTATTTAAAATTTTTTTTAAAATATTATAACTATTATTAAAAAAAATATTTAAAATAATATTAATGTATTTCAAAAATTTTAAAAATATATTTTGTTAAAAAAAAAATAAAAATACCGTTTGCTGAATAATTTTTTAACAATTGTTAACATTTGTTCTTTAAATTTTTGTTAACAAGTAGTAAAATGTTAATAAATTTGATTTGTATTTTTTTTTTAAATATCCCTTAAAACATAAAAATAATTAAATTAAAATTTTTTTTTTTAAAATATTAAAATTAAAATAAATGTAAAATATAATAAAAAAAGACAAGTAATTGCAAAATTTATGTTCAAATTATAATTGTGCTTTTGGTTAATTATAAAAATGAGTTCATTTATTTTTAATTATATGTTTAACATTGAATAATGATCGTTGTCAAGGCTTACAACAAAGCGTACATTACCCATTTTTGGGCTGGGATTAAGCAGTATTTTTATAATAAAAGGGCCGACAATGCAAATGGACGATAGTGCCGTTAGTTTTCGTTGTTGTTTTTGTAACTTTCACTAACAAGCTGTGTGTGTGCCAGAAACAGCAACAACAGACACATCACCAAACAACAATAAAACTCAACAACTACAAAAAAAGAAGTAAACAAAAAGAGAACAGCAAAAAAAACATCAGAACCATATATTGTTCCAGTTTTTGGTGCTGTTTTTCTTCTCTGTTTTTAACGCTGGCAATTACAAGCATATTAGTTTAACACAAATGCACAACAAAATGTCCTTGGATTTGTGACTTAAATAAAAAAAAGTGGTACGACAGAGAGAACGAGAGAGAGCGAGAGTGCGATAACAGGGGCGAGAAATAAAAAAGAAGAAAAATGAGCAGAAAACGCAATAACAATAAATTGCATGCGACTTGCGGCGCACTTTAAAAATGTGTCAGAAAAACATATAGTTATGTGTTTTTAGTTGCCCAGAGCCGAAGGCTCACCCACCCACACTATCCCACCACTTCCCCTCCACACACCCCCCCCCCCCCCCCTTGCTATAACAGCAAAAGACGCGACGCGAGCAAAATAAATAAAATGCCTGGCTCGGCAAGGACAAATAAACGACTTTGGGATTTGCTTTGGCATTGGACGCCAGCCCCAGTTCAGTCGCTGCCAAGTTATAAATTAGAAAGAACCATGTGCTGCCTGCCCATTGGGCTTAAAGCGAGTTAATTAAAGTCTCAGACAAAATGATGACCATTAAAAACACGCCATGGACATTAAGTGCATCTAACTGAAGTGACCGACCGACCGACCGACCGAAGTTGTCAGTTTGTCAGTCGTCAGTTGGAACGTCTGTCGCAGTTCAATAAACTAAGAAAACAAACAATTAAACTCGAGTCTGATGAGTTGTGCTTGAGGTTAAAGGGGTGTACGCTGGGTTGTTCGTTCACAACCACCAATCAACTCAAATGCCTTTAGGCATTCTCTCAAAGGATATTGAAGAACTACTCGGACCCCATATCGATTGCTGTCCATACAAACGAGGGTAACTACTATAAGCTATAGATATGTGAGAGCTGGCTTATGTAGGTCATACAAACTGTAAAAAAATATGTATGTTGTTCCTTACACTCTTTGGGGAGGTTTAAATAATGACTCTGGCTTTGAACAACTTATATTTGCTCAAGCTACACTTTAAATACGTTTACTGCCTTATCTTGGCCACAAATACTTTTTCCACCAAACCGAACAATTTTAATGAAACATTGACACACTTTAGTTTCAAGCTTGCCATTACATAGAAAAAGCCACAAAAAACAAAACCAAAAGCAATTCTCGAACACAATCTCTGATATCAATGCCAAAAAAACGCGAGTGACAAACGCCAAACTCTCGACCATTACCAATACTGGAGCCAAGGCAAGGGCATATTGTCAAAGGACATCATCAACATAATAGACATGATGTAGCCACAAAAACGGATGTCAAATTGAAAAAAAAAAAAAGAAAAGAAAGAACGAAAGAAACTATGAGAAGGAAATACATGCTATTGTTGAGGGAACTAGGAAATGGGGAGGAGGGGGGATACAAACGAGCTTATAAGCTTATGAAGAACCGGGACCAGAGTTCCGGACTGGACTTAACTTTCCACTCAATTGAAACGCTTGAATAACTGAACCATTGTATGAATGAAGAACGCCAGCGCAACAGCAACAACAACAATGTTAAACAACACATGAGTGGAAAGAAGCTCCTTTTTTTATCACTTGGACGGCATCAGTCCGAGGGTTTGCCTCTCAGGCAACAACTATTATCATTTGCTGTGCACACACACACACACACACAGTGTTATTGCTGGACTGAGACCCAGAGACACATATACAAAGAACCTTTTGCTATTGACAACAGCAAAAAGCAAAAAAAAGAGATGCATAAAAGTGAGTTTGAAAAGCTAACAGAGTCAACCAGCTACAAGCACACATAATAGGCCATTTGGTAAGCACTTGAGGGTCAAGCCTGTAATATATGCTAATGACTACGCTGAAGAGTTGTGCCCCAGCATCGATGAGCCCAAAGGTTATGTGACATTGCCCCATTCTCTCATCTATACTGTATGATTGATTTTGATTCTTGCAGTCATAACTTTGATTGAAAGATAATACTTCAACTCTCATAGGAAACTGTTTTTTTTACTTAGTTTTATTCGCCATTTCAAAGGCAAACTTTAATTAATGCAACAGCTTTTAAAGTGCTTGCCTTGACTTGAAGTATTTATAGCGAAATTGGCTGGCTTTTAACCTATTTGCATGCAATTGACATATGACCATTAATTAAAACATCAACACCGTTGCCCTTCCAAACAGTTAGTCGACAACAATACCAGCGACAACAACAAGTACAAGACAAGCAACAAACAGCAGCAAATAATCGCCTGGAGACTTGCGCAACAACAATTTCACATGTCAACGCACGCAAAAATTGTTACGCCAACGAGAAAAAAAACCAAGGAGAGAGAGAGAGAGAGAGAGAGTGAGAGAAGGGGCAAACATACTTCGTGTGAAATGTGATCAGGTGGAAGGAAAATGACAGGCATTGCCAATATAAGGGTCAAATAGTTGGGTTGGGTTGGGGCTGCATCCAGAGGATTTGATGGGTCTCATATGCATTTAACCCTCGACAACGCGACGCGTTGCAAATAAAAACGAAATGATATTCAAGCTGATGCTGCAGTTGCTGCTGTTGATGTTGTTGTCATGGCTGCCACTTTGGGGTAGAGAGAGAGTGCCACTCTCGAGGGGGGCATGTGGAGTCTCAGTTAACGCCGGCAGGAAGTACTCGTAATGTGCAGCCAGACGGAAGTAGTTGCTATATCCAAGCGTATTGATTGACTTTGAATGCAACTCGAACTGGGAAAAGGGTTCATAACTCGAATCAAAATTCAACAGCTTAAAGTTAAGAAATCGTTTTTTGAATTGAGAAGGGTTAAACATTGTATAAAGTCAGATAAATTAAGGTTATGATGATTATTCATAACGTATAGCTAAGAACTTAAGCGAATAATTCTTCTGTTTTCTGTAATATATAACTTAAGCCTCTTTAGTAAATTATTTTGATAAAATGGGCATTATATTAAATCGCTGCACGCCGCTTAAGCGCAACGCCTTAGCTAGCAGCCACGCCTCTTTTGTTGCTTCATTAGTGCGTCGACTCATTTTGAGTGATGTGTGCTTTGCCTCGTGCTGGGCTTGCTGGGTTTGCTGGGTTTCCTTAAGTCGCAATAAAATTTGCATTTATGCAAATCGCCTGCATTTGAGGGCTTTCACTTTAACTACTTTCACTGAACTGAACTGAACACTATGCCTGAGGTATAGCTGACTGCGTCTAAGTTAAGTGCCCTCTCCCCTATCTTCTACCCCCTTTATCTAACCCCTTTGCTGTTAGCAGCTATAAAACTAACTAACTACCGTAAACTTTAGTTCTGAACAGCGCGTTGCACTTGGCAACATTTTATGTTTAATTTATGTGCATTTTTCTAGTATTTTTCTTGCGAATCTTGGCTACAAATTTCTCGTATCGTTTCGTACCGGTTTCTTTTCGTTTCATTTCGTTCTTTATTTTGTGTCAAAATTTAGTAACTTTCACTTATTTTTCTTTCACCTTCCCAAAAAACGAAAAAAAACACTTTTTGCATGTTGAAGAGCAATTTTTTTTCGGTTGTAATTGTTGCAAGCTGATTTTTAATTAAAATTTCGCGAACGTCGTAGAACGTTGTTGTTTTAATGTTGATTTTATGCAAATGACAATTGATTGAAATTTTTAAGCTGTATGTTTGTGTGTGTGTGAAGGGTGTGTGTGTGTGTATGTATTGTTCGTGTGTGCTGTTCTGTTGTTGTGTCGTGTGTGTTGATTGAAGGCATATTAAAATAAATGGAGGCATGCACCATAATGGCCGTAATATGCCATAAACAATTACCATATAATAAATTATTGCTTACAAATGCGAAGCTATTGAATGATACGCTTAATACAAACACACACACTACAAATATACCTCAGCACAAACAATATTTGTGCATCATATTTTCTTCACTTTTTTCGAAACTTTTACTTGTTCGATTTTTTTTAATATTTTTTTTAAATAGGCAATAAAAATATAAATTTAATACTTAAAAGTTTTTTTCAGTTGGTATTTATTTTATTAAGAAATTATTTTCTTTGAATGAAATCTTCCTGTAACATCGATATTTGTCGAAAAGTTCGAAATAATAAAATATTTAAGGAATTCACTAATTTATTGAAGTTAAATTTATTAATTAATATGAAATAGCTTCGCCTTTTTGTTTTTTAACCAATTCCAATCGGTGGGGCATCGAATTTACTAAGTTTTCTAATGTTTTCTTCTCGATAGTTGCCCAGTTCTGGACAATGGCCGTTTTTAAGTCCTTTAAGGACTCAAATTGCCTTCCACCCTTATAAACCTTTGCTGACAGTATACCCCAAAGGTCCTCAATTGGATTTAAGTCCGGACTTATTGCTGGCCACTGCAATAAAGGGATATTTTTCGACTTGAAAAACGTCATCGTATGCATTGCAACATGTATAGGAGCGTTATCCTGTTGAAATATCCAGTCCTCATCATGAAACATCTCCGAAAATGAAATAGGTTCGACTTCAAGCAGATCCACATACGTTTGCGTACTCATTTGTCTCTGCACATAGCAATTGGTAGACACTTTCCAGCAGAGCCAAATACCGCCCGTACCACCACCATGGTCCCGCTTATGGCAAGTCTACCGGGGATGTCTTGGGTCCACCCAGTACTTCTGATTACCGTCTGGCCCGTCTAAATTGAACTTTTTTCATCACTGAAAACCATTTTTTGAAACTCGCTGCCCCCAAACTTATATTTTTAATAGAAGTCAAGTCGGGCCATTTTATGCCGAGGCAACAGTTTTGGTTATAACACCTTTTGCGGTGTATTGGAGGTGCAACCTGTAGGCAAATATATTGTACCCTCTCAATTTTTATTAGCTTCTTCAAATTGCTTTATTTTGGGCCCAACTCATCGACTTAGCCGTTGCCATTGCGCTTTTATGTCTTTTAGTGCGCGCTTCAACTTTTGATACGGCTTCTTTTCGGTTGTTTTGAGCGTATTTTCCGGATTTTTTAAATCGTTTGCGACTTTATATCGGTGCCGGTTTAATATTCTGGCAATTTCAAACATTTTTATGCCACATTCAGCCATAGTTTTTTTAATCTGAATCTTTTTTTTTTCATTTAACTCCGGTGCTAGAGGCATTTCTTAGCAAAAACAGTCCAAATATAACAAAAAATTTACAAAATCGCAACAATATTGATCAAAAACAATTACATAACAATATTTTAACAAGCTCAATAACTTTTTGCAGCGAGATAACTAATGTGTGTCCCACTCACAATGTAAATGAACAATTTTCAACAAATATCGATGTTCTATTAAAGGCAAGACATTGTCTCTTTTAAAATTGTAACGGGACTATATATACTAAGCAGATAAGAAACTAATGCATGGAATATCATTACAAAACATAAGCGAAAAGATGTGTATACTCAAAATATTAATACCGTTATTATAACTCCTGTTACACGCAAAACAAATTTTGCACAAATATTGTTTTTGCTGAGGTATATATATATATACAATCACGTTGTGTATTATATAGCTGACACAAAGGAGACAAACACTAAAAAAAATTGAAGATAAATATGGCAATTATGTGTGTGGTGCATGCTTGATTATAATAAAATAATGAAGAGAAAAAAAAAATATTTTCAAATAAAAGTAAAAGCAAAATGTTTGTATTGTGACATGGATTGACCTACTATAAAATATTTGAATATTAAATTTTGAAATTCAATTGAATGACATAAAAGTGAATAACTTTTCCCAAGCTACCTAACATTTTCCTATTTTAAACCTTAACAAACCTTCATTTAATTTTACTTAACAAACTTTTTTTTGGTTTTGCATTTTATTCACAAGTTTTTTTGATGAGGTTTGTTTTTTTATGGTTTTGTTAAGTCAACACAATCCTCCTTTAATTAACTATCATAGAAATTGTTAAGCTTATGAATATAATAAATATTTAATTAAATAATTTTATAAATGTCGTTTCATACATTTATGTCAATCCATATTTATTTAATGCCAACAAAAGACAACAGTAAAATTCACGTTAATAAACCGCATTAATCATTGTCATTGTTTGATTAAATCAATTAAATTTTCCAAACACAATAAAAACACTCACACACACACGCACAACCATCAAATCCACCCAGCTATAATTATACTTGGCCATAATTGCGTTGGTCATTTAAACGTAAATCCCTTAGAGTTGAAATATCCCCAACCTTAAACTCATCCCAAATGTCCAAGCAACATTTGGCTTTTGTCAATTGCAAATCGATCCGATTGAAAATTCAAGTTGCCTTCATGTAGCCAGGACAATTGTTGTTGTTGTTGTTGCTGTTGTTGCTGTTGTGGTGTCGCCTGGCAGCCTTTGAATTGAATTTTCCTGTCATTGATTTGCAATTATTACTAAGAGCGGCTGCCAGGCACAACCCAAACCCAAACCCCAAACCCAAACCCAACTGTTCAGCTAATCACAATCACAAATCTAACGCACAGCTGACCATGTTGCCCTGTAGTTGTGGTGGTAACCATGGCAGTACCAACCAGCCAAAAGGCAATGCTCCACGCAACCCACCAACACCCGCCCATCTAGCAATAACACACAGGCAGAGTGGGGTGGGGGAAGGTTTAAGTTGTCGCGCGACATGAAACGATTAAGGCTGAAATGCTTTTAGCCATGCCATTGGCTTATGGCTCTGACTCTAAGGTGTTTGCCAGGCTTGGTCATTATGCAGGAGTCGCCCCCCAAAATAGGGATATGGGGGGTTGGCAACGTTAAACCGCAATGTGCTGCACTTACATATATATATATATATATAGTATATCGTGTGATTGATCACAAGTTTGTGAAAGTAATTAGAGGAGCATGTGGACAGAGTTCGACCGCCAGACAGAATAGAGAGAAAAAGCATTAGACGTAATTACTTAGTAAATAATTCGATGCGATTCAATGTCCAGAAGTGCAAGCATTATATATATTTACCAACTTTTGTGAGGTTAACGAAGGTTAAATAGATTTTAATAGTCTGTCCAAAATTGATTAATAACTCAGCAAAATATTGTTAAAGATATATTACTGCTCTATTTTCTACCCAATTATGTAAATATCTCGAGGATAAGCAAAAGAAAATCTTATTAACTTAAAGTCCAACTATTTTTTGATTAGTAAACTTTGTTATTTGTTAGCTCAGAGTTTGTCTTAATTTTATATTTATTCTTCAGAACCTCAAGCATTTGTACATTTGTACATTTATATATATATATTTGATACATTCTACAAACAATTCATCTTGTTCGTATTGCAATCAATTTATAGGTGGAAAGGTCTTTGCATCATGTCAAAACAACAATTGCATCGATTCAAACAACATATTTATTTAATTGCTAGCTCACATTTCGACATTTTATTTATCCCTAGACAAAACATCTAGATTTCAACACACGAATATTCGCAAATGTATTTTTGCGTCTATAAATCAAGTCAAGGCGGCAATCATATTCATTATGAGACACATTAAAATCCAGCATTGAATTTAATTAACCTTGCAAGTGTCCTGGATATATTTGTGTGTGTGTGAACTCTCTTGACACGTCTGTCAAGTAATCAGTTTTCTTTATGTGTGTGTGTGGCGTATGTTAAAAGCGATTGCATTAAGGCAGCTATTACAAGCCACACACACACACACACACCCAGACACGCTCTTTCTGAAGCTGGCGAAGATTGCCGGCGTCTCGTTATGGGTGCCAATAATGACAACAAACATATGCACAAGCCGAGTACGACGACGGCGGTGGCGGTGGAAACAATATAAGCAGTCCAAACTTAACGACAACTAAATCCAATTATAAGCACAGAGCGCAACAGGAGCTGATGCATTACACAAAATGGAACACGTGTGCGTAACGAATTTTTGGACAGACACAGACATATATAAATGTGTGTGTGTGTGGGGGTTGCTTTGAGCAGGGGGGGTTGGAGTGAATGCGGTTGTGCTTCATGCTTTTTGGTTGCTGCATTGAACTGCATCCCGCAGCGTTGCATAAAAGGTTTACTTAACAAAAGGAGCAACCCTTACAACTGCAATTGCACAAAAGAAGGTCCTGCATTTCTATGTGTGCGAGTGTGTGTGTATGTGTGTGTGCATGTGTGTGTGACGGTAAAGATCCACCCATCCCATTTAACCACCCACCACTACCGAAAAATTGTAATTAAACTTAATCCGCTCAATTTGAAACGCACGCCATGGCAAAAGTGCCACTCTCAATGCTCGTAATGCATTGTATATTATTTATATACCCTGTAAGTGGAGGTGAAGCAAAGTTTATGCAGCTCTTAATGCCATACAATAGCGGGGATATCTTGTTAAGTTGATTGAAGAAAACTTTTGATATTAATTTATAAAGTGAAGCTATTTCGGGATATAAAATTGTTTAGAAAGGAACTATTAATCAATACTTGATAATAAGATATAAAATGATATGAAAATCCCAATTTTAAAATATTTCCATATATTAAAATATTCATTAATGTATGATTGATTTCATAAATCATTGTATAAATTAATAAAACCCCGATTTTCAAAGATTTCCACACATCTTTACATTCATTTAACAATAGTAAACAATTAAAATTGCATGAAAAAAAGATATAAATACATATTTAATGAACTATATCAAAATACACAATACCATAGGGTATTTATAGAACAAATCCCTTAGCACTGCTGAATGCTCTTACTTAATTTTAATTAAAAGTGTCAGTAAAAGGATTCATGAATCCTTGCAATTGCCCAAATGCCTTCATGTGTTAAAAAATGTGCATAAATTATTGAATTAGTGCGTTTGCAACAAATGTCTCTCTCGCACTTTCTCTCTCACTCTCTCTCTCGCACTTTCTCTGTTTCAGTTGTGTCCCTTGCGCGCTGCGAGCCAATTTTCATGCTGTGCGTTATTAATATAAAATTTTAAAGCATAAATTAAGGCGACATCGCCACACTTGCTTATAATTTATGCATGACGTTGACTTTGTTTCGGTTCAGCTCCGTTTGGTTTGGTTCGGTTTGGTTTTCATTTATTTATTTATAACACTCGCTGCCAAATGCCAAAGGGCTGTTAGCAATTAGTTCCAAGATCCTTGGGGATGTTTTAATTATCGTATTGTATTTTGTTGGTTTTTTTTTGTATTTTTGTTTGTTATTTCATTACTGTATTTGTTGCTGCTCTGCGATTTATGCGAACGATTTAATAATGCAAATTAATTCAAGCGTTTCCCTTTTTCTTTTTTTTTTTTGGATTTTTTTTGTTTGTGTTATTATTTGGGTGGCAATTTTGGTTATACTTTCTAGATATTATTGGGTTAGGTTTTTTTTTGATTTATCTAAGCAGCGTCTGCTGAATTGATTTATTAGCGTGATACATAAGCTTTATTGATAGGAAGTGAATGAAATCGTTTAAGAATTGCTGAAAAGAATATTATTTGGATTTAGAAACATCCCAAACGATTATGAACGAAACTTAAACAAAATCAAATCAACTTGAACTTTACCCTCGTGCAATTTAATCATTAAAACAAATCACTGAACCCTACGACTTTTGTATGTTTGAACTTAAAGTATCTCCATCGTTTTCGTTTACTTCGTATAAATATTTCAAATGTGTTACAAATTGCCACAGCAAACAAACAAACATTGTGAATTTCCCTCGACTGTCTCGCTGTCTTCAATTGCCTGCAATGCACTTTACACGATCCACACCAACAGCAACAGCAACAACTCGTAAGTCACGGGTCCCTCCTAGTCAACATTCCTAGGGGGTACTCTTTGCTCTGAGTCCACTTTTTGTAGCACAAGTGTTTTGTAGTTTTGCAGTGATTACATTAAAATTTTACTGTCATAGTAAAAGTTTTATTATGAGCACGAGTTGATTTTCATGCTCTTGTTGTTTCTTCTTCTTCTTCTTGTTGCATATTGTTGTTGTTGTTTGTTGTTTGTAAACGTGAGCCAAAAACAATTCCCGGCACATGCCAAAAATAATACAAACACAACACACAAATTGTCTGAGACGGTGACCGAGCAAGAGAAAGACAGAGAGAGAGAGAGAGCGAGAGAGAGAGAGAGGAGAGACAACCAGACGAAACGAAAACAGTCAAAAGTCAGCCAAGCTCGTTCAGTTTATATAGTAATTATGTTCTTGTTGCTACTGTTGTTGTTGTGCTGGCCAGACTTCACGCATTACGCCTAGGCATGCATATGCAACAAGCTGCACCAGCAACAGCAGTAGCAGTTGCAGCTAGTGGCAGTTACAATAAAAAACTGCTGCATGGCACTGTGACGTCTTTGTTTTTATACCCCTTATGAAATCTGTCTGAATGGGGTACTTGCAACTTGTGCATTGCTTGGGGTTGAATAGAGCAAATCGTTAAGGAATTTAGTGCAACTTTTTTATTCTAAATAAATCTTACAGATATTAGCTTTTTAGAAGAAGAATCAACAGATGTTATTAGAATGTTATAAGTGGAGAAGCAGATCTTTAAGATTTATACATTTTTATTATTTAAAACTGGGAAAGAATTTATTCTTTGAAAATTTAAAACTGATATAATGTTTTTTAAATTTATTTACATTTGACTCAGTTACCATTTGGGTAATAACAATCAAACATTATTTAAATATAAATGTATTTAAAATTATTAACAAATATTTTGAAGAGGTTTTTCTTTCACATTTGCTGTTATTTGACTATGTTTGGCAAGAATCAGAAGTATTATTGAAAGATTATTATTTGTTATTAATCAAATTATTTTTATCAAAACGATCCGACTTTTTAAAAACTTATATTCTATTTTATTTTACTATAAATAATCTTTCTATCTGCAAGGGTATTTAATACCCATCACCTCAAAAGATATAACTCTTCGTTCGTGTGTTTTATATCTTTGCCCAGTTGAACACCTTCTGCTCCTGGTCCTTCTGCTCCGGTTGCCGTTGCTGGAGTTCGCACAGTTTATGCTGCCTGCTTTTAGGCTAATGTGCTCATTTAATGCAAGCGTCTCGCTTGCTGCAAAGAGATTTTTATGCGAGCGCCAAATGACAACCTCACCCAGCCCTGCCACCGCAACCCGTACGACTGTAAGCCCTGCAGCAACTTTTCATTGTTTGTTGTAGTTTCTGTTGTCGTTGGTCGTTGTTGTTGTTATGGTTGTTGCCTGGTGCTGTGGCGCAATGCCAAATGCAACAGCTTGTGTTTATAATTGAAATAATTGCAGAAAGCAGACATAATTATATTCTTAAATTCGCATTGTTGTTTTTTGTTACTGTTTGCCTGCATTCTCTTTTGTATTTTATTTTTATTTTTTTTATATATATTTTCTTTTCTTCTTTAGTTTTATTTTTTATTTCGCTCATCATCATCATTGTCGTTGTTGTTGTTCTTTACAGGAACTGAAAACTGAGAACGAGACGAACGGGAAGGCATCAGCCTCAAGCTGTAAGTTTATAAAGCATAGTTTTTATGCCATCAACTCTACTAGCCGTTGTTCACTGAAACTGGGCATTTAAGCCATGCAACAACCAATGTGACAGACAGGTGCTCTTTAAGACTTGTAGCAGTGTTTTATTTCTACGTTTCTTTTGTGTTGCCTACTTTAAGGCTTTTCAGTTTAATTGCAGAGGAGGCACAGGAGGCTGATCAAAAGCTGGGCTCATTTCCAAGCAATTACTTTAAAGCCTTCTCAGATTGCAGACGTAATCGCTAAGCCGCCTTTGGGCGCATTAGCCGCAACGTCTTCCGTTTGCCAATAATCAACCCTTTTGCAGCTAAGCAAATATGTTTGGCCTAAAGGCCACCTAAATGTTACATGCAAGACATACAAATTAGGGCCAGGTAGGTACCAAGGGCCAAAACAACTTTGCCAACGAAGCAGATAAACTTCAAAAAGCGTTCTTGAAAAGCGGCTTAAAACTTCTCTTCTCCTTGTTCCACGCAAAACGGTCGCTGGCCAACCAAAACTCTATGACAACATTGACAAAGGCGGCAGAAGCAGCAGCAACATCAACAGCAGCAGCGCCATCTGTGTGCGGGAGGAGCTAAAGCTGAAGCTGAAATTAAGCATTACCATGGAGGCGCCGTTGTCTACTAGTACGTAATATGTGAGATGATTGATTGAGCTTTTAGTTAAATTGCGCAAGCGGCCAGCCGAAGCGCATGCAAGTACAAGCATCTTAGTGAAAAGTTATCCGCCTCCCAACTCACTCGCCTAACATCCAATAATATCCCTATTGGCCCCGCAGACTTTCATCTTAACTACGAAGTCGTTGGCAAAGCAACAGCTTCAGGCTTATGTCTGGCATGTTCCGAAAATTATTAGTACGTCAGCTGCGTGGGGACTTAATTTTCCATTCAAATTGCTGTACACACTGTCTAACATACCCTTGCCTTGGGTGCTATAACTAAGGCATTCGACTGCTAAATCCCGACAAGCAGAACGATGTGATTTCCTCTTTACACAAACTGTGATTCTCATGAATCAATTCTATAGCTTATGGTGATTAGTTTGGCTAGTAGTAGAAGTGACTTTATTTGAGGATTAATCTAATCGGCCTTCACGTGTTTGTTGGGAATTTTTCCATTTAAAGATGAATACAATCAGGGGAACCAACAATAATATTAAATATTTTAACACGATGTAGTTTTTGAACGAATAACCAAATAATTTATTCACGCAATTCATAAACGAATTTTACTAGTTCATATCGACAGAAAGTGTATTTGACCGTCTGGACGGTGCTAAAGATTATTAGACCTTCGAGTCCTCTCTTTCCGTTTTGTTGTTACTTTTTGTTAGTTTTAGCAGCATCCCGTGCTAAAAGTTAAACTTTGCCCGGGCCAAAAATAATAAGCGTGCGTTAAAAGACGCCTAATATTTATCTTAATATGCCGCGGAGCCTCCAAAAACTTCCAAGCCACCTATCCTATCTATCTTATTTTTCTCTTTCCCTATATTTTATATACTATCTGTGTTGGAACCGTCAGCTGTGTTTGTCTTAAGTTTTATGTGCGTGGGCTGCCAGTAATAATCAAAAGTTTTCTACTTGCCGCCTGTCTCACGTATGAAACTACTTTATATAGGTATAGTAGCTACTACCTATAGTCGTACTGCTTTACGGTATTTCAATATTGTGTTGACAAATCTATTAGTAAGGGCAACAAATAGAGACTAAGGCCGCGCAACAACTTCATCAAGTGCCGCATAAACCAGCAAATTTTTTAGCACTTAAATTCGGACATGACCTGAAACTTTGTTCTATTAGTTTTATTTTTGGTTCGTTGTTCTTTGGCGTTGCCTACTTCGGGACTGCTAATCCCTAAACTGTCGCAAAACTTTTGTCGGACCAACAACCAACAAAACAAAAAAAAAAAACAAATATATAAAGGAAGAGGATAAGAAGAGAAAAAAGGCCAAGAAAACTTTTGCAACAGATAAAAGTGCAAAGTTTGAGGGAAAAGCAACACAACAACAACAACGACAACAAAAAGAAAAGTAAAAAGGAAAGCCCTGGCGAAAATTACAAACATTTTCAATTATCAAGCCAAAACAGGGACGTTGACGTATTGTCTGGGCTCTCATTATGCCATTACCATCATATAATTACAGCCTGATTATTGTTTATTAAGTTAAAATGGCGACGCGACACGACGCGACGCCTTGATAAATGGCTTGCCTTGCCTTGCCTCGCCTTTTGTTCCTACTGTACTGTACTGTCCATCAAAAATGGCGACCGCTGCTCACCTGGTGTCAGTTTTCAAAAAGGGTTTAAGCTACCCCAACTTCCTGCCATTCACTCTCTTCATTTCTCATTCATTTTTCATAAGTGAGACTTGCGGTAGGCAACGTCACAATTTTCGTTAGTTTTTTTTTCTTTTGTTTTAAGATTTTTATTTTTTTTTTGCCTTCCATCACAATTTTTCAAGTGTCAGTGTCAACGCGTCTTATAAAAGGTTCCTCGCTTTGATTGAAGGCAATTAGAGCAACTGGGCAGAAATGTTTTGCAGTAGCTTTATAAGATTGGATGGTCAAAGATATTATCTGTGTGGCTGTGTGCCTGTCTGCCTGCCTGCCAGTTCCTTAGGGACTTTAAATTAATTAATCACATTAAATGCTTTGTGGGCTATGCACAAAACATTGTCAAAGCAAACTATTAAGATCAAAGATAATGCGCAAAAATAATGATGCTAAATGTTTACACAATTATGCTTTGCTGCCCCACTAATGGACGGCTATATTTGAGTTGGGGGAATAAAAGTTCTTCTAACCAAAGTTTTTGGCCGTAGGAAAGAAAAAGTCAGCCAAGACGGCATTTCAATTAATTAAATATTATATTTGTATAATTCAGTTGCATGCATGATGATAATTCAAATGTAACGAGGTTTACTTTAAGCATTTTGTTTAATAATCTTGTGGACTTCCATTTAATATTTTTGGTTTTTTTAACTTTAAAATATCCCTTTTTCAGTTTGATGTTCGAATGCTATTATAATTCTTATAAGTCTTGAGTAATTATTTATTATACAACAAACATTACAATGTAATAAAAAAGTAAGCAAGTAAAGCAAATTGTTTATTTATTAAGTTATCTTAACTTTTCATTAATAACTTTACGAACTGCCTACTTTGAATTTATGTTTGCTATTTATTTAATGAATACTCTTAGCCTGTCATAGATCTGAATAAATAAGTGTATTCGTGCAGATGTTTCTTTTGAAAAAAACAACTCACAATATGAAACAAGAAATGAAATGAATTCAAAACCTTTTCTCATTGAGCTTAGAGCCCGCTGTCAAGTTTTTCTTAGACAAAGCAATTGAAAAACTGGCTAGAAAGCAAATGCATTCGAGTGTTAATAAACTTGAATACAACGTTTTGTGTATACTAACCTTTTTTTCTATGCTGCTGTTTGACCAAGTTATCATTGGTTCATTTCAGCTATGATGGGGTTTCAATTGTGAAATGGTGAGATGGCCTTTTTATTTTTTTTTTTGTATCTGGCATTACCTTTAGCCGTGTCTTCAATTAGTGATAATAATATAAATGATGCGAATGAGTTTTTCACATTAAAGTTTTTGACAGCTTGATGCGGGTATGCTGTTACAGCCAATGGCTAATTGACAGTGCGATTGGCCTTCAGCAAAGTCGACCAGGCTAAAAGTCAGGCAGGCAGGCAGCCAGGCTGGCAGAAAGTCAGAAATTCAGACAGCTCTCTGTTTCTCTCATGATCGAGCTTTTGCTTCGTTTGTGTTTTATTTAATGGATTCGCTTGTTTTTAAAAACCGCAATCCCAAAACTGTCAAATTGACAGAAAAAGCAACAACAGTGGACTAACAAAAAAAATAAACTTCCAACCAATTTTCGTTGAAGTAAATTGTAAGCCTGGCTACAAATTTGTTGCCAAGCCAAACAAAAGGCCAACAAATCACCGGTAACTGAAAATGGTTTTAAAATATTTATATTTGCTTAAGTAACTTTTTTTGTGCAAAAACGAGAAAATGTACCGAAAAAAAAAATATATATTTTATAAAAATCTGATATGAAAATGTGCAATAGATGTTAAAAATAACAATAAGAAAAATTTGACAAAAAATTTTATTAAGCTAAAATCACAGTTTGACTAAATGTGAACTGTGGAATTTTTTCCAGAATTTTAAAGAAAGTATCGGCTACCTTTCTAATGCATGTACACCACTAAATACACTTCTCAAACTGTTTTGAATATATTTGAACAATATATTTTCAATTATTGTGCCACTGTGCTAACTGCGTACTGAAAATGAAAACTAAACACAATTAAAACTAACGAACCTGGCAAAATTTGCACAAAATAAATTTTGTTTTAAATGTTATGAGGCTCATATTGAGCGCTTGGGGTTGTCAGTAAAACTGAGTGTGTGTGTGTGTGTGTGTGGGGGGGGGGGGGGATGATGGAAGGTCATTGGTTGGGTTGAGCTGACGAAGCTGATGTTGCTGCATTTTCCTGTTGGTTCTAGTTGATTTAATTAAATGCATTTGAATGCAAATGCCTGGCAATGCGTAGAGCCGGCTCTCCATCTCTCTCTCTCTCTCTTTCGCCCTTTCTCGCTCTCCGAAAAACCATCAGCACATGCGGTTTACATACTTTAACATAAATGTTTTGATATTTAGGTATGTATGTGTTGGCATATGCAAAGCATAGAATTACAAACACATACATATACATTTGTATATACTATACAGTTAGTTGTAACTAAAACAAAAACGGAAATGCTGAGCTTATGCTACTGACAGCGCCCTCTGGTGTTATTTTATGGCAAAATATATTTAGGCAGCAGCCAAAGACACCGACGAGAGGGGTTAGGCAATGGAGATTGCCATATTTTCATAATACATACTCAGTGCATATATAGATATAGAAGTACTACTCTTCACATATGTATATGTATACGTATATGTGTATGTGTATATGTGTATGTGTGTCGTAAACTCGCTGCGGGCCACATTTAATCAAAAATGGCAATGTTATCAACGACACTGCACAGCTGTGTAGCCCTGCAGCAGTTCTTTAAACTAAAGCGTACATTTTGCTTTCAAACATGACTCATATTGTATTTTAGTTAAACTAGCACTTGAAAAAAATTTCTGATGCATTATTTTCAACTTTTTTTGTTCGAAATTTTAATTGGCAAAAGAAGTAAAATGAAAATCATGTTTTTTGCATGAATTCAAAAACATTTGGTTTCCATTAAATAATTTATTATCAACATTTATTTGATTTCAATCACTTTTGCTTTTTAAAATGTTGAAGTTATGTTTCAATATTATTTTATATCAATCTAAGCAATTTATGTGTTGAAAATATTATTGAATCAATTTTTTATTATTTGTTTTAGCTGGTTTATTAGAAGTTTAATTGGCCAACAGGCAATTAAGCGCAGTTTTGGTTAGCTTACTGATTTTAAATCAAATTTATTTAATTGAAAACTAAACTTTTGACACATGCTAACTAATTGGTAAAAAAAATCCTCGAACATAAATGTGTTGACCGTGAAAAGACCTAAAAATAGGTCAAATAAATAATCAAACCTGAAAAAGTCATAATTTACTTTATTCAAAATTAATTAATTAAATTAAAAATGATGCAACTTGACAAAATAAACATTTTTAAACATCGTATATATTTTTTTATTTGTAGTAAAAATCCATTTTGTAACCAAGAGATAAGCAATAAGTTGACAACTTGCATAGGGGAACTTAGTTGAGAGTGAGTAGAATCAAATTTTGATTGAATATTCAATAACTAGATAACTCTATCGATGCATTCTGTAGAACGTTGTCGGTTCATGAAGCATGGCATAACTAATTGAATACATAATTTACAATTAAGTACGTAAGCTACTTTAATATTTATGTGTATAAATGGGCAAGGCAAGAGGCAAGAGAGACAGATAGCCAGACAGCCAGACAGAGAGGGAATCTCGCAGATGGCAAGCTGCGTTGTTGGAATGGGCGTTATGGTCGTCCATTATCGACCATCACTTGTGCCAACTGCAATAAATGTCAATTATTCATGAATTTTCAATAACTTTAGTCAAGGCAAAATAGAAAAGTTTTTTTTTTGCCTCGTCGATGTCGTTCTCAATCTCGTTGTCGTTGTCTGAGCTTGAAAAACTTTTTAATAATATGTAAATATGGCCAATAGAGAGAATCACAGAGCAGCAGAAAGAGCGAAAGAGAGAGAGAGATAGAAGTAGAACGGGCGTTAACTAAGAAGCACAGAAGAAAATATGATGCCAAACAATATGAAAAGAGAATTTACTTGAGCGGCAGAAGAACATTGAGTAATATTGAGGAGGAGGGAGGGAGGGAGGAAGGGAGGTGAAAGCTGGCTGTCCAGACGACAACGCAAACAAGGAACGTGCTCTCAAGCATAGCTATAATGGTGAATAATTAACAGTTATTAATAATGACAAAAGCAGCTGCCACCGAAGCTGGCACACAAAAACTGTAGCATACTTTTAGGGTGGAGGGGGGGGGGTGGGGGAGATATGGCAATGGGTAGAATTTGTGTGCGCTGCTTTTTGATTTAAAATTCACCGCCAATAATAATAAAAATAAATCATTCGCACACAGCACAAGGACAGCATTACGTATACGCAATGTACTTGCAACTTTTGTTTTGGGAGCGTGCGGTGCAAAACTTTCTTTGACTCTTGCTTAATAATTTCGCTATAATTTATGAGCATCAAGCGACCGCGTAGCTTGTGACTTTAGCTTGATTATTGGATTTTCGTAGTCGTCGTTGTCGTTGTCCTAGCTCCATGTCCACAGACAATTTAAACTTTATGCCAAAACGTTCTTGAATGCTTAATTAGTTGTTGAGAAACATCAGCAGAAGCACCCCGAAAAGTAGGCGGGCATTCGGCGTTTCATGTTTATGTTTTGCTGTGTTTTGTATTTTTTGCGAAAGTTTCTTTTAGGCTAACGATTTAATTTGTTTGCCCATTTATCGTGGGAGTTGGCTTACGAAACATATTTTTCATTTAATTGACAATGTTGTATTTGATGCTTTGCTTTAGTCTATTATTAGATTGTTTTGGGGAGACGACCGAATAAGTTAATAAGTTAACCAGCTCTTAATGTATTTAAGATTATTTTTGTATGCAGCGATAAGTAATAAGAAGTTTATCTCAAGAGATTATAAAACAGTATTTATTGGAATTTAATATTCCAAAGTACTTGAAAACGCTTGATTCATGTTTTGAATCGTGTTTGTGGCATCTTCAAATACATCTATATGTTGTATATATATATGCATGTATGTATGTCTATGCCATTCATCCCTGTTCAAAACCTAATACATCTGCCACAGTGCGCTCGGTGAGGCATAACAAAGCGGCAAGAGGCAACCAGTTACCATCGTTCAACCTGCTCGAACAACAACAACAACAAGGCAGAGGGTCTTATCCCCTTGCCAATCCTCAATCGATGTACCCCAAACCTTTCACCTTTGTAAGGCGCTGGCAACAACTGCGCCCACATTAAACTCAATAAAATAAATGTGCAGCCATAAATTACACAAAGTGCGTCAGTTACACACACACCGAAACGCTCCTTCCCTCTCTCCCTCTCCTACACCTTCTTCATATCTAACAGCTGCTGCTGCTGCGCCCCCCAAAAGCCGACTATGCAAAATCGACAAGTGCCACAATTTTTTATGCAAAATAATCCTTTGGTTGGGTCCATTGATGAATTATAGCAAATTAATTTTACACTAAAAAGCGACAAAGCTAGGCACAATGACAGCCTAACACACACACCACCCACCCTCCTCCCTACCCACAAATGGTACTCTTATCAAACCATTTGCATGGCTGACGTTGCCTAGGCAAACAGTTTAACCATATCAAATTCAAATTCGCATAAATTTTGGAAGCATCGCAGGGTTTGGGGAAAATGTACAAAAATCGATTCCCAACAGGAAGTGAGAACAGAGCTCCATTTTTTTTTTTTTTTTTTTTGCTGTATGTGGGGCGACACAGATGAGTTGTGGGCTTTTTAACCATAAGAGAGAAAAAAAGAAAATAGCAAACTCAAACCAAAGTCAAATCGATTATTATTTTATCGTCTGGCGGTTGTAGGCATTGTAAGCGACACACACGTTCCGCTCAGAGGGTTGTAAAAATAAATTTAAATGTACCAGCAAAATGTATCAAAAATTGAATATACTCATACATATATATATATATATGTTTTGCATAGTCTTTTGGCAAAATACAAAAAAAAAAGAACATAGTGTGCATGTCGAATTTGGTACGTGACTGTTGATTGTTAGAGCTGTTGCTTTTATTGAGTGAAAATTCATGAAAATTTTTTCCTTTTTTTGGTTTAGTTCTTGATAAATGGAAAGATGGATGGCAGAGGAAATGAAGAACGAACGAAAGCATAGGCAAATAATCGAATGACTTAAAATGTGTAGGAAATAAAACAATTTAAATATTTGTGTATTCTTTCAAGCAATACTTTTTTTCTTCTTCATTACACTGCTATAATTTTATTTGACAAAATGAATTTCGATCTTTAACTTATTTGTGTGTCACACACTCGTCGAGAATACGACCCGTTGAAACAGTATATTGGACAAAAGATAATGCCGTTACAATGACTGTCACAAAGTAATCAAAAGCAAATTCACGATCACAGGTTGTATCCAAAACAATAATATTTTGCAATGGTTCCAATTTCTGATGCACTATCAAGGAAGTTAGCTAGAAAACAAACCAATCGACTTATTATAAACAATTAAAGTATTTAGTAACTAACTTAACCCACCTCGTTGTTAAGCACCTTGAGCGTATAATCTTGTGGATATGCTGCCTTTTGGGTATACAAAACATTAATGAGTACAATTTGTTGTTGTAAAGTCAACTCCTCGCTGCGTAATCGATCCGTGCATAAACCAATAATGAACACATTGAGAATTGGTACAATGGCTGGACCGAGACAACCATCTGCCATTATATACACTTTATTCTCGATCTCATCGACTGCATAGACAATGCACTCAAGCATTAAAGTCATGTTGAATATGCTGGTGAATATGGTAAAGTAGATGGCTGACGGTAGCCAGGCAATATTCGTGTTAATACAACGATGCAGACTATTGATACGCAGATGAAGTTTAAACAGCCATAAGAGACGACGATGATAGCGACCAGATATAAAACTTTTCGTTTGATGAGACTCGATAAAGCGTTGCAGAAAGTAGGCCAAATTCCGATACCAATTACTCAAAATCAGTTGATAGATAAAGTACGCGAAGCTACAATACTCCAAGAGCAGCCAATAGAAGTAGTTCATCCAGAGAAAGTATGGCTTGTGCCACATTGAATCCAACATTATGTAGACCAAAAACAGCTTGAAGCAGTAAACACCAAGCAGACGCATTTCACAATGATAGATCATGCCAAATTTGCGTTCGATTGTTCGAGTTACGTCAAAGATCTCGTTGACCAAATGCATTATCAGTTTGCGATCCTCCTGCGAATGCAAAAATATCACAATGCGACGCACCACATAGATACAAAATACCTGCATGACGAGGCCAACTAGAAAATTCTGTCCACCGCTATCCTCGACACGAAACAGATTTATCCATACCACAAAGCCAAGTACCATATAATTCACTGAATCACTTAGAAATATCAAAAACTTGAGAGTCACAATTATTTTCGATGTGATGCGATTATATTGTATGTTTTCCATTCGCCTATGCTGAGCGTTATAGCGTAGCTTAAAGAAATGACAGCTACGCGCAATGCCGTACAGCAGCCAGGCGCTACACTGAAAGAAACGTCGATATATAGCCTGAGCTGGTCCACTACGCAGCAATCGTATGTCCTCTGTATTCCACATGACGGCCAGGCAATGAATGTGGTTCAGTTCGTTCAGTGGTGGAGTTCATTTCGAGTTTGAGTTTTGGTTATTTATGTGCTGACCATTAACAGGCGAATTAATCGAAATGACCTAGGCCCAAACATATTTATCATTCAGTGGAGGTCAATGAGAGGAAATCGATATGTAGTGAAAGAGAGTAATACTGAAAGAGAGTAATACTGAGCTTAAAGTTCAGCTATTGAATATTATTGTTTAAATCGTATGTTTCTTGAACCCCTTACACCTGCACACCAATTCACTCACCCTGTGTAACCCCTTTCGAATGCAAATTATACACACAGTTGGACTCAAAAATATGTGGCTGAAAAGAAAACTCTCATGGTGAAGTGAACCGCATACACACACACACACACATAGATACAGATGTAAGTGAGAGACGGTTCAATGTACCAAAATTAGAGGCAGAGGCACAAAACAGACAGGGGGAGTACCCGACTCTTGAGCATCCCAGCCGTGTGTAAAATACTTTGGCAGTGCTATTTTCCCCAATGCGAAATGCGAGTGCCGGAAAATGCAACTCTCTAACGTTCACCGCGTTATTCGTGTTCTTGTTGTTGTTGTTTATGCATATACAAATAAAAAATAAAAAAATGCTGCGCGCTGAGCCGTTGCCTAGACAACAACAACAACAACAAGAAAAAACACATACAGACAGAAAGGTAAACACAAACCCACTCGAACCATCGCAAACCCATGCAGTCTAAGCCGACTGCCTCATTACGCACGGTACGGGTTTAAATCGTAAAAATATATATAAATATATATACATATATATATATAGTATACATATATATATATATATATATAGTATACATATATATATATATATATAGTATACATATATATATATATATGTGTGTGTATTTGACTGTAGTACTTGTTTCTATGATGTCGTTTTTGCATTCATATGAAGTATGTGAATATGAAAAATGCTTCTCCAAATTCAAATGTTTCAATGAAATGAAAAACCTTAATGAATCCACGTTCGTACAATCGGCACACTTCATCCTGCAAAAGGCTTTAGAGTGTGGGTTGGCTGTCTGGACGGGGCCACATACTTGAATACACTGTTATTCAACTAACAGTGGGTGTGCCTGATTCATGTTTTGTATTTGAATGATGTAGGATGCCAAAACTAAGCTTTAAAGAACATACATACATACATAAAATCATAGAGCTTAAAAAATATTACGTAAACATGAGTACATCTTAAAAAACATAATATGAGTGTAGCAACATTAAAAAATAATTCTTGGGACTTTTCTAAACTTTTATATATTTTTTTATGGGTTTATCCGATGCTTATTATTAAATGTAAATATTTTAGAGGTTACATTGTTAACTCTTTGAATATTGGTCTCATAGCTTTTCGCTTTTAAATGCTTATCAGAATAATATTATTAAATTTAAAATACTTGCATTAATGTTTCAAGAATATTAAATCACTAAGGTAAAATTATTAAGCTGTAAGAATTTTAGATATTTTGCTAAACAATTTATAAACTCTCTCGAGTTATTTATGTATCAATTAAAGAACATTTCAATTCGCCCCGTCCAGCCGCTGTTAAAGTGCATTTCAACTAATAATTTGGGAGTTGCATTCGCAGACAGACAGACAGACAGCTGTTTTGTGTGCCGTTGACGACAACGACGATGACGACGACGACTATGGAGAGATTGCAGTTATGACACTCTAAGCGCACTTTGTATGGCAAGCAACCCCCTTTGGGCAAAAAATGGGTTTGATGGAAAGAGAACAGCCATCACAGACATAAGCTCTGCATTCAACGTCAAATGAATTACGCGGGTTTGTGTGTGGGGTTGCGTTGGGTGATTAAATGCTTTTTACCCCACCCCTCTCCACCCACGTCCCTTTGTCATGTTTTCGGCATTCATTCAGTTTCAGATTCTCTTTCGTTCTTACCGCAATATGGCTGCCCCCATGCTTACCACCTCCCTCCCTCCTCCACCCAATTCATTGTAACTTTTATTTTTTGTGCATTTATAACTCGTTTTCTCAAAAATTGGGGTTGACGTAGTCGCAGTTACTTTCAGAGGCTTCACTGTAATGGTGCTGCCTGCTGCTGCTGCTACTATTTGTCTGTTTCGGAAAAGTTGTAAGCACTTTCTCAAGTACTTGCATAGACAATGGTCTTTAAATAACAAAAGAACAGACGACGTTGCCAAATTGTTAAAAGTAGGCTAATAACTGAGGGTACACCAGTATTGAAATGTATAAAATGCGAACTCTGATAAATGCACACTGTACTCTTTTTAGCGCATAACAATAAATTCCAAAAGTTTAAGACATAAGCAGTCATTTTTTTTGGATCGCCTACATGCTTTATTACAAAATATTGCTTAATAATCATTTTCACATATATTATAATAGCAATGAAAAACTAACACGATGCAATTTGAATGCATTTGGAGCTTTGTAAAATATAAATGCAAAAAACAACACATCGATAAAATTGACCTAACATTAAAAGAAAAATAAAAATGGTTTGGGTGTGAATACTAAATGTTGATGAAGATTTAAACAATTTTAAGTTTTCTTATATTTGTAATCTATACACAAAAGAACGACAATGAGCCGTCAATAGCCGCCACTTTTCGATATCGAAAAACGCAACGGGTATTGAGAGCTCTTGGGAATGGAACAAGCGGAAAAAGTACCGGTTCTGCTTTGTCAACTCTCTCTCAAAGTGTGCGATGCGTGAAACAACAATAGTGAACGACAATAAAGTAAATGAGTAAATCAATGCAAGCTCAAATTAATTATTGATCAACGTTGGTTATAATAAACGCAAAAAAAAAATTTAGTTGGAACACTTCTACAAATTACAATTAATATTTAGTCAATAAAATTAACAAGTGCAATGAAGTTATAATATTTATGAAATGTGTATTAGTTTTAAGCACTTTTTTCACTTCACTTTCACACATTTAACAATCAAATTTTACATTTTAAATTATTTTTATAATACTTACTATAAAGTAATTCATTAAATGAACATAAACATAATTATGTACGTTGAACTGAACTGAAACCAAACAACTTCTTCGATTGATGAATTAAAATGTAAAAAAAAATAACTAAAACGTTTATTCAACGCACATATTTCATTATATGTGTACACAATTTCTGTTGAAATTATATCCAGTGTGAGTGTATGCATTGATGCTCACATAAAACGAAAAAGCGTATTTACAGTTATAAGAATATAAATGTATTGGAAGACAAAAAAATACGCTAATATGTTTCTGAGCGTATGTCGCACTTTTCGAGTTCATATGTTGGTTCGTAATCAACCTTCAAATGAAGCACTTCGTTTTTATATTTTAAATAAATAAATCATAAATATTATTATCACTTTTAAACCTCCCATAATCTTTTTCATCAATTTCCAACTTCTTAAATTGTACGGCCTAACACTTTACCGGTTCAGTTACAACTATTCTCCATACTTATGGTAGTGATGCGCTTATATTACGATATACTATCGATATTTACAACTTAATATCGAAAGTTTTATTCGATAGTCTTTGATATTAGCAAAGACAATATCACGATAAAAAAAAAGTTACTAGCTGAACGTAGCTCGTGGGGAAAGAGTGCGATTCGTGAGACGCAGATTAGTTGTTGCTATACATACATACATACTTCATTTTGCTGTGTGTGGTGAGAGTTGTCAATTTTCGACTTTGGTTCTATGTGCTTGCTAATGCCTAATACATATGTATAGCAACAACTAATCTGCGTCTCACGCATCGCACTCTTTCTTCAGGAGATACATTTAGAGCGGAACTTTTTAAATAAGAAGAAGAGATTTCTATTTTCCTGTCTTGTATTATTTGATAATCGTTGGAAGAACGTAAGAATGTAATTTACTCGATGAATTGAATTTACTCAAAATGGTACTATCGATATTTTTGTTACATGATCGATATCTGGAAAGTCAAATCTTATGTAAATGTAAATACACACATATATATACATCGTGTTTCTTTATTCCAATTGAATATGTTACTAGAACAATTGGCACTTTTGTTCTTTTATTTTCTGCAATATTATCCAGCATTTAAAATTTGCAATTCATAAAGTGTAACCTTTTAAGAACCATTGGCAAAACAACAACCAATCACCGAAAAAAACATACAACAAATATATAGCTAAAAGTGAGCTTCAAGGCTAATTTCAAATCAAGTCATGACCTTCATTATCCACGAACACACACACAGACAGAGCAGCAGAATTGGCAAAAGACAGCCAATATATACTATATACATATTATATAGAATTTTATGGAAAAATAGCTGCTGGCTATTTGTGCAAAATCAACAGCAGGCAGCAAAGCATCGCACCGCACCGCACAGCACAGACAAAAACGAAAACAAGATAAATTTTATAAAATATAGTAGCACAAAAAAGCGGAGCAGGCGAAACGAAAAAAATATGGTTTATTAAATATTTGAAGCTGGAGGCAATGTTCAAAGCAAACACACACATGCCAAGTGTGGAGCTGCTTTACGTAAGTGGAATACGTGGCAAGTATGAGTAATTGAATTTAAAGCGTTGCAACATTCAATAACAAAAAACTGAAAACTGCTAATGACTTTGTGGCAGTCAGCTTGCACAAAAAGACAGTATCCAGTATATGCCACAGTATCGACTTCGTTAAAAAAACGCCTGCCACTTGAGACAGTCTAAGAGGAATTTTGCGGAAAAATGGCATTTAATATTTTTCGCATCTTGAACTTCATCAGAACCACTCAAAGGATCAATGACAGGCGTTTCTAATCCTGCCTATGCCGTTGCCTAGCCCTTAAAGTGGCTAAAGAGCTAGCAGATTGTATATTATAGCCAGTTATTTGCAGTGAATCCAAATCCACATCCAAATCATCATCCTGATAATTGTAGTGTGTCACTGGCAAAGCTTCCATAAATAGGACAACCTTAAGGATCAGCCAAGTGACGAGTCCCATTAGCCAACCGCAGACTGCACCGAAAGCAATGCATGTTGCTGTCTTGATCAACAGTCCATAATCGGCGTGTAAGTGATGATTGAAGACGATCAATTGCTTTTGAAAATACTCTTGGAAATCCATTTGAATGCGGTAATTTTAACAATAATTTTTATGCCTAGTAAGGGTATATATAAATATTTTTTTTCTGACTATAAATGAAAAGAAATATCTCAGCAGTTGAAAGTTATTATTCAACATAGTTTCTTTGACTTTTCTATATATATCATTTTTAAATCTATATTCAAACAGTGACAAAATGATGTTAAATACAATTGAAATCGTCTGTATTTATGTGATTCAACCCATAATAGATCTTTTGGCTTGTTTGCTACACGATGTACACTTTTTGGCTGCTTCTAGCTGCCCTTTCGTTTATTGGAGTGCTTGTCGGGCTGGGCATGGGTATTGCCACAGTCATTTGGTACAAGTATGGATGCGGCGAGGAGCCAGGAGAGAAAGAATTAAAGGAACTGGTCAAGGAACGCAACTTAAAAACTGAACAGGATAAGAATGAATAAGTGAGATGATAAGGTATAAGCTTCCCAAGAAAGTTGAAGAAACATAATCTTCGTTTCATTTTAAAGACTCTTGTGTAATAGAAGCAATGAACTCTGTAGCTTTCTCTAAGCAGTTAAAGATCTTAATAAGCATTGATACATCTGACAAATCATCGCTACCAACACACACACACAGAGATGTCAACCGTTTGATACATATAAATATATATTTTTTTTTTGCCAGCTTGCTCAAATGTGTGCACTTGAAAAACATAACGCTGAAAAAATTGCAAAGTCAATAAAACGATATTTGACATGCACAAATAGAGACAGCGAGGGCTGCTATAAAGACAAAAAAAATACATATAAAAGTGAAGGAATTTTTTAACCTGTCAGACAAGTGATACATTTTTTTTTTTTAAATACTTTTAGGTTGAGTGTTTTTCCTCAAGAAATTTAAAGGTGAATATAACATTTAAATTTGTCTAAATGACAATCCGTAAAAGATTTCACAACGCTTAAAATAAAACAAAAATAATGAATAGAATAATAAATAGAATTATTCCTTGTGCCGATCTCAAATGTTGTTTAAAGTAGATTATGTGCCGTAATGAGAATATATATATATATTTTTTATAAAAGTTCATATTAAATTCCAAAGATTATGTAAATAACATAACATAGTCTTTAATTAAATATTGCACAATAACCTACCTACTTGTTGCATTTAAATATACAAAAATGTTAAATAATACATAAATATATTTTTAAATGTTTGTTTTTACATAAATATATATATGTATTAAGTCTTTTTGTCGTTTAACTGTAGCATTAATTTTCAAATACCCTTTTACGGCAGAAAAACAAAAACTCAGTAGCCAAATGTACTCAAATTATTCGCTAAGCACATTTTAATTTCCCTCAGGATATTCAAACCAAATATGCAGTCAGACCAGGAGACCAAAAGGAGAACCGAAACACACACAAAACTAAATTAAGGCAAAATTTTTCGGCGCTCACCCAAAGGATGTCATTTTGCCAAAACGCAGAAGAGTATTTGTCAACAAAAAAAAAAAAAAAAAAGCGAAAGAAGAAAAGTAAAACAGCAAAGCAGGCTGGCCGGGTCAAAGGACACCGTCTAAGTGGCATGCAGTTGGCTCAAGGCATAAAGACAATTTAAGGGCGAACAGTTCATAAACAGGGCGAGCTCGATGAAATGAAAAACGACAGCGCCGAGAGTAACCAAAAAAAAAACCAACCGAAATAAAATTTATTTTGGTAAGAAAATTGCGTGACACAAGACGCAAGAAGAAGATAGTATAAGGCACTGTAAATGGCACTGAGCCAATGGCATCCACAAGTATATTAAAATGTTGTGACTACCCCCTAGTAAGACATCCGCTGAGAGAGGATAGTAAAACAAGAAGATGAGAACAAGAAGAAGAAGATGGAGTTTTCATCGTCGGAGAATAAAGGAAATGATTGGTTTTGGGCGACATTTTTCGTTGATGTCGTCGTCGTCTGGCCCAGCGAAGCAACAAATAGCCTTGCTCTGCAAATTGTTGCAAAAAAAAAATGATGAAGAAACCAACAACAAATGGCCAAAGTTTTAGCGACTCGAACAAACTTTGAACTGCAATGCAAAAACGCAACGTCAACAACAACAACAAAAACAACAACAACAGTAGGGAAAATTAAGTTTCTGCGCCGCTGCATTGGCAAAGGAATGGAAAGGAAAGGACACCAAAGTGGTCGTCGTAGTCGTCATCACCATCGTTGCCGCCAGACGCGGTCAAATTAAAAGCGCATTGCAAACAGAGTTAGCATTGTAAATGCTGATATAGACAGGCTATGGAAATACCCTAACTCTCAAACCTAAATATTATCCCATATAGATTTAAAGTTACATTTTGTCGTTAGGTAAAAGCAAATCCATGAAATCCATTTAATATTCATATAATATTTAAAAATGTATCAATGTATTATCATAGACATTCAAAACAAATATGTCCCAGGTAAAAGCAAATCCATTAAATCGTTTTAATATTCAAATATTATTTAAAAATGTATTGATGTATTATCATACATGTTCAAAACATATATGTCCCAAATAAAAAGTTATATTCTAATAAGTAACGCGGAAAATTTTATGTTTCAAGTTGCTCAGCTTTACAGAAAGGTATTTTTTTTATATAATATGATATCCGCTTTCTACCAAGTTCAATATACCCATAACATATCCAATTTGACATCAAAAGAAACGCAGTTCTTTTGGCACGACTAATGCAAAGCGGCGACGAGGACGACGACAACGATAACGGCTGCCCTTTTTATTGCATACTTTTAGGCCGCAGGTGCAGCTTGTGCTGAGTTCTTAGAGTCCTTGGTTCTTAAATCGCGAATACTGTGGCAGTATTTGCTCTATTTGTTGACATCGTCTACAACGTCGTAAAGCGTTCTACTCTACTCTCGTTCCATCTCGATGTCGTCAATGTTGCCAACTTGACGGTTTTTATTGCTTTTCCCAACCCTCCATGCAGCCACTCCATACAGCCTTATCTACTTTAGGCCGCTGTCATACGTTTCGTATGCGTGTTTTTCACTCCCTTTCATATATATATATATATTTATATATATGAGTTTGTGTGTGTATGCACGTCTTTGCATTAATTTTCAAATATTTTTGTGCCGTTTGTTGGCTTTTGTGTATTGCTTTTGACTTGGCTGTGGCAAATTTATTTATAGGTTTCGATAGGCATCTTTCATTGTTGTTCTTTGTCGTTGTAATTGTTTGTTATTGTTGTTATTGTTGTTATTGTGCCGTGCAAATGCACCTCAGGGGTTGTTTGTGCTCAAAGAAAGCCTTTGTGTGGCAAAGCGCAGCCATTAAGGCTTTGTTATTGCTACGAATAGTTCTAGTTTAATAGCAATGAATATTAAGCTTTGCACAGAGTATCTCTAAAGTAATTGTTTGTATATTCAAATTTAGTCTTAGATATATATGATTCTGGAAACCCGGTATGTTTAGGCATTGTTCATACTTTTATGTGTCCTTTAATAATATTTATAAATTTTTTTTAAAGCACAAATCAAGCAGAAATATTTAACTCAATTATTATTTCATTGAGGCCCAACATTTCGATCTTCACTGATTGCAATAAATAAATCGAAACGTTGTTTGCCAATTATCTTTAGCAATTTCGATTAAACAGATCCCCAACCAACTCGATCTGAACCACAATTTTACGACGAACAGGATTTTGTAATATTAATATTAATATTGCTCGTATTATAATGAAATTGTTGCCTTTTGTTTTCTTTTCTTTTAATATTTTAATTCTTGGAAGCTCTTTGATTTCGTTCTTATCAACTATTAAGAGCTGTCAACCATTATTTCTTTATGCCTTTTATTTTGTTATTTATCAACTTATTTCTCCAGCGTGCAGTAAACAAGTGAAAGAACAAAACGACTGTTTACTACTCTGATACTGAATAGCAGCCAGAAAACTCCTAAGTTGATCTTTCAATAAGGTTGCCAACAATCTTTTTTAGCACTTTTCGATTATCAGTTTTCTAGACAGCGGGACATAAAAAATGACTGCCATTTTGAGAAAACAGTATACTCTTCTCATATCGGTAACAGTGTATAAAATGTGACAGGCAGTCACAACAACAACAACAACAGTGGCAGTCGTTGTCGCCGCATTGCTGCCACTAACAACACAATCCATCTCAATCACAAAGCCAACGCGACCAGACAGAGGCGCATACACCACATTTCACACATACACACACATACGTACAAATATAAAGTCATTGAGGCAGTCAGTCAGTCAGTCAGTTCGTTCGTTCGTCCATCCATCCGTCTGTCATTCAGCAATAATACCACAAACCGAAAATGCCTCAACTTCATTGCAAGCCGGCAAGCGATCTCTCCAAAAACCCAGAGCCAGACACAACCCAAACCAAACCCGAGAACAGAACCAAAAGCAGAATTCAGAACCCATGAAAAAACAGTTCCCCAGACATCGGCTTACCAACCACATTTGTCATTTAAGCTCAGCCAAATGTAATATGAAAATCGGCATGAGTGAAAATGTCAACGTGTGCAACGTGTGGGGTAACAACAGTCAGTAAGTATTGAGGGAGCAGCGGCAGTGGGTTGAGTGGGTGCTGTTGGTGGTTTTCGCGACACCGTCGCAATGTTGTGGAATTTCGTGTCAAGCTAATTTCCTTTGGGTGCAACGTTGGTTGGTTGGTTTGCCTGACTGAATGCCAGCTTGACTTTTCGTTCGTTCGTTCGTTCGTTGAATCAATTCACCTGCATGCATAAAATATTTTTCGTTGAACAAAATAATACAAAAACAAAAAAAACCGAGAGCGAAAAATATTCAAACATTGCATATTTTATAGTTTATTGACTGCTGCTGTTTGCTGTTGTTGTTGTTCTTGTTTTTTGATGGCATCCCACATTCCATCTTTTTAACTTGTCAACTTTGTTGTGTGCCTCAGGTTGTGCAGTTGTCGTTGTTGTTATTGTTGTTGTTCTTGACTGCCCTTTTGGCAATTTACGTTGCGCAGTTGACACAAAATGAGCGCCATGTAGGTCGTCCCAGTTGTATACATTCCCCCCACCCCCCCTCCGCTCCCATCACGCCACTATGTCCCTAACCAACTTCTCTGTGTCTCTCTGTTTGTGTGTTCCATTTGCTATTTACCACCTTGACTTGTTTGCCAATTGCAGCTGTAGCAACGTTTTTCAGCGCTACGTGTCGCTACATTTGGGAATTGTTTTCTTCGTGTGCAAACAAATACTTATATACACACATATATATATTTTATATTGTATATATATATCGCATATATCTATACATATATATTATGAAGGGCGGGTGTATCGGGTGGGTGCAATTTACATGCATTGCGTTCATGGAATGTGTTATTAAAATTTATGTGCGAAAAAGGTGTTGAAATGCGGGGCTACCAACAACAACAGCAACAACAACAACAACAATAGCAGCAGAAACAACGGACATGGGAAACGAATCCCGAGCTCCCAAAACGACAACAGAAAAACAACGAAATATATTTACCTTACATACACATATACATTTACAACAATATGTTTCTGCAGAACATGTGGGTTTTTTTTTTTCGATGTGAAATGCTCTGGAACACAGGTAAATGCTCAGTTGAAGGGGCGGTTAGGAAGAAAATAATAAATAGAAGAAAGAGTTTGTTGTACAGTTTTTATATAATGTAAAAAACCTAATTGAATGTAACTAAACTCTTTGCATTAAAAGTAAATTAAGTTTATGTAATATAATTATTTATTATTATATTATTTTTGATGCATTTGATCATTTAATTCTTACAATGCTGGTATTTATTTTATCTATTTCTTTCTTTATTTTATTTTTGTTAACATGATATTATTTGTATACTTTTTAAAATTCATTGTTATATACATTTGTAAATTGATATCATACTATCTGTTTTTTCAATAAAATATTTAAGAAATATTTTCTTTATTTCACTAAAATTTTTTTAATGATATAACTTTAAGAATCTTAATTGCTTTAGGTTTTCTTTAAATAACATAAACATAAGAAGTAGGTAAACCATTATTTGAACACGCTACGCCAAAGTAAGAAGTAAATAAATATGCTTGACGTTAAAACCAAATATTGCGCATACGCTGAGTTGTCCAAGGATTTCTGTCATGCAATAAAACGGCCCCAGAACTTCTGCATTCGAAATACCAAGGCTAAAAGCAGCAGCAGCAATGGCAGTAGCAGCAGCAGTGGCAGCTTTTACTGTTGTTTGAGTGCAACTCAAAAATAAATTGTTGTCGTTGCGAAGGGGTACGTTGAGTATTGGTAAGCAGCATGTGTATTTAATACCCTTACCTATTAAAGTTGTAAATACTTTTGCAATAAGTACATGCAAAGAGAAATTATCTAAGAACTTGGGGAATTTCATTTGCGTTTGCATTCTGCATAAAATTGCCTGCTGTTAAGTTTAAGCTGCCTTGGCTCACATTTACCTCCTCCTGCCGCCACTCGCCAAAAAAAAAATTGTATTTCTTAGCATTTGCTAAGCACCTCGAGGGGGTTGCTGCGGCTATTTGCGTGTCTGCATTTTTGCTTGTTGTTGCTGTTTGCTGTTGTTGCTGTGTTGTTGTCGTTGTCGTTCGCTGCAATTTTTCGAGTGGTGTAATTAAGAAAGCAAAAAGCGAAAGCTCGAGGGTCGTGCAACGAGCCAAGGAAACGTCACTTGAGCTTAGCCAAACAGAAAACTGAAAAGACCTTTCCCCAAGCAGCAGCAGCAGTAGCAGCGGTAGAGTGTCTTAAATAAAAAATATCATTAGCTGACAGTTTTGCAAGATGCAGACTGCAGCAATCAGTGCGGTTGGGCTCGTTCTACTCTACTTTGCTTATCAGCTCGACAACAGCAGGCGGCAATTGCCGCTCTATGTTAAACCAAAAGTTAAACTTGGCTTAGCAAACTTACACAAACACACACAAACTCACTTAGACAAGCACACACACACACGCACACATGCAGTATGTGTGTTTGTGAGATTTACACCTGCTGCATATTGTTGACGTGCCACATCAGTTGGCTGTTTTGAAATTATAAACCTTTTGACACCAACTGGTCGCAGCAGCTTTGAACTCTATGTCCCTCAACACTCAACACTCAGCAGCAGGATCAACGTTTCTCTATCTATCTCTCTCTCTCTGTCGCTCCCTGCCACTTGGCTGCTACTTTTTAGCAAAGCTGTCAGTGTCAAAGTGACTGTCAACATGCCATTCAAAATGAAAATTAATAACAATATGCAAACAGCAGCAGCAGCAACGATAACATTCACATTGCCACAGACAGCCACGCCCACATACTATATAGTCTATATATATATATATATTATGTTTGCATATGTTTGGATGTGTGTGTAAATGCAGGTGTAGCTTTTAGTTGGTTTCGCTTTTGGATAGCTGCCAGTTTTTAGTTGTTAATGCAAAATGTTGTCAAGTTCAACAATCGATGAAACTTTATGCAAAAGCAGTTTATATCCACATTTTCATAATGGAATTGGTGGTTTCTGTGGTTGCAACAACAAACATACTTTCAGAGTGTTTTTATTTTTATGATTCAATTGGATTTAAGCAATTATAAATTACGGTTATTCTTTTTCAATATCAACTTAAAACCTATGAAAGTTTGTTGATAATATTTCTTACATTTGGGTTTTAAATTTAATAGCAATGAAAAAACTATTAATTAATTTAATAATTGCAATCAGAGAAGGCCACATCCAGCTCAACAGAGGATTAAATTCTTATTGCTTTTAGTTATTTTACAATGTTGACAAACTAATCAATAAAATATAAAATAAATCCATTTAAGCTTTTACTCTTTTTTTTATTGAATATTAAATTCTGTTATGTATATGCCTTTATATATAATTGTTGCAGTATTTTATTTTACTTAATTTCTTAACCCATTTTCTGTGGTGCTTTTCTTATGCAACCGAAGCTTGAAACTGACCTTGTTAACATCTTTAGCTATCACTTGAAAGCCACAAGACGATTGCAGTTGGCTCTTTCCTAAGCTCAATTTGAGCCCAAGACCTATTACAACACTCTCTGCAATCTTACTGCCTCCCCCTCCCCCCTCTGACCACCCCCGCAAAGTGTTTTCGAGGACACACACCAAAAAAAAGAAGAAAAAATGCTTGGTTAGCACAAAACGTAAAACCGACAAATGTTCAACTAATTTCAAATTAAACTCTACAACGGCGAGGACGTTCAGCGCGATGCTGATGCCTCTCCTTGCCATCCCCTAACCATCGCTCAGGCATTGCACGTCCGTCGTTGTCCTGCGAAGGACCATCACGAACAATTTTTCAGCATTTAAACACTCAAGTGCCAAGCTAATAAACGATATTAGTGCCAAAGCTCATTTCAACAAATATTCGATGTGTGTGTGTGCCAGCAAGTATGTGTGTTGTGAGAGAGTGTGTGTGCCGCTGCTGCTGCTGGTGTGCAAACATTTTCCAAACAGTTACCAAATAAAAATGATTAGGAACGTGACTAAGAGTGCGAAAAATGTTATTTACTTAGCTGATGTGCGCTATGGGGCCCAGACACAACGACAACGTTGGGTTATGCACACACACACACACACACACATACGAGATACATGCATGCACATATACATTTATATGTGTGTGTGTGTTCACACACTAACATAAACTTTTGCGCTGTGTGGGTGAATGACAAAACTTTGCTGCATTGCGGCTGCCAACAAGAAGTATGAGAAATAAGTTAAATTTTCGAAGATCATGTGAATTAACTAAAAGATACTCCTTAGCATCTTCAAGATAAGAAAACAATCAATGGAAATAGGAATTAAAAGATTCAATTCGTGTGAAAAACTAATAATAAAATGTTATTTAGAAAAAATTAATAATGAAAATAATCTAAAATTTAACAATCAGCTTCAAATAAGAAGACTTAAGAGAAGATAATGAAACAATGATATAGTATTACATATGATGATAATAATAAGAGTTGAATTGCATGCATTAAAAGAAAGTCATAAATGAGCTCTCAAAACAACCAACTTACATATTATATACACATATCTAGGGTATAGAAACAAGTTTGGGCAGAGACTGCATAGTTTTTTTTTTTTGGGTGTTGAAAAAATACTTGAAAATTACATGAAAACTACGCACAGCAATGGCAATAAATGACAACACACACCCAGGGCACGCCCACTTTTGAATGTGAGGGCTGCTACCGCCTCAAACACTCAACACTCGGCACAAAATTTCATATCTTGGGGCTTTTACTCGAGTGTGTGCGAGTGTGTTGGTGTGTGTTGGTGTAAGGGTCTATTTTTTTCATCATCTTCTTTGCCACTTGCAAACTATTTTTAAACAATTTCTGGGTGCACGCAATGCCACTCCTCCAGCCGCCCCTCAACTCAGCCCACTCTTGGCCAAAAGGGAAATGGCGCTGATAAGAGTTTTGTAGTAGCGGCAAAAGCGGAAAAAACTGCGTCGTTATACAATATGCATGCACCAGTCGAGTGGGGAGCGAAAAAACGAAATGGATGGTTGCCTCTATGAGAGTGTGTGTAATATACGTGTCTGTGTGTGTGTGTGCTGTGCATATTTGCACAGTGTAAACTTTCAGCAGAAAGGAAGGGAAAGGAGAGCGAGCAAGCAAGCAAGCAAGTGCAAGATAGAGGGTACATTGTTTTTCTGGTACAGCTGCAGTTGCTGGAAAGTAGGCAAAACTATTTAAAGGCCAAAATTGAAATGCATTGCACTTTTTGGCCAAGGATTCAGTTGCAGCAGCATCAGCAGCAGCAGCAACAACAGATGCTTGTTTTATTTTCATATCCTGTGGTTCTCCAACTTCCTTCACATGCGTTCTCGCCTTGCTGGCAGGAAATGTTGATAAAAGTGTTGCATAACGACAAACGTCGTTCCATTTAAATCATTTATAGTTTACGATGCATGGCAATGTTCCTTCTTCTGTTTACAACTTTTGTGTAATTGATTGGAAATGATTGCAATGTGAGGAAGTGTTGTGAGAAACAAAATTTCTCGAAACAAGGCAACATCTCAAAGAAATAATTTTTAAAAATATTTATAGAGGAAAGTAAAAATTCGAAAGACTGGGCCTTTAAAGAAAATCCACTGGAAAGCCCAAGACTATCCAAAAATATTTGGAAAGTAAAATCAGTTAAATTATTTCAAGTTTCAGTAGAACAATTCTTTCGGCATCAGAAAACCTATGTTAATTCTATGGTTTACTATACTTCATATTTTTTTTAGTTTACTTCATTTTGTTGATTAGTTTGTCTTTACAGAAATAAACATTTAAAATGTCTTAAATATCATGTTATCCTCCTTTTTCCCATTTTCGTGTTAAGCATTTAAAACTTTTCTCACAACACTTGAAATCAAATGTTAAATGTGAATGAAGACAGCTTTGATGGACACCGAACTGAACCGAAGCTGTGGTTAAGAACAAGCACTTAAATTATAAAACACTGACCATTCCAAGTCGAAAGTTTGAACAAAAACTGTGAAATCAATGATACATGGCTACTTTTTGGCTAGTCGAGCAAAACTAAAACCGCAGAAGCTGAAAGGATTTTAGCATTTTGCCGACATCAACTAAAAATCTCTGAAATAAAATAATTTTTGTGTTTTGTTTTCGCTTATGCAATATTTAATTCATTTCCAACGTGGGCGTTGCCACAAAAAAAAATAAAAATATATATATATAAAAATAAAAGCCAAACTGTAAAAGCACAAATCCAAAGACAATTCAAAATCCTGTTGACTAAACATATGTAAGCCTGTTTTTTTATGTGTATGTGTGTGTCTGTTTGTATGTAGGTAGAATTAGTCTTAGCTACCATGCAACAACTGTGTCTGTATATATATATACTATATTTACTGAATTTCCTCTTTTGTGGTACTTTTGAGAATTTTCTCGACTGTGTATTTTACTGTGCTTACGTCAGCTGTTTGGCGTCGGAATCCGACCAGAAGTAAAATCCCAACCAAACAGCACATTAGTTAAGTATAAAATTTTAATAGTGGCCATCGCACCAAACCCAACAATTTTCTCCGGCCTTTCAGTTCAGTGACAACTTCCGGCAAAGCACACGACAGACTACACAGAGAGAGAAAGAGAGAGAGAGAGAGAGAGAGCAGGAGTGGCTAGCAAATTTGTGCAAATTTGGCTTGTGGCCAGAACTACTTTACAGTTGTGCGGGCAGTCGGTTTGAAATTGTTGTGAAATTTTAACTAATATCACAGACACAGACACAGTGGCGTGAGATTTTGTTGTTGCTGTTGATGTGGCAGTTGCAAAAGTACTTTAGACGTATCGTTCTTTTGGGTTGGGTTGGGTTGGGTAACTAAACAAAATAAACAAGCAATTTTTAGTACTATTGCAAGTAAATATTGTTAAAATAAATAAAATCAAAATAAATAACTATGAGCCGAAAAATACTAAGGGCTGTGTATGGCAAGTTATTACAATATTTATTTAAATAAATGCGAAATAAATATAAATATTACAAAAAGCAAAATAATCAATTTCAAACAGAATACAAAAAGACTTGGTAGACAAAGTAAAGATATAGGTTGAGGGAATGGATTAACTTCGTAAAAAAAACAGAACTAAAAATAATAAATATATGTTAATCGAATACTTTACTTAAGTTAATATCTCATTTTTGTATATTTAGATTTTTATATTAAAATCAATTAAAATAAAATAATAAGGAAAATATCTTAAAACGTTTGAGAATATGTAAATTAAACTCTTAATGACATGTAAACGAAATAAATGCAAAGAAAGCAAAAATTCAAATGATTTAAAATGTAATTATCCAAAAAAGAACTTATAAATTAAATTGAAAATAGATTTTGTGTCTAAATTTAATATTAAATTAAACAAAGTGTCTCTTTTATATATAGTTCTACCTTTAGTTTCTATTCAAACATTTTGCAACCATTTTATCCTTTCAAACTCGTTGCGGTTCTAGCAGCTAATATTTGCAGCTCTTTCCTCAAAATCGTTCGTTGTCTGTGCGCCAGGTAAAATGGCAAATCAAACAATGCCAAGAATACATTCGTTCACTCAAAAGTTTGTGTGTCTGTATGTGAGTGTGTGTGTGTATTTGTATTTTGAGCGTTTTGTTTGCCTGGGCAAATGTAGCAGAAATCCTATTTAAGTGAATTCATGCTGAAATCTTAGTTAATTTTTATGGTAAATATATGTTAAGCTAACCCAATAGGAACAAACATTCAAAACACTCTCTTGCTATCTCTGTTTCCCTCTCTTCCCCTCTTCCTGCAAGTGCTTAAGTTGATGACCTCACTGACAGGTCTTTAGCTTGTTGGCTTTGACACACTAATTGCACCTATAAGTAACTCAAGACGATCAGCTAACATCTTTCTGTATTTAACAGAACAATACAAAAAATTAATTCATATGGCTAGAAGGAGAATGTTTAATAGAGTTGAACTTCTTTAACACCGATTACGCTTAATACGTAATCGTTATGTACATTTTAGCTATAAATATCGAACGACTTGCGACCACGCTATGCATAAACCATATTCGTAGTCATCTTGCGCATATGTCGCATTGTCATGCTCAACAAATTTATTGCTTGCAATTCAGGTACCAAATTTGGCACACCAAAAAACAAAAAAAAGAATGAAGATAGATAACTCATGGAAGCCATGGCCAATTGCTGTTAAATGATATGTTGCTTACCTATCGACTCTACGTTTTGGTTTTTTATTATTATTGGATTGCATTGTTATGCAATGGATGTCATTGTTGTTGGCCTGGGATGATTGTGTTTGACAATTGCGTGACCAATATATAGCAGCGAAATGTTCTTATTGGATTTCAAAGGCATTTCAAAGAAAAATATATGGCCAGGCCGGGACAGGCCAGGACATGCCACGACATTACAGGCTCTACCCGCACTCTATTGATTTGTTATGACGACGACGACGGTGATGAGTATGGCAAGGCAAAGGACTTTGCTGCTATAACAACAATGTCTATCATTCACTTATATAAGCTAAAAGCAAAAAAAAATAAGTAGCGGGCGGAAGTTAAAGAAAGAGAGAGAGAGAGGAACAGGAACGTCGTCAAGTGTTGCCATAGACTTGGTTGCAGGAGCTGGTGTTATTGTTGTTATTGTTGTATTGCTGTCATGTTTGTTGTTGGGTGTTGCTGATGTTATTCCGTGCACTCCTTGTTGACATTTTCATTAGCAAATTTATTTTAATTGATTACATTTTATGCGCAAATGTGCAGACAGCAGCGCTGTCAATACGCTCGATATATTGAATTACCATTTTATTTATTACTTTGCTGCTTGCCATCATTTTTTCTTTTTCGTTCAGTTTTCTACATTACTCGCAAATTTCGTAATAATAATGTGATATTATTAGTTGATTTCATTTGTGTACACGTGTGTGTGTGTGTGTGTGTGTGTGTGTGTGTGGGGAGAAAACACAATTATATTAAAGTAACTTGAGAGCGCTGCTTAAATTGGCAATGCAATGTGTGTTCCTTAAATGAATTTGTGCTTAGTTTCCCGCAGGTGTTTATTAGAAGAGTATTCGATTTCTTATTCATAAGAATTTCATAAGAAAAGCTTCAAATATTTCTTTTTGAAGCCTTGTTTGGCTTTTTGATAATTTGAAATGTGATAAATTTTCGTTGGCTTAAGGATATTTAAATACAAATTCACAAAAAGCATTCAATGGCAGTTTGTGTTAAGGTTATGAATACAAAGTTGATTTATATGTAAAGATTCTTGTGAATAAATTATTTTATAAACGCATTTTGATTTAATTTATAAATTTTAATTAATAGTTATGAATAAAGAACTGAAAAATAGTTCAACTTATATTAAAAATTCATTTTTTCACAATTTCCCCAATCGAAAAAGCGATTTGGAACACCTTTTAGGTATTTTCGATTGCCTCTTAACCGCAAGTTGAAAAACTTTTTAAGCACGCACCACACCAAAAAACAAACAAAGCAGAAAAAACTAAACACATAAAGAGGGAGAAGAAAAAGTTTTGAGCATGTTAACTTAAAGCTCAATTTGCTGCAATGATGCGACAGAATATTGCAAAACGAGAGCAGAGGGGCAGTAGCATCAGCCAGTGCCATTTGTAAGGTGTGTTCTTATCTCGAAAGTACTTACCTTGTTGCCAGATCCCGATGTACGAAATTCATTTGCTCCAAATGCTTCATGCCCGATGCAATTTGTGTGGCGATGTAGACTAAGCAGCCATAGCTATAAGCAGTTCCAGTTGTGTGGGGTTGTGTGGGGGTCACAAAACGGATGTCAAGCGAGGATGCGAACGTCAAATGAGAATTTCAAAAGTTTTCGCGTGTGGCACAAGAACGTAAACGACAACGATAGCAGCAGCAGCAGCAAAGTTAACGAAGTTTTAACATCCGTTTGCGCATGTTGTTGGTGGTTGGTTGTTTCGGTGGTTATTCGTGTTGGTGGATCGGCGTAATCATTGAACACGAGACCGGAAGTGTAGCGTCGGCAAATGGCGTCGGTACAGGAAACGTGATAAAAACGCACGCAAAAACGCAGCCAGTAAGCAGCAAAAAAGAGACAAAAAAACACATTACACTTGCGTTAAGGAGGGAGAAACTCAGATCTGGCTCGTCACTTACCTCAAACTCTTGTTGGCCATCAGTCCGCTTGTCTCAGCCACATGCTCTTGCAGAAATTGATTCAAGTCACCCAAACAATTCGAATAGTCCTGCACAATACATATGGGCTCATCCCGCAAACAGGCGCCCACCAAACGTGCCACATTCGGATCACTGAGACGCGCCAGCTGCTTGGCCTTGCTGCGAAACTCCTTTCTTAGATGATCGCTAGCACCGGGTCGTAGCGTAGCAACAGCAACGAGTGTTGCACTGTAACAAATAAGATATATATATATGTTAGAAAGCAATTCAAACAATAATCATATTGAATATAATGCAGGACTTGAATACTTAGTCTGAGTCTCCTTTTCGAAATTCATTACTTGAATGACTGCTTTGAACTATTGATAACTATTTCCACTTGTAGTTTACTTATGTAGTTTTAAACCGCAGATAACTAAACCACAACTTCAACATTGTTCAACTACTCCACCAACAATACAAGCCGACAGTTTCCAGTCTATATACAAATATATACAATTGAAATATGTATGCTCATGACAATTGCTCTCTAGCACAAAAATCAATTAGACCAGCTCAATATTGTCCTGTTCAGTGTCCTTCTTCTATTGCTGTTGCTGTTGCCAACTTTGAGTGCTGTCAATGGTGGTTGGCCTGGCAATTTTGATACGTTCCGTAACAATTCGATTTGCCTGCTTTCTTTAATAGTTTTGCGGTTAGAAAGCCACAAAATGTATTACGTATACGTAATATTGCCACTGCAGTGGCACAAAAAGCAATAGCAGCAGCAGCAACTATGACCCCTGGTCTGCACTTTCTGGGCAACCGTATGCAAAATAATTAACACACATACACACTGGCACACACACGCACAGCTCAGAGGGCCTGACCAGAACTAAGACTTCAAGTGGCCAGCATCGAATGAGGTCGTTTTTCAGTCTGCCCCTTGTGCCAGGGCGTGGCCGTCTGATAAAATATTAATAGACAGCTGGATAGACAGTTATCAGACAACAGATGGACTTTATTGTGCTAGACCACAGATGAAAATTATAATAGACATGCCAGTGGAAAATCAACACACGCACACACACGCACAAGTACACAGAAAACAAAATCTACAGAACTATTTAAGAATTATGTGAACAATTATAAGCTTTTCATATATATTCTCATAATTTTGTCAATAATAATAATAAAATTAAAGAATTTCTCTTATATGATTCAACAGAAATTGTTAAAGCTGTTAAGAATATAAAAAAAATATATTTAATAATATCTTTTAACATTTTAAATTATCAAAATTTGTTATAAAAAGTTCACAAACTGTAAAGTGATGAAGAGTAAACAAAATTCTTGGAAAGGTTTACGAAACATTTATTCTGAAAATGTTTATAACATGTTGTTTAAAGTATTTCGTCCCTTTTCAGAGTGTAGCCGTAGCTGTCTGTGAAAATGAAAATATTGTGGCTGCAGCAGGAGCAGCCAGTATGTAACAAATAGTAGCCAACGCCCATGCTCATATTGTATGTATAATGCAATAAAAAGCTTCAATTAAACGGCAAAAATGAAATCAAAGGTAGCAGTCGTAACATACACACCCTTCCCTCCTCCTCCCACACACACACAATCACACACACACACACATCACTGTTAGCCAGCGAATAAAATGGCTATTTTCAACTCGTCTCGCAAATGCGTCTCGTTCTGTTGGTCCTGTATTACTGCTTCTGGTTTTGGCTGTTGACATTGCTGCTGCTGTTGCTGTTGTTGCTGCTGTTGCCTTTTTGGTTTGTTAAAGTTTTCATAATGGAATTTCTGATAAGCTTTTTTGTGGCCAGCATGTGCTTGTGTTGTTTTTATTATTGTTGCTGTTGTTGTTGTTTTTACCGCAGACATGGCATTATATCCTACAAAAACCTGCAACCTGCGACCAGCTGCCTGCTGCCTGCAACTACCTGCAGCATCCCGAGACAAGACTCATATCGGTTTCGTTTTGCTTTTCCATCTAACCGTTTGATTTACTCGATCTTCGTATGTGTGTGTGTGTGTGTAGCAGGCATTAAAGTATTGCGGTTTCTTTCATTGTCAACTGTTGTTATACGAATTTTTGATTTTTCTCTCGAGCTGTCCAACCGATAGCGACATATTTATATATTATATATATATATATATATGTATATGTTTGAACATATATATTCTTTTTATATGAATTGAGTAATATCTGTGTGTGTGTTTTGGTTTTTTTATCCTGTCTCCCTTTTTGCGGTAAGTAAGGTAAGCAATTTGGCAATATGTCAAAAAATAGATGTTTCACTTGATGGAAAACGTTTGAATGGATTTCTTAAATAACAATTGATTTGTTGTCGTTGCAGTTCGTAGTAATTGGTTTATTTGAGAGAATAACCAAAGTTTTACCCTGTGTTTTGAAAGTCTATAAATCTATTAAAGTTTCTATAGCTCTCTCATCTATACATTTTAGCCATCCAAACATTCTACGGTTTTAAGCCTGAGCTGTAAATAAAGCAACTTTCATTTGATTGTTAAATCAAAAATGCATTTAAGTACTGGCTGCTCTTCAAACAGGAACAGTTGGCAAATATTTCCACCCCACACACACACACACACTAAAAGCCTAATGCAGCTCATTTTCGGTTGTTGCGTATTTTAGTTGCATTTTCCGAATGTTTTTTGGGCCTCGCTTGCAGCAACATCAGACACAAAACACAACACAACCAAACACACACACAACTCGATTAAGTGTATTGGATGGGCGTTGAGGTGTGGTAGGGTAGGGTAGTGTAGTGAGGGTAGGTAGTCGGTTTCTGGTTTGGATTTTAGGCTACTTACTTTAGCACATTTGTTTCGCACAAATGCAGTTCACCAAAAACGCCAGAGCCAAGCTTCTCGACGATGACCAGCGACTGGCGCGGAAACTCCTGCACTTGGCAATTGGCCAGCTCCTCGTTGATGTCGGCAAAATTAGCGCTCATATCAAAATTGTAATGATGCGGTTTGCTGCCCGTTGGCGTCGGCGTCGTTGCAGCCGTATTCGAGGAGCTTAAACTCAACGATCCGCTGCTCTGTGATCCGGGTGGTGCTCCACCTCCACCTCCTACTGCTACTGTTTTGCTGCAAATTGGTGTTGCTGCATAATATTTCTCTGGTGGCGGTGGTACGGGTGGTGCAATCCCAACGTTTCCTCCTACGTTTACAACAACTGGAACTCCAACGATAGACGCATTGAGTGAACTGCGGGCGGTGGCAGTGCCAGCAGCAGCAGCAGCAGCTGCATTGGGCAACAGCTGCTGCATGTGAGGCACCGCATAGTCCTGGCACACAATGTCCGGCACATCTGCCAAAAAGAAAAAAACAAATTTGAGGTTTCTGAGTCTAGAGAGTGTTAATTTTTGACCATAAAACAGAAAACGCGCACCTCACCGAAAACAATAAACTTTTAAGCGCTATTTTACGTGCCAGCCAGTATGGCAGGCTGGCAGGATAGCTGGCTGGATGGCAAAACTTTTGTCGGTTGGCTAACGAATTATACAAAAGATGCCACAAAATGCTGCGAGGTAAATTTAAGTAAAGTTCACACTCCACTACACAAGTCGTAAATGAATTGTGCGAGTTGCAAGTTGTAAGTTGCAAGTTTTGCTCCTAAATTCATTTAGCTAAAAAAAAAAACATTTAGCTGGGAAATAAAGCTAAAATTGCTTAGCGGTTAGAAAATACTCTGTGTGTTTTTTGTAGATCCCAAAAAACATTTAAAACTGTTTGTTGTGAAAAACTTAAATTAGTTGAGAGGATTTCTTTTGTGTTACATTTTTATTATTTAGCTTTTATTACTTGAAAATAGTTTTTCGGAGTTTTTACTATGACAAATATTAATAAGTTTAAAACTATTTTTATTCAATTTAAAAGTTTTTCTTTACATTCCTTGACAGGTAAATTTTATAACTTTCTGCATATACTACTACGTACACACATATTTAAAATATTTTCCCAACATAAAAACCTTGCGCAATATAAAGGTAAAACAGATTTTCAAAACATATGCCAGAACGTTGAGTGTTGTTGTTGCTAGCACAAAATTTATTTAGCAGTTTTCCTTTACCATGTGAGTCTCGAATACAGATAGAGAGAGAGAGTGTGTGTGTAGGTGAGCTTGGACCCTTGGATCCACTCATAAATTCAAACAAGTATGGGGGGCAAAAAACCAACACACATAGAACAGAGAATGCAACTCTGCGTTGAGCAGAGTTGAGTTTGTCTGTTTGGCTCGCTCTGGCTGATGGGCGCTTTTGTCTCTCGGTTTCATTTGTCTTGTCCAGGACTTTTGTGCCTTCCAACTTCAAACTTTTCCCATTTAGTCAACTCTCATTGCACATAGCACATAGCAAAGGAAAACGAACCCCCGGGGCACAAGAGAAAATGGCGTGTGGCAAAAAACTAAATGAAATTAATTGCAACTTGGCGCGTTGTTGGCTATCTCGCTCGCACCCCACCGCCACTGTGTCTTGACACAAGTTTTAATTTTATTGTTGTTGTAATAACATTATTTAGTTTGTGTGCGGCTCATTGTCTGTCTGTTTTGCCTCGGCCTCTGCCCCTCTCTCTCCCACTCTCTCTGTCTGTCTCTGTATGTTGCCTGTCATTTTTGCATTCGTACCAAAAACTAGTAGAAATACATAAAATAACAGCGAGTGCAAAGGAGATGGCCAATGAGACAGTCAGACAACGAACGTTAATGACAAAACTTTTCGACGAATTTGCAAAATTCGTATGCAAGTTGCCTTGAATGTGCTTATGTGTATGTGTTTGTGCATGTGCTTGAGCGTCCTTATGTTTATCTATGTTTTCAAGCAATCAGTGCCTTAGTTTTGAAGTTGCACTGAAGTTTTGTTGCCTTACGTTCTTAGCCTGAGATTGCAGAGATTTACAAATGCGCTACTTTAGTTGAAGCGAAACTTTTATCTAAAAAAACGAATTAAAATTATCAATTGTCGAATTATTTTTCAGCGATCCAAATTGCAATGAAAATCGATTAACATTTCTATTAATTAGTTTTTAGTTGACCCTAAAAGTATTTTTAATGAAAATCTATTAACATTTCTATTAATTAGTTTACAGTCGACCCTAAAAGTATTTTTAATCTATTAAAATTTCTATTAATTAGTTTATAGTTGACCCTAAAAGTATGCAATTTTTAGCTCTATGGTTTTCTATATATTTTATAAATATTCAAAGAGGCTATTTGAATTATATTTTTGTTAAAAATTAATTTATGAATCAAATCTTGTTTTATACAAAGAAACAATTATTTTATACATGAATAGAATCCCTTCTCGACAAGGATTTCGTTTAATTGCACTTTTAAAAAACATTCATAAACTATTCAATCAGACTGTAAATGAAGAATTTATTTGAGTCATGTGTAGCTGTGTAAATTGCGGCCTGCTTTTTTAAACGAGTTTCGTGATTGGGCTCACGCTTATTGCCATGTTTGTTTGCATGCAATGTTATTATGAGGAATTTTCTCTTTGCCAACGCAAGGGGAAGAAGGTTGTGGAGCCGTGCAAATTGGCAGTTGATTTCAAAAATTGACTTTAATTCAAGTGTGTGTCTGTGTGTGTGTGTGGAGGAGTTGAGTGTCGAGTGTGGCAAGGCACAAGTTTTACTCAACGAAGTTTGGAGCACTCAATTTGAAGCGTGCGGTACGCGCGAGACTGTGACGAGTGGATGGGGGAATGGGAACGAGTTGGCATGGCTAAAGTTATAATTTATTTGAGCTAAATTAAATTATTATGGCAACGAACGGCACAGACAAAGAGTAGGTAGGTGTGGTAAGGTGGTAGGTGTCTAGTTGACTGTTGGTTGGGTGGGATGACAAATATTTGCTGCCCAGTTATAAAATGCACCCAAAGGCAACATCACAAAAAACTTTTTGGCAAATGACTCGAGCGCATGAAAGGCATGCCATAAACGTTGATGATGACGATGACAATGACAATGACCATGATGAGCAATATAATCTTAATACTAATAATGATGATGATGATGATGTTGAAAGTAGAGGAATGTTTGCAAACAATGTCCTGCATGTTGTCGATTTTATGTGCCATGCTTCGCTTGCCTCACAATTTCTCAGTGTGTCCCTTCGAGATAAAAACGCAAGAGTTGCACTAAAACAAATGTGTAGCACGCCTTTAGGCGGCGGACACACGACATTAGAATTCATTACAAATTATGTTGCCAGAAGTCGTAACCCCAAAAACCCTGACAACGCTTCATTTTCATGTGGCAATTAAACATCACACATGTAACACCATGAAAAAACTCCAACCAAAGTGGTTTGTTGTATAATGACAGTTAGTTACTCTTCTCGAGCTTAGTTTTGTTCTCAATTCTTAACTGGGCAGCTTAAGGTGTGTTAGTTGCCATTTTGAAAGGATTTTGACGTATTATTGGCTATTTGTTTGGGCTCAGAAACTTGTAAGCGGATTAAGAAAAGTAAGCTAACATTTTAACTGAGATATAATTCAGGATTTGAGCTGAAATCTCTGAGACACTTTGTATTTTGTATTTGAGTACTAGAACTATCAGTCTAATTCTTAATACAAAAAATTCATGTTATGTTCTAAGACTTTATTAATGTCTTAGATATATTTAAGATTTTAGTTCTATTCAGTTTCAAAGATCTGTCATTGAAAACAGATATTTTCTGCTATTTAAATCATCTAATTCAATAAAAAGGGTTATTTTTTGGGGTACAAATCTTTTTTGACTTAATAAAAGTTGTTACCAAATTCGTTAATCTTTTCGTATACCCTTTTTGTTAGTTTGCCAGTCGTCTGGCGACTAAGCAATTCAAAATTAGGTCCTGCGGCGTGAACAATGCGCACACCGTTATGTTTTTTTGTTCGCTGTTCCTTTTTGATTGTTGCTGGTGCGGCTTGTTCCTGTTTTTGCTGCTGCTGCTACTTCAGTGCCGTTGGCAAAGTCCATCACACTGGACTCTCATGTTGTGCGCTAAATTAAGCATTGCTACGCAACTCTCGCAACTCTCTCTTACTTAATTTTTTTTGTGCTTGCAACGTTGCAGAAACATTTGCATGTCCTGTCACAGGCAGGACGCAAAACATCAAACTCATCAGCAGCGACACCAGCAGCAGTAGAAACAGAAACACAAACAGAAACAGAAACAGGAGCAGCAGTAAAAAGCTTTAACCATGCTGTACTGCGCCGTTTATGACCCATGGCAGCATCAGCAACAACCTCTTCAACCTCAACCTCATCCTCTTTTTTGCGTGAACTCACCTGTGTAGTCTGGAGTTACATGCTGACGCTGCAGGTCATTCATGGAGCAGGCACTGGCCGCGCTTGTGTACATGTTCACATTGAAGGGCTCATGGTACAGACTGTTCTTGTCGATGGACGACTCATTGTCATCCATTGTTGTCACCACCTGAGGGCAAAAAGGTGAAAGAAGAAAAACAAAAAAATTCATCACATATGTGGCAGCACAAAAAAAAAAAAAAACAAAACCAAAAGAGATGACCAAATTGACGCCTAGTTTCTTTTTGTTGCCATCAACTATAGTACAGTTTTTAATCATCATTTCAGCATATGGAACCAGGCGTCCCAAAAGAAAAAATAACCTTCCTGCGTGTGCAGCAATTTTTAGAATTTTTTTTTTTTTGGTTTTTGTTATGTTTGACATGCATTTTGGGTGGCAGTTCACAGCCCACAGTGCGACAGCAGTTTATGCACTTTTCATGTCATCCGGTTAGTGGCCAAACTAGACGTCACCTGATTGTATTAGTACGTGTGTGTGTGTGTGTGTGTACCTTTAAGACGCCATTGCCATTGAGTCGCTTATCAACGCCACCGAGCGTGTCCGGATTGAAATTATGCTGAAATGCATCCAAAACATTGCCACGTCCGCGTCCGCGCTTATTGCGAGCTATTATCAAAAGTATAATAGCGACCAAGAAGAGTATAATTGTTGCCAGCGTTGTGATTATATAGCCAACGAAACTTGTTTCCGGCTCCTGATGGTCAATGGGTTTCGGCGAGATAACTGCAAACAACAACAACAACAAGAGTTTAAGTTAGAAGCGGACTGTGTATTAAGCTCTGTGGCAAGCAATTGCGAGAAAGTAAATAAAGTAAATGAGAAAAAATGTGCAGCGCGTTTGTTTAATGAAAAACTTTCTCACAGTCTTTTTTTGGTGCATTATGTTAACGGAAAAGTATTGCCATAACAAATAAAGAATATTCATTTTCGAGGCGAAGCTCATTATTGTTGTATCTTCAATTGCCAACAGTGTGCTTTTGTTTGTTGGTTTGCCAACTCTCATTAACAATAATAATGGAGCTTAACTCTTGCAGATTTGTAATTAAGAAGTTAGCGTTATCGGGCGGGCTTTAATAAATCGTTTGGCAGTGAGTTAAAAATGTTTCAATGCCAAATTATTTAAAAATATAACTTATTTAACATTAAATTTGCATTTTTAAAATTCAAATCAAATCATTGTCGTTATTATTTTTATTTATTTTAAATATTTCAATACTTTTGGATACTATTTAACCATTAAGTTCTCAAATAATTGAATAAATAATAAAATCAAAAACAAAGATTGTTATTAATGTTGGAATAAAATCAAATAACCCAAAGAAATCAAATGTCTTTTTGGAAACAATTTGAAAGCTCTATCTCAAAAGTATATAGTATGTTTGGGAACATAACTCGTAAGCTAGCAATTTCCGGAACATTTTACGATTATCTGTCGCAATGCAATGTCTTACCTTGGGTGGTATGTTGACTCCTCTCGCCACCGCTGCTGACGGCACGACCAACCTCATCGCGTTGCAGCGGATATTCCGATGTGTTTGGCACAGCCCCGCCATTTGAAGGCGGCACATTGAGCAGCTCCTCATCTGTGAAATTGCCCACAATGGGTGCTACAAACAAAGACAGAGACAGAGAGAGAGAGAGAGAATGTAGGTTATAATGTATCGAGAATTTCGCTCATTTGCAAGCTAAATAGGCTGCATAAAGATTGCAGCTAAAGCGAACGGGGTGTCAAACTGTTGCCTGACAGCTGCCCGTCTTGATAAACCAACTAAGCTAATGGGTCTCGCTCTATAATTAGAGGGAGTGAGTGCAAAAAAGAGAGAGAGAGAGCGAATTAGATTATTATGATAAATGAGTTGCTGCTTCTCTGCTGCTCAGTGAAATGTCAACGAGAAGAAGAAGAAGTAGAAGAATACGCCCTGCGTTGAGTGCCAATTAGTGTTGCATAGTTTTAGGTGCTGACGTCGCCTTCACAATAATTGTGCAGGCGTTGAAGCGTGTGGATTGTGTTTGTTGTTGACCTTTCGCACACCAGACAATAAACAGAAGCGACAAAATACGCCATCACAATCCAACATCCAACATCCAAAGCCCAGACCCAGACCTAGACCAGACAGTCGTCAATAACAACAGCTCCGAGTCCCTCCGTGTTTACCCAGCGGACTGAGTGGACTGTGTGGACTTTTGTTTTGTTATCCCGAAATGGTTATCCTGGTTGGGAGCACAATTTCCAAATGCATTTCCGCCACGAGCGATTGTTGAACTCCGCTTGCGATATTTTAAAACAAAGTAAAAAAAACCAAAAAGGCGAGCAGAAATTTTCGACAAAAACCGTTGAGGGAAATGCAAATTTTTACAGCTCTTGGCATTGATTTTGAACTTGTTTGCTTATTTGTTGTTGCTATTTCTATTGTTTCTATTTTGTGTTTTTTGGATGTTGTTGCCGCCGCGTGTCGTTTATTTTCTTTGGCGTCAACCTTTTTTTTTTTGTTGGCACAAAAGTTTTTTTTTTGTTTGCTTTCCTGTGTTTGAATTTGCCATGCAAATACCAACGGCAACAAAATTTTGACATTCTGTTGTTGGTTCGTGCAACGCTTGTGGCGCTCAGAGTGAGGGTGATAGAGAGGTGAAAAGAGAGAACCGCTGGGAATTGGCTAGTCGGTACTCCAAAAACGTCGCTGTCATATGTTCGCTGAACCAATGCGAACCTTAAATATGTTAATTTGTTTGCCGCTGCCAGAGACAAAATGTTAATAGCACCACTTGAAATTTCGAGTGGTGCATGGGAGTGATAGAGATTATGATAAACAAAACACATGGATCGTCAAGAGAGCACTGCAGTATAAAGGATTTTGCTTTAAGCAAGTCAGACAGCTTAGTCGCTTTTAACTTTGAACTTTATTAAATAAAAGTTACTCATTTTTTAAGAAATATTTATGTTTGAAAGATCCTTTTAGCAAATATTTGTGAAAGTGTATCTTGTTTATTTGATTAATTTTTAACCTCTATCATTTTTTAAAATTTCCTTTGACTAAATATTTTTGTAAAATAATTTAAATAATTGTTTCTGTAGAATGCGTTTTTTGTTAATTAATTTTTGAAATTAATTTTTTCTTCATAATGATTCTTATAGCTGTTTTTTTTTTGTATCGGATTATTTTACCGATATTTTTTTACTGAATAAAAAATATGTTATTGCCCAATATTAATTATTTTAATGTGTGTTTATATATAATGCATATTCATTTGATTTACATTTATGAAAAAGAATTAAGTATTTAAAAAAAATATAAATTAGCTGTGGAAAAGCTATAAAAACAAGTAGCATTCAATTTATTTGATATACGAACAAATCGAATTATGTTACAGATTTATGTTTAATTTCCTGTCAGGTTCATGTTCGTGAACTTTTCATCTACATAAGCATCTGAAATGAACTATTAACTATATGTTTGTGTGCAGCAATGATTTTTAAATCTTAATCATTCTGCAATGCACATGACCTCCATTAACATCTCATTGTTTGCTTGTCTCAGTTTCCTTCATTTTCTGATGCTGCTGCTGCTGGTGTTGATGGTGCTTGGGCATTGATTGCATTATGCACTTCGGCAATTGAATGCTTTCAATATCAATGCACTCTGGCACTGGCACTGGCACTTCAACTTAACCATTAAGCAAATTACGAGCGGAATTTGAAAATGCAAAATGACGCACATTGTTGCAATTGCGAAAATCAAGGCCAGGCGCAGGAAGAAGCTAAGTATTCTAGAATGCAACAAATCAACTTCATCATCATCATATGCTTGATGCAATCCATGAAGTATCCAACTACACACAGTTATCCGCATTACCATACTAAGTATACACCCAACCAGCAGACCTGCACACACAAAAAAGAAACACACACATTCACTAAAGGCACTCTCAGATCTCGAATACAAAACGATTTTCAATTAGAAAGGATTAAGCGAGGGAAATTTCACAAGGATTTAAAGCGCAGCAGCAAAGTTATTGAAATGAATTTGTATGCAACGAATGCTTGACTGACTCACTGACTAACTGACTGAGTGACTAACTGACTGAATGACTTCCCGAACAGAATGCATGAAAATCCAAGCGCACAAACAAAGTCGACGGGTAAAACAAATCTGTAGAACAGATGGGATGGATGTGAGTTGCGAGCAACTTTTGTAGCATGCAAAAATATATTGCAATGTTATTGATTTATAAAGCAAAGCACTTGCAAAGCTTAAATACGCTTCGGCTAAAAACGAAATAAAAGAAATAAATCCAAACAAAAACGCTACAAAAGGAAGAAACAAAAAAAAAACGGAAAGGAAATCTGTAAGCAAGACAAACTAAGACACAGCAAGCGCCAATGGCAACGGCAAACTAAAGAGAATCACAAATGAAGCAACTCGATGATTAAATTCCCTTTATGAAACGGGCATATGTCATTACGTATGAATTTTGTGCAAGATTCTAAATGCTTTATTAATTTTCAAATCGATTTCAACAAATCATATAACTAAAATATGTTGGAAGCATTTTTCTATTCAGTTAAGATCAAGAGAGACTAGATGGAAATAATAATAAAGTAGCCAAAGCTTTGATGCGCTCAAATGGATGATAAGAAAATCAGCTAGCTCTTTTGTTAACAATTGTGTGATCTGTCTTTTATCTTTCAGTAGTTTATTCTGTGTATTTGACCGTCTCTAGTTTAATGTTCTCATATCTTTTCGTGCATAGAGCATTAAGAAGCAGTGCAACGCTTTATTATGCAACGTGTAAAAAGAGGAAACTAGCGACAGGAAAGCACGATGTTGCCGCTCTCTCTTTCTATCTCTCTGTTTCACTCTTTCTGGATAGCATTGACTCCACTAGCTAGCTGTCTCTGTACTCTCTGTGTAGTATGCTCATTGAGTTGCAAATTTCAAATGCACAAAAGTAATGCAACTCATTTAATTTTCACAATATCCTTGTGCTGTGCTCAAGCATATGCCTGGGCTGCAAGAGCACACTCTTTCTGTTTTCCCCTCTATCTGTTGCTCGGTCTTTCGTTGTGTGTGTGTGTGTGTGTGTGTTTCCGTTTCCAATGCTTATTACAATGGCTGACTCGCTATCCAGTTCGCTTTCCTTTCACACAACCCCTCCCCTTGCTTGTGACCACTCTCAGTCAGCCTGCTTTGTATCACTCTATGCACAATTGCACACACAACACACACTACACACACACACACACACACAACACACAGACATATGCATCGTATACAAAAACAAAGCTCCCAGCTGGCTTAGCTGCAATGTGAGTTAAGTAAAAATTGGTTCATAGTCCTGCCTCTCAGTTGTTGGTAATATATTTTTGCACCATCGACACACATACATAGAGTCGCACTCGAGTTGTAGTTGCAGTTCGTTCCAGTTCGAGTGGTTTGCCAGGGGTTTTTAATGAAATGCGCAACGAATTTTTAGTGTCAGTGGAATTTGCAATTGCTTAAAGTTGTTGTTGTTGTTGCCATTGCAGTTGCAGTTGCTGTTGCAGTTTATGTTTGAAGAGCCGAGTTATGTAGTTTGCCTGTGTAAATTATGTTTACCGCTCGTTCTATGTTATAGCACTTGCTCTAAACAAGCCGTGTGTGTGTACTTCAACAAGAAAGACAGAGAAAGAGAGAGGAGAGAGAGTTCTAACTTTTATCCTCACCTCCATGCACATAGCTTATGCAATTTGAACAGTTGGTTAAGGTAAATAAAAGCTCAATTGTTTGCTGTTTAGCCCATAAATGCGAAAGGGCCAACATAGTTGAAATGAAATACTACCAGAGAAAAACAATTGGTTTGGGCATAATTTGCTCAGTTGTGTTTAAATCTAATGTTTTTTGTTGCTTACTTAAAAGTATCTGAATTGAATATATATAAGTATCTTCAAATGGTTAGCTTTATGCATTTTACATTTACTTTTTTTCTTTCTCGACACGTCGTGAATTGCCTTGATTGTATAACCCTTTCATATTGCTTTCTTCGTAGTATAACTAACAAACTTAATTTTGCTTTTCATGCAACCTGTCGCTCTATCAATGGTCTTAAATCTCACTAACAAGTCAACGGGAACGGGAAGCATAAAAAATTAATTTCAACAACAAACAAACAGAGGCACACATCAACTGTGTGAATGCTTCCCCTCGTATATACCCTGCCCTTCTCGCTGACGTTGACAACGAATGCATTCGCATTTATTGCAAGTGGCACACCATGTGGTGATGGCCAACAACATGAAGCAAGCAACAACAAGGCAAGATGGAAAGGTGGCAGCAACCCAGTTAACCCTTTTTTTTATTATATCTTCTCACACTCGGGCAACGCTTCTTGCACGTTTTGCGTGCTCGTGTTACATATTTTTTAATCAAATAATTTGTACGGCAACAGTTTTCACTTATTTTTGTTTTTTTTTTTTTTTTACTTTTTTGACGTTGGCCCAGCGGGCGTTAGGTTTGCTATATGTGTTGCGTATCTCGTTCTCGCTTACCTGATACAAATGTAATCTCGCTGAGCATCATCCAGCGGGCGGCGAAATACAAATGCAACTGCAGATAACGCCCCAGGCGATGATGTAATTTGATTGTCACGTCGCGTGCATGATCCAGCACTTGGTCGGGCATATACGAGAACTGTACGGGCTCTCCAGTAAACTGGCGTCCGCCAATGCTGAAGAAAACTTTGGCGTGCACAAACACCTGCAACAGACATGGAGAGTGAGATGAGTAACGGTTGGATATCAACTACTTTGTTGTGTGTATGTGTGTGTAGGTGTGTGTGTGAGTGGCATAATAATTAAAGTAATCACATTTATTTTGTTAGTTTTGTTTGTTGTTTTCTCTATTTTGTTAGGCCAACAGAAGCCAGGCCAGCCAGGCGACAGTTTTGGTTAGGTTCAGTTATGGACGCTCCACGGAAGTGATAAAAAAAAAAAACAATATAGTATGTGTTAGCTTGGTTGTTTGGCTACCTTTTATGGTGGCAGCCGGATGTGTAAGTGTTGTCTTTCCCATTGCCAATTGGCCGGACTGAGCATGGCTAATGAGTTGTCGTTGTATAGTTTAAAGAGGTGTTACTTGGACTTTGTATTATGTTGTTGGCATTCATTGAATGCCAATAAGGTTCTTGAGCTACATTGCTGATTGTTGTGGGCTAAGTGTATGCAATTATTTAGTTGTGATTGACATGCGAATAAAGTTTTGTGGCACTTAAACGCAGCTATAAATAAATAAATAGAAAAATATATATATATGTATCCAAAAATAAAGTAAGGACACTCTTTAAATGTTTTTTTTTACTTGTATATTATATAAAATATTTTATTTTGTTTATACTTTTGATTCTTTTAAAACCGCTTCTACATTCTGCAATCTGAGCCTTAAGCTTAAAGAAACTTCGACAACATATTATCCAACTAATCGCTAAGTCCTTTTCCAAAACCCACCTGTCAAACTATTTTCCAACAAACTTTCACAGCACCCCGCCACACACACACACACACACATTAGTAACGGAAGTCAGCCACTTAGAGAGACAAACAATCTGTAGAGACTAAGCCCCAACACACTAATTAATAGGACCACACGTAGACATGTTGACCCCCACATCGACAAATGTCTTAATCGGCACTATAAATCTGGGCACGCATTTTAAACAGTACACAAGACTGAGTGAGTTTCTAATAGAAAGGAGGGGGCGAGTAGGGGGAGGGGGGGGGCAGGTGGAAAACTGCTGCTCATTAGAAATGCTAAAGACAAAGTCAAACAAGCAGACGCTAACCGACAACACAGAAGAGCTTAAGAGAAGCTTATCGAAAATCTGACGTGTAATGACTTCGACTCGAAGTTGGGACTTGAGAGTGGGTTTTGTGTGGTGTGGTGTGGTGGAGGTGCAGCGGTGAAAGGTGCAACAGCCACACGCGTGTCATAATTAAAACGCAATTAGCATAATTTTCGGGCTTATCAATGCATCACAAATGGCATTTTGAGTATTTATTGCACGACCAGGCCAGGCCAGGCCAGGCCAATGGCAAACGATGTGTTGGGTTTGGGGTTTCGGTTTCGAGAGCTGCTCTAAGTAATTTTATGACTTATGGGGCATTCCAAATGGCGCTGGCCAAGCAAATGGTAATGAAAAATCATAAAAATAAGAATTATAGCAAGTTAGAGACGAAGACGACGACAACGCAGTCGTTGATTCTGTGTAAATTATGGCAACCATAAAGCGAATGGTCAATAAGAGACAGTGGTTGCAAATTGACATTTTTCCTGGCATAAACTATCTTTCTAAACAGCCTTGAGCCAAACGAGTATCTTAAAGTCATGGGAATGTTTTCAAAGTATTCACTATTGTCGTCTACTTTCCACAGCCTTTTTGGGTACAACAGTCTACAATGTGTGTAACTTATTACACAGAAATAAATCAGAAACATATTTCGACAGCATTGAAGTAATCGCACCACTGTACAATGTGTCCTAGACGCCGCAAATCAGGTAGACCAGACTGCCGTCAACAGCAGCAGCAGCAGCACCACCCCAAGAAACTGTTGACTGCAGCCCCAATTCACCTTAGCTTAGTTCAGTTCACGTACAAATGGCGGCAACAAATCAAAGCCAAAAGAAAATTTGTGGTAATTGAAATTTTATGTGTGCCGCTTAATGCTGCTGCTGCCAATTGGCTGCATACTTTGTTGTTAATTACGTCAACAGAAAATTTTGGATGAAAATCTAAAAGTCGCATACTTAAACGCTATCTAAAGTGACAATCTCTCACGATTTGGATTTGAACTGAAAAGCATGTTAAAATTATATGTGCTCTTATGCTTAAATAGGTAACAGAAATTTTAATGATAGCTTAAAAAAGATGAAGACTCATTAGAGGCACTAAAAAAATGTTTGTGGAGATAAGAAAGGGAAGTTTTTATTGCAATGCAGTAAAGTTGAAACAGCTTAAAATGCTTGTTAGTCATATTTGATGTCTATGAGAAGATTGGGCTTATTTAAATTTTTATAATATTGTTAATTAAGTAAAAAAAAAACACTCGTAAAAAAACAATCGTAATTACGTTATAATATTAAACAGCGTACTTTTAAAGTTTTGACTAATTGTTAAAAGAAAAAAAAATTATATTAAGTTTTTAACATTTGTTATTGGTAAGTTTCAAACATATAACAATTTTCTATTAAAATAAAATTCAACAAATTCTCGAGGGTTCAAAAGTAAAGTTCGTTTTCACAAATTTCTGTTTGTCTACAAATAAATCACAATCGATTGGTATTATTAATTTCCATGTTATGTCCCATTTTCATAAACCTTATCCAGATAGGGTTTTTTGTTTTCCTACTATCGGCATTTTCCCTTAGATGTGTTCAGTAAATAAAAGATGAGCATGTTTAACTTATCACTAATAAAAGTTACATATTAACTGCATAATTATGACAATATGCCCAACAACTAAGTTCTACCTACCATAATTATCTATAGCTACAACCCAAAAAAAAAAAATTGAGATTAATGTGACACAAATTTGACAAGCATATGGAATTGCAGTTGGGTAAGTTATATTGCTGTAGCTACAAAAAAAAACATTGATAAGATCAAACAGAGGGCGCATATAGAAAATTATTAAACTGTCGTACGATACTTGAAGCTGTCAGGTAAGAAAATATTACAAGATATTTATGACATGAAGAAACTGTTTTTGGGTTTGTTGAAAAGAGAAATGCAATCATATTGAGTTGTATTACCAAAAGCAAGACTTTAATTACTAAAAGTGCTGCTACCCCTTTGAAAAGTTTCGTTTTTGGTTAGTTCTTATCAGTCGACGCGCTCATATCTAACTTAATCTTGCATTTAACACATTGCCACAATAATTTGGGTCAATGGACTTGAATCAAAAAATGTTCTGTTGTGTTCAGTTGTTCTGTTTGGTTCAGTTTTATGACCAGATTATGGAGGGAACAAGCCAGCCCCTATAAACAAAACAATACAACATCGCCCAATCATTATATGATTGTATTCAATGTACTATGTGTACTCGCATTGTTTACTTTCGATAAAGACCACAACGAGTAAGAAAATTGACTCTATAATGGTTCTCCATATAGTATATATGTATGTGTGCATATAGTATGAGTACCCGATTTCAAGTGCCACCTGAGTCAGATCGTTGAGTTCGTATCAATTCTGGGTTTGTTTAGGTTCGATTTCGTGTTTGCTTTGTTTATATGAAAAACAACATGAGAAACACAAAAAAAATTCGTATTCATTCGTATTTTTTTTACTTGCTCTCCCCCACAGTCTGGCAATATTTTATTTTATTACTGCGGTTGTTGTTGTTGTTGTGGTTGTCGGAACTGTTTAGCATTTATTTGCTCAGTTTGCCGCCGCCAGTTTGTCTGCTGCCGACACTGTTAGTGCGGGAAGGAATGGGAGCTTTGCGTATCGGACCTTGCGGCGGCTGTTGATTTTTTTTTTACGATTTCCAAACAAAAGGCGCAGCCACATTTTGTTTATATAATTTGCTTGTTGTTGTTGTTGTTGTATTTTATTTTTAAAGAGCCAATTTATCTGTCCGCAATTGACAGTATCGTGTTGTGTCTTATATGCAGTTGAACTATTCAATAAAAATGTGATGAAATGCATTTGCGGTTAACCATTCACACTGACAGGGTTTTAGTTGTTAGGTGTGTGTGTGTGTATATTCCTTATTCGTTTGTGTATATAACTTACTTGTACATCCTTGGAGAACATATTGTTAGTATGTATAATGACAGCACTGAAATTGCGTACGGTTTCAAATTCAAATGTTATTTCCACTGGACGACCGAATAATGTATCATTACGCCAGCCAACCCATTCAAAGCCTGCAAATACAAGTTGACATTTATTGAAAATTAAATATGATTATGATTACTGTATTTATAAAACTTGAAAGAGTTATGCCTAACCAATTATTTTCTTTATATATGTGGCGAAGAACTATTTATGTTCATTCTTTTGAAGCACAAGTTAGCTCTTCAAAACTGAGCCACATACATAAACAAAAACTGAATGTACTTTAATGTCCATTACATATGATATCGAATGAGTCTCGAGCGAGTTAAGCGCAATGTTATGTGACATTTATGTTCAAAAGCAATATATATAGTAGTGCATAGACTTAAGCCGTCTGAAGTCGGGGGGCTAACATATTTTATGTGACAAGTAGGACCCGAAGGCCATCATAAAATACGTAATGAAGTAAACTACTTTTGAGTTAAGCCGTGTTTGCTTTTATTTTACCTTTACCAAAGCCATTGAGATCCAAACGAAAGTTATCCTTGCCGCGCTGTCCATCGACCAGCTGGCCAAGTCCATTCACAAAACGATCCCCTTCCTCGTGTCCGTCATAGGTCTTGTCGGATAGATCGATTTCCATGCCACGCTGAACGCCCTTGGGAATGCTGTAGGCGACAATGCCCTCTGCAAAAGGTACAGATAGTCAAGGAAGTTAGTGAAAGGTAACACACCATCAATATCAGCCACTTAAGGCGATTTGTAACATCATATTTTAAGCTTGCCCTGTGTTTAGTGACTAGTATTTATAATCTAGTGCTATGTAAAAGTCTCTAAATATGTTATAAATTAAAATAAAATCAGTGAATTATTTATGCAACATGCAAACGGCCAACAACTGAGCCACAACAAGACCTTTAATAAAACAATAAAAGAAAATAAGTAATTTTTTGCTTAGGCTCGCTTCGCCAAATGCAAAACAAAGTCATCAAAACCGGTCGCACGCTTGATTGCATGCTTGCAGATACTTTTTATACCCTAGCAACATGTGGGATCCGTTGGGTAGTCTTTTATACTTTATAACTCATTTTTAAATGAAACTAAACTATTTTATTAACTGCTGTAAAATCTTTTAGGAGTCGCTAAAACTCCTTTTGAATTATTAAAGAAATAGAAAGTTAAGATCTTACTTTTAAATAATATTAAAATAAATTTAAAGCAAATATATAATGGACAAAATAATAATTAAACAGAAATAACGAAATATAAATAAGACTATTGATTTTAATATATATTAATAAAAATTATTAGATAAGTTTTAAATGTTTTTCTTAAGCAGAAAAATAAATAAAGTTGCCTAGAATCATTATTGACCAGAAACTCGAATACAAATCGATAATGGTAAACTATTTGCCAGAGTATGACAGCTTCGATTTGTCCTTAGTATATTAAACTCTGACGCAGGCTGCTGCGACTTACAGAAATACACTTTGGCTGTTTGCCAGCTCCGGGGCATGAACAAGTGCGATTCTCTCAACGATGGGGTTACAAAGTGAGAGAGGTAGGGGGGAACAAGAAGTGCTGGACTCGCAATGCATTGCTATAATTCATGGCTATGGCTGTGAGGCAATGTACCACTTACCTTCCCAGGCACAGCCAACGATCTCGGCGCGCAGGCAAACGGTGCGATCGTATTGACTGTAGGGATAGATGCGCACCTTCGACGCGAAGATGCTGGGCTGCAGCACGTTCTCCACCTCGCTGTAGGTGTTTATATTGCCAGGAAGTATCTGCAAGAAAAAAAAAACGAAAACGTTATTAATGCCCCAGCTGGAATAGCTAGTAGTGAGTGTTTGTGTAGGTGGGGGAATTTGAGTCTTTTGTGGCCGAAAACGAGAAAAAACAAAAGCGTTCAAATTGATTTTCTTAGCCGGCACACAATAAATCGATGGAACGGGTACGTGCTGCAAGGAAGGTTGGGCACAGGAGACGGCTGCCACAATCGACAAGCGACACCTACGCAATTCTCTTGCTCTCTCTCTCTGTTTCTCAGTTGCCTTGCGATAATTCGCACGTAAATTGTGCAGCCTAAAGATGTAGATACATTTTGTATCTGTTTCGTGGCTTGCGGCAATTGCGATGCTTATCGTCCGACTCAAGCCCCAACCCCCATTCGTGATTAATGTGTGAATGTGCAGAGAGCGTGAGAGCGTAGGTGAGAGAGAGAGAGACATAGAGGAAGAGTGGGAGCTACAAAGTAAGATTGGGTTAGGTCTCACCTCTTTGCCCTGTATGGTCTTCCAGCGTAGCCATTTCTCAAAGCCCGGTCTCCAATATTCCAGCACATAGGCTTCGGTATATTCTTGGCCCTGACCTTTGCCAAAGCGACCCTGGGTGCGTATGGCGCTCACCAGATGCACCTGCAGCAGATCAATTTGCAGATATTCCTTGAGACCGCGTGAGACCATATGCTTGGGACACCAAGCACCGCCATTGTTGTCCACCTTAAGTCTGCAAGCAAGTTGAAATGAAAAGGTGTTTCAAATGGTTGAAAACAAACACGTAACTAACTATAAATTAATGTTATATTCACTTTGTTAAATAATAAATGGAATCAATAATTTATTTCTTTCTCTCAGCTAATTTATATTTTTCTCGTATACATGTAGGGCTGGCAACTGTAGCAGCTGATGCCGATAACTATCTAAAGACTCTAATATTCAAAGACAATGCAATAAGAAAGACGCGAAAATAAATCTTCTTCTTATTCACAGAAAAAAAAGCTGATCGCTGCAATGTAGCTCCTGTTTCCGCACTGCTCATGCTAATCGTGTGTGTGTATATGGCATATACTTCTCGCACTGCCGCTAGGCCTAGGCCCGTCAATGTGTGTATAACGGGATCAGACAAATCGCAAAAATAACAACAACAACAGCACGCGATGGTTGTCGTTGCTGGAAAACACATGATGCGCAATGTGTTTTAATACCCTTTATTACAATATTCAATTAATGACAATGAAAATGTAAATGTACATTTTTAATACAGGGACAAGTTTGTGAATGCAAAATGCGTTTATTTTATGGTTAGGGTTTATTTGGTATTAAGTCATTTTAAACCTCTTCAATAAGTCATTAACGATATACCTAATTCCCAATATAAACATTCGTATATGTATGATGGAAGTCATATTTAAGTATCTCATGTTTGGCCATACAATTTCACAAAGTTCATATAAAATCTATACTACCCCACATGTTAGGCATTAGCAAGCACATAGAACCAAAAGTCGAAAAATGACAATCTCAACTTTGGTCGTCACACAACAGCAAAATTAAGTTGTATGTATGTATGTACAGCAACAACTAATCTGCGTCTCACGCATCGCACTCCTTCACCACAAGCAACGTTCAGCTAGCAACTTTTTTTTGTCATTATATTGTCTTTGCTAATATCACAGACTATCGAATATTACGTTCGATAGTTTTTGGCTAATATTAAGTTGTAAATATCGATAGTATATCGTAATATAACCGCATCACTAACATAAGTATGGAGTATAGTTGTAACTGAACCGGTAAAGTGTTAGTGTTAGTGCAATTTAAGAAGTTGAAAATTGATGAAAAAGATTATTGGAGGTTTTAAAGTGATAATAATATTTATGTACGTGTATTTAAAATATAAAAACGAAGTGCTTCATTTCAAGGTTGATTACGAACCAACATCTGAACTCGAAAAGTGCGACATACGCTCAGAAGCATATTAGCGTATTTTTTGTCTTCCAATACATTTATATTCTTATAACTGTAAATACGCTCTTTCGTTTTATGTGAGCATCAATGCATACACTCACACTGGATATAATTTCAACAGAAATTGTGTACACAAATAATGAAATATGTGCGTTGAATAAACGTTTTAGTTATTTTTTTTTTGTTTTGTTTTGTTTCAGTGCAGTTCTACGTACATAATTATGTTCATTTAATGAATTACTTATAGTAAGTGTTATAAAAATAATTTAAAATGTAAAATTTGAGTGTTAAATGTGTTAAAGTGAGTGGAAAAAAGTGCTTAAAACTAAGACACATTTCATAAATATTATAACTTCATTTTTTAAAATTGTATTGGCAAAAACAGGTAAGTAACTTTTTTACAACTGACTTTTCATACCACAAAATGAATTTAAACATTTCTGTCCTATTATTAAATATTCTTTTTAAATGTAATTTAAGCCTTACTCATTGCACACATATAAAAATGTCAAAGCAAATTAATCTACTCATTTTGCTGACAAATAAAAAAATATGTTTGCTTTTTCATTGTTATTGATGTATTTTTATTTGTTTTGCATCATTGCACTTGTTAATTTTATTGACTAAATATTAATTGTAATTTGTAGAAGTGTCCCAACTAGATTTTTTTTAAGCGTTTATTATAACCAACGTTGATCAATAATTAATTTGAGCTTGCATTGATTTACTCAGCGCTGGCATAAAACGCCCAATCCATGTTTATTATCAGCCGTTTCTTTTACCTATTTTTTTTTGCGTTTCCCATTTTATTTTTCGACATGCATCATGGCAGGTTTTTCACAGTCATTTGCAATGGCGTTTATTATTTAATTAAATATAAAATTGGCTCTCTTTTTTTGTATTTTGTCGAATGTGCTTGTAATTGAGCCGTATGTCGAGTACATGTGCTGCTTGTAATTAAATGTCGTTAACTGTGCGTGGACACCAATAAGTATGATCCTTTTGTGAACAATACACACTGATTACCAATGATTCGATGTGTGTGTGTGTGCAAAGCTTTTTTGTTGAGCCCACTTCAAAGTGCGGCTTAAAAAGGAACACACATACACTATTCACGAGTTGAACATATTATTTTGAACGGCCAACAGTTATCTGTGACATTTCAATTAACAACATAGTCGTTGAGTTTGTTTAAATAGTATGTGCAGTTGCGAATATATAAACTGGAATGTTATCAACACACGATTTACAGATTGTTCTGATAAAATATATAAATATATAAAATATATGCGATTAAAACTCTCCTTAAGTTTATTAAGAGTAATGTGCAAATAAATACATTTTTTAGCTATTAAATAATAAATAAATAAAAACAAAATATAACTTCTGTTGATGTTCTTAAAATCTATTAAATCTATTTTCAATCAACTTGGAACATAACAGAAAATTTACAACCAACCATTAACTTTATTATCAATTTAATTTATTTCTTGACAAGTCAATATATTCATTAAAATATCAATTAAGAAACCTTTCAAGCTTTTCCAATTGTATGTCAAGTTTTTTTTCGAAACTGTCTTCAATTCTTTAATATAATCAATTAAAAGTGTCAATATTTATTTAATAAGAGTTTTTGTTTGTACGTGTCAAGGCGCCAATTTGCATACTTAATCATCGTTTGGATATTGAATGACTTTTCAACTTTTCTTTATAATTTTTTTCTTGTTTTTTTTGTTATTTTATTTTGCCGCAACATTCGCGCTCGATTTATGAATTATTTCCACAACAGCTGCGGCAGTTTGGCAGTTTTCACTTTCAATTTTCAAACTCTGGCGTAAGGCAGCATAAAAAAACAACAACAACAACAATAATAACAATAAAGTTAACCACATGCTGCGCTGCTGTACAAACTTTAAGCCCTGGGAAAAATGGAAAACCCAGCTCAACTCAACTCGACTCGACTCGAAACTCAAACACCAACTTTTCGCCAAACTCAAAAGCTGCAACTGCATTGCGACAATTTCTTTACACACACACACACACACACACAAGCAAACAGTATGTGTGTGTGTGTGTGGCATACGTTATATGTTCATATTCATATTTTATCTAGTTTGTAGTTGGCTTTTTTTTTTTATTAGAATAGCGCACACTGCAATGGGGCAGAGACTGAACACAAAGTGCTGTAAATCATGGAAGTTATTGACTCACGCAAAGTCATTTAAACAATTTGCCCAGTTTTCTATATAAACTACATAAATAGAGTCATAAATACAATAGAGAGTTATCCTGCTGTTGGGGGGATAATGCTTATGGATTTGTTTGTGCAACATGTTGCTGCTTTGCATGCTTTGTTTCATTTGTTGCCCCAGTTTTGGATTTGTTGCAAAAAGAGTTGAGACTTTCTCAAAAGGCAGCTTATTTGCATAGAAAACAGAAGATGATTTTTAATAAAACATTAAAGTCCCTTAGAAATTATTTCAATTTATCTTTTTGAAGAACTTTCAGACATATAAAATGATCTATTCTATGGTATATAAGAGTAGTAACAGTTTTTTTTTATTGATTTTTATTATTCTGAAGATGAAATAAAAATCTCTTAGGAGTAATATTTTTTCAAGATAATTGTCTTTTAGATTATGCTTTAAATATGCCTTTATGCCTTTGACCAATCGGTAAAGACTTTCTCTGTAAGCAAGTTGTGGGTTTTAATTTGTGTAATCAACCCATTGAAAGAAGGCATTAGAATGCATGTCGGTTATTATCAACATGCATTATCTTTTCACTTCATTTTTGTGGCAAGAAAACCAGCTACGTCAATAGCTCAACTAATCACCAATCTAATCATAAAAAAAACAACCAGTAAACTGCTAATTAACTGCAGCAACAGCAACACTAGAAGAAGCAACAGCAACATTCACAGTGGCCGCTGCATCAGAAGTTGGCTCTGCGTTCCCTGGAAATTGCTACAAATTTTCCGCATGGCTGGTGCCATACAAACATATGAACACTTTATCCTGACGCATGGCGTTGCCAGTGCTGCTGCTGGTGAGGGATTTGCACAGAGTAAGAAACAGAGTGAATGAGCGAAAGAGAGGGAGTGAGGAAGGTTATATCTCCAGTGGAGTAAGCTCGCATATATGTATAGTATATCCATGCCATGACCTACATTATGCTCTGGCTTTGGCGCTAGCTTTGGCTCTGATGATGCTTCTGTGGCGCATTCAGAATTTGTTTTTTCTCCGTTTCGCTGCCAGTTTTTTTTACACCCATGTGTAAGCGTGTGTGTGTGCCTGTCTATCTGTGCCTTTTTTTATGTTGTTTTTCTTTGTAGCTTCCACTGTGCGGCACATTTTTTTCCGCTATTTACGTTAATCGCGGTTTACAACACGCCGGGACAGCGAGCTGTGGGCCAAAAGGGAACCAAAACCAAAACTCATATGCAAAATAGGCAGAGGAAGCCACCAAGTTGACTGCCTGCCAAGCTTTCATATTGTTTCCTACTACTCCTGCCGCGCTGTTTCCCTTTGCTGGAGGCCCTCCAATTTAGTTGTTGGCCTATTTGCAAGTGTGTGCACCGCACCGCCTTTTCTACATTAATATCAATTTTGCAGTCATAAATCCAATGAAATGTGCTCTACGCTCTGCGGCTGTTTTTGTTAGCTTGACATTTGCCGTTGACTTTTACTTTTACGTGTGCTAGCCAATATCCGCCAGAAAGAATACGTTGAAATTGTCATGCAATTTGGCCAGTTTTATGCGTTTTATGCGTGATATATTCGCTTTGTTACCATTAATCTGACACATTAAGTCAATTAAAAATGATCTACAGAAAATATATGTATAACAAAAAGCGGTCCATAATAATTTGAATTATTTAAATCAGATTAGAGATTATAAATTATTTTTAATATTTTATGATTATATACAATATCAAAAATATTGAAAATACTATATGTTTAAGGAATATTTATTCGTAGCCTTGGTCTTTAATTTTGAATTCATATTTTGCTTGCTTAAGAATCATTAATGAAAAATCAAATATTATTTGAGTATTTGTTAATCATGAACCATATTCAATTTACCATAAAATATACAAGTTTTAAGAAGAGTATTTATTATTTGTTAGCACATTATAATTTTTGGCATCATTCTGTCTTTTATGCCTCGTGCTGTTTATTACCGTTAACATATGGGTCACCTGGGATCGCACTTAAGCATAATTTGCATGACAAGAAGGCTGCTTGCTTGCTTGCTCGTTGCCAGAAAATGTTTTCTCAATGCGCATTCATTCAAATTGGGCAAATAATAGGCATAGGCATAGGCATAGGCACAAGTGTGAATGCCTTAAAAGTGTGCTCTGCTCCACTTACATAATGCAAAAGCATCATCCACTCATCCATTCACACCCCACAACCTTACCACCTACCACTTACTGCTGGCCCTAACCCAAAGATGTGCTTGTTATGCATTGCTGGATTCACAGCTTTTTGAGTACAGCATTATCAACATTTTGGATCGCATCGCATCGCAGCTAAAGGCTTTCATTAGCTTCGTTTTAAGCTTTGTGTCATGGCACGATTTTCTCTCTCATTTGCTGCGACTAACGAGCGAGATACTTGCGATACTTATAATGCCTTGGCCCTGGCCATACAATACCCCTTAACACAACAACTTTTATACCACTTACTTCTCCCTTACTATCCATGGTAAGTATGCAATGCAAACGAGTCCAAAAACATTTTGATGTTGCTTCACACACACACACACTGAAAATATTTTGACTATGTTGGTCTTCCTGGCGGAGCTGAGGTTTCGTTTTTAAAGCAAATTGTTGCATTCCTTGCTGCTTTTCAAGTAAAGTGTGTGTGTGTGTGTGCATACTTTGCTGCTGCATAGTTTGACGCTTTATGGTCAGCAAGAGGAAATGGCAACTAGCGGCACTTTTATTTAGGCAAAGCTACTAAAATGTGCCATAAAAAGGCTGCAGCTATCGCATAACTGCAGCCACAACACACACACGCGGCTAACGTTGCAAGGTGCCTGCCAGCCACGAAACCAACACAACTAAGTGGCCATAATGTTGCATTTGAACACAGACCAACACACACATACACACATTTAGTTGGCAGGCAAAGTGTAACTAGGTCTTGTGTTACTTTATGCGCCACAGCACGAAATGGCTGCAAAACGTGGCTGAAATTAGAGTCAACCAAACAGATACAAGAACACTAAACACGCACACACTGACACACACATAAGTATCACATACAGATACATATATGGGGTACTGGGTCCCGGTTCTGTGGTAAAGTTTGCAGCTCTGTTTTTAATATAAATTCATGTCGCTTTCACTTGTCTGTTGTTGTGTTTTGTGGCCTTACACACATTTATTTAGATAATTATGAAAATATATATATACATATATATATATATATGCATGAATTTGTGGCTCGATGTCGGCGTCATCTGGCCCATATGTATTACTTCTACCAACCAAGAGTGGTGCATTTGTGTTTCTGTGGTGGGCGTTGCATGTTGCAAAACACAACAGAAAACAGCTGCTCTTCAATTTGTTGAAGTTTGTTGATAATATTTACAAAGGGTTTGGGCAAAACTTTTCTATCCAAGCTAACTTATGATATAATATACAATTTTTGAGTTTTGGTAAATGGAAACAATACTTTTTGTTACAAGTTGCACGAGTTGGATTAAAGTATTAAGGGTTTTATTTGGTTTAAAGTTTCAAATTGCCATATAATGCAAGATAAGGAAGCAAAAAATCGAATGATTTTTTTATGTTAAAAAAACTTGTACTAATAGTAGTTTGCCTTAGAAACATTTAATAAAATCACAAGATAAGCTGTCTTCTCGTTTCAGCCTTAAAAAATAAACAACTGTCTTGTAGAAAACTTCTTTTAAATAAATTTGTTTATGAGGAAAGGAGTATAGATTGCTAATTTGTCCATTGAGTTTATTAAAATGCATTAAGCATTTGGGTCCATTACTTATTTAAATGCTTTTATACAAAACATTTTGTAGTCCTTTCGGCACATATACATATATATATATATATATATTGTGCACATTTGATGTATGGAAAATCGCATTTGCATATATATTTAAGTCCAAACGGAGGAAAAGGAAGTGTGCCTGTAGCCTAGGTGCCCAATTGGTTTGTTGTGTTTGGCACAATGCAAGCCCTTACAGACTAGGGCAACCCTTTTTTTTTTGCTCTGACAACAATTCAGCCTTAAGGCTAATATGTGTGTTTTATATATATAGTATCTTGGCTACATCCGTTTTTTTTTTTCATCCATTCTTTGGCCTTCTTTGAATTTGCGTATCCTATTTGTGTATGTCTATGCATACATATAAATGAAGCAGGGCAGAGAACCTTTATTAAGATTCGCTTTGCAGCTTGTTTGCTAGCTGTTTTCCTTCTTTTAATGAGGTTGTCTAGATTTCTCCAGTTTTTTTGTTATGGGTAGGGAGGTTTCGGGTTGGTCTTTAAGGTTGCCCATGCACAAGCACAAAGTCTTGAAAACATGCTACAGTTTATTGCGCAAAAAAAAAAAGTTAAGCTGATTTGCACTGAATGAAGTTCAGTTTTTTTTGGTTGGCCAACTTAACTTTTGCCTTGTGTGGGGGAGTCCGAGACACAAACTTAAGCCGCTTACCATTTTCAAGTACACACATACACATGCAAACACATATGTTTGAATATGCTTTAAGGTGCTGTCTAATAAGTAGAACACAGCAGTAGAAGGGTTGCATGATTTATAAGTCTCTCTCTACTTCACAATCACAATCTCATTGCACGTGTGCAAACGAATGAAAAGTGTAAGAAAAACACAGGTGACGGCCAAATATTTGCGTTTTCAATTTCAAGAGAGAGAGAGGGAGACGGAAAGTGAGTGTGAGTGTGTGTGTGTGCTTAAGAGTTGCCCCTTCTCTTCATTATCTCTCCCGGACTCATATATTTATTTTTCATTTAATTTCCAATTTTTCTTTCAACGTTTTTAATGGCACTTGATGCAATTAAAATGCCAAGGCAACGCCCTCACTTCACAGCCTCCTTTTTGCCTGCCTGCCTTCCTGCCTGCCTGCCTGCCTGCTTGTAAGCTACTAAAAATTATTTTTTACGATTGTCATAAAGACGTCGCCGTCGCCGTCGACGTTTGTTAAGAGCAACTCCCCTTCCACTCCTTATACACCCTTTGGCCAAAAAACAATGACTGCTGCTTTTGTTTCAGTCGTCTCCTAGCGCCACCTACTGTCTGATAGCAGCAAACAGCAACAGCAGCCGCCTTATTTCGCCGAGTTTTTAATTAAATTTATTTTTTCTTGGCACTCTTTGCCAAAATATTTTGCTTAGCTTGAAGAGTTTGACGCTTTGGTGTGGTGTTTGGGCAAAAGAGTTTTTAAGCCAGCCCAAGACTGCGAAGAAATCCTTTAACAAATTAATTTTTAGCCTCAAAATGGGCGTCAGATGTATATAATTGGCTGTTGCCACGTACCTTAAGCGAACACAGTGCCTAGAAATAATTATGGCCACCTCAAATAGATTGACATTGAGGCTTAAATGAAAGTCACGCTGTTAAAAGCAGGAAGACATTAACGAAAAGTGTGAAACATTAGAAAAATATATATAATAAAGGAAGTAAGAAATACATAACTTCAATTAATATAACTTTCGACTTATTAGCCAAGAATTTGTTGACAAATGAAAAGGTAGAAAATATATAAGCTTAACATTGCAATTACTTTATTCTTTTTGGGGCTTATTTTGCCACAGCAAATTTTAAAGAATATATATAATTTTGAGATTGTTGAGGTTTCAAAAGTTAGATATTCGTTAATATTATTTCTCTTTATTTGTTATACTGAATAAACACAAGAACCTAAATATGTGTAAGCACTAACTTTACAAGCTGTATCTTTTAAAAATAAATTAAAGTTTTCACTTTGTATGCATGTGGCTTAAAAATCACAGTTACACTTTTAAATATGTAAATATTTGTATGTGCACAATATTCAAGAAAATATTAAAGCATTCTTTTACGGCTTTCACAACATTTTCGATTACGCACACAAGATCGTATATCTGTTTTGAACTAAGCCTCACATTTGTAGCTTATTTCACTCAATCTGCATCTTCTGTTTCAAGGTTCACTTGGCAGGGCCTTTAAAAAATGCATGTGCTCAAGGTAACACATTTCTCTGGTTGTCTTTGTATGTCTCTCGTTTTGTCTTTGGCTGAGCTCACGTCTCATCCACATTAGAAGCTGCTATAGTCATATCCTTGTGGCCTTTTGCCTTTGCTGGGCACATTGCATAAATTGGCTTTTGTGTTATGCTTTTATGTTTACAGTAAAACACAAAAGTGTTAAAAACAAAAACAAAAAGAAAGGAAAGGCAAACACCTACTGGGACTGGGGTTAAAACCTTGAACGGCGTAAATTGCATACGAAGCGAATGGACAACAGGAAGACGAACAACAAGAACAACAACAACCGTAACAACAACAAGCACATGTGTTCCGTCTTTCTTTTTTTTTTTTTCTTCATCGATTTCTTGGGGGGCTGTGTGCCATAAAACGCTAATGGCCGCCAGCTCGCACGTCTCTGACGTTTCTGCTGAAGCTGAAGCTGCTGCTGTCGCCATTTTGCTTTTCATATTTTTCCATTGAACTTTAAGCCGTTGACGTTGGCTGTTGTTGTTGCTGTTGCTGCTGTTGCTGTTGCTGCTGTTGTTGTTATTGTTGCTTGGCGTTTCGCCTAAGCCCTAGTCACCATTTTTATTGTCATCTTTTCCGTTGTCATCGCTCCGGCGTGTTTGCCATTTTTTTTTCTAGGTTTTCGCCCATCGTCGTGGGCGTCGTCTCCGTGCAATTTCCACTTGACACAATGGCACACAAAATGCAAAGCTCTTTTGCTGTTGTTTTGTTTCTGTTTTTTTCTATCTTCTAGCTCCCACTTTACACCCCTTTAGCAGTCTTCACTGCCTTGCATTGCTGTCTTGTTGTCTGCTTTGGCTTCTGTAAAGTGTTGCCGGCATTTGGATTGTATGCTTTTTTTATATTTTTGTGGCCTGTTGGCAAAACTTGTCGTCCTCCGCATGTCATATTCCATTTTCCATTTACTTTTCTTTTGGCAGCTGGTTTTTCTTTTTCTCAACGCTAGCTGCAAGTCGGCTTTAGCATTTTCCTTTCTTTTATTTTTATTTTGCCTGCACTTTTATATTTCCTTTTGCTTGTGGTCTGTCATGTTTATTCTTCTTGTTGTTCTTGTTGTTGGTGTTTGTTGTTGCAGCTTTCTCGAGTCATTATTGCCAGGGCGAAATAACTGTGACAAAGTCATCTTTTTATGGGACGTGCCCTCCGCAGTTCCGTTCATACACCCCCCCGCCACGCCCAACAAAGAGCAGTTATACTCTTTTTCCATTCTACTTTGAGGTTGCGCCTGACTTTTGTCTTAATGGTTTTGTCATATTTTTTTAAAATGCTGACAGCCTAAGTGATGACAGCATTTTAGGCAACTAAATGTTAAGCTGCCGCATAATGGTATGTATAGAAAGCTTAAATATGTTTCTATATGATATACTTACGATTTTATCGTTTCCTTTCGCACTAAGCGTTCAAGGAATTTACCCTAAATTATCAAGAGGAAGTTTGGCTTAACTCTTTAAATATTTCTTTTCTCCCTGGCTTCTTCAATTTAACACTTAAGCTAACAATGCTCTTTAGCTTCTTAAAAGACTTGACTTAACCTTGATAAACTTTACGGTTAGCTTTTACACAAACCGCTACCAAGATCAACCAAGCTTCTTCTACAAACTGTTGCCTTCTCGCTTTGAGTTTTCTAATCTTGCATTCAACATTATCTAGTGAACAGCTGCCCAAATATGCTTGGATGTAGCTAACCTAATGACAAACCCAGCTATCGTCAATCTTGATCAAACATAAATAGACAAGAAGCTGTAACTGTGTTTTGTTTTCTTTCGGTTTCGTGTTCTCTGTTCTCTGTTCAAAGTAGCAGTTGCAGTTGCAGTTGTCGGAGTGAAAACGTTTTGAGCAAATATTCAACGACTTACAATGTAGGCAAATAATAGCTTTGTGGGTCTCTCACTCAATTGAGTTGTTGCCGGGTTCATTGTTGTCGGCTACACATGCGCAATCTTCTCTGGTCTTCACTTCTTCACTTGTCTTGTTGTTGTCGGCATTGCCTCTATTTGTGTTTGCCTTTCAATTATCGTCGCAAACATTTCCACGGTATTTGCTAGGCGTATTTAAATTTAACTGACACTGCCTATTGGTGTTGCTTTTGCTGCTGCTTCTGGTTACGCATGCGCAACGCACAATTTGCTGCCTGAAAGCGTCTCAATAGTGTTGACAATTGAAGGGTTATGGCCCTATGCACTGGGCTTTGTTCATTGTGGGGCATTGATGTTTAGTTGCCTCACATAGTCTTGTTGTGCAAACTTTCGATGAAGCATTGTAAACGAGTAGAAATGCCGAGATACAGAAGTTGAATACATATAAAAGTATATAAATATTCCAACAAATTCTAGTTGCTAGTAAAATGTAGATTATGGATTATTGAAACATTAAAAATAATAATAAATTAAATCAACTTAATTAAAATAAAGAAAACAGTTAATTTTGTTGAGTAATGACCACTGAATAAATAATATTTTACGTATATAATATTCTTTAAATTTGAATTTTGCCTAGATACACCTAATGTTCATAATAATTCTTAAGGCCAGAGGTTAACAATATTTTCTATTGAGTAAATGTATTGAAAGTGTCGACTCTGTCTTTCGAAAATTGATTCTCCCAGGCAGCCCAAACATAAAGAAAGCTTAATACAAAACACTTTTATAGATTTCACAAACTTCTGCAACGCTTTAAGTGTTGCTTGAGCTTTGCAGCTGCTGCTGCCTTCTATCTGGCGCTAAGTAGTACACATAGCCGCTCCTTTTGCAGCTCACACCTTTTACCGCACTTACGAAGACGTTGTTATTTTCATGGAATTTTCCGGTACACGCCCAAGCTGCAAGTATTTGTTTGCCCAAGTGTATGAAAGGCGGCATTCCGAGCAGCCACAACGAAGACGCTGACGACGACGCTGACAACGAGGAAAGGAAAGACGTAGCTTGACAAAATCTAATGAAGATAACCTACGGTGTGTATTTTTAATAAATGAAATTAATAAAACATGTTTTCCCCAACAAGCTAGGGAATTTTCCACCAGCACTGTCGGTTGCCATGGAAATGCCTTAACTTTATCTCCACAAAGTGAACAACATTCTTCCATTTTGTTGTCGCTGTTCGGTTTCTTTTTTTTGTATTTTTTTCAGCAATTTTCTTTCAATTAAGTGGGGCAGAAAATGAAAATGGTTTCAAGTTGCAGCAAAGCCAATAAATTGTTAAAGGCCTGTGTAACCCAAATCAATGCCAAAGTTCCAAAAAAAATAATGTGCGGCAATTCTGAGAATTCAATAAAATGTTATAAATAATTCAATAAGCAAAGCAAATTTATGCTTTCTTCGCTCGGCTCCCATAATCAATGTTTGAGAAGATAAATGCCAAACCGTTATCAAAAATTCGTATTGGACGAATAGGCTCGGCTCTGTTCTCAACATTAAATCATAAAAATTGACTCATTTGTAACATAAAAAGCACATTAACACATTACGCCGCATGTGAAGTACGTGCTGAGGGGTGAAGTGAAGGGCATGGCCTTAGTTTTGATATTGCTGACAGCTGAACCGAAACGAAACTGGCAATGAAATCGAACTTCAGTTTGGCACAAGTGCTAAACGAGGAAGAAGAGCAAGCAACACACAAAAATACGGCAATCAATTCAATCGGACCAACATTAAGCTGTGCGGGAAAGGGCGGTGGGGGGGGGGGGGGGAACGGTGTACGGTTAAAGCAAAACCAAATCAAACATTAATGCAATAAAATGGAAAACGCGTTAACAACAATTGCTTCAGTGGCCAAAAACACTCAGCTGGCTGCCCGTAATCAGTGCCCGTGCCCGTGGCCCGTGGCCCGTAGCTGGAGTTCTGCCGTTGATTCCGGCCACGTGATGTGCCGTTCGCCTAAAAGTAGACTATGCTAAAAGCGAAAATCAATGCCACACACACACACACACACACAGAGACAGAGAAAGAGAGACAGACAGGCAGCGATTAAGTGAGCGACAGCCGCAGACAAACCCCAAAAAGTGTGAGCAACAATGGCAGCTGAATTGGAGCCCAAAAAAGTCAGCACAGGTTGTCAGTTGTTTGTATACCCCGTACACAAACAAACAGAGGGTTGCTTAAGATATGCATTTATTGGTTAAAGGATTTGTCATATTATATTCATGAATTTAACTAGGATTTAAAAATGAATGTAATTTATTAACAGTCTGAAAAAAATCATCGCTCATGTTAAATAAATATTTGTAGGAATATTTATAACATATAATATGGTTGTGAAACATTTTTCACACGCTATGATAGCAATTAAAATAGAAAGCTATTAAGTGCTCAAAACACATGCAACATATATGTTGTTGTGTGGTGAACTCGAAGTTTAGAGAGCCAATTCAGTAAGTGCAGCTTATAGTTTGTACAGGGTATCTACTTGTCTACCGTACTCACACCCAAATCATCTTGTTATCAACGCTTGTTGCTGTAGCATAATGTGGCGTGGCAACAACGAGTCTGACTTTAACCAACAACCAAATGCAGCGTCTAATGCGGCAATTAAGGGATGAATCGAAGTGGGGTGAGGATGGATGGTGATGTGATGTGGTGCTCTGGCTATTGAGTTCTCTACGCCCCAAACCCACAAATTGCAAAACGTTCGTAATGGCGAAATTCGAGCTCTAAGCTGTTTCCAATTTGTGGCTAACATATCCAGATTACAGGCAACAACAAGCGGTAGCAACTAAAACTGGCGCCAGATCTTGGCTTTACAAATCGTAAATAGTATATTTACTGGAATGTGAAAATGAATATATGTATGAATGAATGTTTAGGGTATTCATAACGCTATTCGTAATTAGCAACAAGCTCGAACCGCACACACACACACAAATACAGCTCGAATGTTCAAATGTTCGTAACTGTAGAATCCCAAAAGTATGTTATTCGCAATTTACAAATGACTGACAGCAATCAGCAGCAACTCAGGGAAGGGGAGTGACAGGGCGGAGTGCCACTGACAGATGAATGAAGCAAATGAGAAATAGTTTCATTGTACACAAAATTATTTGCATACCATTAAATTCGGAATTATTATGCACGGTACTCGGTATTGTATTGCTTTTGAGGTTTCAAATATTAGTTTTTAATTGCAAGCACGTTGAGGTAAGGAATTGTGGTTAAAATACTTGTCAGAAATAGTTCGGTACATTTAATTAATATTCAAGCGAAAGTTAACAATATTCGTTAATCATAAATAACGAGAATGAATATGAAAAGCAGATATTATTTAATTTTATGAGCAGATCTATGAAACTGCAACTTTTGCAACTATTTTAAAATAGTAATATATGATTTTAAGTTAACAAAAACTATATAATCTTGTCAAACTTTGCTTCCGATCACAAAGCCTATATTTTATACAGTTTAATGCAATGAGATTTTATTTTAAAATTAAATAAGATTTTTTTTTTGTATATTTATGCAACACTTGATTATTCTTAGTTACACTTAGCATTGTCTCCCAAAGGGATTTAACATTTTTTTGACACACTTTGCAGCATCGAACTCGAACAGCATTTTGGCACTTTATCAACTAGACATTCGGAACGGACAAAAAATTATAAAAAAAATAAGAATTCTTGCCAGTCAGCGTTGCTCATACGCAGCGTGAACTGTTGGCCTGCAACAGTTCCGCCTGACAATGAAAGAAATAGAGAGATAAACTGAGTGTTAGAGTAGGATAGGTGGAGTCTCCATGTTTCAGACATTATCTTGAGTCGACATTGACATTTGGTCACATTCACATTGACTTTGACATTACCAATGACGTTGGTCTCGACCCTCTGTCTCCTCCCTCTTCAATAAACCACAATCGAAGTTTCATTGATTGCAAAACGCTGTAAGTTTTCGTGCAGAAAAGTTGTTCCTTGTGGTATTGGTATTGTGCGTTGGGGCATATGAAATGCATGCAGCTTTCAGTTCTCACTGCCACAGTTGAAGCTGCGTTGATTTTTTTGATTCGATGCTGTCAACAGTCAATATAATGTGAAAACAATCCGAAATCCAGCCAACCAGCCCCTTTTGCATTCGCCATGTGATGGCATTTCAGAGTGTTTTGAAGGTTTGCTGTTGAGGGGTTGAGCGGTTGAGGGGTTGTGTCCCCTTTCCCATTCTTTGTTTCCAGTACATAAACCAAATGGGTCAATTGATTTCTGCTTATTGCATGCTAAGCTGCCATAAGATTTTACGTAGTTCACTTTATGTTTACTTCTTCTGCTCTCTCTCTCTCTCACTTCGTCTTTTCTCTTTATTTTTGGTTTGGATTTTTGTTGTTTTTGCCAGCTGGATGGTTTAGCTGCCCCTTTTTCGGGCTGTGTATTGGTAAAATGTTTGCAATTGTTTCTCGTTTTCTTGAGTTCATCGTTTGTTATGTTATGTGTAAGTATTTCCATCAGCTGCAGACGTGAAAAGTTTGTTTTTTTTTCTTCTTTCTTTCGGTTTTGTTTCGTATGCTTTCTTTCTCTGCCTTGGTTCGCTAATTTCTTTGGCATTTTTAGTTTACGCAAGAATGAAGAAGTTTGCTTAATGGACTTATAAGTCATTTAACTTTATTAATCAGTGCCGCTTGAATGCTGCTGGGTAATAATCAAACTAAACGACAGCGTCCAGTCGCTTTAATTCTAGTTTTTCGAGTTCAAGAAACGATAATGCGGACACAAAATGCATTGAATATAACAAAGATTGCCGTTGCCATGATTTATTTGTGCTTAACATTAAGATCAAATCGATCAAATCGATCAAAACCTCAGAACGTTGAGGTTTAAATATAAATTACTAATAATATGAATATTTTCTCATATATCGAGATATATATATATATAGAGATATATATATATATAGAGATATTAGTTTTAATACTATGTTTGGAATAAAAATAAACTGAATCAAATATGTATTTAATTTTTTGACCTATGTATTTTTATTTTGAACTACACACATTCAAAATTTAATTCAAAACATGAAAAGAAAGATACGATTATTTGAATAAAGCTAGTTTATGTTGTCAGTTGATTTTCTTCAAAGAGCTCTAACTTTTCTTAAACTAAGAAAGTTTCTTTAACTTCTGAATGATTTTTCTTACACAAATATGTTAATTCTAACCCAGTTGTTAGGGCTGAATGAATGTTAGTTTGTAATACTCACGATAAGCTAAGGCTTTTCTTACTATTTAAGTTCAACATATTTGACACAGTTTTTGCGAACGAACGAACCTCTGCCATTCATATATCAGCAACTATGAGCGTATTGGAGCGCCCCTCGACTATTTCTTAAATTGCTTCAATTATGAAGGCAACGACTGCCATGGCACGGCCATCCAACATCCAACAGCCGAAAAACATCAAAAGCAACGAAACGAATTTATGTGTAGCCTACATTTAGGCAGCCCAAACGTGAGTCAAGCGTGCACTAAAAAACAGAAAGAGAGCGGGACGCGAGAGCGAGAGCTATTGAGATTGAGTCCCACGGCGAACTGTCGAAAATAGCTCAACTGTCAAAAATTTATGACAAACACATACGACCCAAAGCTCTACAGAGCGTGAAACAGTGAGAAAGTGCACATTCATATATGAAACGAAGAAAACGTGAGAAAGAGAGAGAGAGAGAGAGAGAGAGAGAGAGAGAGAGAGAGAGAGAGAGAGAGAGAGGAGGGAGGGAGAGAGTAGTGGAGGGACGTAGAGAAAAAGGAAGAATCGCATATTTTCATTAGGCGACATCCATCAAAATTCACGCATGAATATGGACTTTTCATGTTTTGCCGACACGCGGCGCACACATTGTCATTTTCCCCAGTCAGGAAAAACACTCACACACACACACACACACACAAACACACGCATACACAAAACTGAATATTCCATTGAAGTCAATTGGCAGTCGTTTCGCGTAAAGTGAAAAACTAAGCGAAACTTCGAAGCTTTATTAGCTTCAAACACCTGAAACACACACACACACACACACAACCTTAAAGGCAAAGAGTTTCTGGTCACGTAAGGCACATAAAGAATGCTTCAATGGCATCATTTGCAGTGGATTTTTTTTTATTATTTCTTTTTATATGCTTTATTTTTGTTTGGGTGTTGAAAACTAGGCTACGCTAATAAGAAGAAGTATATAAAGAAAGTTGCCTCGCTGGTGTTGTTGTTGTTATTTGGTATCCTTGCGGCAAAGTGGGCCAAATGCAGGCCATAAATCTTGGCACTTGGCTAACGAAGAATATATATATATACAGTAAAAATTGTTGCTTTAACCCTTCAATAAGCGCAGCTTGCTTTCATTTATCATATGTTGAGCGTGTTTTTCTCACTCTCTCACTCACACTCAGTTTCAGTTATTTTTGTTGCCTTGCTGCCTTGGCAACCTTTTCATTTGTAATAAAAATTCATATGACTTTGGCGCATGTTTAACGTATAAAACTGCCCCACACTTGCTCGCTCGCTCGCTCTTCTTCATCCCGGCCGGCGAGCATCATTAGGCCTGGGCACGCACATTCCCAAAGTCAGCTACGTCCGTTCCGTCACCCTCCCCCCACACTTTGGCAGTAGGGGGTTTGAAGCGCCACATGCAAAACGCCATGTGTGACACTTTTACTACCAAACATTTGTTAGCGCACCGTAGAACCTCTCTGTCTCTATCTCTCTCTCTCTCTCTCGCACGGTTACGTAGTCAACACGTACCAGGGCACCGTTATAGTCATTCTCTTGCTTATTCTTATGCACATTCTTGTTGGTTGTTGTTGGTTGCTTTTCTTTTCTGTTGACTTTGCATAATTTTATTGCTTTTCTTTTATTTTTATGCGATTTGCTTTTGCTGCTCGCCTTGCCTGCTGTTCCACTTTTACAGTCTCCCACCCCTTTTCTTTCACTCCCCTCCTTTTTGGACGACATTGACATTATAATCAATATTTTTGTTAATTCATTCTTGTATATATGTATAAGTGCTCTATTGTTGCCTACATTTTGCTCTCTTCGTTTGTCCCATGGATCTTTTCCATTACTGTCTCACCTTTCATCGTTCTAAGATTGGTTTATAATATACTATTCAATGACTTGAAACAGGTTGAAAGAGAACACTTTATAGCCCTCGAATGCACATTTATATGATATGAATTAATAAATAAATATATTATAAGAAAGTGTTTAAACATGACTTGTTTTAACACATTACTTTATACATATATAATCAATGAAAGCAAGCAAATTATTTTCGCTTTTGTCCTTTACTTAAGTTTGATATTAATTTTTTGTTTACTGAAATATGTTTATGTATACAATTATTATTGTATAAAATACGCTCCATATGGTTTTATATATATATTTTGTTCGAATTGCCATTATCACTTCCTTTTAAATGACATTCATCTAGCATTAAGACCTCAAACTTAGCTTATAGTTAGCTAAAAACTTGCCATTTTATAGCTTGTTTTCTTTTCGGCTGTGCAAAAAGTTTGCCAAAGTTATTTTTGGTTGACATTTTGTGGGCTTGTTTTTGGTGTTATTATTATTTTGTGGCAATGTCCAACCGAAAGTTGTTTGTTTTGGTGGCACATTGTGCAAATGATTTTAGGGCCTCATAAAATTCTTTATTCTTATGTGTGTGCGTCTGTGTGTTTGGGAGGGGGGGTTAAAGTTTATGACGGACACAAAAACATTATGCATTATGTATTCATGATCTCAGAGTTAGTGGGGTCAGCTTTTGGGCATTCTAAATAATTAACCGATAAATGTGTTATATATTTTCCTTGCGCGAATTCGTCAAAAAGATAAATCAGTTAATGCTTTTGGCCAAGCATTACAACAAGCAACTAAATGTCAGCAGAATATATACGCTCGTAAGTTCTATCATTATTTTCCGTAAATTTACATAAGTATGTGGGTGTGTGTGTGTGTGTTTGTGTATTTAAATTGATGTCATTTGTGTGTTTGCCTTGTTTTTGGCAGAAATGACATAAAGGCATTTAAACACGCCATAAAATAATTCATAATAATAATTTTCATGTACACCGGATACAGAAATATTCCTCACTTGCCATTTTGACAGCGCCCAAACCACACTCCCCCCTCCCCCCTTTTCCCTTTATCGCACACCCCGTTTGGCTCATCAATGTAACCGTTTTTATGTGGCAGATTTTAATGCATGTTTCTTGTTTATCATTTCGAGTTAACATAAATAACATGTTTTGCTGTGCTGTGTTGTGTGTTGTTGTTTTGCTTGTGTTTGTTTCGAAATTAAATATTATTTTGCCTTAGGGCGGCAATAAGTAAAACACAAAGTCATTTTGTTGTTGTGCTTGTTATCTGTTGTAATTAAAATCCTTTTTGGCGTTTTGCTAGCAGATTAAAACTGAAATATTGAATTCAATTATAGCATATACATATGCTTTTGTTCTAAGCTTTTTATTATAAATCGTTCTTTTGTTTGCGAGATGGAAAAGTTATAAATACGAAATGAAATATTCATTTGACTTCAAGCAGAAACGCTGAAATTTGTTATATTAAGTAGACGATAAAACTATTTAAAGATTAAATTCAATGTAAGTTTAATTTATTTAATCCTCACTTCGTTAAGGTTGAAGTTTTTTTGTACATACAAATGGAAAATGATCCTAACTCCTATCGATTTCAAATCATTACTTTGATATCAATTAAATATTTGTTCTAATAAGGTAAAACTCACCTGGCATGTTGTGGTCCCACATTGCCCATATCGTGAGCCGAACTGGCTGTTATCTGAAAGTCCGCTATGGCGCCCGATTCCATGCCCAAAGCTTGTTTGCAGGTGCCTGAAAATAATATGGATTATATAGTATTTATTGTTGGATATCATCTATCAGTATGCTATATACTATGTGGTTGATCAATGTTCATTAATTTAGTTTTTGTGCTCTCTCTCTCTCATTCTCTAATTACTTATGTTAATTAATTATGCGATGCATGAAATTGCTGTTGTTGCTGTTGTTGTTGTGGGCTGCAGCATGTTGCATAACGAGCAAGGCTAAAATTTCCACGCTGGCGAACATCTAAAAAAAAATCAGGCAAACTGACACTTGAAAAATGGCATACAATTAAAATGAAATATGTGGAAATATTATACAAAATAAGCATATTTGAAGATGAGAGGGGAAAAAAAAGCTTAACTCTGAAATAAAAATACATCAAAAATGAATCTATACAAATAAATATATATCTCACCTGTCGGGGCGAGTGCATAAATTAATTAAACCAGAAAACAAAGCTAAATCAAATTAGTGCCCAAAAGCAAAAGGAGAGAAGTAGATACAATCAGTAGACTCAATTTCCATTTGCCATCAATCTGTGAGAATGCATGAAAAGCGCAATTATTATTTCGTTCTCCTCCCGCTGCTCTCACTCCTCCGCCAGCGCCAGCTGACGCTTCAGATGGAATTCCACTCTAGCGGCCAGCGGCCTCCAAAGAGAAAGAAGGAGAGAACAGCGAAAGGGTCATGAATAGGTCGTTGAGACGGTCGTCATCAGCAACATCAACAAGCTTGCTTGCGTGCTTGCTTGCTGCAGACAGCGAAAATATCAACAATATTATCATTCAGTGAATAATTAGATGCAATCAGTCAACGCTTAAGCACCATAAGTCAAAGCCAGCTGAGTCAACAGCAGGAAACTAGACAAAGGTCAAACCCAACAGACGACGACGATTCTCCTCATCTTCTACTTCTCCAAAGCACTCTACTGAGCATTGAGCAGGCAAGTGAGTCCCACTTGACAGCCCTACTACTATCTAACCTGCGCCATCTGCAGTTATAGATACTTTTAGTACATTTTGTCGTAGCTTTAACTTACTACTTGCAACGTTGTGGGCAACGCTCCTACACACTTTTCGTGGCAGTCTTTGTCCCATTTTTGGTGCAGGTCTACGGCTTTTTCTCTTGGTGCTAGCCAGACAGTTCTTAAGTGCCTTTTTAAGGAATGGGTTGTTAGAGAAGTTTTAACTGGGTTTACTAAAGGTAGAACTTAAGGAAACTTAAGATTCGAATCACAAAAGCTATGACAACTATTAAGATATCCAGAGTATATACTACACCTATGTGGAGCAAACTTTTCTCTAGGCAATTCAATGTTTAAATCAAAAATAAAAAGAATAACAAAAATACTTTATTATATTTTAAACAGCTTACAAAGTCTAAGTATTAAAAGAAGAAAATAATTATATGCGTTTCAATAATCTTTCTCTTATATTCACCTTAATATTTTAATCTGCATTAGCTCTTTGCTATTCCGTATTAATTTATTCATTGCAGTTTCCTATTGATATTTCTATTCTTATTCTTATTACCTTTAACGTTTATCTATTCGTACTCCACTCCCGTTACTTGCTTCTTGAACATATTCTGTCCAGTTAAACCCAGCCAAAGCCATCATCTTTGCAATGCAGTACTGAAAACTCATTAAACCAAAAAGCAATTGCTTAATTATCCGCAGACAGCACAAACTTTTGCCCATTTGCCCGTAAATTGTTGCAATCATTCACACAAGAAACCCCCCTAACCCTTTAGAACCGCCTACTTAAGGCAAAAAAAGAATTTGTAATATTTACATTACTCCACTGACATATTGCTGCTCATAAATTATTTTTAATTATTATGTCCAAGTTGAAGAAAAACTACTTGTTATGTGCCAAGAACTGAGTGTGCTTTGCCGTGATCGATGGTCGCATTCTTTTCTAGCTTTTTCACTCTATAATTATGTGGGTAATCAATAATGATCGACGAGGATCTCTCTTGTTCCGCATACTCCCCACAATAGTGATGTGAAAATTATGCCAAAATCAATGGCAATTGGCTGGAAAACGAAAAATCGTTTTATTTACCACATAAACAATGCATTTTATGTCAAACAATTCATTGAGTGAATGAATGGCGACTACTCAGTCAATTTTGATGGAGACGCGGCATGTTGAAAACAATTTTGCAAAACTCTGACGGCAAAATGCAAAACTACAAAGTGAATAGTAAACAACAACGCACGGTGCAAACAACAGTTGTTGTTGTTTTTGTTGTTGTTTGTAAAGTTTTTGAGCAAAATAAATTGAACAAAATTTAATTAACTGCACTTGAGTGCGTGGCCCGGTTGTGTGTCCGTTGCACTACGTCCGAGCTGGCATCCGCACGCTTCTGGTTAAACTGTGTATGTGTGTGTGTGTATTTTTGCGATAATCATAATTCAAAGTTCTCTCTTTTGGGTGCCGGGCGTAAAACAAAACACAACACAAACAAACACCGCGCAACTTTATGAAATTGGAAAATTGCACAAATTTCACAGTTCAATGCAAGCCAAAGCATAAAGGCGCGCAAGTGGTAAATGCGGGGCAGGTTGTTGTCGAATACAGGGAGAGTTGCACGGGAAGAGATTATTGGGTTGGGTTTTGTGGAAAACGCTTTTCTGCAGGCTTAATCCATGGCAAATTATAAGCAAACATTTTAAATACACTCGAAAGCACAACAACACACAGCAACAGATATTGTGAGAATACGCGTTATTAATATACAAGGAGCTAATAAAGAATGTGAGCATAGATCTTAAGGAACAATATAGGTGTATGTAATCATACATAAGTTTTGATGATCATTATTTTAAGTGTTAGTATTGCTTAAAGACAAACTGATTACAAGATTTGATTCCACATTATATTCTCGAATGCGTTATCTTAGTGCTTATTATGTAGAGCATTAAATGTTCGACTTTTGATTATCTGCTCATAGAGCTCTTTATGTTTAAGCTGTGAGTCTGCTCAAAGGGGCCAAAAAGTTTGTGGCGAATGGAAACAGCGGGCAAACAGCGTAGAAACCGCGCGAGAAACGCGTTCAATGATGCGTATCTGCTTCTGCTGCTGCTGTTGTTGGCTGAGCTCGTAAACAACAAAAGCAACAAGGCGTGCATTATGAGCCCCAACGAACAACCCCAACCTCCTGTTAAACAAAACTCTTGGCTATGCTTCGTTAGGGCTGAAAGTGAGCGAAAGAATCGTGTAAAGCAATTTACGCACGCGTTTTAATTGGATTTCAATAAATACACACACACACACACAAACGAAAATATTAAAACGTATCTGACGGATGCAACGGAAGTAACAGCCATAAACACAAAAGGCCAGGCTCGAAAGCAATACGCTGATTAATTGTTAGTAGCCAAAAACAGAAAAAACAACAAACACAAAACGAGCTGTGGAAATGGAAGTGGAAATGGACGTGACAAACATCTAACACGCAACATTAAACAACAGCGATAGATACAGATACATATATATATATTTGAATGTAAAACATTTTGTACAGAGCAATCTAGCTAGAGAGAGATATGGCCATAAATTAACATAATTTATAAGCAAAGTATCTTAAATGCATGTCACCACATTTCGAACATTCACTTTTACGCTCTATCGCAGCACACATAAATCGCAGACGCCCAAAAACCCAAAACACAAAACTCACAGAAGAGGAAAATGAAAAAAAAAAAATTGATACCATAAGTAAAAACCATGTTCCATGTTTTCGTTTGCTTGGTGCTTGTCTCCTAATCGTCGTCAAGTTATCAACGCGCTTGCACGGCCGGCCTTTTAATTTATCGTCCACACTGCACTGGACTGACCATGCAAAATCTGTTCGCAGTTGTTGTTGTTGTTGTTGTGGGTGCCTGGGCTATTAATTGTTATTTAATTTTTTTTCCTCTTTTTTCACAGACATGCCTGTCAGTTAGTTGTTGGTTCGTTGGGTCGTTCTCTTATCGCTGCTTGGTGATCAGCTTGTTGTGGAGTGCAGCTGCAGGTCTGCAAACCTGGAAGCAACATTAACTATCGCCATAGGCTGGCAAAAGCTGTCAAAATATCTATATCGCTATATCTTTATGCCAAGTTAAATGTATCTAAGAAAAGCTGTCATGTTTTCCAATTTTAAAACCACTTTTGTTGCAGTCATGCGCTAAATGCCAAATGTCTTCAACAGCACACGGTAGCAAAATAACTAACCTAACCTAAAATAAAGTGGGTTTTTAGTTAATGAAAGTCAATCTGAAAAGGGTGTTAATAACATCTTTAACTACAGGCTGCAACTTTCAATGAACCCCAAGTACTTTCGTTTAGCTTTATTAGTAGTTTAAAAAAATATTTTGTGTATATGAAAAACATGTTGTTAAATTTTTGAAAATTATACATTTAGAAATACGGTTTTCAACTTCTTTAGACAACTACATTTGAATAAGAAATTTGATATTTTCATTATTATTACGCTTTAAATGTGATATTTCCTAGGGCAACAATATCCAATAATCAATTTAATCAAATTCCTGCCTAATAACATAAAACAACTTTATTTTTGTTCACATTTGAATCTTTCTCTCTCTCTCTCTTGAATGCCCCACAAGTGGCAAGTTGCAAGTGCCGCATTTCAGGCCTGCAGTCTTACTTGGTCATTCCCCCATCTCCTCTCCATCAAGCAGCGTCAACCACCTTCTACGCCATGTGGCGTTACCTAGTGTTGCATTTAATTTTGATTGCCACCGTCGTGGCGCGCGACTTGTTGCAAGTTGGTGGCTGTTCAGTGGCTACACTTTACATGTGCATAAATATTTGTGTATATTTGCCTGGCAGCTAGCGGCCAGTGGGGCAAATTACATGCATTTCAGTCAGCCGCTAGCAGCTTGCCGCTTTGGCGTTTAGTTTATCGCATTTGGCCACTGTTTTAGGCCAACTCAAAGCGTCGTAATCGCTGCTCAGAGATGCCAAGAGACAACCGACAACAGACAACATCTAAGACCAATTCATATCAGGTTTTCTTTCTCTGTTTTGCTTGCTTACAAGTCGTTTTTTAACGCAGATTCCGAGTGCAGTGTGTGTGTGTGTGTGGGATTTGCTTAGAGCTTAGAGTGTGTGTGTGTTGTGGTGGCTATTAAGTGTAAGTCAACCCATCTGAGGCTAGAAAGTAAAAGTGTATATATGCACTCGTGTAGATTGTGTAAATGGGCTATGAGGCTGGCCAAGCAATTAATTCCAAAATTGCTTTCGAGAGCTAAGCCTGCTTGCCTTTTTTACAGTGCACCAAATTGTTTAGCAATATGTGTGTATTAGTATATGGCCTAAATGTCTGTCTGTGTGTGTGTGTGTGTGTGTGGGCTATGATTGAGGTGCGACAGTGAAATGACAGACAGTAAAGAGACTTTGGCTAGCAGTCAAGTCAAACACTTTTAACTTGTTCCAAATGGCTTAAGTAACTATGATTGAAATTGATAAAATAATTATAAAAATACAGTTTAGTTAATTGCTTTGTGAAATGAACTGCAAAGCAATTATTAATTTATTGCTCTGTGAAATGAACTGAATAAAGCACAAAATTTAATTATTCCTAGCTAATTTGGATTTTTAGATATATATATATTTGGGCATGGTATAATTTTGTTCATAAATTATTCATCACGAAGAATAAAATAAAGTTTTTATCAATATATTTTTTTTTTCAGTTTCTATCAGGTATATTTTTTTTTGTATATTTAAAATTGTGTGGTTTTAAAATTGTTTTTTATTAATATTTTTAATGCCTTGTTAAAACTTTTTACCAAATATTCCTTAAGTTTGACCTTCAATTGTTAACTGTCAAACATTTGTAATTAATTGCTTCCGATATTTATTGCACACAAGCATATCTTAATCGATTTGCCAATTTTTAAACGGGTCAATCGATTTCAATGCCAATTTGAACAAGCATTCAAAATGGCAACGGCAACGGCAACGACCAATATGCATAAAGTACTACTATATAGATGCTGTTTAAATGCTGTTGTCATTTTTTATTTGCTTGCCACGAAGCAATTCGAGCAACATTTCAACGCGCCTACGGTCAAATGAAATATGTCTGACATGCAGATATATATTTACGCATTTAAATAAATACACTCGCAGGCCCATTCGTAATCGAGCAAAACACAGACCAAGTAAACCGAACTGAAGCTGAAGCTGAAACAAGCAAAACCAACTCAACCGACAACATGGTTTTCATTCAGCTTCATTCATTTCCTGCTACTGACCTGGCCTGATTATTACCCTATAACTGGGGCTACTTAAGTTCAAAGATTGTGTTAAAAGTGTAAATATAAAACAACAAAAAAGGAACAATTAAAATGTGATAATAAAAAAGAATGAGTTGAAAATATTTAACGAATTATTGAAAGAAGAGTAATAAAAGCTGTAAACTAATTGCATATAAAAAATAACTTAATAAGTTTAACTAAAACACCTTAATAAAATGAATTGAACAATTAAGGTGGCGGAAAAAAATATTTAAAAATATTTAAGGGTGTATTCAAGTTCGATGATCCTTAATTGGTTATATCTGTGACTATAGGAAACAAGTTGCTCGCTAACGAGCCAAAGGCCCACAACAAGATAATTTGTTATGCTCAGCAGACGAATGGCACAGAATACAACAACAACAACAGCAACAACAATAGTAACAGCTTGGGGAAAGAAATAAAACCGAAGCTGAAGCTGAAGCTGTTACTGAAGCTATAGCCAGCTGTGATGGACGCGACCACACACACGTGAGCATTTGGGTAGCCACCGCCACGATGGAGCCAATCAGCAATGGTAATGAGCAGGCAGCGTTCAAGTTGAAGACCAAGACCCAAGCAGACCCAACCTGGCCGAGCCGGCAAGTCATCTATCAAAAGCACCGCTGTGGCTTCGATTTAGTTCAGCCATCTCAGCACCTTTACATACACACACATACATACGGGTATAAAGTATGGGTTTATGCCTATGCTTCTATGCTCTAACCACCCATCATTTTTGCACTGGCCTATGCCAATGGTCTGGAGACGAAGACTCATGTTTATTAATGACGTCGTCGTTTTCGTCTTCGTTGTCGGCGCATCCTGGCGCTTTGCGTAAATTTCTGTAATTGGTTGTGGTTGAGTGCGTGCCGGTTAGAAAAGCGGGTCCGTTCTACTTCTACATCTGCATCCACTCCTACTTCAACTCCCGCTTCAGCTTAACAGTTATTAGTTACGGTTTTGCGTTTATTGGGAAACACACTTCAGCGTCAGGATGTTTAGTTTCTCCCTCTCTCTCTGTATATATCTTTGTATTGTTCCCCTTGTTTGCGGTTGATTGATTTCCATGTTGATTGCTGAATGCAAATGCAAATTTGTAGGCTTTGCCAAACTCCCCACTCCCTCTCTCTCTCTCACAACTCATTGACTATTGAGTATTTAGTGCAGTGGTAAATTTAATGCCAGTCCTCAATTTTGAACTGTCTAGAGTTTGGTTGCATTATCAATACGTTCGGCATTTAGGGTCTCGAACTCCTCAAACTCTCTTTGAGACTTCAGCAAAATGCATTCAAGCATTTCAAAATAGTAGTAGTAGTAGTAGTAGTATATATGATACCTTATTTACAACACAGTCTGCATAATGTATTACGGTTGTTGATATTTTGAGCACTCGAACTAAGTAGAGCAACAAATTCGGTTCAAATTGGCTTTGTTACATATGCACAAAAACATTTTCCATAATATTGCTTTGTACCTTCATTTTTTCGTTGTACCTTTTTAGATTTGCTGCTGCTGCTGCTGCTCTGTATTGTGTGTTATCGAAATAAAAATGCATAAATTTTATGTCATGGGAACTGAACAGACGGTATTTTTGTTCACTGGCCAGATGAGAAGGTGGGTGGTACAATGAAAAGCAGCTAACGAGTGAGCGGAGGAAGGGCAATTCGAAATTGGTCAAAACGTTTAAATTGTGTATCAATGTGGAAGTTGCATGCATGTCTGTACTACGTTTGTTGATAAAAAAAAATGCGCACATGTGATGAATATTTAATAAACAAATGTGAAATAAATCGTTGTAGTTTCCAAATGTGAAATACAAAATGAGTCAACAAAAATAAAGTACAATTTCTTTTCCATTTAATATCTGTCATATATGTTCAAAGATGCGTTTAAGGGTATTTGATGGAAAATTGAAATCTATTTTACAATAATCAGACTGTTTTTGCCATTTTCTTTTTCGTTTCTTTTTTCAAAAACGATTGTATTTTCTTTCCTTTTGTTAAAAAAGTTTATAAAGTGTGAATTTTTTAATGGCTACAATTTATTTAATTTAACTAAATGAATTTATATAAACCCTGGTAAATACTCTGTCATAAATAAGTTTATCTTTTTATGCAGGATGAAAATAGAATGCATCCTTATTTAAATACTCTCTTAACATGAACTTTTAGATGATTTAACTTATAATTAATGATAAAAACCATTCAAAGATGTATCATAATTTGAAGTAACAACAACTTTTGACACACTGACAATGTAATTTGTATTCCTTACCGTGTCTAACTCCCTCCCACAAAATTTACTTACCAATTTCCAATGCTGCCACGCCTGTCGCAGCTGAGCTGCTCACCGGATTGCCAACTGCTGTTGATACAACGACACTGTTACTGCCATTTGGTCTGCTCAATAAAATCAGATTCAATGTCAGCCAGCATAAAGTTTTAGTGTTATTAACACCCAGTCGTTGAATGCGGCAATAACTTTTTAAATAATTTGTTGCAGAATGCCAGCTGTTGAGTTTTTCAATATCGCCTGTAGACCAATCAATAGACAAATGTTCTTGCCGTTCTTGCTGTTCTTGCCTTGGCCTGCTTCTCATTTTCTGTATTTTTATCGCAGGCATTTTGACTTTTGTTTTACGTTTCCAATTCAATGTTCACACGATTAGTAATTGTATCTAAAGTTCGTGCATTTTACGCTGCAAAGAAACAAATAAAGCAAAAGGGGAAAAATGTTGAAAAATTATGCATAATTATCGCAGAGACATTTTTTAAATTTTCACAACTTAATTGGCGTGGCTTTAAGGAATGTCTGACAGGCAGTCAGGCCTTCTGACTATTTTGCCCCGTCCTTTGTGCCCTCTAAATACATCATTGTCAGCAAATTAATGTGACGTGACCTTGCAAACTGTCGCGTTTGTGTCACATGACAAGCAAGTCATGTGGCAGTGCCAGTTGCTGTTGCTGTTGCTGTTGCTGTTGCCGCCTTACAAACGTTGCGCAGTTCCTTTCGGCACGATTTTAGCTTAGCTCTCAGCTCCCAACTCTCTGAGCAAGCACAAATTTATGTAAAATGTCAGACATACGACACCCAGCTCCACTCTTTCTCTCCCCGTTCTACGCAGCTCATGCGACATGCCAAAACGTGTCAAAATACAAAAATATAAACAGCGCGAAAAACTGTACGAAAATGCTAGTCCAGACAACATGGAACAAGGAACGTTGGCAAGGCGGCAAGGCGGCATCAGTCTGATGTTTGCCCTTTAGGCAGCCGGAAATGCGACAGCAATGACAGCAACAACAACAACAAAACAACTAACAATGTCGTAGCGCAGATTTAAATAACTAAAATTGAAGTTGCAAAGAAAATCAATTTCAAGCGATAGTTCGATTTTTAAAGACAGTTCATAGCTTGAGAATATTACGAATAATTAAAGATCAATGAAGTTCTGAGAAAGTGGACTTTTCAATAGTTTAAATATTGTTGGACAATATTTTGCTTGTAAAGTGCAAGCTTCATTTGATTCAATACAAATTCCCATCAAATTCCCATATGAATTCCTAAGCCCTACAATTTTCAGAACGAAGGCATAACATATAAGGTATTTAATTTGATAATTGATTGAGTTTCGAGCTCAAAAAGTAATGCTAAGAACTGTATAATAATGAATACAGAAATAATCTGTCCAAGTCACATTAGTTGAATCTATTTACATAAAGCATTATTGCCCTTTTTGAAAGTGTATTTATGTGTGTGTGTGTGTGTGTGTATGTTATGGCTAAAGTGTCTCGAATAAAGATCAAAAGCGAGAAAACACAAAGAAAACTTTACAGGCGGCAATGCCGACGCGAATTCACTCAAGCAATTAATAAAATGCAAAAAGAAAACCAAAGTACAAAAAAAAAACAAGAAAGAAAAGAAAACTAAACGACAAACGTTGAGGCCGTTTTGTGGCTGTTATGGCAAAGGCTGAGAACGAGAGAGAAAAAATGGGGGGAAAGGGTAGAGGATTGGAAGACCCAAACTGGCGCCCACACTTCCTTTCATATGCGAAATGAAAAATTTTACGCCAACTTGACAGTGGAAGTGGCAGCAAAGTTGCAAATGTGCCTCGTTCTTGTTGTGGTTTTTGTTGTTGTTGTTGTTGTTGTTGTTGTTGTTGTAGGCGGCACAGTCCCCGAAATAAAAGGAATAAAAATAATAGCAGCCTCAACACTTGAACGCAGCATAGCTAGCAGCAGCAGCAGCAGCAAAGTCGCATAGTTTTTATGGCCATGGGTCGGCCTTTTAATGTGCTCCATGTTTCGCGGTTGTTGTAGTTGTCGTTGTCGCAATTGCAACTAGCAGCTGGTTGCCTCGCTTAGCAGCCTTGTTGTGGAGCAGGGGAGCCGGGTTGAGTCAGGGGAACGACTGTTGCTAAGCTGTGGGCTGCCACTGGCAACGTTTTCTTTCGGTAGCTGCCGTCAAATGCAAATGCAAATGCTTTTTTATGTGACGAAAGCAGCAAAAAAACAGATGCGTAACAAAAAAAAAAGAGCGGCGACGTTGCTTCTCAAGAGGCATTGGAGACGGACATTGGGTCAGACAAACACACAGAGATCAGAGAGGTCGATTCGAACGTATCTTGGTAGCTAATGTGAGAGGAGATTGCATACGGATAGTGTGTTCGTTTGATGTGGGAATAAGGGAGGCGCTACTGAAAAGTTGTTAAATATGGAAAGGGGAGATTGTGATGAGATATGTTGCAAACAGCTTAAGTGATTGTGGACAACTTAAGCATAATGGCAATGGCAATGGAAATCACTGAGATATAATAAATTAAGCTCTTAAGTGCTGATATCTTAACATGATTAAAATAAGACAAACTGATTTGTTATACTAATAAATTATTTTTAAAAACATTCATTGAAAAAATCCTTAGCTCATTTGTAGAACTGTTTATTAAATGTATTAAATTATTGAAATTGTAAGTTTTTGGGGTATGTCAAAGCGTTTTTTTTAACATATTGAATCTATACAAAAATGTACAGGAAATATCTCGTCTTGCCGAATACCTTATATTTAAGCTAATTTTCTCATAGAATGTTCTGTTCATTTCTTTGTTCAAAAATTCATTTAAGAATTGATTTTAATACATAGGAGCTATGATATGTTTTTAAAATTAAAATAAATAAAAGATTTGTTGTACCTTTTGAAATGTTTTCGAATACATTGTAATTTATTTAATCATTTTTTATTTGTTCCCTAAGAACTAAAAATATGAATTTATCTGGGAAGCACATATTTTCAACTCAAAAATATATCTTTGTTGCAACCCTTTGTCAAGAAAGAAACTCCCCACAAAAGGAAGATCGAAATTTGGTGTAGACTGCAACCGTTATTAATTTGCTGACAGTTAATGCCGTCCAAACACTTAACAATAACCAAGTACTGCAGTTCTGTTAGACAGTTGGCTGAATGCTGAATACTGTCAACAGTAGCAGTAGCCACCACATACATATAACACACAGCCTAGGGCAACTGCACCTCCTCTTACCATCGCCCCTTTATCTCAACCGCCCTGTTTTTTTTTTTTGAAAACTCGCACCATTAACACCCGCAAACAATAACCAAGTCGAAAATTAATTGAAGCCAGCGCCGCAGACGGGAGTTTCTGGCAGGCGTCGGACCGCAAGTTGCCCAGTTTTCCCTGTTCACCCCCCACCCCCCCGTCGGTTCCAGCTTATACCCTAACATCTCTTCCTCCTCAGTTGCAGACAGACATTGCAGACGCCCTGGCATGTCATTCATTTAGTTTTCTATGCCTGGTCTGGCTCCCCCCCCATTCTTATTCGCCTCTTTCAGTCGTCTGGCTCCCTTCGTGCCTTCTCCCACTGCAATGGGATTGTAGAAGTACCGTTGCCTGCGGGCCTGGCCATATTATTTTCGCACTCTCCAAACTGCCTGGCTGACTGTGGAGTGCAAACTGCCGAGTGCCGCCAACTGAGTCACTAAAAAGCGGCATTTTATTTGCACTCCAAGACGCGAAACTCTGCGCCAAAAATTATTACGCTTCCAACGGGCAACAACAACCCCACGATGCAATCTTAGTTGTTGTTGTTCGAGCATTTTGCTTTCTTTTTGCAGTTGCTGCTGCTGCTGCGTGTTATTGGTGCTTTTGTTGTTGCTTTTGTTGTATGTTGCCTGGCATTTAATTGCCACATGCAACACATGTTGACGACGCCAACGCTATCCGGCAACAGCAGCAGCGCCATCTCCAGCTCCAGCTTCAGTGCAAAGACGAAAAAAAAACAAGGACAGCGTGGAAAATTAATAGAAAAATATTTTTTAACCATTTTTTTTTAATTTCGGACTTTGTGGGCGACAACAACCACAACAACAACAGTTACAAAAGTACAAGCAAAAGCAATTTTTCGTTGGGTGTACAATTTCATAGTAATTGTGGTTAATGTTATGGATATTTTATGTGGGAACTCAGGCGAGACTAAGTAGAGGATGGGAGCCTGGAGCTGGGAGAGAGAATTGTTAAGAGAGTGCGAAAGAGAAAAAGAGAAATGATATGTTCGGAACTTGTGAACAAGATTCAGATAGTAAGTTATTAAATGGAATAGTTCAAATAATTATCGGAAAAGCAATGAAACTTAATCTGGAAAATGTCTTTCAAACAGTAACTCTTTTGGAAGCGCTAATCGAATAAAAGCGCTTGGATTTTATGTACTAGTAAATAAATATAAATTTAAAGCCAAAGAATACTTTAACCTCATCATAAAAAGCATTTCATCTGCGTCAAGTCTTCTTAGCTTCTCATTTATTTTCCCACAAAGCCATCATATTCTGGCACTTCAACATCAAATATCTTATGCAAGTTGCCATCCGCAATGGGTTGACGACACGCATCCGATTCATTTCCTAACCCGCAGAAATGACATCGCCAACAAAGTTCAATGCCATCTCCTGCCACCGAAATAAGAAATATGCCATAATTTAGCCAAAGCGCAGCGTCAGGGCCAACAACTGCCCTTGGCCAGTACCTGCCTTCCTCCCCCAGGGAACCTTGGCTTGCATACCATTCAATGTCGGACATAAATATTCTACCGTGCGCCTCTGTGTGCAGAGCTAAAAATGTAATAAACAATTTTTTGCCAGGCATTTTTTACTGCAGTCTGAAAATTATAAAAAAAAGTATACATAAAAAAAAAAAAATAAAAGCAGCGGCCACAGAACAATAGAAAACCCATTTTAGCCATTTTTAACATTTTCTTTAATATATTTTTTCGTGGCGGGCGACGTTGGCAGCGACACAAAAAACACTTTATCATTGCTATGCTGCAAAGTGACGACGACGACCGACGACTACAAGGAGGACTACGAGGAGAAGGACGAGGAAAGAACGGGCAAAAATATTTTTGTATAATGGACGCAGTTTTTGCCACATGAAAACTGAAAGGCAGCAACTAAAAAACGGCTAAAAATATAACGAATATTTTAGACTCTATAAAAAATGTATAAGATTTTAAATCTTAAACAAATAAAATAGTGGGGAAAACATAAGTTATAAAATTAACTTCGTTTTTTAAGTCATTATGTATATATATAATTTTAACAAATAAATGAAAAAATAAATAATACATTAACATTGGTTTCAATTATATTTGTTTGATATTTTATGTCTATAGTTGGGTAAATTTTATTTATTTGAAATATATATTTGAATGTCGTCCCAATCTTAGGATATAATTAATAGTACCAATAAGAGATTTTAATAATAAAACTCAGTTTTTAAGCCTTTAAAATAATATGAAATAATTTTAAGAATTTTATTGATTTGTCTGCTGTTTTTTGGAATTTCTGTGAAAATTTTTTTTATCTCTTTAGATAATGTTTTCATACATAATATTTATAATCATAACAATTGTTTTTTGTTAAATTGACTTTTAAGTAACTAACAACCTCCAACAACGGAACATTCCTATGGCAAAAGTAGCTTATAAGACAGGGCAACTACAAAGACGACGGCGACGACGGTGTCGACTGAGCCCAATGTAAAAGTGCAAAATGTTGTACCCACAAATTTTTGCATTGTGCTTTTTCTTAATTGCATACAAAAGTCGCACAAGTCGCCTGGGGGGTCATCGAGGTCGTTTTAGGAAGCAAAGAAAACAACGAAAACAGAAAACTGAAAACCGAAAACCGACACAAAGTAAAGAAAAGGCAAAAATCGTCACATGCGAATATGGAAAACAAAGTGCTGTCGGTCGACTGTCTGCCGGACACATTTCACACTCCCCCAACCTCGTTTGGTTGACCGGCTGCAGTTTTGTTAGGGCTCAATTCTTGGCTAAGGTTAAGGTTTTGAGAGCTTCTACACAGAGTCCGAGAGAGAGAGAGAGAGAAATGTTGAGAGTGAGGGCCAGACGTTGAAATTAAATGCGCAAAAATTACGCTGCAATTATGCGGCGTCAGAGACGTTTTTTGTGAAATATTATGGCTCTGGGAATTTTCGCCTCGCCAGCGAAAGTTTTCCGCTCTGTTTCTCTCTCGACTCCTCCTTCTCGCCTACCCTCAACCCCCCCCATCACTGCTGCCTGGCTTATATTTTATGAGCATGTAAATGGCAAACGCTGAAGCCCCATCATACACATCCTCAGCCACATAATTTGCTGGGCATGGCCATATAATAATCGCCCTGTGCCCGGGAGTGTAAAGTGCTTTTGCTTTTTTCTGCGTAGGTTGAATGTTAGCTTTTTCTACAGCAATTGCAGTTGATGATTAGGCGTGAAATATGCGGCGACCCATGCATGAACACAAGAAGGTGTCCAAAATGTATGTTTGGCTGTTTGGGTGTGAAGTGTTTAGGCAAAATGGTATTTTAGTTTGTTAGTTGTGTGTGAATACAGTTGATTGGTCAAGGGAATTGTGAGCAGGTTAATCTTAAAGATATGCAGATGTAAGTAAGGATAATAAAAGCTAATCAAAGCAAACTTCACAAATGAAGATTGAATTTTCCTAAGCTCAGAGGGCAAATACTAAGATACTCAATGTTAGTTGTAACGTAATTTTAGATACCTGCTGAATGGCTATATGCGACATAACAATTATTAAAATATTCAGAACGTACTAGAGATACCAGTTACACTTTTAACTATCCTTAGCTTTTCTTTTTTATTTGTAGCTTACAAACATTTTCGATAGCATCTGGTTGCTGTGCGCTGTGCTTACATTTAACAACCTGGCTGGTGTAGGGCATAACAATTCTGGTGGCATGTCGTTTTGCTTTTTGCACAACAATTTCAGCGCATAAAACGCAAGAGATCTTTGGCCCTAACAGTCATAAATGTGAACGATTCGCTGGACGACTGACAGACAGACAGACAGACACACACCGAAGAGCTGTCAAAATGACTTGGGGCGTTCGAATGGGGCTAGAGAGGCAATATAACACGTCGTCCCCCCATACGCACATGATAGAGAGAAGGAGAGGGTGGAGGGTAGGTTGCTACAAGATAGATGCCGTATGGTACCTTATGGAGTGTGGGTCGAGTCGCTAGTAGACTAGTTGCAAGGCGAGTCAAGTGCTAGGTGAAATTAAAATAAAAACGCATAAATATGAATGATGAAGACATAAAAATGCATAAAGACCAAAGCAGAGACAGACAAAACAGAAAGAGCTAAAGCGCAAGATTATTTCAATTTCGAGTTGAATGGAGTTTGTGTCCTGTTGGAGTTATAACTTTAACAGTCGTCATAATATTTCGAAATCAAAACTGCACTATAAACTAAAATGTTAAATGGAACTTGCAACGTGCAACGTGCAACGTGCGAGTTGCAGCTGTAGCTGTAGCTTAAAGTTGCGACCTGGGAACTAACAAACGAACTGCAAAACTGGAGAATTTGATGTTGGAGTCGCAGCTGGCGTTGACAGTGCAAAACGAAGGGGGGATTGTAGCATTGCTTGTGCCAGCTCCGCCCTGCCATGCTCCTCCTTCCTTGGTCGGCTGTCGCTGCGCAAGGCTGTTTAATAGCTTTTCGGGGCAGAGACGCACATGAAACACAAGCAGCAACACGCCTACAAAGCAAGCCAAGAGTACTAGTTGCTTTTGCTGTTGTTGTTGTTGGCAACGCCTACCTAATCATTTTGGCGTTGACACTTGACACTTTGCAAAAGAAATGCGACAACAACGACGATGTCTTTGTCTTTGTCATCATTGTCTTTAAGTTTGGGTTTGGGTTTGGGCTTGTCTCTAGTCTAAGTCTAAGTCTTGGTCTTTTCCCCCATTTCGCATACGACATGTTGTACGCGAGTTGTGTTTAAAAATTGTCATCGTCTTGGTTTTGTTTATTTTATTTCTTCCACTTGCCAGATGCTATTGTAAATGTGAACGCTTTAGTATTTGTCTTTGAAGATTGCGACTATGAAAAGCAGCAGCGTAAATGGAGTCAAGTGCCGCTCTATGCAAAGTAGGGTTGCTTAATTCTAGATATGGACTTGAGTGAAAAATGCTAAAAGATGTTGTACAATGATTTATTGTAGGTTTAGCTCGAACTGTTATCAGTTTTTTTTGGCGTCTAAGCAAAATTCAAAGCTATAAAGTTATTAACTTTATTATGACAAGATATGAAATGAAAGTTATGTTAAAGACTATTTAATAAACATTAAAAATAAATGAAAATCACTTCAATTTAATTTTTTTAATATCTGTGTCACATATTGCCATCCAACTAAACTATGAAGTCTGCATCTTGATTCAGCACTTCAAGTAATTGATTTGTTGTATTTTGAATGTGACTCTATATAAATAATGCACTCAAGATGTATAGAGGCGGCAAACGCTGTCCCAATGTGCCTTAAGTGAGGCGTGGCAATTTGTATGTAGCATGCAAAACGTTGCCACCAGCCAAATGACGCATGAAAAACAAAATCAATAAGTAAAAGCGCGTTGAAAAACTTTTACAGAATTGCCAACTCAGAGCATTTTTGTGGTCGCTTCATTTCACAAGCTCTACCCAAAACGAACCAAAATGAACAGAAAAGAAAAGAAAAGAAAAGAAAAAGTAAAACACGCTTATTTAAGCAATAATTTCTTAACGCTCTTCAGGCCAGGTTTGCCTTTTTCCTTACACTTCCTCTATATATGTATGTATGTTTGTGTATTTGTTTTTGTTTTTTTGATTAATGGTCGCGCTCATAAAGTGACACATTGAAAATTGGAAAGCAAATCAAGCACAAAAAGAGCACAGCCGAAAAGTCGCAAAAGGCAAAAGCATGAAATCAGCACAAAAAATAAATAAATAAATAAATAAGTAATAATAAAAGGGGCCAAAAGTGAAGGAAATTGTTGCTAAAAGTGTAAAAAGTTGAGCCTCTTCTTGTCGCTTTTGCCCAAAGGTCTCGTCAAAGTGAAAAATTCGATAAACGAAAATGGACAGCGGCAACTGCGACGTCGACATCTACGCCAAAAGCGACTGCGTGGCTAAGAGCAACAATGGCGCAGCGCACGAATTGAAACGGAAATCCTTATTGAACTACAGTGTGCTTGGAATGTCGAAGGAGAGGGTTCGGTGTTGGACATAAGGCGCAGGAAGCAAAACGGCGAGCTGGGATCTGCCAGCAGCACCAGCAGCAGCAGCAGCATCAAGAATCGCTGCGGCCAAACCGGAAAAGCATGCTGCCCAAAATTTGTGCTGAGTGGCAGCTGAGAGCTGCTGTTGTTGTTGTTGCTACTTGAAGGCTCTTGCTGTCTAGCGGCGGATGCTTAATAGCAACGCGACACAAAACACAAACGCACACATACGCAACGCAACGAAACGCAACGCAACCCACCGGAAATGGCTGGAAATGCCTTTTCGTTCTACTAGAAGCAGCAAATGTCACTCAAGCAGCAAAATCAGCAGCTTGGCAGGGCACACAAAATGTGTATATAGCTGCTAATGGGAAAGGATTTTAAATCGAACCAGTTTGGGTCTACTGTTCAATCAATGGTGTTGTCAATTTCTTCTTCTTGTCATATCTCTTACTGCTACTGTTGAAACTATATTTTGGAGCAGATTATAAACAAATGTTTATGAAAATTTACTTTTCAAACTTTTTCAAGTAAATTAAACTGAGAAATCATTAAAGCTACAAATTATCTCAAAAACTAAACGATTTAATTCTTTTGCAAGTTCAAGGTACTATTTTTTTTGTTAGTTAGTTGTTAGGTGTCCATTGTTAACCTACTTGGGTCAGTATTTCTAAATTTTTTACCTGATCCGAAATGGGCTTCAAATAAAGCAAAGACTTGCAGCTGTGTGTGGACGCCTCCACTTTTCAGCAGATTAACACGTTCAGTGCTGAACGAAGCCTCAACAACAACAACAACAACTTTAATTAAGACTTCCAGTACTGAACAGCCGAGTTTTACCTGCCTGAGTCTACCACAAAAACACTTGTTAGCCAAGTTGCTTTTGCTGTTGCTGGCCAAACAAATGCTGAGCCCAATTGAGCTGAGGCTCTCAAGAGAACACCCACTTCAGTTCAGTCCGGTCCAGACCAGTCCAGTTCCGTACAGTTCAGTTCAGTCCAGTTGTCCATTCGTCGTTTGGCCAATCTGTCTTAACTGCCAATTTGCGTAAAAATGCTGGCCACACACATGTATCAAGAAGGAAAGGCGGAAGGGAAGAAACAGTCAGGTGTGCTCTCTGCATGTGCTGATTTTTCATTTAATATCTTTGCAAAATGGAGAAGAAGAAAACTGTTACTTGCTCTATTTCTCTTACGCTTTCTGTACATCAGTTGGCACCTTGGGAGAGCGAGACTGCCCGTAGTTTTAAGCATAACGAATTGGATTCGTCAGGCCAATCGATAAATATTTGCACATGGCCTGCGACATGCTACAACGAGAGACGCCACTTAATGTGGGCTAAGTGGCTGGGCCCACTACACTATGCTATGAAGTAACTGCAACAAAGCTACAACTTTGCCACATGACATAAGAAAAGGAAAGAGGAAAACAAGGCCACACACACACACACACACACACACGAAAGCCTTTGGTCAATATTAAGTGACAGCATTTGAAGCATGCCTTGTGCGGGTAACCCACAAAACGGCCGCCCACAAAAATCCTTGTTGCGTTTGCCCAAATAGAATTTAAATCTGTTAAATCCCTCGTACATGACAGTTTTCGATGCCATTTACTTCAATTGTTGCTAGGTTCTCTTCTGCTTTTTTTTTCATTTTGGCTCACTTCTTATTTGTTTTTTGCTTATGGCTACAGTCTGGCCTAAAAATATGTGAGAGTCAGAGAACAGCAAAAATCTATCTTATCTGTATTTTTTGTTGTTGTTGTTTTTTTTTTTGGAACTTCCTGTGGATTTCATCTTTTAAGCTTTCGCTCGTGGTGTGTGGTCTCTCGAGGTGATTTTGATTGAGTGCGATTTGTACTTTGTGCTGCCTACGTGTTTTGGTTTTTTAAATAATATTTACCTCTACTTTTTTGGCGCGTCAGTGTGTGTGTGTGTGTGTGTGTTTGTGTATCTAGGATTTGTTGTTGCCTCTCGTTTTGTTGATTGCACAGGATATAAGAGCAACAGCAACGATTGCGACTTTCACTTGATGTCGTAGAAGTAGTAGTATATGTCAACGGATATTGTTTGATATTATTTGCTGTTTGCCATTTACTTTTTAGTTGGATAAGTTGCCATTTACTCAGCCGTAAGAAAGGAAATGGATTTATTATAGGAATAACGTACAAGGAAATTGATATGGGAGGCATCGGCATAGACCAAACTAATGATTGGATAAAAATAAACATATACCTATTAAAATATTCGAGCTAGGTTTGGTCCGCTTTGGTATGTGCCATAAAATGGTCACTGTCCCAAATTCGACAAACATTTTCGTGTTTTAGAAAAGAGAAACACCTTTATAAAAAAACTCGAGATCATAATCAGAATCTCTCAAGTTCAATGTACAAAACCCTATACGAAAAGGGCAACGGCCTTTTGGGCAGGGCTCGGCAAATTATTGATGCGGCCAAGTGCAGGCCATAAATATATCTGATCTGGCTCGTAAACTAAACAAATTAGCGGGCGCTATTTGCGCCGCGGCAGACTAGACCATTCAATGTCTAAAAGTAGTCTGTTTCAAACTATCAACTTAATGCTAAATCGATGATGAAAGCGGGTAAAGGCAAAGGCAAAGGCAAATGCAAAACATAAACATAAACTCAGCTAAAGCGAATGAGAAGAATAAAACTATTGAGACAGTCCAGTACCGAAACGTTTTACGATCTTGCAATAAACAAACAGCAACATTTGCTTTGGCATTGATTTACGAGGCGATATCACATTAGTAATCATTTCGGCTCAATAGATCATCTGTGGAATTAGCACTTGATGCCTAGGCGAAATTATAGCGAAATTGGCACCATAAACACTTAGAAAGCAGGCAGAGAACATTGCTAGTAACATTTACAGGTGCTACTACTTAGTATATAAGACATGGTTGATCACCACTCAAAGCACAGTCATCACCCACTGAAGCTACCAAGATGTTTAAGCATTCTATTCCTCTCGTTCTCCTCTTAACCGCCTGTGTGGCAGCGGGACAACGCAGTCTAGGAGATGCCGCACACTACAAAGCAAGTGAGTAAAAGAAGGAGCTTAGTGTTGTTAAGCTACTTGATGGAACATTTAATTCATCTTTGTCTCCTACTGTGGAACAGTTCTCTCTGCAATTCAACCACGTCTTCTCTGGAATTTCCGATCCGAAAATCAAAAGCAACAACCGATTATTATTGTGCAGCCTTCGAACAATCATGATGAATCCGATAGACATCATCACCGTCATCGTCCCTATTGGGCTGATTACTATCCCTTTCCAGCACCACCACAACAACAACGTCCACCCTTCCAGTTTCCTGGACTCAATGACTACCTCAATGGCAGTGGACCTTCGATTATTATTGTTAATCCAAACAATATGCAGAATCTTAATATAACAGCTCCTGCAGCTCCTGCTGCTGCTGCTGCTGATGGTGGACGTAGTGCTTTACTTCGTCGCGCCCCGATACCTTTTATCGATCTACTGCAGAATGCTGGCATTATCGATGACGATACCGAAGTGATCAATGCGCCAGAGAATGAACCAGAGGCAGCCCTAGCACCAGCAACAGCAACAGCACCAGCACCGGCACCAGTTCCAGCTTTTATCTCAACACCATATGCTCAATACGGGAACGAGGAGCGAGATGAGGAGGCGTCAGAAGACGAGCTGGCGTTGTTAGAGCGACAGGCTTCTCGGGGATTGAGTACCAAACATTTAATCTCATTCCTGATGCAGGACAAGAAACGCAGGCGCGTCCAGGAGGCCATTGCTAGCATCTACTTGAGGAACTACAATCAGAATCGAAAGTGAAATATGAATGTGTAAGAAGAGTTGTCAGTTGAGAATCGAATCGAATCGGCAAATAAATTGAAATTATACAAGGCAAAAGCCAAGTTAAGCTACCATTGCGAGCAAAAACTAAAACCATACTCTCTTCTCTATTTGTCTTCATTATGCCGTTTGCCATGGTGCACACTTTATCATAGTTCCCCAGAGAAATCTAAGCTGAGTTGTTTCTCTGTTTCTCAGTTTCTCCTTGTTTCAGCAGTTTTAGCTTTGTTTGGCTTTGGCTCCTCCTCTTCCATTTCCCACAAATACACATTATTCTACACTTTTTGGTTGAATTTTTGGTATTCTTGTTGGGCCAACATTTTTTGGTGAATTCACATTCGCCGAGCAGTAAAATAATCTGCAACTGCAGTTGAAATATTTATTTGCAATTCCCCAAACTATCGTGTGCCTCTCCTCTACTCTCTCTCTCTCGTACTATTTATTTTGCTGCTTTAAAATGTAGCCACACGGGCAGCAGGTAGCCAATGAATTGGAGAGTGCAATTTAACTGGGATACTGGAGAGACACAAAAAGTTTTCTATAAACTTTAGTTTCTTCTTAACTTTATAAATTTTTGCTTATGAAATTTGGGCATTTTTGTATTTATATTTCGGCAAACACGTGTAAAATATAATAAATTTAAATTTCCTCTTTATTCTGGTTATTCTGGGAAATAAATTTAATTTTTTACCTAACTGGGAATTTAAATAAAATACCAAAAGTGCAAAGTCCATTTAAATGTAACTATTTGGCATTAAATAAAGAAATATTTTATGGTCATTAGCTCTAACAATATTTAAAAATAGCTTTTACTTATTGCTGATTGAAAGCTTAAGCTTTAGCTAGTAAAATCGAATATTTTTTGACTTAAACATAATTTATATGAAAATATAAATAACGAATTTGCAAAATATTTGTTTCAGACAAATAAAGTGAAATTAGAAGCTTAAGCTCTTAATAAATAAATATTACTTTTACCAATATAGTCTTACCACCAAAAACTTGCATAAGCTTGAAATAAAATTGTGTTTTTGGTATTTTGATCTCTTTTATCTTATTTCCTTCAACACAAGGTTTTTTTTTTTTTTTTTTACAAAACTTTGTAGACTTTGCCAAAGAGCGTTAAAGCTGAGGCATAAATTTTTTACCCAGCCCAACCCAATTTGTGCTGGCCGTGGAAGAAGTTAGTGGAAAAAATTGGATGCAGTAGCTCCAAGAGTATGCAAGACTCACATTCTTTTAGCTCAGTAGTTGCCTATTTCATTGTTGCTCTGCCTTGCTTTGCTTTAATCTGCCTTGCCTCTTCCATGAACTAAGAGAAGAGCAGAATGCGCTTACACTAACAAAGTGAAGGAAAAAAACACTGGTAGCTCACCTGCTGCCCTCTGGCCCAGAAACTTTGAAGTCTAGGTGTCTAAAATAGTGTTGTTTACTTTGGTGTGTAAAAAATTTAGCTAGTTTAGCGTGAAAACCTCTCTGAAAATAAGATTTTCAGTTTTGAAACTATTTATTGAAAAGAAAAGCTTTAATTTTCATACATGTTTTAAGCGATATACTTATATTAAAGTATATCCTTATATTTAACAGATTCGATTAAAAATCAATATTACTTACTCCCCTTTATAATTTTCTTTTAGGATTTTTTCTATCTGTTACTGATCTTATATATGTAACTTATGTATATCAAAGCATTTTTATTCATTGTAATAATATTATTATATAGTCTTTTGCATTATTTAAAAGAGATGAATATTTTCTTATAACTATTTTTGGAGTCAAAAATAAAAACCTTTAAAGAAACAAGTCTTAATAAGAAAAATTAGCTAGATTGGCATCACTGGTGCAGAAAACTGCTCTGGTAGAGTTTTTATGCAGCCTGAACACATGGATACGACGGACACGGTCGTTGTACGTTCCCTGCCTGCCTGCCGATGTCGTTTGTTGCATGTCCTGCGGCGGACGAACTTGTTTGAAATTTGACGTGTGTAGTTTGCTGTCCTGGTAGCTGGAAGCAAGGAGCTGCTTGCTAGTAGCTAGTAGCTACAAACAGGAGCAGGAGAACGAGCAGGAGCTATAGCACCGGAGCTTGCACTTATTTTTGCAAATTTATATGCAAGCTGCAGATGCAGCAGCGGCAGCAGAAGCACGAAAAATGTTCGTTTCAATTTCGCCTCTTGTTTTGTTTTTTTTTATGCTCGGCTTCGCTTAACAAATTGATGAATGTCTCGACTGGCTGGAAAGGAGCTGCAACAGCTAAACTGGGTGGTTGGGCTTTGTTTAGCTAGTGTTTTTTTTTTTTTTGAAGGTATTCGCGTTGGCCTGCTGACTGGCCAACTTTAGTAAGATGAATGTTTGCCCAGGCAAATGACAGGCAGCGAGTGCCGCCTTCTATCTTGATTTTTGAGTGCATAATGACAGGAGGAGCCAGTGGATCCCCTAAGGGAGAAAGTCTACTAGAGACACTGGCCAGGCCATGTAATTGGTTAGCACCGATGTTGTCTAACGTCTCTTAAAGTGCTGCTCCAAGTGCTGTCAGTGGCAGTGCAAAAGAGCAGTCTACCAATGAGTTTACCCGAAAAAAACAAGAAGAACATAAAGAACTGAGAATAGAGGAGCATCAAAGGCAACCGGATAAGCGCTGGTGGAGGCGTCATCATCATCTCGGTTTGCAATTTCACAAATGGATTTGTTGTAATTTCTTTTGCCACAGCACCTGATGCTCACACAGCGACAGTTAGATAGACAGACAAACAGGCACACACACAGCACACAAAGCACACACAACACACAGACAGACAGACAGACATTCAGACACTGCAAGCAGAAATACTACACACAAAAAACACAAACACAATGTGGGAAAAAAATGGGATATAACAAGAAACATAAAAAAAAAGCGAACAGCGGTGGAAAACTTTTACACTTTACACATTTTCACATATGAAAATATTTTTTGCAAGTTTTTATCACTACTCCAAAGACCCCCCCCCCCCAGTTATCTCATTCTACACCACGCAAAACATTTATGGGATTTGTGTTTGCCAGACATGTTTGCATTTTGTATATGCGATATGTTTGAAAATCCCATTTGTACAAGGTGGAAGCGAGTAGTGATTGGGCTTGGATTCGGATTCGAGTTGGGACACAGTTTTTAGTTTTTCGCTTTTTTTTTTGTCATTCTGGCCGAGATCAGTCGAAGTTTAGAGTTTACAAAAAGTTTGGAGTACAGGATTTACCGGCTAGAAAAATATTCATATTAATCGCATTGAAAGTCCATAAAGATATGACTTTGTGTTAGTAAAGCTTAGAGATGTGATAAAAGAAAAAAAAAATAGTTAAAAACAAAAAGTTTACTATTTGCTTGTTATATACATATATCTATTCGAAGTAGTTTTAAGTAACTATCCTATAAAAAAGAATTCATATCTGAAACAAAAGACTTAAGAGAACTTCAACTATGGATTACCACCTACTAGGATGCCTAAAGAACCATCAACTAATGAAATTATATTTTTCGATGACTTTGGACTTAAAGTTCTCTAAGTAAACATTTACATTGCCTATTTGGAACAACTGTTTGTATCTTTCTTATAGTGGACACAATCTTGATGATGAACCACTGTCTGGCCCGATGAAAAATTAACAGTTTGCGTGCTCGTTAAATTTTCGCACATTTTCAATGGCTGCGTGCAAGAAAAATGTTTCATATAGTATATGTAAATATATATACATTATTTATATGAGAACACAAACATTTTCTAGAAATAATGACCACAACTGACCATAGCAAAACGCTTGCCCCACAAAGCTGTTGTTGTTTGCTGTTGTCGTCTGTTTTTTCTTTTTTTTTTTCTTGCTCTTTTCTAACAAATGAGTTTTGTTCACGTTAGTCGCCAACTTAAGTCATAATTTTCCATCATAATTTTCTATTTTTCTATTTATTATGTTCATGTTTGTTGCCGTTGTTGTTTTACGTCCTTATTGTAGTTCAGCTTGATTAGCTTCTTTCTATTTCTCTTCGTTTCTCCCTGTCTGGCAAAGACTGCACGTCGCCATATTATATGGTATTTAGTCTTCCAAGTTGGTCCCACTATAAGCAAATTGAGGTTGTGTTGACTTTGTTTAATGCTTTCGCTTTATTCTTGTTGTGATTTCATTTCGTTTCACTATTTGCTTGATTGATGCGCTGCATAGATTGTTGATTGAGTGCTCAATGTTACAGTTTAAGATGTTTCTACTTTATGGGGTTTGCTTTACCATTTAGCACAGAGTTTTAATGACCAAATGCGAATATGAAATGATTATTATTTGCACAGTTTAAGATTGTTGAGCAAGAGTAAATAAAGTACAAAGATTGCTGCACTCTTGATGCAAGTTAAAGTAGGTTAAGGCAGTAAAATGGTTAAAACAAACTATCAAATATTTTAAACTACTTTACTGTCAGCCGAGCTACACATTTGTGTTCTTGCATTACCTGTTTTATATTTTTTTTGGGAAGCATTAATCTTGAGTGCAACAGTTCAACTCCTTCATTTCGCAATAGCATTACCATAAATTAAGAAACAAACAGAAACCAGATCAAAACACGAATATAAAGAAACCATAAGCCGAATGTGCGCCCACACAAACGGCAATAAAATTATATAGAAATAATCACCGAGGGCGCACAATAAATTCCAAAATGTAAATGAAATATGCCGCCAACTGGCAACAGCATTATGTCAAGTGTGCAACACAGGCGACACCTGCAACCAACAAAATTGAAAAAGAGAGAAACATCAAGAAACAAAAAAGCATAGTACATATAGGCACGTCGAATAATATATACTCTACATAAGTGAATTCTTACAAATACTTGCCAGTTAAAACAAATAAAATGTTATTAAAAAGTATGGCAAGAAGCAAAAATTAAATAATGTTCAGACATCAATTATTTATAGTTTAGACAAATAAATATTTTAAGCTACGAAGTTGCATTTTAGCAACATGAATTAGTAAAGTACTCTATAGATCAAGATTTTCTATACTTTGAAGGATTTACGTCAGTTCGTTACACATTTCAAGATAACACCATTATGCCCAATGTAAGGGTATTAAAAATTACAGGGAATCAGCGTTCGGAACTGCGGAAGCAATGTATTTCGGGTTGACGTTTGTTAGGTGGTTCCCGCGCTTTGTAGGCTACTCCGATTACAGGCAAAAAATAATTATAAATAAATAAATAAAGGAAAAAAAGAACTTTTAATAACGAACAATGTTTGGCGCATTTTATACTTTGATGTATACCATATAGCGCATATTGTGTGCTATTTTTAAATTGTTTGCAGCATTCGCACAGCAGGTGGCGTGACTGTGCACGGTGCCAGTGCCAGTGCCTGTTCTCTCCCCAACCTTAAATTGCAGGTCTATGAAGTACCGACCCAAAAGAACGTGACCAACTAGCCGTGTGGACAAACGTCCACTTGAAACTGTCAATAAATCAAAGAACATTTGTCATGCACACGCCCTGAACGTTTCTCTGCCTCAAGTTTTGCACAAATCCAAACAGATCTAAACCAAAAATAGACCTTCAAGTCTTTCTCTCTCTCTTTTCTGTCTTATACCTGTTGCGCAGGCGCCTCTCAGCACTGTTTATGAGGGTGCTGCTTTGTTGTTTTACTCGAACTCAGCTCAATTGATTAGATTAACGGCTCGAGATAACAACAGGCTAGCAACTGGCTGGGGCAAACAACTGCTACAGTTTTACTATAGTTACTGAACTGACCACAGAGCAGACGTTTGTATTTTGCAGCCAGTTTCCCAGAGTTTTTGTCGAAGTTCTCAGCCTCAAATTGTTGTCCACTGCAGCAGACACATAAATCATTTCTGTTTATTAATAACGTTTTTGGTATTGCCTTTCGCCTTTCGTCTGTCCTCTGGTATTTGGTTCTTTTCGATTTTGGCAAGTTTGTTTTGTTAGTTTACAGAATCGATTTACAAATTTATACGCAAGTGGAGTTTGAGTTTGAGGCAGCTCTTTTTATAAAGTCGCCGCCTCGTTTTATAATCGTTGTTCTTCTCGTTTTTATTTTGAGGCATATAAAATTGTTTAAGAACATGCAGATATACAAGTTTTTATACGTGTGTTGTTTTGAGTATCGATTTATGAATGAATAAAGTTCAAATACATAAAAGCATAAAAATACATATTTTTGCCTTCAGTATTTTATTAGATGTATTTAAGGTGAACAACATTTGCTGTCAAGCAAATTTAATTGTTGTGTTTTTAATGTTGTTAAATAATAAATTCCTTAATTTATAGCCCTAAATAATCATGAAAAGTAATTTAATCAGGAGGCACATTTTAATCAAACATTCATCAACAAAAAAGATAACAAAAATATTTCATTTCTTTCAGAGGAATATAATTAAGAGATAATAAAACATTTAGAACACACTTAGAACTGTTTTCATGTTACTTTGCTTCTTTAATACATCTCAAAATAATCTGTTAAAAATGCAAAGTAAACAAACGAACTGTACAACGAACTGCCTTACTGATTGAAAAGAGAAAATAACAAACTCAACAAAAAAAAAAAATACCCCACACAGACTCACAAGATGTGTGTTTTTTTCTACATAAATATTCATTCGAACAAAAAAAGAATATTTTGAAGAAAAAAAAAGGCGAAGCGAAGCCGACTTGACCACTTGAAAGAAAATCAGATAAACGAATTGAATTGAATTTAGTTAGTCAGTAGGCAGGCAGACTGAAATTATAATAATGCGTTACACATTGTGTAGGCAGAGGCAACAACAGCAGCAGCAGAATCAGAAGCAGCAGCATCAGCAGCAGACACTCTGCCTAGAGAATTTTCAATAGCGTTTTATTTGGGATTTTCTTTAACTAATTAACGAAGCTTCATTAAGCGGGACCCCCTGCCTACGAATATATTATTTTTACACACAAACATACTATATACTCTGATAAACAAAGGAGGTCAGTGAGGAAAGATTTCGAAACTAGCATTGTATAGAACCGCATGCACCTCCCGCAGAGACCGTGTCCAGCGTCGCATTAGAAACTGTTTTAATAAATTAATTATCTACGATATCATCGCAATCAAGTGGCATAAGTAGCACTTGCTGGAATAATTTGTAAAAATAATAAAATTTAGTTTTACTGCATAAGGTTCAAAGTTGATTGCAGATCTTTATTAGACAGAACTCTTTTTTGACTAGCAGTGTAATTTTTAGCTCAAAATTTGTTTGTACTGTGTTAAAAACAATTTTAAATAGTTATGTTATGAGAAAATATTAATTCAACGTATGTCTGTATACTTCATAGATTATTAAATGTATATATTTATTTAATATTTTCATGTAAGAAGGCAACCAATTCATTTTTATGAATAGCAAAATTCTTTCTACTTCAAGGTCAAGTTATTTTTGCTTTTGTTTTTATAATTTCTATATCACGCCAGAAATCTAAGTCAATGAAACTGATTTGATTAAATTATTGCTTCGCAACTGTGTGACGAATAAATAGCACACAAGGCACATTGTTTTCATCTTGATCATCAAAGAGTCTGACGAATCGCCCGATGACTGGAATTGTCATCAAGAGAAGAGTTATTTTTCGAAGAAGAAGAAGAAGCTTGAAAGCAGAGCATAGCACCGGGCAGCACTCGTTTTAAATTAATCTTCATTAGGGTCAGCAAGACAATAATCAGAAAATAACAAAAGTTATACAGTCGAGGCCGCTGTGCCACACAACTGGGCATGTGTTGCAAGTGGTCTACCCTGACCCATTCCGCCACCCTCACCAACGGGTACACCATGACTTTACCACACGCTTCTGTTGACTGGCGCGAACTTTGATTGAATTTTCATTAATTTCTGCTGCGGTCGCAACTTTTTTAGCAAACGTGCGCGATAAATCATCCGACTATGAAAACAACAAAGAACAAACAGAAAAAATGTTTATAGAAATTTTTAACTGTAGAATGTTGTCAACTTTTCACTTTTAATTAGTTGGCAACCAGGAAAAATTTGGGTCACGTTGCAGCAGTAGCAGCAGCAGCAGCAGCAGCAGCAGCAGCAGTTTCACGGCAAGGGCATAAATCAAAAATTCACTTCGGCAAATATTTTTGTGTCGCACATGCCACCTAAAAGTATGCAACAGTGCAGATCAGGAGGGTGGAGCTGTGGGGCTGGTGGGCGTAATCATTGGGGGCGAAACAACACCTGTTCATTTCCTGCGACTTTTTGCCGCAATGCCAAACAGTATGCGATAGCTAATAAAAATTAATTTATCAGCCGCACACACACATAATTTATTTTAATCAAACGAATTTCCTGCCTCTAAAAATGTACGAATAATTTTATGAGACTTAAAGAGAAAATCTAAAGACTTTAAAGCACCTGACTGCTGATACCGATGCGTCCAACATCCAACAAACAAAAACAATTGTAACTAGTCTGGCATAACATGGCCAACAGACGGTTCAGGCGTTCCAGACAAACCCCCTCACCATTGTGCTGTAACTCTCTGCTGCAATGTCGAACTTATCCAGCAGACATGTAAATTATGTTGGTTTTTGACCAGTTTGGGAATTTAGCTGGCATTCCCGCAAAAGCAGACACTCTCAGCCCACTCCCACCTCTCTTTACATCCCCCACACGTTTCAGTGCTCAATTTTTGGTCAAGTGTTCCTCTGTGTTTTTCTATCTCCTTCTCCTTCTCTCTGTTCTTTTAGCTGCTTAAAGTGATTCGTATTTTTGCTTTTTGTCTGCACAGTTGAAAAGAGCAGGCCAACTATGAATAGAAAGAGATAGACAGAAATTTTTTATTGCACATAATGTTTATTGCACAGAATAGTTTAGGTTTTAGGTTCGAGAGGTTTATAAACAATGTGCAGTAAAATTGCGTCAAATGATTTGCTTTCGCTTGATAAGCCCCAAAACAAAAATTGTATTCAAAGATTGGAATATTTTGCGAACCGTTTAAGGTAGAAATATCATTGATGTTATATTCATTGGACGTAGATGTATTAACGGACAGTACATTCACGGCGCCCAACGATACCAAGCACCGTCTTGTTAACGCGCGGATCCATTTGTTAAGCAAGTTATTTACTCTTTGGCTGCTTTGAAAAAATCGTAAGTGTTGCCACAAAATATAGTCAACAGATCTTTTAGAGTAAATATAAAACAAACGTAAGAGATGAATTATTGTTTGCGTTAGGTTTGCTTATGGAGCTCAATACAAAGAAGCAAAAAACCTAGATAAATAGTTTCCTCAAATCAACTCAAACTAGATAAGCAAAATAATGTAAATAGCTGTTGATATTGTCCACCAATCAGTGCCAACATGTCAACGGAACTGTGCTCCAAAGATGGCATCCTCATACGCCTCACGCAGTTGTCGGATTACCCACGATTAAAAATCTTCATGGGTGAGAATTTCTTCAATGGAGAGCCACTGTGTGCCTCATCCGGAGAGAATGTTCAGAAATGTTATGAGAAGGTGAACGAGTATCACTTCCCAATGATTGAGCAGGGCACCAGTCTTCTGGCCATCGAGGAGAAGAGTGGACGCATTGTGGGTTTTGTTTTGGCTGGTGGACAAGTCCCCAGCGATTTGGAGAAGCATCGCAAGGAGGCTGCCGCCATGGAACAAAATATCTGGGGACGCACTGAGATTTTATTGTCCAAAGTCGAAATTGAAATCAATCTCTTCAAGCGTTATGGCATCTCCAAGCTGCTCTACTCGGACATGACCAATGTTGATGCCACAATGCGTGGCAAGGGCCTGGGCACACGCCTTGCTGCCGCCCTCATGGAAGTGGGTCGCAGCAAGGGCTTTCCCCTGATGAGTGCCTACTGCACCAGCTTCTATTCCGCCCGACAAAAGAAGGCCATGGGCATGGAGTGTGTGTATGAGCTTGCCTATGCGGACTACAAAGATGATAGTGGAAATGTTGTGTTTAATCCACCTGCACCACACACCCACTTGCGTGTTATGGCTATCAAATTGTAAGCATATCGTGTATCGATTATCGTCTTTGTAAACTAGTTCTTAAATAATACTGTTGCTGTTGAATCGTAGCAGCTGTTGCTGGGAATCATATCTATTCTAATTAAATAAAGATAACCAAAACCAGATAAAATGTGTCTCAATTGAAAACATTCGTTCAAAAACATATTAGTAAACAATGTAAAACTTATCTCTTCGCTCGCCGATGTCGAAATTCCCTTGCCAACTGAGTCAATTTGTAAAACTGGATTTTCCAGTAACAGCTATGTGTTTTTCTATCTCCTCCTTCTCCCTGTTCTTTTAGCTGCTTAAAGCGATTCTTATTCCAATGAACTCAAACTAGATAAGCAAAATAATATAAATAGCTGTTGACGTTGAGTAGCAATGACATTTTAATATTGACCACCAAGCGGTGCCAACATGTCAACGGAACTGTGCTCACAAGATGGCATCCTCATACGCCTCACGCAGTTGTCGGATTACCCACAATTGAAAATCTTCATGGGTGAGAATTTCTATAAAGAAGGGCCAATCAGTGCCTCATCCGGAGAGGATGTACAGAGATGTTGTGAAAAGGAGAACGATCAGTATCACATCTCAATGATTGAGCAGGGCACCTGTCTTCTGGCCATCGAGGAGAAGAGTGGACGCATTGTGGGTTTCGTTTTGGCTGGTGGACAAGTCCCCAGCGATTTGGAAAAGCATCGCAAGGAGGCTGCCGCCATGGAACAAAATATCTGGGGACGCATTGCGATTTTATTGTCCAAAGTCGAAATTGAAGTCAATCTCTTCAAGCGTTATGGCATTTCCAAAATGCTCTACTCGCACATGACCAATGTTACTGCCACAATGCGTGGCAAGGGCCTGGGCACACGCCTTGCTGCCGCCCTCATGGAAGTGGGTCGCAGCAAGGGCTTTCCCCTGATGATTGCCTACTGCACCAGCTTCTATTCCGCCCGACAAAAGAAGGCCATGGGCATGGAGTGTGTGTATGAGCTTGCCTATGCGGACTACAAAGATGATAGTGGAAATGTTGTGTTTAATCCACCTGCACCACACACCCACTTGCGTGTTATGGCTATAAAATTGTAAGCATATCGTGTATCGATTATCGTCTTTGTAAACTAGTTCTTAAATAATACTGTTGCTGTTGAATCGTAGCAGCTGTTACTGGTAATCATATCTATACTAATTAAATAAAGATAACCAAAACCAGATAAAATGTGTCTCAATTGAAAACATGCGTTCAAAAAAATGTTTGTAAACAATGTAAAACGTATCTCTTCGCTCGCCGAAGTCGAAATTCCCTTGCCAACTGATAACATAATAAAAGTTGCCAAGCAAAGTAAAAGAATATTTAAGTATATTAATAAAGCTTATATAATGAGTCAATTTTTAAAACTGGATTTTCCAATAGCAGCTATAAAAAAAACCTTCGATAGTTTTTTGTACCCTTTGCAATAAGATTGCAATTGTTTAGATTGTGTGAATTATTCATCGTACACTTCATTAACACCAATCAATCAACAATCATTACAAACAATTAATGAATCCTCTGTGTTTTTCTATCGCCTTCTCTCTGATCTTTTAGCTGCTTAAAGTGATTCTTATTTTTGCTTTTTGTCTGCACAGTTGAAAAGAGCAGGCCAACTATGAATAGAAAGAGATAGACAGAAATTTTTTATGATGTACTTTTCGACAGAATGAGTTTAGTTTTCGAGAGGTTTATGAACAATGTGCAGTAAAATTGCGTCAAATGATTTGCTCTCGCTTGATAAGCCGTTGCCCCAAAACAAACATTGTATTCAAAGATTGGAACATTTTGCGTACCTTTCAAGGTAGAAATATCATTTATGTTATATTTGCTAAGAAAGTAATAAACTCTTTGGCAACTTTGTAAGGATCGCAAGTGTTACCACAAAATGTAGTCAACAGCACTTTTAGAGCAATAATAAACAAAACCTAAGTGATGAATGATTGTTTGCGTTAGGTTTGTTTATGGAGCTTAGTAAAATGAAGCAAGAAATCAACATTTTAAAGAGTTTCCTCAAATCAACTCAAACTATAAAGGACTAGTTACTTAATAAACTTTAATAAATATAATAACATACCTCTTCAAGTTATGATTGCGTCCACTTCGTGAATTTAATTGAAACGCATACAAAACACTTAAGAATATTAAGCGAGGAAAAGATACCTAAACAATTGTATATAAAGTATCAAACAACTTAGAACACAATAGGAAACAATTTGAACTGATAGCACAATCGTTTATGTATATATATGCATATATATATATATTATTATAATAGTGACTATATGTATATATTATTTTAATAATCACTATTTTTGTATGTACAAAATTAACAATCGCAAATTGGCTTTAAAGCAAAAGTGATTATAATTCATTCATACAGATGGATTTTTATTTTTTTTATTAATACTCAAATCTTGAACCGAGTGTAGGGCATTTCAAGTGTTAAGCTCATTTCAGGCGAAAAAATAAAAAAAAACTTTTTGCAATAACAAAGTATTTCTTAAAAGAGTGATAAGAAAAAACCGTAGAGATAAGCAAAAGTATATAAATTGCTGTTGACGTTGAGTAGCAATAACATTTTAATATTGACCACCAAGCGGAGCCAACATGTCAACGGAACTGTGCTCCAAAGATGGCATCCTCATACGCCTCACGCAGTTGTCGGATTACCCACGATTAAAAATCTTCATGGGTGAGAATTTCTTCAATGGAGAGCCACTGTGTGCCTCATCCGGAGAGAATGTTCAGAAATGTCATGAGAAAGAGAACGATGAGTATCACATCTCAATGATTGAGCAGGGCACCTGTCTTCTGGCCATCGAGGAGAAGAGTGGACGCATTGTGGGTTTCGTTTTGGCTGGTGGACAAGTCCCCAGCGATTTGGAGAAGCATCGCAAGGAGGCTGCCGCAATGGAACAAAATACTTGGGGACGCATTGCGATTTTCTTGTCCAAAGTCGAAATTGAAATCAATCTCTTCAAGCGTTATGGCATCTCCAAGCTGCTCTACTCGCACATGACCAATGTTGATGCCACAATGCGTGGCAAGGGCCTGGGCACACGCCTTGTTGCCGCCCTCATGGAAGTGGGTCGCAGCAAGGGCTTTCCCCTGATGATTGCATACTGCACCAGCTTCTATTCCGCCCGACAAAAGAAGGCCATGGGCATGGAGTGTGTGTATGAGCTTGCCTATGCGGACTACAAAGATGATAGTGGAAATGTTGTGTTTAATCCACCTGCACCACACACCCACTTGCGTGTTATGGCTATCAAATTGTAAGCATATCGTATATCGATTATCGTCTTTGTAAACTAGTTCTTAAATAATACTGTTGCTGTTGAATCGTAGCAGCTGTTTCTGGGAATCGTATCTATTCTAATTAAATAAAGATAACCAAAACCAGTTAAAATGTGTCTCAATTGAAAACATTCGTTCAAAAAAATATTAGTAAACAATGTAAAACGTATCTCTTCGCTCGCCGAAGTCGAAATTCCCTTGCCAACTGAGTGAATTTGTAAAACTGGATTTTACAGTAACAGCTATGTGTTTTTCTATCTCCTCCTTCTCCCTGTTCTTTTAGCTGCTTAAAGGGATTCTTATTCCAATTAACTCAAACTAGATAAGCAAAATAATATAAATAGCTGTTTACGTTCATATTGACCACGAAACAGTGCCAACATGTCAACGGAACTGTGCTCACAAGATGGCATCCTCATACGCCTCACGCAGTTGTCGGATTACCCACAATTGAAAATCTTCATGGGTGAGAATTTCTATAAAGAAGGGCCAATCAGTGCCTCATCCGGAGAGGATGTACAGAGATGTTGTGAAAAGGAGAACGATCAGTATCACATCTCAATGATTGAGCAGGGCACCTGTCTTCTGGCCATCGAGGAGAAGAGTGGACGCATTGTGGGTTTCGTTTTGGCTGGTGGACAAGTCCCCAGCGATTTGGAAAAGCATCGCAAGGAGGCTGCCGCCATGGAACAAAATATCTGGGGACGCATTGCGATTTTCTTGTCCAAAGTCGAAATTGAAGTCAATCTCTTCAAGCGTTATGGCATTTCCAAAATGCTCTACTCGCACATGACCAATGTTACTGCCACAATGCGTGGCAAGGGCCTGGGCACACGCCTTGCTGCCGCCCTCATGGAAGTGGGTCGCAGCAAGGGCTTTCCCCTGATGATTGCCTACTGCACCAGCTTCTATTCCGCCCGACAAAAGAAGGCCATGGGCATGGAGTGTGTGTATGAGCTTGCCTATGCGGACTACAAAGATGATAGTGGAAATGTTGTGTTTAATCCACCTGCACCACACACCCACTTGCGTGTTATGGCTATAAAATTGTAAGCATATCGTACATCGATTATCGTCTTTTTAAACTAGTTCTTAAATAATACTGTTGCTGTTGAATCGTAGCAGCTGTTGCTGGGAATCATATCTATTCTAATTAAACAAAGATAACCAAAACCAGTTAAAATGTGTCTCAATTGAAAACATGCGTTCAAAAAAATATTAGTAAACAATGTAAAACGTATCTCTTCGCTCGCCGAAGTCGAAATTCCCTTGCCAACTGATAACATAATAAAAGTTGCCAAGCAAAGTAAAAGAATATTTAAGTATATTAATAAAGCTTACATAATGAGTCAATTTTTAAAACTGGATTTTCCAATAGCAGCTATAAAAAAACCTTCGATATTTTTTTGTACCCTTTGCAATAAGATTGCAATTGCTTAGATTGTGTGAATTATTCATCGTACACTTCATTAACACCAATCAATCAACAATCATTACAAACAATTAATGAATGTGCATTATAATAGTGAACTTACATTTAAGACTATGTTCCAAATTATGATGGGATTTTCTGACTATTGCTAAATGAAAGCGAATTGGAAATTGTGAAGGTTTAATTTCATACTTAATTTTGCAAAGTCGTTAAGGTGTATCGACTATTAATATATTAGAAACAAGCAAAAACTAATTACTTAAAATGTTTCGAAATTAACATTTTTGTGATTTAGTTAAATCCGAATATATGCTATTCTATGCAAATTTCGTGATTTTCATTAAATATCTACGATGTTATTATTGATTTAAGATCAATACAATATCAAATAAAATATATTCAATTTAAGTTAGATTTTTGATATCCAAAATGAAAGTGTATAATAAAGTCGATTAGTATCGTTTGGAAATTTAATCATTTGCATAACGTTATCTAGATAAATGTGTTATTCTTGAGTCAGTCTTAATCTCTCTCGCTCTCTCGCTTTGTTTGTGTAGCTCATGTAAATGCAAAAACCTCAAAATAGGTAAAAAGCTCGCCAACTGACTTTAGTCAATTGTCAACAGCTGCTCTCACAACATGACGACAATCGTGCGCGAAATGAAGCCGAACGATATCGAGCCGGTGAAACTCTTTATGCGTGAGCATTTCATGAAGCATGAACCGCTTTTGAATTCTCCCGGCATTGAACTACCGCAAGATGAGCATGATCCGAAGGGAAGAGAGAACCAAGAATCGGTTATTCGGCAGGGTTGTTCGTTGATCGTCATCGACCAGAGCAACAATGATCGCATTGTGGGCGTGGCTTTTGCTGAAGAACTTAATGCCAGCGATTTAGAACAAAAGTGGATTAAGCTCGAGAACGAGAAGAATCGATTTCAACATCCAATTGACTATATTGATTACTTTCTCTGCAACATTAAGAGAAACGCGAAGTTCTTCGAACATTATGGCGTTTCAAGAGCTCTTTATCTACAATCTATGGCAGTCGATGCTTCAATGCGTCGTCAAGGTCTCAGTCGCCGTTTAGTAACTGAACTAATCGAAGTGGGTCGATCGAAGGGATTCCCATTGCTGGTTGCAACCTGTACAGGTGACTACTCAACGCATGGAATGCTATCTATCGGAATGAAGTGCGAACACTCGGAAGCCTATGCTGACTTTAAAGATAATGATGGTAAGGTAGTTTTTAAGACACCAGCACCACACACAAAGGCGAGTGTTATGGCTATTAAACTGTAGAGGATTATATTTCGTTGGCGTTACGATTATCATTTTAATATATCTCTTAAATAATCATATATTCTTGTGTTCTTTGTAAACGAAAAATGCTACAAACGGGGTGTGATTAAGTTGTTTGTTATACAATGTTATCGCATGCGAACTTAAGTTCAAGTTTAAGTTGATTACTTCAACAAGATAAGTTCACTCAAGAAATGCACAAATAAAGTCGCCATAATAAAATTACAAAGCAATTTCAAACAACATTAAGTTAGTTTACGGATGTAACTGGTTGCAACATGACGACGATTGTGCGGGAAATGAAATTGGATGATATTGATGAGGCGACACTTTTCATACGACAACATTTCTATGGTCATGAGCCTCTGATGCAGACACCTGGTGTCCATCAGATACCATATAATGATCCCAAGAGAAGGGAATATCGAATATCGCTCGTTACAAATGGCACTTCATTGGTTGCCATCGATCAAGGTCGTATTGTGGGCGTGGCTTTTGCTGGACTTATGCGTCCCAGTGATCTGGAGCAGAATTGGATCGAAGTAAACGAGCAAAAGCCGACGTTGCTCTTCGATCATATTCAGTATTTTCTGTGCAACATTAAGAAGCATGCTCAATTCTTTGAACATTATGGCGTTGAGGATGCTCTCTACCTTAAAACTCTAGCAGTGGATGCCTCAATGCGTCGTCAAGGTGTGGCACGCCGACTTGTGTCTACCCTAATGGACATAGGACGCACCCGTGGATATTCCCTGCTAGTGGCAACCTGTACAGGCTTGTATTCCACGCGTCTCATGATTTCCTTGGGCATGGAGTGCGTCCACTCGGAAGCCTATGCAGACTATAAGGATGAGGATGGCAAAGTGGTTATTCAACCGCCAGCACCACATACAGAGGCCAGTGTTATGGCTATTAAATTACAAGAAATGCCCGTTTATAATCCGGGTCTATATAAGACATTTTTTTAAGGCATAAGCCATTATTGATTAAATTGATTTTTAAACAAATACTCCTATTAGGAAATGCTGATTGTTGTTCGACACCAGATACTTAACTTTAACTTGAATTGTTTACAGTGTATTGATGAGTTGCCCTACATATAATCTAATCAAATTGGTGTATCACAAGCAAGCACATAACTAAGCTTTTAAGTGATAAGCTCGTTCAACAGCTCGATACTTGATACTCAACAATGGAAATCTTCAAAGCTTTATTGAGTTGATTACCGTAGTTGGCAGCATGACGACAATTGTGCGGGAAATGAAATTGGATGATATCGATGAGGCTACAAACTTTTTACGTCATCATTTCTATGGCCATGAGCCGTTGATGCAGACACCTGGCGATCATCAAATAGTCTATGATGATACCACGAGAAGGGAATATCGCTTATCGCTTATTCGGCAGGGAACTTCGTTGGTGGCCATAAACGGAGAACGGTTCGTGGGCGTGGCATTTGCTGGCGTAATGCATCCCAGCGACTTGGAGAAAACTTGGAGTGAGGTCCATGAACAGAAACCACAACTACTAGTTGAACATACTCATTACTTTCTGTCCGATCTGGAACGTAGTTCCCATTTCTTCGAACGTTACGGCGTTGATAAAGCTCTTTATTTAAGTATTCTAACAGTGGATGCAACAGTTCGCCGTCAAGGATTGGGACGTCTTTTGGTTACTGCGTTAATGGATTTAGGTCGCGCCAGGAGACTTCCCCTGCTGGTAACAACCTGCACCAGTCTTTACTCAATGAAAGTTATGTCAGCTCTGGGCATGGATTGTGTACGATCTGAGAAGTATTCTGATTATAAAGATGAGCATGGGATTGTGGTAATTCAACCACCAGCACCACACACAGAGGCCACAGTTATGGCTATAATACTATAGGTAGAAGGACTTGTAAAAAAAAACATTTTATAAGATATATAAAAATATTTCTGAATTATGGTGCCTTTTTAATAAAACTTCATTAAAAATAATTTGAAAAAAAAGTATAAAAATGCGTTCTTGTTATTATTTGTATTACGGGCTCACTAATAAAGAGTATTTTTATTTCAACATTTCTATCTAATCTTATCTTTTGTTTTTAATCTAGCGATAGTATATATGTATTTTATTTTTAAACAGGGGAAACCTTGTTAATACTTTCTCCTTGATGTTTTTTAAATTTAGTTCAAAATCATTATTATTAATTATAAGTTTTTATCCCAAAACTACCTTATAAATCAAGGAATATTCACACGCGTTTCTTTGCAACCGCCTTACCCTTTGATGCAATACCCCATTTAGTTTATTACTCATATGCATTTCCCATTTAAATCGGTTCGCTGCTCACATGCAAAATGCAGGTCATTAGTGCAGCGATCACGTTTAAGCTTCAACCCTTCCCCAACTAACATATACATGTTAGTTTCTATGTGTGTGTGTGTGTGTGTGTGCAACCCTTTCATGTCAAATGCACACAAACTCATTAACCAGTTAACACAAACAAAGGCTGCCCCCACCCCCTTTGGCAGTTTCTTCATCCCTTCTTGACCGTGGATAACTTTGTAGTTGGTTTGTTTGTTTGTTTCTCTTATTGTCTTATCAAATGCTGTTTATGGCTGTGACTTTAAAGTTCATAAAGAAGTTTTTATTGATTTACTTTTATTTATTTACTTAATTGCTATGGCAGCTTTTGTTCGTGTGTCTCTTTTTTATGGCAATTTAATTAGATTAAAAAGCCATAAAAATTTATTTTAAATTCATTTAACCTTGGGATTTGTTACTAAAACGCTTTTGGCTTTTATTTTTATTTTATTCTTCTTTTTTTTTGTGGTGATTATTTTAAATTATTGACATTTAATTTATTGCGTCATTTGGCACAGTCTTTTTTATTAATATTATTCTTTTTAAAGTCGTCATGAAAAGTTAAACTTTATTGAAATCAATTTCAGGCAAGGAAGGCAGACTGAAAACAAGTAAGAAGGCTCTAGTCGAGATATCCCGACTAGACGATACCCTGATCCCTATACTTTCCGCGTACAGTCAGTGCTTGCAAGTATGTGTGTGTGTGTGTACGCGCATACTGCATACTGCATACAAAACTTCAATGTCCCATATCTCCGGTGTTTATTATCCGATTTCAATAAAATTTTCACAGATTATCATTATTTTGCTTTATAATTCAAATTGCATCTCAAAGTTTTCCAAATTCAAGATTTTGTTGTTATCGATCCCATGTGTATATCGGAAACGGGAAGAGTTATCGAAAATCGGAAAGAAACTTGTACTGCCTAGGGATTAGGCGAGCTTAAGTTCCAAATCTGGAGTCTCTAGCTCTTATAGTCTCTGAGATCGACGCGTTCATACATACAGACAGACGGACAGACGGACATGGCTATATCGACTCGACTGTTGATGCTGATCAAGAATATATATACTTTATGGTGTCGGAGATGCTTCCTTCTACCTGTTACATACTTTTGCACAACTTCATTATACCCTTTTTTCCCATTTTTAATGGGATCAGGGTATAAACAGCAGCAACAAAAGTTGTTGCCATTTTCAGTGAGTTTAATTTTCGATTTTTATTTTCGTGTTGATGACACAACGGACAACGGAAGAGGCCGTTGTTCAGCGGTGGTTGGGTGAGGTTTAGTACGTGACCCGCTTAACAAATTGACGCGTGTGCGTCCCCAATTTGAGTGGGAAAAACTTCCCACTCCCCCAAATCGACAATCAATCCGCTCCTTGGTCGATCAATCGTCAATTCCGTTTTAAACTGCTCTTTATAGTTATTGCAGTTTTATCTCTTGACTATTTCGAAAGTCACTTTTGCTCTTTTTAATTAAAATCCAAATGCATTTGCACTTCACGTGAGTTTTGGGCGTGTCCCAGTGTGTCCCTCGTTGTTGTTGACCTTGCCACACTTTTCTCGTTCCTCCTCGTTTCAGTTCCCACGCAACACGCTTAGCTTATTTCTAGTAAGTTGACTTTTTAATATTCATAAGCAACAACACTTTTTTCACGCTCATTTGCTTGGGTCAACAGTTGCGTACGGCTTATTTAACTGCTGTCTGCTATTTTACTTCTCCCCCCTCACTCTCTCACTCTCTTTTAGCCATCTTGAATTTGTGAAAAGTTTTTAAAGCCAGCTATTAGCATGTTGCGAAGGTTGAACGCGTAAAATATGATCTCAAGATGAAGCAACTGCTGTATTCATTTAATTTGTACAAAAATGCTGTCAAGAGCCCTTCAGATTAGTCAGACTCGATAACTTATCATAAAACTAATAGTTTCTGAATAGTTTGGTGTCATCGATTGGAAGACTTTTTTTTTGATATGGAAATCAATTTATTTTATTTTTTAATATTATGATAATTGTATATTGTGCCATTCAATAATTAATAATAAAATATTTTAAAATGCAGTTTTATACCCATATTAATTTTGAAAAAAATGCATTAATTTGTAATTAATTTTTCATTTGTTTTTATGATCAATATTTTTAATTTAAGGAGTGATTTTTCAGCTTTACTTACTAAATATATGTTTAGAAATAATCTGAAGCTATAAAAGTTATAGTATTAATTTGCTTTTGGACGTAGCCTTGAAATAAAAATCAATCTTTAATATTTTATAGGCCTGGAATGGAAAAGTTAGTAATATTATTATAACATATCAAGTTGCCAAGACTTAACCACCAATTTCTAGCCAATTTAAGGAATATCTTATATATTAAATATTGTAATCTAGTTACCACAAAGTAACATTATATATTTAAGTTTCGAATCAATTCCCATGAACTAACTTTTAAAAGCACATCAGAAAAAGTACAAGCAATAGGGAATACTTTCCCACCTCGCAGCAGTTGTCATCATCATATAATTTAATTGACATTAGACATTATTTAACTTATCTAATTCAGTTTAATGGCCATAAACGTGCGGACTGTTTACTCTTCGGACAGTTTTTTCCACAGGGTGAGCCAAATATTTCAAGGGTCCGTTCAAAATTGAATTTAGATAAAGTTTTTCAAGCGAATGAGTAAACAAAGGGGAGAAGCAGTAAATAAATGTATATAAACTTCGCCACACCAGCCCAAAAAGTGAGTTAAAACTGAATTAAAAGCTCGTTACAAGTTTATCTCACCTCGAAAAAGGTTTCTTCAATAAAGTTCGGCTGATTTTTATAGATGCAACTGTTTATTTGTATACGATTCGTATGGATTTGTTTGTGAGTAGTGATTTTTTATATTATTGAATAAAATTTATAAAATTTGAGATGTAATTTTAATAGATTAATGTAGTTGTGTCTGTATTGGCGGCGCCCCACGTATACACATGCAACATGGGGCACACACACACACACACACGTACACGTACACACACCGAGACGCAGACGCGCACACGCACACACGATTCGACTGTTGCACAAATGTAACACACTAATTGGCAGCCCAACTCACACACACTCACACACCTATACGAACGAACACGACATGAAGCTCGCGAGTACGTGAATTTTTTGTGTAGTAGTAGAAGACGCTGTTGGGCAGAAGCAGCAGCAGCAGCTGGACGATGAAAACGAAACGCCGCCAATTTCAATTGCGCGACACGTTACTCCAGCAAAAGTTTCGCAACGACTACCGTTAGCCGACAACTGGAGCTGCCCCAACGAGCGAGGCAATGTCATCCACAGAGCTACACACACACACACACACACACATATATATAAAAGCATACAGTTACAGTTGCTCGCACACATGCAAAAAACGAATGGACGTAGAACATTTTTGCCATTTCCTTGCGACGTTTCCTGCTCAACGCCATCAGGAGACACACTGAAAGAGAGAGAGAGAGAGAGCGCGATGGAGAGAGACGAGATTCAGAAGAGCGTTGTCATGTAACATAGGTGTATGTGTAAGTGTGTGTGTGTGTGTGTGGTTGAGTGAGTGGAGCCGAACCGAACGAGGAAGTCACTTTCGTGCACCTGTATGCGACTCTTTTTTTTTTTACCGTTGAGCTCGTTAAGTAGCAGCGCGCAACTCAACGAATCCTATACAGAGAGAAAGGGAGAGCGAGTGCGAGAGAGTGAGTGCGAGAGCGAGAGCGAGCAGCCGATGAGCAACAAAGTTGTTGCATGTGGAACGCATTCACATTCATGTGGATGCCAAGTGTGTTTTTGTAGTATTAAACATTTGCAGGTGCACAGGTAATATTTTTTTAAGTTTTTATTTAACATTTATTAAAATGCATGGCAATATATGATTAAATTTATATTTAAATATTATTAAAATAATTTATAACATATATTCTATAGCCATCTTCAAACTTGCAGTTTTCTCTTACTAGTTGTACATTTTTCTACCTGCCACATTAAATATTTAATATTATTGATTACATTTGGCGCCCCCATACAAAAACAAACAACTTAACGTTACATTGTATTAACTTCAAATTGAGTAAAACCAACTCGCAAGAGCGAATAACTTTGTGCTCTTCGTAGTGTTTGCTCTTTCATTTCTGTGTGAGGGCTGCTGTGTGTTTCATTGCCAAGCTGTTGCGTATAAGACGGAACGTTGTGGCACATGGCACATGTCGTACAAAACGTAAATACTAAGAGAACGCTTTAGAAAGAGAGTCTCGTAATAAACATATGGACGAGCTGCCTGTTGATGAGCATTTTTCTTATATGGCTGAAGGCGATGGGTTTGAAGACGTTTGCTTTGTGATAAGTATATGATTTTTTTTTTCAAAACAAATCAAAGATTATATTAATATAAGAATAAGATTAAATATATAATTTAATATACGCCTTTTTTTTTATATTAATATAAATTTAGAAAAAAGGTATTATTGTAAAATCTTTAAGTAACATTTTGAATTGCATTTAAAGCTGTTGAATTGAATTTAAAGCTGTTATTTTCTGATTTTCAAGAATTTTGATCAAGCTATAATAATATATATATTGTGCTTTAATAATTATATATTGTTTATTTTTGAGATGAATTGTAATCAATATGCCATTAAAACCCAAACTATTTTATGTAATTATATTGTTTTCCTTTTTTAAATAGTATGTTAATCATTAATATAATAAAATTATTTATTTATTGAAAGAAATAACATACTATATTTTTTAACGTAAAATGTTATAAAAATAAAGAAATATTTGAAAAAGAAATGAAATGAAAGAAATAACTTCAAAACACCTTCGACGCTGTTACTCTTTAATTCTTTCTCTTTCTTGCCGCCAATGTCAAAGCCCTGTGCAAGCAATTAGGGCCAACTTTGTGTGGGTCTCTGTCTGGTGTGAACTTAACTAAGAGATAACTGTGCATATCACACACACACACACACACACACATACATACATACATACATACATACATTCTGTTAATCCCTTCGGATAGCGCATAGCGGACAACTTTGTCGACGTTGCCAAACATTCAATCAAAAACTGTCAAAAGTTGCAGCGCCAAAAGCTTAGCAACTCAAAAATGCCAAGACAAACACACAAAAAATATATATATACACTCGGTATTTTCAAATTATTTTCAATACAAAGACAAACAAACATTGAAAATAACAAAAACAAAAAGTGCATATCAATATTGTTGACTTAATAATAAGAACGAAATATTATCAATGAAAAATGATTGCGTACTGCTTGAACTTTTCTTTCTTCTTCTTTATTTTTGTACTTTTTTTTTGCTGTACTTATCTTTGCTCCATTTCTGTTTACTCAATTGTTCAATGCGTAAAGTTTGATTGAGTTTCGCAAATGATCTCAAAACGATAAAATTTCATTATAATATATTCTAATTGAACTGAGATTCGAATCAAAAGTTGATTTTGTTGATGTATATTGAAATTGATCTGATAAAACTTTTAATCATTTAAAGTTAAGAAAGCTTCAACTAAAAAGCATTAAAAACCTTTTCGCATTCTTTATTAATGCACTTAACACAAAATCTGTTCGGAATTCGCATCAAGTTTTCGGTTTTCGTTCAAACTTTTAAGTCTTGGAACGAGTCTTGAATTTGAAATTGCTTTATTTGCACTGTGATATAGCTGATAATTTGGATTAACTTTAGTCTCTCTCTCTCTCTCTGTTGTCTATGAACTGTCTGATGAGTTTTCCAATAGGTATAAAAAGAAAAGCGCTTGCCATAAGTTCCACGAGGGGAGGCAAATGACCTTGGCCACAATCTGCTGCTGTGGCTGACCCTCAGTTCAAGGATATTTGAAAAGCGTCTGGACGCAGTTTTGTATGTATTTTTTTTTTTCTGTTACTTTTTGTGTGTATTTTCTGCCACCCAAAACAATTAGTCGAAATGATTTGTAAAACTGCCCAAATCCCAAGAAACAGTCGGAAAAAAAACACCTACATAAAGAAAAAAAAACCCCTAAAGGTTTAAAAGCCATGACTTGACAAAAATCTGCCGCAGACACAGAGCCACATCAAAGTGCCACATGTGACCAACACAAAAAAGAAAAGGAAAAACGAAATATGAAAAAAAGAACTCATATCTGCTCATCGATCTGCATATGTACACGTATATGGATGTTTTTGTATGGGTTAGCATTCTTAGAGTCTTAAAGTCAAGACATCAAAGTGTTTTTTTTTTCTGACATTTATGAAGAAATGCGGCAAAGCGAAAAGTGTTGGAAAATCAATAACAACAAAAGCGAAACCCAAGAAAAATATATATCTACTATAATAGAAAAAACAAAATACATTGGTGCCAACTGACGTGGCAAACTACTTTACACCTGAGCTGTCGCCCTGTCACAGGCCTGAAAAATACAAAGTGAACGAAAAAAAAAAAAAAAATTAAAAAATAACAAATAGAAAAGCGCTTAAAGTCATGCAGAGGAAAAACAAAGGCGAACGTTTCATGGTTTTCATGGCTTTCATGGCCTAATGAAGTTATTAGACCGCAAGCGAGCGGGAGGCAGTTATAATAAGGCAAGCTGTCATAAGCTGTTTTCCAGGCTCGATTGAGTGGGGGGCATCCACTTGTTTGCCGTCTCTCCGTCTCTCTTTTTGGCTGGCAGCAAGCTCTTCAAGTTTTCACCACATTGCACATGAGCCACATTTTAAGTTTAGTTTGTTTTGGGCATTGGTGCATGGTGGTGCAGCATGGCGGTGGTGGTGCAGGCAGTTGGACCTGCTTGCTAAACTTATCGCCAAACTATGCAAAAATTGCCGTCAATATTTCAATCAAAACTGACGCAGCGTGTGTGGAATTTCTGTGTGTGTGTGTGTGCGTGTGTGGAAAGAGAGGTTTTGTAGACGGAAGTTAAACGGCAGCTGCCACACAGCCTGAAGACAGTAAGCAGATGTATTTATAAAGAGGGTTAATCGAGTAGTTGTGTTTTCTCCAAAAAATCTCAATAAATGCAATTTTTAATCTGCAGCTGAAAAGTTGAGTTATTATATTTAATATTTTAATAAAATATCTAACTAACATATTGACTTTAAATATACGTTAAATATATAAACTAATAGTAAATCTTTTGTTTGTTATTTAAATATTTTTTGTGGAATATTTGTTCAACATAATTAAAACTATTTTTAGTTTTTCTACATGTTAGTTGGTAGATTTATCAATACAATAAAAATCTTTACCACCACCATTAGTTACCATTGCTAAAAATTAATTCATTATAATCTATAACCATTTTTTTTTTATTGATTTGCTTTATTTAATTCAATTGTATTTGAATGCTATTCTACAATTGAATGTTTTAGTCTCTGATATGCTGATGAATTTTTAATCATTTTTGATATAGGATTAAAAATTTAATCTATGTGCTTGTATTATCATTAAAGTTATTTATTTTTCATATGTTAATAACATAAAAAGATATGTTATTAGTTTACGTTTGAATACTTTTTACTTCCATCTCGCTGCGAGCTGTTCGCCTTTAAATCCAAACAGCCGCAATATGCCAGCTCTACCCAAAAAAAAAACACGAACGAAAAAAGAAGAAACAGGAAAAGAAGTTGGAAAACCCACCGACAACAACAACACCAACAAACGACAACAACATGAAGGAGGTGAAACGCTTGCCAAGTTGTCAGCTGCCAGGTAGAGGCGCCAGGCTTAGGTCTGATGGTTCTGGTAACCACTTCAGCCCAAAAGCCACGCTCACAACGCCGCCCAACCGTCTAAACGTCTAAACGTCTAACCGTCTAAACGCCTGCCCGCCATGTCAAGCGGGCCTTGCCTCAATGGCATGTCGAGCAGAAAAGGTGCCGGGAAAACGAAATTCAAAGGCTGCCAATTGCCAATTGAAGCCGTAAAGTATGCTAAGCAATTTGTGCAGCGTGTATGTTTGTGTGTGTGTGTATGTGTGTTAAAGCATAACAGTTTGTTCGTGTGTGTGTGCGATATTTATTGTTGTTTTTTGCCAAATTGTAGATGTTGGATGGGTAGAGAGAGAGTGTGGTAGGGGAGTGTGTGGCACCTGTCGTCCATTTTGCAAAACCTGCAGGACCTGCACCACGTGCATATGTGTATCGAGTACCTTTCATGAATCGAGCACTGTGAAGTGAAATATTTTGGTATTATGTTGCGTATCACCTTAATACTCTTCCTCAAATAGACAGAGAAAATGAAGAAGAAAGAATTTCAGAAGAATGAAGACGAATGAAAGTCGAATAGATTTAATGTATATTGGCAATTATGAATATCGAAATATTTAAAATGATATATATACACTTGATAAAACTAGCTAACTTACTAATAAACAAAATGTGACAAACAAAATGCTTAAGGAAATCAAAAGTCAAGAACTGAGTATATGTCTTGTATATTTGTTTTTATTCAGTTGCTGTATTGCCATTTCCGGCATAAAGCTAATCAAAATATCCAGCACACACACTTCATACACACCCAACACACGCACACAAACACTTATGCACACATACATACATATTAGATACTCAAGTTCAATGCGTTTCAAGTGCAAAGTTTGCCTCCAACTGGCGTCTGATGGACGTGGCGCAAAGATCAACAGGATGAAGGAGGGATGGGGCGGTGGGGGGGGGGGAGGTTAAGAGGCAGTCATCACTGAGCTGAGTTCTTTGTGTTTCTGTGTGTGTGTCAAAGCCACTTCATTTTGGGTGGTTGAGGGAGCCTGCTGGACATTTGGTCAAGCGGAAGTGCTGCCCATCACAGTTTTTTCTTTCATTTTTACGCCCATTATTATTAATATTTGATGGTGCGTTATTAGCGCCATTAGATAAAGCTGCCAAGCATAGAGAGAACGAAAAAGCGAAACAAAGAGAGCGAGAAAGAGAGAGAGAGTGGGGGGGGGGGTGGAAAGAGAGCTCCATTATGACACGTAACTTTATGCAGCTTCCGGCAGCTTCCGTTTCCGCTAGTGAAAAAAACATTTGATAAATTGCAAAACCAATGAAATAAGAAGGGGGAAGAGTTGGTGATGGGCGGGTGAAGGGAACGGGGAAGGTGGTGGCTGCAGCTGCTTTGTCTGGTGTTGCTGCACATGCAGATAATGGAAAATGTGTTTGGATTTTTGGGTAAAGTAAACAATATGTTAATAGCATAAACATCGAACAGACGAGCATTCTGCAAGTATGTTAAGGGGTAGTTGCTGGGAGGTGAAAGGGGCTGGATAACTGCTTTTTTAAAGATTACGGCCAAGATTTATGATAGAGTTTTGGCTCTCTTTATATGCTTGGCTTAATGGCAGTTTTATGATTGCCTTTCAATCGCTTGATTGATAGCTGAAACGATGCATTGCTCTCTCTCTCTCTCTCTCCTTTGTGTGCGAAGGTGTGAGTCTGTGTGTGTAACTTTGAGCAATTGGTCTCAGCTGTTGTCAAATTTGTCACAAGGCACTTGGATAAACTTAAGCGCAACTTACACATGTAATAGAATACACTAGTGGAAAAAACAACAACAAGAAAGCCTTCAACTCCCCCGGCCCGGTTGCAACTCTAAGCCAATCCATCAAGAGCTGCATGCATCATGCTACAACTACTCGAATTACCAACAACAACAACAAACATCTACAAAGATAAACAGACACCCAAACATACACACACGCATGCATCACGCACATCCCAATATAAAATATCCACCCCAAAATTCGGTGGCACATCCCTTTCGTTGGTGTGGCATGTCTGCTGTGTGTAAGTGTGTCTTCTATGAGATCTGCTGCAGATGTTTGCATTTATTTTGTAATTACTGTCACGCAATGTGACCATCAAATCAAATAAAACAATTTCCCGTTGAGCAGTGAAAGTAAAAGCGAAACGAAACTCAAGTTTCCTTTATTTTTTCCTCCAAAGTGGTCTCAAGTTTTTTCCACGGTTGGCAGCCAAAAGTTTTTCTTTGAACAACCACCCCTCTGATTAATGAACAATATTGCTGGGGCTCTTCTAAAAAGTTCATTGCTTTCAGTTTACATCAAATTTGAATAGGCCTTCATAATAATCATTTGAATAAATTATAAAGCTTCATTGACTTAATTAAATTGTTGACCCAATTTCTTTTTTAAAGAATTTATTATAATAATATTATTGGTTACCTGTTCAAAAAAAAATGTAACAATTAGTCTGCATTATAATATATTCTGGAGTTTTTTGAATAATAAATGGTGCATAAAATCTCATATTACAAATTTGCATATAAAAATATTAGAACACAATGTATATAATTATGTACTTTCACAATTAAAATACACAACATATACATGATCATAATTAAAATTCAACAAGTAAACAGTAAATAACCTTTTTTTGAACTAAGTTGCTAAATCTTAACATATATATATTTTTTTTAATTATAGTCACCATCGAAAAATATTTACAAAAATAAACAACAAATATGTTGAAAATTTGAGTATAATATTTTTTTAAAAATAAATTGAAGGAACAAAATTTTACAAAACTTCAAATGTCTGATGTAAAATTTATATATCAACTTCTGACTTAACTGGGAATTTATTTTTTAAAAAATGGTTTGAATCAATAATAAAGTTCTTTCATGTACGGTTTTTTAGCGGCATTTACATGAATAATATATGTTTTTTTTATATAAGAGTTGCAGTAGTACAATGCAAACTAATTAATCAAAGCGCATATTATTAATAGTTTTTCTAAAAAAAAAAATCATCAGAACTATTCAAAACCCATACCACATATGACTAAGACAGTGTTTATTTTATTCAAAGTATGCACCTACGTAAAAAACAAAACAAATATTAATTTGCGTTATTTGCACATACTTTGCAAACAATTCAACATATTGCTATTGCTAAAGCAAACGTATTTTTTATTTAAATACACTTAGCTTTTGGAAACTTTTCTCTCTACAATTGACAGATGCAAAAATCACCTTTTAAAAAATGAAAAAAATACAAAGTCTGCCTTTTAAAACTAAACATGTCTGCCATTTATAATATATATTGTATTTTTACTGCTGCTGCAAAAATTACAAGAAAAACACACAAACTTCCATTAACGTCAAAATGCGCCAATGTTGCTACTTTTTTGCTCGTCAACCCATTCCAAACCCAAAAAACCCTGCCAAACTGAGCGCCTTTCAATGCTGAACTCAACCCCAAAACTCACCTCTTTTTTCTCTCTCTCTCTCTCTCCCTCTAATTTTTGTCTGTGGGTGTAAAGTTCAATACGTTCAATGCTTTTTAGCGAACTATTACAAATGCAACACAACGCGGCAAGGATATTTTTCACTTTGCAGGCGACAGGAGGCCACATCGAAAAAATTATATATGGAATTCACGGCCAGGGCCATTTTGCCATTTTCACTATTCGCCGTCTCGCGTCGTCGTCATCGTCATCGTCTGCCACTTGTTGTTTTGGGTTGAACGTGTCCCTAACCTCCGTAACCCCTGGCCCTGCCCCCTACACAGGCAGCTCGCCAGCCCGTTGAGTGTTGCCAATGTTAATCGAAGTTGTGTGCACGAATGAAAAAAAAAACCCCAAAGAGAAGACCGAAAAAAGAGATATATATATATAAAAAAAAAAGAACTCAACTCGTCGCGTTATCTCACGTATATGGGCAGACATAAAAACAAATTACATGTCAGAGGAGGGGTTGGTTGGTCGGCAGGGGCAGGGAGGAGACATGCACAGAGTGCTGCTTAAGCGGCTTTATGTACAAAAATTGTAAATGGCATTTGTCTCTTGCTATATATGTATATGTATGTTTGTGGATGTGTATGTGTATGTCTGCATGCAGCTATTTCCGGTGTTATGGCGGCCAACGGAAGCGGCTGCCGTTTGGGTTTTTTGTGCGAAAGTGCACGGAAAAAGTTTATCAATATTGCAAAGTTAAGCGTGTATATTTATTGTTGCTTCTGGGATCATAGTCATAACAATAAACTCGAACTCGGTTCATAAATAAGTTATTAGTCAGTGTCTTTTGCTTTCGATTCGGTGTTCGGACTAATGTTATGGCATTGATGGCGCTCCAAATTGATGTCGATGAGTTGATCAAAAAAAGGTTTTGTCGAAAGTTATTGCGAATGTCGAGAAATTATGAGATTTTATTTGTCTGGCAGCAATTAAAGTTGAATTAAACGAGCGCTAAAACAATTCAGTTCTATTTTTCTTACTGGAGGCTATTTTTAAATGTTTTCATTTCGATTTTTTTTTATTATTTGTTTGTACGTTCAACTTTTGTACTTGTTATAAACTCAATCATGCGTAGGTGAAAGAACAGCTTTGCTTCATGTTAAGCAAACTTAACAAATATTTAAAAATAGTTAAAAATAAAGTCTCGACTACAAACTAAGTCATTAAAATGGGAATATTAACGTTTTTATTTTTATTAACTTAGACAAACACTTTATTTTAACAGAACAAGTAATTATTATTAAAATAAATATTAAAAGCTCGTGGTAGCAACTGTTTAAGCAACGCAATTTAAATCGTCGCAGCTTTCGGCAGCTCATAATTAAATTCTATGACGTCTACCAAAATGGCTAACAATGGCAATATTTGATAAATAAACGCTGTGTTCAGCTGTGTAGACTTACCAAAGATCTTGGAATTGCTGCTGAATGCTTAAGACGCTATAAAAGTGCATTAAATTGGTCGAATTGATATCAGTCCCGACTTACCGATCCACTAAGTAACATATTAGCAAATATGAGAACCCAAACCATTGTTCTGAGCTGTGCTCTTTTGGCAATCCTTGTTGCCTATCTTCCATCGGGTGGAGCAGTTACCTGTGCGGTGGATCCCGCAGATACGGCATGCATTGATTGTACACTAGCTGCCAATGCTAACAATGTTGAGTGCACAACCACTGTAGCGGTAACCACAACCACTGCAGCAACCACAACGACGGCAGGTACCACCACAGCGGTATCTACCACCACTGATGCAGATGATGATGATGATGATAATGACACTGGATGCGGCGGTCGTCATAGACGCCGTGGTAGACGTGGCGGACGTTGGGGAGGACGCGGTTGGGGACGTGGAGGACGTGGAGGTCGTTGGGGTCGTGGCAGACGTGGCGGTCGTGACGGACGTAGAGGTCGTGACGGACGTAGAGGTCGTGGCGATCGTAGAGGTTTCTTTTAAATAATTATAGTCCCAAACTATAAAGATATAATTAAAAGAAATAAAATCGATTATTGAAAGTTTCTTGCAGTTTCTTATGTTCAGATTTATAGGGGTATCTTCAACTTGTCTGCTATTCCAAAGATCCTCTCATCTTCATCGTTTTTTCAAATCTATTGTTTTTGCCGGGCTAGCACGGATTCATTAAACAAAAGTCTTCTTAAGCTATTTTGTGAGAATTTGCTTCATTGTTATTACACTTATTCAGTTAGGCTTTCTACTCTGTTAATCCCTATCTTTTAATATACAAGTTAGAATTTTAAGCTTTTCTCCCAATCTTATTCATCGGATCAAAGATTACCTAATCTTAGAACTCAGAGGGTCCACTCTAAGGGCTCTGTCTGCATGGCGGCTTAGATCAATTCTGATATTTTTTGCTCAAAACTACAAAGTGATTTAAGGAATTTTAGTTTTTAGTGTAAACTTATTGAATCTGAATTGTAATAAATGTAAAAAAAATTTACGAAAGCCTTATTTTTAAAATTTATGTTACTTAAAGAACTAGATCACATTGAATGGGTTGAAGAGTTGGTTATCCTAATGGACCCAAAACTTAAGTTCAAAAAGCATATATCTTCCGAGACAAAACAAGCATTTGGTGCCATGAAGTTCATTAAAAGCTGGTCGAACAATTTAGATGATCTCTGCATAACAAAAATGATGTATATTTCTCTTGTACGACAGAACATTCTTGAATATGGATCTTGCATATAATCAAGATATAAAAGAACGCGTGCAAAACAATGTTTGCACTCAGAGGTCGTAACTTGGTCAATTGCATTAACTTTCCCTGTTACCATTACTATTACTGATAAATCTTCCATCTCTTTCTGATCGTATAACAATATTAGAAGTAAACCCTTTTTTTCACCAAACTTATCAATGTTGAAATTGATTCTTCTGAATCTAAAATCAAGTTAATTTTAAAGTTTTGATCACAAATAATAAAAAATAAAATACCATCAAACTTTTTATTTTTACTATGATATCCATTACCCTTTTCAAACACCATGTCTACATTTTCGCGATCTTCAAACCCGCACGCTTAGTTGTGTGTCCCTCGGTCAATCGTACGGGAGGTGCTTGGGTCAGCGCGATTTCCAGCCGGTGGTATTGTTGGGCCACTTGAATGGAATGTAATGTTCTACAATTAAATACACAAAAAGAAAAATATTAAAAAAAATCGGTGTTGAATTAAATGTGGTATAAACATTACACGCATGATTAAAGAATTTTTTTGTTTGATTTAATTGTGTTTAATATTAAAAAGCTCTTGTTACCAACTGTTCAAATAACGAAATGTAAATCGTCACAGCTTTCGGCAGCTGTTAAACTCGTAATATCTATGACGTCTACCAAAATTGCTAACAATGACAACATTTGACAAATAAACGCTTTATTCAGCTGTGTAAACTTACCAAATATGTTGGGATTTATGCTTAAGACGCTATAAAAGGGCATCGAATTGGTCGAATTGATATCAGTGTCGACTTACCGATCTACTAAGTAACATATCAGCAAATATGAGAACCCAAACCATTGTTCTGAGCTGTGCTCTTCTGGCCATCCTTGTTGCCTATCTTCCATCGGGTGGAGCAGTTACCTGTGCGGAGGATCCTGCCGATACGGCATGCATTGATTGTACACTAGCTGCCAATGCTGATAATGTTGAGTGCACAACCACTGTAGCAGTAACCACAACCACTGTAGCAGTAACTACAACCACTGCAGCAACCACAGCTACAGCTACGTCCACAACGGAATCTTCTACCACAGAAAAAGACTGCGACGGTCGTGGTGGACGTGGAGGCCGCGGTGGCCGTCCTGGACGTGGTGGCCGCGGTGGCCGTGGTGGACGTGGACCCCGTGAAGGCCGTGATGGTCGTGGCGGTCGTGGCGGTCGTGGAGGTTCTGGAGGTCGTGGTGGTCGTGGCGGACGTGGCGGTCGTGGAGGTCGTGGAGGTCGTTTTTAAATAAATATCGTCCCAAACTATAAAGATTTAATACAAAAATAAATAAAATGGATTATTGAAAGTATCAATTGTAGTAGTCCCTCGGTAGAGAATATCGAAGAATCTGATGAGCTCTAAGAAAATTGCTTAATAATCACAAAGCTAATGGGTTGCTCGATAGTTTTCATGCCAGAAGATTGATTTTCAAAGCATAATACAAAAAATATCGTAATAGAATTTGATCTGGAAACAATTTATCTATAAAATAAGTTAAGAATTTGCAATAGACAAGCTTAGACGAATATAAAAGATCAAAAAGCTGAGGGGATTTATATGTTTTTATTTCAATATCTTTTTATTTAGTTAACGAGTTATCTGCAGCTTTTCAACAACTATTTAACTATATAAATATATAGTTGATATAATTTAATTTTTTAAACTTTATCGACGTTGACTTTAATGTGTTATTAATATTTAATGGACGATTGAAGCAGTTATTTTTTTAAATTCATATTTAAGTGACAATCTGAACATCAATATTTAATGTGTGGTAATTTTATTTTTTGGCTACACTTGATTCAATGAATAAATGATTTGTGACGCTAACAAATATTAATAATAAATAAATAAAAGCCGCTTGTTTCTCATCTTCCATCGGGAGGAGCGGTTAGCTGTAAAACGTAACCTACCAATCAGGGATTCCATGATGCATAACCACAACCACAACAGCGACAATAACACCTATCGAAGAGACAACAACTATGCGAATGTCTTCTTCATGTTAAGCAAGCTAATTACTATCGCATAAGTTTAAAAACATGCTGTAATCTAAGATTTCGTTGTTTAAAGTTCTTCACCTCTAGATAAAACAAATATTTATAATATAAATTCACAATTGGTAGCAATAAGTATGCTTCAAATAGAAATCACCAAGCAATTGCCAAAATGGCTAAATCAGTTGCTAAAAATCAGTCAAAAGGCAGTCGAAAAAATGCAATTACAGTTCAAAGTCCAAGCAAATAAAGAAAAAACCGAAAAAAAAAATTGACATAATTACGAGAATATGGTGCTTTTGCATGCAATATAAATTTCACATTGTTAAATAAAAATAAAAAAAAAGTATTCGAAAAAAATGAAGTGAAATTTTAATAAGCCAAATAAAGCGGCAAGAAAACAAGAGACGCCGTCAGGTGAAAACGAACCAAAGAAAACAGCAGAAAAAAAAAATAAAGAGAGCAGCTAGGAGGAGCAGAATGAGTCAAAACGACATCGCATCGCATAATGCAAAGCCCCAGACAAATATGTGTGCCACCTCCAGCACCTCGCTCCCCTCTCGCAAACAGGGCCAAGATGTGTGCTATGCTTTTCTTTATGCATATTTAAAAAGCCACCCACCCAATAAGTATGCTACAAATAATAAGCGTAGTGAAGCGGCGCGCATTATAAACCAGACTGTGTGCCCCTCTCCCCTGCCCAGGCCATCCAGCCAGTACTCGGTTTCCACCGCTAGTCAGGCGACATGCCTCCGACCATTTTAGCCCAAAGTCTACATGGAATTATGCGAAGCTTCTGCCTGCCTGCCTGCCTCTTGTTGTTGTTTTTGTTAATGGAGCAAAGCTGATGCTGATGCTGCTGCTGATGATGCTGCTGCTGTTAGTATTATCCTGTGACTGTGATTGTCTGTGCTGTTTGTAGTTAAAATGAGCAGCAAAACAACAACAACAACAATGGTAGCAACAACCACCAAAAAGACGAGACGGGACACGGCACGCCATTAAATGCGCAGCGAAGCTATGGAAAAATCAGGAGCAAAAGCAAAATCAGAACAAAGAGAATATGCTAAACGTTTGACGAGACTCTAAAATATGCACGAACAAAAAAAAAAATGATAAGCTTAAAAAAATAAAAAATGAAAACAAATATATGTATAAAAGACGAAATATAAAGAAAAAAAAAATCACAACACGTTAAAAAGCATCTCAACAAATTGTAATGAATTCTTTGGTGAAGTTGATTTCAATCAATGAAGTCGTTGGGAAAGTTAACATACAAAAATAAGGGAAATGTTTTACAGGTTAAGAGAAGCTCTTGTGTCTCATTGATAAAACCAATCGAACAGTTTTTTTCTTTATTTATTTGTTCTTTTAATATATATATATACACGTATATATATATATTTTTTTCATATATGATTTTGAAGAATATTTAATATTTAATTCATATTTATCAGTAAGCTTTGTGTTATTTTCATATTTTCAACTGAAAACGTTTTTAATGAATCCTTAATGTATATCTGAGACTTTAAGAAACCTTAAGAGCTATCGGATAATTTGACAACATTAAAAAAAAAATGCCTTTCCAAAAATACATTTTCAGAGCAATACAATCCGCAAATTAAATGCACCCCCAACCAAAATTTTCATTTCACCCTCAAAGTCTAGAAAATCACCCGCAAAGTGTTTGTCTAATGATGTGTTTCGCCCTCTTTTTATTTATTTTTTCAATTTTTAGCTGCTTTGTTGTGCACGGTCCATGAAAGGTGTCAAAAAACAACAAGGCATAAAAAAAGCAAATGCCAAATTAAAGCACTGTGGTTTAGTACAAGTGATTTTGCAAAAAATAAAAACCAAAAATGCAAAGAATTACAAAAAGCATTCAAACATGACATAAAACTGAAAACGATGAGCACTTTTCAGCCCCTCATTTGAGATGCTGCCACAATGAGAAACTGATAGAGCACAGCGTTTTAGGGGGCTGGGTTATTGAACTGCTTCAGCCATCGGATTTGGCACTAAAAAGTCGTACCTTATCGTAATGACAAACAAATTTTAATCAAAACACACACACACACACACAACAAGCCGCAGCTGCAATCAGGCATTCATTCGCCTGCTGATGACATCCTTTTTTATACAGACGAGCCAAACATCACGTCGACTTTAAGCACATTGATTAGAAGTGCCCTGAGTACTGCAAAAAGTACAGGGAGAGCGAGGGCTAACGGTGCGGACACCGGATAATAATAGCTGCTGCTCATGATGCCAACACCGAGTGGCTAAAGAAGCTGAGAATCAAACTCAAACGGAGGCCTGCCGGAGCTGATGCTGTGGCTGTGGCAGTGGCTGTGGCAGGGTCTGTTTGATGTTGATTATGACAAAGTTGCTGCCTGCCTGATAAGCCTCAAAACTCTCAAACGATGAGCGTGCAAATTTCTATAAAACATGAAATTTAGAGACAAAATAAAAATAAAAAACTTAAAGCAAAATGACGAATATCATATACACTTTATTGTAAAATAATTAAAACAATACAAAACTTTTTTATGTATGGAAAACAAACTTTCTTCAGTAATATAACTTCTCAAAGATTACCAAAAAGTGTTAAATTCCAACACTCTGAACACTTGCAAAACAAACCCCACAAAGATGTTAATGTTGCCTTATTGAAAGTGTATTCACAGCGTTATTCTGGAGGCGGAATCGAGAAAAACAAAACAGGATGCGAGACGAGGCGTTGCTTGCCGCTGTTGCTGTTGCCTCCTGCATGCGACGCACGTGTCGCCCTAAAAAGCCGATCTAATCAAATGGAAGTAAAATGTGTAAAAGGTGGAAAATTTACGCTGAGAAAAATGTAAGAACAGCAGCAGCCGGAAAAATAGACAAAAAAAGCAAGCGAAACGCAAAAAAAGGAGAATGAAATGAACACTCAGTGTGGAAAATGTGGAAAATCATAACTCGTCGACTTTTTTTTGCTTTTTTCATAGACACATTAAAGTTCGTGCCACATGACTAGACATGAATTTGCAGCGACTTAAAGCTTAAACTGTGTGAGTGTGTGTGTGTGTTTGTGTACTTTATGCTAGGTGAATGGTGGAGTAAAGGAGGCAGGATCGGGCCCACAAAATGGGTATCATATGCTAATTTCCATATGGTCAACCCTTTTTGGAGCAACGACCCAACATGAGAAATTTTAATAATTTTCACTGAAGTTTTTGCCTGGCTTCCAGTGCGTTGCCTTTTGGGCTAATTGTATGCTAAACGTTCGAAGGGGTTGGGCCCACTGTGGGCTGGTTGCGGGTGGCACTTTTTGGAGCACGCGGCTGGGGTGCTTTTCAAAGTTTTTGCGGCAGCTTAGAGTTGGGCCAACACACACACACACACACACACACACACATAGACAAATAAAACGGACACATGAGATTTTGTTGGAGCCTCGAGTTGCGCTTGATGTCGACGGCGGCTGCGAGGCCGAACTATAAACATGATAGCCGGGTAATGACTTTAATTGGTTGGACTGCTTGTGTTAGTCAAGAGAGCGAGAGAGAGAGAGAGCAAATGGGATAGATAGAAATAGAGAAAGCGTAAAGTTAATATCAACTATGATGAAACATCGTTTATGTTTCGCTGTTCTTGGGTTAATGATACTAGCGAGAAATGAACGAAAGAAAGAGAGACGGAGAGAGAGAGAGAGAGAGAGAGAGAGAGGAGTGCAGCATGTCCACTACAGAAAGCTATGTTCAAGAAAAGACATACATAAAGCATAAAAAGAGTAAGCTTAAGCCGTGAGCTGTTTTAGAAATGTGCTTCAGCATTTATATGACACTAATTGGTAGTAATAACTACGACCAACTCCTTTTAGTTAGAAATGTTAAAGTTATTAGCAAGAATGCTTGCAAGGGTTAAAGTAACAAATTGCTTTTAATTTTCTTCATTTACTTACAATCAGTGCAATTAAATCTAGTAAAATATGATTTAATTCGTACTAGAAATTAGTTTCCAGGAATTTTACTCATTTTAAAAATATTATGTTTATAATTATAATCAAGGCTTCAAAAGCATTCTCAGTTATGATTTGAATCAACTATATTCCGATGTTCCAATGATCTTTCGTCTCTTTCGATTCTAGACATAATTCATATCATTCCATATCTCCCTATTCTTACCAACGTTTTGGTAATTTTACAATTTTAGCCAGCACACGCTCAAAAGTAGCCATATTGACACATCTTGAGTTCTCACCCATTAAGGTTGCACAATTTCGTTTTAAGCCCCATTCTCTCTTCTACTCTCTCTTTCTCTTCGTTGACGCACTCCTCCGTAACAAAACTTACTCAAGTGGTCGCGTGTCGTTGGTTTTGTTTTTTTTCCCCATTTTTAAGCTCAACTGCAAAGCGTAGCCGGGTCGAGGCCATTATTTTCACAGTTCAACGATGCGCTAATGCAAGGACAACGTTAGCACACTTTCTCTTGTCACGCGCACCCCTCTCTCCTCATCTGCTTTGGTCTACATACTTCAGTTTTCGCTTACCATTTGTGGCACCCACGTGCTGCACCATAATTAGGCGGACCGTAGCAAATCCAATAATTACCGAGCGTTAAAAAACTTTCAAGTACGCCAAGCACACAACCGCAGAACACATGTTGACGCTAGTTGGTGGCGGAGGATGGTATGGTGGAGTGTATGACAGGATATGGAACATGAAAAACAAATTGAAGAGCCAACATCCGGTTGACTGGCAAGCTGAGCTGCAACTTCTCCCATTGCCTCTACTGATGACGTTGCCTGCATCGTTGTCAATGCAACAATGACGACAATCAAATGACGTTTGCATCAATGAGCAATTGGCAAACAGACGAAGGCTGGCTGGTGTATATAAGGATGAGACCAGGGCGAAAAAAAAAACAACAACAACAGAAAGGGAAAGATAGGGAAAAGCAGTCGGGAAAATGATAGCGTGGATTAAACGATTTTTAATGAAAAGCCTTCAGACGGCCGCATTGAATGAATGACAGCGACTGGCACACGCACGCGCACACACACACACACACACACACAAAGGACACACACACGCAGGATAAGGGCAAGGCACATACACACACACACACTCACACACATGTGTGTGACACAAGTACAATGAAGAAAGAGGCAAAAGCATCAGCTGCAATTGCAGGAACAACAAAAAAATTGAATGATTGAAAATTGCACTGCAAGCCGATCGAAAAAGTACGGAAGCAAAGCAGAAACGCTGAAAGGGAGCTGGCGAAAATGTGGAAAACGGGTAAAATAGACAGACACACCCATTCCCACAGATGATGGCTGTTGTGTGACGAGTTGTATGAAATATCGACTGGCACCGAGAAAAAGCAGAACAGCAAAACAACGCTGTTCAATTGTTATGAAAACGGTTTTCTTAACTGTCCACAAAAAAACATTGCGCTGATGGAAGACTTACCCCTAACTCGTTGACCAGCCACCCACTGCCCCCAAATCCTTGTCAAATTCATTGTGTTTTTGTCAAGGGTTCCGCTGATTGGTTTGTTGTTGTTCTTTCGTCTTCAAAGCGGCCTTTTGTTGTCAAGGTGCGGGCATCTACGAAATAAAGTGAAAGCTGGTCAGCAGGAAAGTGGCCGACGGACGATATGAATGGGTTGTGGTTGAGGCTTTTGAAGTGGACCGGACCACTGTTGTGGCCAACTTAATGAAGTGTACATATCATCTAAGAGTTGTTGCCCATAACAAAAGGAGCTTAAACGCCAAAAGGTTTGCCTGCCAATTGATAAACAAACGTAGCCAAAATAGTACAAAGTTCAACTGGAACGCGGCGATTGCCAAATGATGATAGCAAAGTCAAATGCAGAAGCACTTCAGCAAAGTTGTGCTGAAGTACAGTAGAGATAACATAACGAACGTAAGACAATAGAGAAAGTCGAAATATTATTTTTGTGAGAAGTCGAAGTACTTTCTTTGTTCTCATCTTGAAACAGGGAAAACTTGAAAATAATCATAATAAATTGTCGAATACATAAAAGTCTTATAACGAAGAAAAGTTACCTTGTGAACCTACTTTCAATGCACACAATATCAAACTATATATTCTAAAAACCATAAAGTAAAAATCCAATCCAAATAATGGTACTCCTATAATCACAAATACAAGAAAAACACCTTTCCACTTATCTCTCAACCCGACAGGGAATAACGAAAAAAGAGTAATTCCCTTATCTGGCGATCTGTATACATAGTACATATGAATATTTAACGGAGCCTCCGACAACATTAGTGTCATATTTTATCAGAACTTCAGCGCACATGTTGCTAAAACAAACACAGCTGATAAGCGGGAACCAAGGCACATTACCATTAGCCATTACCATTATCATTACTATCAGCGGGACACACGCCATGCTTCAGAGTGTGGCAACTAAGTTTCCTTTGTCCTATCTGTAGGAATATGTACAACAATTTACCGCAGTGCGTGGCCCAAAATAAATAACCCAAAAATGTCCAAACACAAAGAGGGTGGGAGGACGAAGGCGAAGGCGGTGTGGGACATTCGTCTAATTATGCAGCGTTGACAAAAACAAAGCAAAGGACATATTAGGGGCGCCAGCCTATCGCCAACCGAGCCAAGGGGGCCTTGAAAACTATTAAGAAAACATATTTTTCTTTTTTCGAGAGACAGCCAGCGAGAGAAAATGGCGCACGCGGCGCGGCGCGGCGCATTTAACACTAATCATTGTCATTATTATCGCTGTGCCAGGACTCGAAAAATTCTCTGGCTGCCTGCCTGACAGGACCTTTCGAGTCTGCTCGGGACATTAAAAATTCATGATCTCAAGTGGATTGTGCCTTTGTTAGTTTGGGTGCCATATTTCACATCAGCCGACAGTAGCCTGTGTCGCCTTCAAGTGGGTTTTCCCGAGAACCCAAAAACCAACTTCAACTCAGTTTAGTTAAACATGTGGCAACGTTCCCTGAAACAGAAATTGATCAGAGAATCAATAAAATGTCAATTAACATTAATTTTCACACGCAGCGCACCCCTTTATTCTGTACAAAGTCATTGTTCAATTTGTCAGCTAATGTTCAATAGAGTAAAACAATTAAAAACGCTTTGTGGGTTCCACTTTGACAAAAGAATATATATTGAGAGAACAATGCCTCATGAAATATGAAACTTTCAACTGACTTTGTTTTGTCAGCTGCCTAAATGATACAAAAGCCAAATAACAAAACCTATATATATATAATTAAAATTTAATGCAAGCCATTTGAATTCGAGTCGCGTTTCAAAAAAACTCCACAGCAATTTGAGGCTATCAATAAGTAACTAGACGAAAGAGACATGAGGCGTATTTAAGTATTCAACTACTTAAACATTTCTGACTTCTGGGTTTTTCTTAGGAAAATTGTCGCCACACATGCAATGCTTTCGTACTTCTTCTCTTCTTCAGCTACATTTAGCGTGTTTAGAGTCGAGCGCAATTAAACGACCTTAACTGAGGAGAACTGTAGGGAACATGAACATGTTGCTGAAGAATAATGTTTGATTTCCCCAAAGGGAATAACAACAATGCATCAGCAGCAGCAGCAACTACAAAATGATGCATGGCAAACTAATGCAGCAGATGTGGACTAAAAGAATCTCAAAGTGAAATATTTAAGCAGGGATCCTGTTTTTTAAAAGCAGATATGTTGTGACTTTGTCACTCAAAACAAGATAAATATTTTAAATAATCTGCCAGGTTGATTGTTATATGGGTAAGCAGGAACATAGCGTTTAGTTATTCTTAACTAATTGCTGTCCTTTGTTTTAAAATTTCTAGGCAATGAGTAGAAATGACTTTATTACAGAAAAATGATATGATAATGATAATGAATAAGTAATTAAAGAAATTTCTATAATCTAAAAGTCTGCCTTCAATGAAAGACTTTGGCTTCTTAAACTAAAAAAGTAACAATAAATATTTAAATCATTATACTTAATACATAAAAATATGACTTTTATGTAGCTATAACTGCTGATTTACATTGAATATATATATATTTCCCATGCAAGTAGATTATTTCTTTTGTCAAGTCTTATACCACTTTCTGGTATAACTTTGTCTGGTCATATGAAACTATTGAACTTTAAAAATATGCATATATTCAGATTATTTTAGCTTATGCCGCACACAAAACCAACAGCTGTCAATCAAGCATTCAGTCATAAGACTAGCCCAGCTAGTACACAAGACACCCATACATACATATTGACAAGCAAAAGTCAAAGAAAATGAAAAGTGCATTGCAATATACTCATGACAAGGAAGTGTTTCGAGTCAAAAACAAATCATGCCGGGGGCCAAACACCTGACTAATGTCAGCTGAGGTGAGCGACTGCTTAAATGGAAAAGTGACATAAAAAATTCAAATTGAAAATCCAAAATCGAAACTACATAAAAAGGAGATAGATAGAGGGAGAGGGAGCGAGAGAGAGAGAGAGAGATACTCGTTGCAGAGAATAAGTATTTCCGGCTTAAAAAGTAGTCCCCAAAAGTGCAGATAAGGCATGCCCCAAACGAGAGGAGATAGGAGGAGAGAAAGAAGAAGAACAGTGGCAAACATTCGAAGCTGAAAGCCAAACAAATTTGCCGAGTGTGATAAAAAATAATAATGCAAAATCTATAAACCGTAAACACAATGCACAACTCATAATGTGTGGCTACATTTTCCACTTAATTTATGGCAAATATGGGGCCAGTCGATAGACTATAAAAACTGAAGAAGAGAACCCATTGAACGTGAATTTTTAATAGACTTTTAATAAGCCACCACAGCAGTTGCGGGGGGAGTGATGGGAGTGGGGAGGTGGCTAAACAGAAAGTGTAATGAACCGCAGCACCGCACATCGTGCAGACATTTTCCAAATGAAAAGCCATTGAAAGGCGTTGCCACTGGGCAAACAATAGCAGGAAGGCAACAAAAAAAAAAAAACAAAAAAAAAAAGAAGCAAAAGCCAAAGCTAAAGCCAGGATAAAGCAGCAGCAGCAGCAGTAAAAGGACGATGGAGACAGCGACGGTGGCAGACAAACAACAATAAAGATAGAAATCAACGCAGACGTGTGCATAAAATATTAATTATCAGCAGCAGCAGCAGCAAAAGCAGCTCGACATATTGGCAATGACTCTGAAAAGCCAGAGCCAACAGCAACAGCAACAACAACAAGAAGAGAAACTGACTTTGGCAGACGCGACACGCAATGGAAAATTGGCGAAGCGCTTTGGCAATGGCAATGGCAATGGCATTGGCATTGTGGGTTGTGGATTGTGTACTCAACTGAGTTGGGTTGGGTTGGGTTTAGTGCTTAAAATTAGTGAGCTTGCCAGTTAGGATCACAGTTAGGCGAGCAGCAGTTGGCGCCATTTGATAACTGACTCAATCTAGGCGGCAAAAACGTTCTCTCTGTGGCTTTTGTTTGGCATATTTCGCCTAGGAAACACTTCCGACTCTCCCGGCTAGACTGAAAAGTGCATTAAACGCAGATGTGTGAGAGAGTTTATGTGTGTGTGTTTCTGTTTGCACACGGCAGGAGAAAAGTGGAAAAAGGAGTAACTTGTGACGACAAACAGTAGGCGAAAAAAGGGTTGCCAGCAAAAGGCAGCTGCACTGGAATGGAAGTGGGTAATTTTTGGGGTATGATACGATATTTAAGAACTAATTGCTGACAGTTTAATCAATCTAATAAAAAACATGCTAACGGTGATCCGTACTTGAAGTGCTTAGATTACAGGAAGGTGTAGATTTAATAATTACTTTTATAGTAAGAAATTTAAGATCACTGATCAAATGGTTAAAGTATTTATGTACGATTTCAAATGATAACAATTCCCTATAAGAAGTGTAAAAGATGTAACAATATTTTGAAGGAAAGTTTTATATCGAATTTTAGAAACTTAATTGCTGAAGTTTGCCATCTTTCAATAGCCCAAAAAAATTCTTTTAACTTCAAATAGAGAATATTATACTTTTAAATATATTTTTTTAATAAATCTTAATTGTTTGACATTTGATTTACCTAGCCCTGTCTCATTCCGTTTAAGATGCTTATTTTCTTATCAATGATGGCTCCAAAGAGTGTTGTTGGTCTGCGATAGGGTCTTCTGCCAGGTATGCGACCCGGCCTACCTCCTGGTCTACGTCCAGGCCTCCAGCCAGGTCTCCGTCTGGATGTGGTTGTTTCTACGACAGGTGCCAGCGTTGTTGTTGTAGTTGTAGTGGTTGTTGTTGTTGTTGTTGTTGGTGGTTCCTCGACTTCTGCCACGCATTCAGGATCATCAACGTTGATGGGATCGGTACAATCAATGCAATCTACATTATCGGGCTCCACTTCGCAAGTAACTGCCTTAGTCGAGGGCAGATAAGCGACGAGAATGGCCAAAAAGGCACAGCTTACTATTAAATTCTTGGTTTTCATCTTCAAATGATACATTTTGATCAAGCTGTTGGGCTTTTATAGCAACTCAACTTAGATTAAGATTTGGAAAATTTGCTCAGCTGCTTGCGAACTGTTTTCGCCAAATATTGTTGGTGAACGATTAACGAAGACATTCGAAACAATAGTTTTATTGACATTGCTTTGTTATGCTTGTTTGCAATTTAATATTTAAACAGTTGTCGTTTGTTTGACTAATTGAAGCCATCAAGAATGCGATTCACACTATGGGAAATTATTAAATATTGTTATTTCAGGGACGCAAACTTTTTGATATATTGATTTTAAGCAACAACAAATGCAAAAAGAACACTAACTAAGTTAAAGAAAGTAAAATGTTGCAAGCTGAAGTAGTAAACAAGTTGAAAGATATTTATTCTAAGTCTTCACTCGTCACACTTAGATCCAATCACATTACATCTTTAAATATAACAATATGCTTGCCCACATTGTGTTTATCCATCAGCTTGATTTGTAATTTTACCTACTTAAGCCTGGTTTTTGATCTCATAACAAGCTGTTTAATTAATTTTTATACACATCATCTATCCGCTGGCGTTACTAAGCAGCAGCATCCACCCACTGAAAGACAGTTGCAAATCATGCGTGAACATTAATTCGATTTGCGCAGATATGTGCCAATCGACAAGCAAAACCCGTCAATCCACAACATACAGCATGAACAATGTTTGCTAGAGAGTTTTGCCAGGCTTTAATTTCGCATATTGTTGACAACAGCATCAGCAGAAGCATGCGATGGAAATTTGGAATGCGGATGGTATGGTGAAACCTCCACAGAACAACCTGAGGCAAATATCTCGCTGTGTATTGTATTGTCCACTTGGGTCTCTTGCTGTGTCACTAATTGTGCATAATATAAAGGATACCTGTGTGTGTGTGTGTGTGTATGTGTGTGTTTGGAACTGTGTTCGCTGCCTGCTGTTGACTGGTGGTTGCTGTCACTGTTGTCTGTCAGATGGTTTTTGCTGGTACTGCTGCTGGTCCTCGGTCCACCATCTACCCACTGTACAGTGCCTGTGGCTCATGGTTGACCATTAGCTGCGGAGTTTTTTGCCTTTTGATCTACGTTTTTGTGGGTGAGTGTGTTTGCTGTGTGTGTGTGAATGTGTGTATTTGAGTGTGAGTGTGTAATGCAATTAATGTGATTTTTGGTTGCAAATTAAACGTATTTATCAGCGTTTATCAATTAATTTTCATTTTCATTTTCATTTACGGTCGACCAATTCTCTGAGGCTTGACAAATTATCAAACAATGATTAAACATGGCACTTCGAATGCGTTAACATCGACTTTAATTATATATAAGTGAGTTTGCGTATGTTTCTCTGGTAAACGGATGCAGTCTCCAGGTCAAACAATGATCTATCTCGCTTCCAAATTCCAAAATCGCCAAAAATCCCCAAAAACTAAACAATAAATTTCATTACATGACATACGTTCTCACTCTGTTTCTGTCTCGCTCTGATTCGCTCTTGTGTCTTGCTCTGTCTCTATTTTACAATTTGTGTGGTCAATTCCATACTCTGTCCAGTATTTTAATGCGGTATTCCAGTACCTCTAATGTTAAGAGATTTCAGATTTATTTTCATTAAAAAGATTTAACTATATATTTAGTTTTAAATAAATATATAATAACAAAATATAATATAATAATAATAAATAAGACACAAATGACCAGAAATATATTGTTTAATAATTATTCTGCCTGTATTTTACTCTTCACACGAAAGCCTTTCTTGTCTCGTATGAAAGTTGTATAATCTACCTTCGATAGTTTTTCAAGGGCATCTCATAGTTAGGCAGCATGGTAAATGTTTGGCATTGGAACATGTTTTTCGATAAATTATTTGACCACGCCCTCCTCCTCGATGGACAGACACCGCCTCTCGCCCATCGATCATCCCTGCTGGCTATGCTAATAATGTTTTGTAATTTATTTTCAACATGTTGACAGGCGACGCGCATTTCGAGCCGTAAATTTGTCGAATTTGCCATTATTATTGCAAGCAGTTGTAGTCGTTTGTTGCTGTCGATATTATTATTGTTATTGTTATTGTTTGTTGTTTGTGTTGTTGTTGTGCTGCCGTTACACTTAATTGATTAAAGGAAATTATATAAAAGGTGCAAACTGCCGCAATTTGACGATGCATTCTGATAGCATTCAGAGGCTTTTCGCATTTTCATTTCAGCCACACACATAAATTAAAGTTTTAGGCAGGATATATGGATAGTGTATGCAGATGTTGTTGTTGTATACGTATACTATATAATTTGTGAGTGTTTTCGGTTTTATTTGCACTTTAATGCAAGTTGATCACAACTATTTGATAATCAAATATCTCAACAGTTGCAATATGTTTCGTTTGCTACTAAAGATTTTATACCAAAATCATTTTTTACTTTCCCAATGAAATTTACGGTTTATATAGTTAGTTACTTATTTGAATCAGCAATGTGTCAAAGTATTCAAACAATGTTTGCCACACCTCGTTTTTCTTAAGCATTCAATTAACTCTGAGCATTGCTTGACAACAATTTGTCAAACAAGCTTATACATTCCAATCAAAATATTATATTATTATGTGTCTTTACCTCAAACCGTTGTTTGGCATATTTAGCATATCCTCTTTACACAATTTTCATATTCTAGCACCAATGAAATCAATAGTCGAAAACAAACAAATCGTCCAAAAAAATGTGTCCAAGGTGCACACAGAGAAAACAATAACAGATTGAATTCCACGTGAATGCCAGAGTGAATGCAACTATTCAATAAATGCAACCACCACAACAGCAACAAAAACAACGAAATTTAAAGTATTTATACTTCCCCCCCAGTCCCGCTCTCTAGCAACTTGAATGCCACACATACACACAGCCAGAGAGAACGAGGGAGAGCGAACGAGGGAAAGGGAAGCAGGGAACGCAGAGTAAAAAATTAAATTAAGTTTATTGACATATTGCTAATTAGACAGAACATGACAGCGTATCAAGATTTATAGCGCCCGATAAGCAACAGCCCCGAACATTGGAGCGTATGCCCCGTACCCCCTCCCCCCTACCCCTACCCACCACAACCCCGAAGGCGGATCAATGAACGCATTCATTTTAATTGGAGACATGGAAAATATGCCAAACAACAGAAACAAGATGAAAAAACTCTCTGCTCGCATGCATTCTCTCCATCTCTTTCTCTCTCTCTCTCTCATTCTCTAGTTTTGGTATAGGAAAGACGACGCTCTAATTAAATGCACTTGAGAATGCCACAACACCAACAACAATCATGTTTGCGAGTGTGTATGTGTGTGCGTGTGTGTGAGTGTGTGTGTGTTATGGTTCATTGGAATTTATGTGCTGCCCCTCAACTGTCTCGTAAATCTAACAAAAATCTAAAAAAACGTCGTATGCCAAAAAAAAACAACAAAAAAAACTATGAAAAACGCATAAAAAATTTTGTTCTGTTGTCGAACATTTTTGTTTTTTGTTGTTGTTGTTTTTGTGATTTGGATTTGGGTTTTTTGTTGTTTGCTTAGGCAATATTTACCTTTTAATAATGCTCGGTGTCTAGTCGTCACCCCGCACTATCCGCAGATACAACATCGTCACGGACACACAACCTCACCGATAAAGGGAGGAAGCGTTGCAGTTGTTGTTGCACTGCTGCTGCTGCTGCTGCTGCCACGCGATAGTAACAAATTTCTTGTTGTAACTCTTGTTGTTGCACACACACACACACAAATACAAATCGGTAGCGTGTGTCATAAATTTTGAGCATGGAACTTTGGAAATAAAAAAAAGCAATGGCAAAATAACTGAATATAACTGCCACTGAAAATGGAAATGAAAATGAAGGAATGTATGAAATTGAAAAAGATAAACTTGAAAATGCTCTTTCTATCAAATTTATGAATGATTTTATGAATATGACAGAAAACTTTTTGAGATAAAATATTATTGATAAATTTCTAAATAGTTAATTATTATTATTTGTTTCAATGGAATCGATTCGATGCATCTCGTTTCTTAGGCTAAGTTTACTTTTCAAATACTCTGTCACGCTCTCTAATCTGTCACAAGAATAATGCTCACAAGCACATCTTCAGTTTCATCATAGAATTTCCTTCAAATGTCATTCATTTGATCAAACAATTGAGTGCATCATGTAGTCTCTCATTTTTATAGAAATAAACTTAACTGTATTAAATTTGTTTAATTGTTTTCATATTTAATTTGCGTAGATTTTTTGTTTACTTTGTTAGCTGCCAAATGGAATAAAGTACTTTAAAATTGTCTGGCATAAACTTACTGCAGCATTATGGTTAAAATGCGAATGACATCTACATACAATACAACATCGACATTGACATCAACATCGACAGAACAGCGACATCGAAAGCGATATCAACATTGGACATGGAAAGCGGTATTACTTAATGCATTTTCTGTGTTAACAGCTATACTTTGACCCCGCCAAACCCAACTTCCAGCCCCTCCCCCCACCTCCCCACCATTTCCATTCTAACCGCACAATATTTAACCTGTCGCACAATTAAAACAAGAAATTACATTGATTTATTTGGCTTTGTGTTCGGTTTGTGGAGCGCATTGTAAATTCTCTTAATGCTACATAAATATTGAGCTAGATGCATTAATAAATAGTTTCTATATTGAAGATGCTTAGTTCCTCCTCACTCACCATATTATTATTTTTATTCCCAAGCATAATCAGACTATTTGAATTGATTTATGAACCTAACACTTTGCCTGCGCCCCTTCTAATGGAGACGCAGACCACCAATAAATTATTGAAACAAGCTTCCAGGGGGCATGGAGAGGCCAGACATTGACTTGTTGTTGTTTATAAAGCGCTTTTTAGTGTCTTAATTTGTGTGTTGAATTGTTAAAGTCTGTTGATTGAAGTGTTGATAAAATACCCAATCAGGCAATATATATACAATGGATAAGAAAATAAAAACCCAGTTCATTAGCTTAGCCTTTAATCTTAAGAATTTCAGCTAAGAGCTAGTAATCAATCGGATCTTTTGATTAATTATAATGTAAATGTTTTCCGAAACACATCTTTTGTAACACAAATTTATCTATTTGATACCGTAAAATGCTGTAAAAATGTCGGGTCAAGAAAATATTTTAACACTTTCAATAAAAATTGAAACATAGGTTTTAGTCACACGCTAATCTCAATTGAACCCACAATTTCTTACGTTTCAATATGCACAACAATTCATTCTTACTTTTATTAACAAATCATTAGCTGACACACTTTAATCACTTTATAACTGCAGCAAAGCAAAGCAGCGGCAATTATTATGACTTACGAACCACTAAAAACGGTTCCATGAACTATTTATTGTCTACTGCTAATAACTGTAATTCAACCCACAAACGATTTGTATAGAAACGCGTTCCCTTCTTTCAAAAATAAGAACACCTTTCGTTCAAATGTTTGAAATTAAAACACCAACAGGCTGAAAGTTCCCACAATCAAGTGGCAATTAACCCGTTGCAGGAGGACTTTGGCACCAACTGCATCGATTGACAATTCCACTTCGTTGCCCAATGTTGGGCGTTGGGTGGGCGGTTGGCAGACGGGCGTGGCAATCAAAGTAGTGAGTCAAAGAATCGACAAGTTGCACACACTAAACTTGACAGCAAAATTGGCATATGCGTTGAAAAATTTCCGGCTCGCAGGCAATGTGAGCAGGGGATTAAGGTATAAAGGGACAAACAGGAGGCAGCTGGTACGATAACTTATAAAGGCGCATGTTTCATATGTGACTGGTATGACTGTATGAGCGTGCGTGTGTGTGTGTGTGAGTTCTGTAATCCTGCCAACAACAACATTTGACACATTTTGCAACGTCAAACGGAAATTGGCTGCAGTCGCAGTCGGCGTTGGTTTCTTTATAGGATTTTCAATGGTTTACATTTTGCTGCACAAGCAACACCAGCAGCAACAGCAGCATGCTGACTTCGACTGCCTTTTTTTTTTTGTTGCATACCTCCTGCCTGCCTGGCAGTACTAATTGGCTTGAATGCAGGATGGGTGCTAATTGCATGTGATTTGCATTTAGCTGTTAAATCAGCTACGCATCGGTTTAGGTTATTCGGTAGTTGCCAAAAACGTCAAAGTGTATCCCAAGCTGATTATGTTAGAGCTGAGATTACAATCCGCTTTTCAAGCGGATCAGCTTTCTGAGTGAGAGATCTTGAAAAGATTACAGAAGGCGATTGAGCAGAATGAAAAGAATGCTCGCATTGTTATTGGCTTGACGAGATAATGTCAGAAGATGACAGCCTTTCATGCAGTTTGGGATCAGTGACACATACCCGAAAAACAAAAAACACTCGAAGGAAAGAGGTTTAGTTTGGTGACTTCACAAGTTGCTCATTCCATCTTACATAAGAAGACAACAAGTTAATCTGGCAGATGAAAAAGAGACAAAAAAGGGGAATCTCAGGTGTCAAGAAAGATTAAAGATGCATGGAAGTATTTTAGTTTGGTTTTTTTTTAAATAAGGAATGAATGTACCCCAAATGAAGGTAAAATTGATATTTGTGCAAAATTTGTTATGCGTGTATAACTTGTTATTATAACGGAATTAATGGTTTGAGTATACATTTCTTATATCTTATGTTTTGTGATGTTAATCCATGCATTTATTTCTTATCAGCTTTTAATCTTTAGTCCCTTTATGATTTTAAAAGACACAAAGTTATTCCTTCAATAAAAAAATTAGAGTTGATATTATATATAATATTATTAATGAGATAAGCTGAAAAGTATCTTGTTCAATTATACTTACAAATTCTTATTACTGCAGTTTTTAAGACTTTATCAAAATAAACAGCAGTCAGTTTAAGAGTTCGACCGTTGTTCTCTTATGAACCCATTTGCTTTTGGCAACTGATGTTCGTTGCTTCTCCTCACCGTCAAAGTAAGTCAATCCCAGCTGTGCTCCTCATTGCCACCACCGCTTGAACTCCAACCCTCTGGCAAGGTATGGCAAGCAAGCACTTGCTACAACCATCAACTGGTGCTCACCTTCCACACCCACCAAACCCCCCTCCCCCTACCCCTACCACAAAGCCTCTGCTCGAAGTGGAAGCCCTGCTAACCCAAGGCCCAACCCCAACCCCGCCTCTGCCCAACCCTCAAATCGCAGTCATGGTAATCATTTATCAAACAACAAGCGTAAAATTCAATATTTTTTCAAGACGTCACCGATGCAAAAGCGAAAAAAAATTAATTAAATTATGAAATTTTATACCCTTAAGCAAATATTTAATTTAATAATATTATTATGCAGCTCGGGTGGTGTAAGTGGGCGTGGTGGGCGTGGACGCACGCACCAGCACGCGGCAAAAAGCGTTGAGCGACGAGTGAACGAGGCAAGAAATATGCAATGCTGTAAAATACATATATATATATATATATAAATGTATATACACGAATCCCTCAGGTTGCAGCCCTGCGCCAGGATAATAAACCACGCGCGTGTCCAACAAGAAAATGCAGGAAGGCAGGAGAAATATTTATTTTTATTTTAAATTCATTCTATCGCCAGTCGCTTGGCCGCCTGCCCGTGCTAATTGCCAAAAATCATTTTTCGAGCGTGCACAGCTCAAGGCTTTTGCTTTTCCTTAAAAAAAAAAAAAAAGGGAAAAGAAATACTTTTCAGTTTGTGTCTGCACGTGGCTCTACGGTTTTGGCTACAGCTGCTGCTGCTCCTGGCTGATTCCGGACGGGCTTCACTGTGCGCACCCGTAAATTCGCTTAATCAAAAAATAAACAAACTTAATAAGCAGCGTGCGTGACTCTCTGTAGCTGCCACTGCCACAGTTACTGCCTCTCTGGGTTCCTGCCCCCCAATGTGGTCGCTTTGATGCAGTGCCATGCCCCATGCCAACAACAGAGGAACAGAAGGAACAGCGAAGGCCCGACTGCACCCGTAACAGTCAACTGCGTATCGTGGTTTTGTTGGCCCTCTAGACCTGTGGCCTCTGTTGCATGTGATATGCCGAAAATTCACTAACAACAACAACAACAACATCGCAGCTGGCCCCCCTTTTTTGACTTCGACTGTACTTGCCTCTTGTACGTCCACGAGCATATACCTTGAAGAGGTATGCAGCTAACGGCTCTTTTATGAATTTCTTACTTTACCTTAGGGGAAATAATATTTTTAAGGGTTTTATTTGAATGGTTAATGCTCTTCTTTCTTTATAAACTCAACTAGCTTTGCCTTGATTTTATTGTCAATCAATTTGATTTTCATTTTTATGCTGTCTTATTTGTTTTTTCCTTAAGTATCATTTCAAGTTTGGATTTTTGTTATATTTTGTGGATATTAAAGAATTGTTTAAGAACCCTGAACACAGCAAATAAATGTCTGAACAAGAAATAATTCTCATTGTTTTCATCGATGGGATACATCAAATTGTTGTCCGTGTTTTAGTGCGATTCTCGATTTATTTTCAAGAAAAAATGAAAAATTGCTTACTAATTCTCAATCTTTCTTCACAGCATTTTATGAATGCAATCTTACATCTTAAGTGTGCTTATAAATCTTGAAGTTCAATATTTTCCTTTCGATTAATATATAGCTTCTCTTTTTTGCATGTTTTGTTAGTTTGTTAACGTTCCTTTTTCGATTATGCTCCAATTGTGCGAGGCATTTTAAAGAGCCGATCAGACGTATTTTTTTTTGGTTTTTGTTTCGTTTAGTTCCCAATAATTCTCGACTATAAATCAAACTTTACGCTCACTGTCGCTTCACCTCCCCGCGAACAACATGCACCCATTCAAAAACCAATACTTCACTAATTGCTAGGCTTAATAGGCATTAAAAGCAATGCCCAGCAGCGGGGCCCACTGTGTCCGAGTCCCGAACAATGGCCCAGCTGGGCCCTTGCCGAGAGCACAGGGCGAATGGAAGGTGGCTGGGCTGGGGCGGGGGTTGATGAATAAGGGGTTGGAGGGGATAGAGCGCACGCACAGGATAATAAGCGCACGCCAGGATGCTTTTGTACAGTGCCTGGGCAAATAAAATTAGAAATTTTACGTTTTCAAAAGCGGCGCTGAATAGGAAACCGTCTCTCATTCCTCTTTCTCATTTTGCCAGTACTTTAAATATGAATGCAAAGCGAATAGTGTGCCTTGAATGTGGTGGGGTGGGTTGGGTTGGTAGGGGTTTAGTGGGTGGATTTTTTTGTTGGATTGTGGTGCTGCTGCAGAGAAGAAGGCGGAGGATGAAAAGTGAACTAAAACCAAATTGCATAGAATGTGAATGTGTAAAAGTTGCAGTTGCAGCTGTTGCCTGTGCATAGTCTCCCCATTTCAAATCCCCTGAATCCAGCAAACCACCTTAAGCTACCCACCCTCCTGCCCTGCGCTACCCCACCGACTGTTTATTCCCTGTGCTGGCCAAACAATTCCATGAAATTAGCTAAAAGTTCTTCTCCTAAAAGAGGAAGCCATTTTTAGGCTCAAGCCGCGAGCAATGAATGAACACAAATTGTATAACAGGCAAGCAGCTGAAAAGAAGGCAAGAAGGGAATTGAAATAAATACAAGAAAAAGAAGAACGCGACGAAGAAAGACAGCAAGAACGAGAAAGAAACTGTTTTGCTGCACAACTGTCAAGCTTTTCAACGAGAAGATGAAGCTCACAAAATGTAAAGCTCACAATTTCTATGCCAATTTTAATTGAGTGCAAACGGGAAGCGCTGAGGAAGTTAATAAGCTGAAAAGTGGACTTAACGCTGAACGAAGACAAACAGGAGAAAGTGGGGGCGAGGCGGGGCGTGGATTTCTTTTTCTTAACAAACAGGCGTAAAGTGGACAGTTTAGAACAATTGTTAGCAATTAAGAGGTGTTTGCAACGCCAAAACAGCATTAGAATAAATGTAAAAATAAAAAAAAAGTTGGATTTACAATTTCGAAAGACGTTTAAGATTTTTTCATGAGAGATTTTAAATGTTGCTACTGGTATTGAATAAAATATACGAAATACATATTAATATAAGTTATGTTTTGGGAGAAGGAACTATTTCAGAATTCATAAAATACGAGAAACTAAAAATATTCATGGCAAGTTATGAGAATACAAAACTCACATAATAATATATTTGTATTCCTTAACGGAAGTTCGTTTTGTAAAATTCTCACCCATTTTGATATAACATTAAATTATTTTCCACTTATTTCTTAACATTACCATTAAACCCCTAATATTCAATCAAATTAAATTAATAAAAATAAAACAGAGAAACGAGTAGGGATGACAGAGAGAAAAGAAAACTATTGTCTCGCACTCAATTGAAAATGATTTGCTGAACGTGAAAGCAGTCTGAATATCTGAATATCTATCTATCTGGTGAATCTAAATCTGAGGCAACGCGATTTAAAAATGTCGCCGCGCGCGAAATTGAAATGCAAATCTGAAATTGTTTTTATATGCTCTTCTGCCCTTGGGCAGCTGGCAGATGAAGTGCGTCTGTCCTTGGCTTCTAGTCAAAATGCCAGTCACGTCCAGCTATTTGTAATCGAAACGAATCTTATGGTCATGACAGAAGTCTTGAAGTTTGCATAGCATAGAAATGTGGAACAAAAATATGCAACAGTGTTGTGGAATTGAAAAAGCTTTTGGCCAGTCAACTAGAAATTAAAGCTTGAACGGGGATAAGAATAAATTATTTATTTCCAACCAAAGAAAAAGTTAAATCTTTTCTAATGCTGGATAAATATAATAATGTTGCCTGAATATGTTTAGATATTAACTTGTTAGATTTTTGTTTGTGAAACTTTTGTCTTAAATCACAATTGCAATTCTTTGTAATTAGAAATAGGTCGAAAAGTTTATGCAATGATTTCTAATTATGACTTTTTACTAGAATCATTTGGAAAGTTCAAGTTTTCAATTAGCTAGCGGGGCATTTTCCTCGTGTCTTCCAAGCGCCCCCTCTTTTTGTGCTATCTGCAGCAATGCGCATTGAATTCTCGTTTCGATAACAATTAAAAGTTTCGCATTTGAGAAATTAATTTAAAACAATTACAGAGCAGCGAACAAAAAGATAATACTTAGACAAGGAGAGTGAAAGAGATAGAGTGACAGAGAGAGAGAGAAAGAGGGAGAGGGCAGAAGGCTGATTCTGCATTTGCTGTCATTGATGCGAGTTGCTGCAAGTTGCAACTTGGCAACATGGCAAGCTGTAAAAGTTTCTGCCTCCCATTCTGTAACTAGGGACCGACCATTGCATTCCTTCTTTTTCCCCCCTTTTGTGTGTCAAGTTTCATGGCGCTGACCCAATTTGCTGGCTGACTTTTCATTTTCATTCGCTGCAATAACTCTCGACCATAAAGCGACATCGATGCTCCATCTCTCTTGCAAGTTTGTTGTTGCTGGGCTTTAGGTTTTGATATTGTCCATCTTTCTCTTTCTCTCTCTCTCTCTCTCTCACTCGCTCTTTGTTTCAATGCTGATGTGGCACGTTTATGAGCGCACACTCAAATTGCAGCGTTTTTCTCATTCTCTTCTCGCAAAATCAAATCAATTATCGCCAAAATCAATTACGCCATTGACACACAGAAAGAAAAAGAAGAAAATGAGAAAAGGTAGGGGGGTAGGGATGTAGAGGAGTGCAGAAACTCTTGACAGTGGCTTACTGACAGCTTTTCTTCGAGGTTTTGCTGCAAATTTCATCCAGGGTAGCAACGGCCAGGTGTGTTTTTTCCCCCACAGGCATCTTTCACACTGTTCCTTGTTGGTTGTTGCCCATGCATTCATTCATTTGGCAAATGCCACCCGGCGGCGCCAGCTACACAAGAAGTGCATCCATTACGTGACTTGTTATGTCTGACATTTGATTTTTGTTTCCTAGAACAACACACGCAAGTGAAACAGGCTGTTGGGGGGGTGGTGAAGGGCTTAATTTGCAAATCACCCAAACAGCGTGTCCAAAATGTTCACATTGCCTCTTCTGCTGTTGTTGTTATTCTTGTTCTTGCAGTGTATGATTTGCAACAATGAAGCAACTGCGGCAACACAGAGAAAAACAAATGTTTACTTTGTAATTGGGGTTCAGTTCAAACTATAAAATCTGAATAGAATAAAGAACGAACTATTTAATTTACTCAAAACTCGCCTAGAAGATACTCCTGAGCTATACTCAGATGTTCATATAAAAAAAATTCTTGTTTCACAATTAAATATTATTATTATATAAATTCTTTCCCGATTTCGAAGAAATGTTCTACGGTGAGAAACTTTGTGTCAGCTTGGGACAAAAGAAATCTTTAAAATTGACTTTTTTTTTATTGATAAACGATTATAAAGAAATCGCTAAGACTTTCTGTTTTCTATGAATAAATTATAGTTGAAATGCAATAAAGTTCCATCTTTTATTACTGTGTATGCTTTTGAGGATCACAGAAGCAAAAACTTGTTCAACTCCTGCAACTGACACCAAGGGAATTGAAAGCTTGAAACTGAGAGCTGCCAGCTGCGTTGTTGCTCTGCTTTCCTTTGTGTTATTAAGCTTTGGCATATGCGAAAATGAAACACAGTTCGTTTCATGTTGCTCTCCAATACATTAGCAATGTTTTTAACGAATTTGAACTAGTTCTAGTATATTTTCTTTGTACTCGTGCTAATATGATTACAAACTAGCCCTAAGTTATTTATTATTATATTGCAAGATCGCATTGGGCCGATCGGCATTGGTATCGTAGGCCTGGCCAAGACAATCACTTTTCAGATCGTTCAAATATTGTAGCTTGTATTTGAAGCAGTGCATGCTAGGTCTTTTACCTTCCAAGTCAACAGTTTCATTTTTACCATCCTTAACGCCAACGATCCTAAATTTTGATGCTACAATCCAAATTGTTTCGTAATCGAAGAGCGACGATCGATGGAAAGAGGCCATGACCACTGAGTTGTTGTTTTCTTTGTTGCCCCACAGCGCATATTCATCGTTCTCTTCAGTTCTTCTATCCTTATAACGCCTTAAAATGTTCTTAGTAATCCTGTCTTTGCAAATCAAGGATAGTTTCTGGTTATCAGCATACGCACAATTGCCAGAGTTTCTCACTTCGGGTATACTATTGTCTAACATATCCCCTATCATAATTAAAAAATTGACAAATGAGAACAAATGCATTTCTAGTTTCCTTTTTACACTATATTAACTTTGAATTTATTGAACCTAAGCTGAAAGTAAAGTCAATGTCAATAGAAAAAAAATTCAAGTCTGGAAAAACATAATGGGTTATTTACAACTATGCATGTTGCCTTAAATACAACCTTAATTTGCCTTCGATAATCAGAATAAGTTCAAGTTGTAAGCAAGTAGATTTTTTTTAATGTCGAGACGCTGCGTTATAAATGTAAGCAACGATACCCTTGCCTCGTATATCAACAAGCAGCCACAAACAAATCCAAGCAGATGCCATCGTAAAAAACTCGCTGCACAAACAAAAGATCAATGCAACTGACTGGCTAGGTATTGGACTGATCCAAAAAATAAAAAAAAAATGTTTTCTTGCTCGTTTCTGTTGTTGCTGCGCCTTAATTAAAAACCAAAACAGAATTTGTTAGTGGCAACGCCATAAAAATGAGAGAATCTCTTAAAAATTTAAGAAAAAAGGCATCCAAAGAGTTGTAGCTACTTGGAAATGTTTTTATGGCCCAATGGGCCAGGCCAATGCATGCATGTCCAAGCCCTTCTGCGGGGTTTTCAAGACAAATTTATTGGCTCATTAGGCATTTTAGTTGTGGGCATGTTAACAACTTGGCATTTTAATGGCTGCTTCAATGCCTCAGTTCACCAAAACTTATTTCAACTGCTACTCAACTGACCCCAACACCAACATCAGAAGAACATCCTTCTAAGTTCTTCTGGTTTAATTTTTTTTGCTGAAATTGCACTTTCACTTAACCCAAATTTGCAAGCAAGAGCTTCGAGTTGAGTTCTTAAACAATGCACAAAAAAATTTAAGTACAAAACTAGAAACTTTCAAGTTTTGCAAGTTGCCAAACAAATGAAGTACATTTTGCATTTTCGCGTCTCCTTTTCAAACCTATTCCTTTGCAGTTCACTTGTGGGTCCAACAACTAACTCTTATAGCTTGCAAATACTTAAAAATTTGTTTACAATGCGTATTTAAATGATGAGTTTATTTGGAATCTTATTATATAACTCAAAATTATTATTATACTTAACAACATCTATTTCGTTCTATTTGTAGAGTATAAACAATTCATTATATGCTGTTAAGTATTCTTCATATTTATTTCACTCTTGTTCTTTGGCTGCCTGGTTCATTAAAAGTTTATCCTGTGCCGTTTTCAATTAAGCCACAACGCTTGAGGCCATGCAATGCATTGATTTCATTTTCGGCTGGCCTAATTGCAAATTAGCTCACTGGAAAATGCAGTCTTCATCCATCTCCATCTCCATCTCGCCCTGCCCCTTTCTGCACCTACTACCGTTCATCAACTTAGCGTTGAGTATTTTGACAGCAAGCGGAAATCGCTTGGCAAGCAATTAGAAGCTGTCAAAGGGAAAAAGAGACAAAAAATTTGTCTTAAGTGTTTAACCCTAGGAATGCAACAAAATTCAAATTTCTATGTCAATTTGGTTGCCATCAATGTCAAGCGGATTTTCGGGTAAATCGACAGTTTGCCGGGGTTGGAGGTAGAAGCAAGTGTTGGGCTCAGCTCATTTGAATGTAACAAGAGTTGTTGAACAGTGGTTGGGGGGTGGGAAGGTGGCAAGGTGCTGCAGTTTCACCCATGTCACTTGACAGCTTAGCGCATAATTAAATAACAGTTCGAGAAGCAAACAACAACAACGATCACTGGCTGAAAAAACCTATTTTTTTTGTGATTGTTGTTAGTCTTTTTGACATTTGTCGCTTTTGATTTAAATTTAAATGCCAACTGGGCAAATGCAGCCGAAATGTGTTTTAAATCGAATTCATTCTCTTCTGCTGCTGCTGCTGCTGGTGCTTTTGTTGCTGTCAGGCATAAAAGTATCGACTTACCAACAGGTTGAGGGAGCATAGTTGCTTTTTTGAGTAAAATGTTAAAGCCATTGCCATTGGGAAGCTAGAGATGTAAATAAAAAACATTAATAATAAAGTGTTAACATTACGTATGGAAGTGTAAAGTTTCACTTCAAAGTATAAAATGTTCTAATACTAGAAAAAAAATTTGGATTTTAAATTATTTTCATAAAAAATTTTATAAAATTAAATAAACATTAAGCGAATAAAAAATCATTCCAAATTATATATTATTGCTATATATTATTATTTAATATATATTTCTAACGTTTTTAAACGAATTTAGAAAAATCTTATTAAAGCAGTTGCATATACTTAATATATAGGTTTAAAAAGTCACAAGCAAAAAGTGAAACAACCTTCTTCCTTTCCTTTCACATAAATATATAATTTTTTAATTATTATTTCTTTATCCCAAGAACGAGGATTGTTAACCTTGACACCTGTGCCAAAGACAAATGATGTGAAATATTTTAGCCCTTTTCTTCTCAGGAGTCACAACGAAAGCATCTGCCATAAAAGCATTACTTCTAACCGAACAACGCAATGAACCATTAAATAATTACTAATGCGACCTCACATCAAAATTAATAATAACTGACACTTGACAAGAGGGAAGTCTGGAATCCTGCTTGGCATTTGCTCCTCGGCGGCGACTGTCTATCAAAATGCCGCCAAAATGTCATAATTTGCGACATATGCTACGCACACACAAGAAAAGAAACAGAGCAATAAATACGTATAAAATAAAAAAAAAGACGGCAAAAACTGCTAGGCCACAAAAAAGGAAATGATAACGGAAGCTGACAATTGATGGCAACACAACTGAAATAAATAAGTTTTGGGCCGTAAGGACAATGGTTTTGAAAAATGACAGCCTTATAATGCACGACTGCCTCTTTCAGCCCCTACCGTTCTTCAACTTCTCTATACCTTTGCCACTGATGATGGCGCCCCTGCGGCATTGAACCGAAAGTCAATTACATAATTACTTCAAAGCAATTTCTTAAGAAAAACTCTAACTGCTTACTGCTGCTACTACCTGAAGAAGAAGACTTGTCCTTGTCCCTTTCTCCTTGTGACTTCTGACCGGTTCCCAGTTACCGTTTCCCATTTTCAATCGACACACCATGTGCCATGTGTGTGGGCCCCTATCGGAGGTACTACAACATCTTCTTGACTACCGAGTCGGTGGCCGCACCTTAACCGCAATTCTCTTTCACTGTTTCTCGGCTAATGATGCCTAATGTGACCTTTTCGAGGTTTGGGTTTGCTCAATGGGAAAATTTATGCGGCCCATGGCATCGAAAAATTTTTTGTCTCAAATTATGGACCAGGGTGGAGTTCTTTTTTTTCCTTTCTTTTATTTTTTCGATGCTTATTTTTATAGTTTCCACGGCTTCTTTGTAGCTGCTTCTAATGTTCGATGTAACCACAAGACCACAGGTGCTGTTTGTTGTTTTTAGCTTAAGATTTTAAAGAACGCAACTTTTTGTTGTCTGCACAGGGTATATTTAGTATGACATTAAGTTTGGCACGTATGTGAAGGGTCGTGGGAAAAAAAATTTATATAAATTGCTCGTAGATTGCTATGCGAACGTGTTAAATACAAAAAAATCGTGTATTAAGATTGTAAGTGAGGTAATTCAACTTATATATAATTTGGTAAAGTTCGCAAACATTATATTGTTTTGATTTTAAGCTTTTATTCCAGAACACTCCTTCGCATATTTAGTAAGTGTATATTTGCTGTCGACTTTAACATCATAGATACAGATATTTTTTTTATATTTTTTTTCTGTTATCTACAATTTTATGACCCGTTTTTTACGTTCACTTTGTTTGGCCACAAAACTTTCAACTTTTAGCGCCACAAGTTGTCACCATTTGGTTTTTTGGAAAAGTCATAAAATCATTTAAATAAACAAACCGTGGCGCATCGCAGATGTAGTCATAGTAAGGGCACCGGGTTCTTTTATTTTTTTTTGCGAACCTTTTTGTGCGTTCGGGTCAGTTTTGTATTTATTTACGGCTTTGTATTACTGACTGCTGCGCCCAGTCTACAGATTGCGCTGTCCATTCATGGTAACACCCACTTTTCTCTGGCTACAGCTGCAGTTACGTGCAGCAACATATAAAATTTGCATTAAAATTACTTTGATTACAAATTGGTTGTCGCGTTGTACAACCGACAACGACAATTCGCGCGACAAAAAACAAAAAACAAAATAAAAACGCAATTCAACGCAAATCCTGCGAGTTTTTGTTATGTCGTCGTTTCTTTCTTGTTGTGCACTGTTTTTGTTGGTGACCATTGCGAAGGGCAGCATATTAAAAAAAAAAAAACCGGAAGCTATTTATGCGTAAAGTATTGTATTTTTAAGGATTATTGATTTTATTTGGCCAACAACACTTTTTGCATACCCAATTCGTACAGTATTTTTTTATATAATGGCCAACTACATTTATTTTGTTTGGAAGGTGTTTTTAAACCGCTTTTAAATGGGGAGAAATGTTTTTGTTGAAAGTCCACTCACGCAAAGTGTTGGCAAAATAATAATAAATACTCCTTGTGTAATATTTAATTACTCGACCCTTGTCCAAACAGAGCTTTGCAAAGTGAAGCTTCAACAAAAATCACTCAAAATAAATATCAAATTCCAGCTGCATTTTTCAACGGCTTTTTATACATACTAATTTGATGATTTTATAGTTTTTTTGATTTTAGAAAATCTGACAATAAATATATTTCGCATTATATTGAATCTAATTAAACAAACCCAATTAATACTTTTTATAATACTTTTAAAGGCTCCTTTAACTATGTTCAATTCCATTTTTTATACCCTGAACCCAATAAAAATGGTTAAAGAGGGTATAATGGTTTTGTGCAAAAGTATGTTACAGGCAGAAGGAAGCTTCTCCGACCCCATTGAGAATATATTTATATTCCTGATCAGCATCAACAGTCGAGTCATATAGCCATTTCCGTCTGTCGAGACTAGAGACTAAAGACTCAGAGACTATAAGAGCTAGAGACTCCAGAGTTCAGTAGGTAATACAGTCTAGATAACCAACACAATATGAAATAAATGTTATCTACGTTGTAAACATGTTTTGCTAACAATCAATAAAATGCATTTGCCGCATGTCCAAACGACACAAAAATGTATGGAGAAACCACCGAGAGTTTGAGAAATTTGGCAATACATAATTCATTTGCCAAACAAATTGATTGGAATGTAGTATATAAGCTTTAGCGGCAATTCAATTTACGCAGCAACAAATTTGAACTGGCTCCCTCAACAACCGCAAACCGAAAGCAAAACAAATGAAATGCAACTCTGAAAAAAGAAATGGGTGAGAAAGAGAGATAGAGGGAGATGGAGAGGGAGTGCACAACAATGCAAATGTAGAGTTGCTGCTGGGGCACGTGTCCACATTTCTCTTTGGCAATAATTCACCAAACAGAGCAAGCACATGAAAGTAATTTTAAATTGCCACGCCCACAAATGATCTTTGACCGAGAGAGAGAGAGAGAGAGAGAGAAAAAAGAACAAAGTCGTAATGAAATTTTTTGACAGACAAACCGCAGCAAACGATTTTCCCACGCAATCGAAATTAAATTTTGGGCAAAGTGCGCGAAAAAAGTTTTTTTTTCGGGTAAAATCGAGCAGCAACAACAGCTAATGCAGTTTCCCATCGTTAAAATGCTCAACCCAAATGTAATTGCAATTGCATGGGACACGTGCGGGGTGCAAATTGCATGAACACGGCAGGGAGTAAGAGAGGAGAGAGAGAGGAGTATACTCTTGTGCTAGTGCTGATTGAGACATATCAGATGATGCCATTGCCACTTGAGGTCGAGGTTCTAGGGTAGGTAAACGCATATCACACGCATCATGAACTGTTTGCTGCCATGGGACAGTAGTGAAGGGGGAAGGGGGAATGGTTACGCAATGGGAACTATATGAGGTATTGCCAGGGATCGTCAGTATCCCCTGCGGCTTTATGAATTATGCGTCGACTACTGCGTAAAATGTTTTCATTTGACAATGCTCATGACGCGGCAAGTTTCTGGCTTTTTTTTTTCCACTCAACAGAGATTCCTGTTTTTTTAGGGACACGCAAAGTACTTGAAAAGGTATTCAATGGAAATGCGTTTCATTATTATATTTTTTTGAATGTTTATCAAAGGATCTGAGGATCGGTAGCATTTCTGTTGGCATTGTGTTGTTCCAAGGTTTAATTAAACAAACTGCCAACAGCAACACATTAATGGGAACAGTTTTAATGTAAACATCCCAGAAATTTAAAAACTAGTTTGATTTTATTGGGGAGGGTTAGAAACAGGATTTCAGATCAAATTAGTTGAATTGAATTCATACGGTTGAGGTGATGCTTAAGAGGCACATTATGCAATTAAGTAAATTGTAGATAAAACAAATTTTTCGACAGCATATGGCAGAAATTGTTATCTCCGACGAGAATTGGTCTTGGTTATATTTAATAGATTAAAGCATCTTAAACAGTTGATAGAAAGAACTGTAAAACCACAGTTACAAATTGGATAAGTAATAATAAGTAATTTCATCGAATTCGAAATTGTTTTATAGGTTTTTTCTATAACCAAGCTAAAAATAAATTCCTTTTCTATTGCTTTTACCAGCTCTGACTGCTAGCCATGAAAATACCAAACTAAGTGTAATTCGTATTTCATTTTATAAATATTTAAACGTCACTTCGATGCCAAATGTGAACAAATCAAGAGCTTGTGGTATTTTCACATATCAAATATTCAAATATGCGAGTTTTGTTTGTATAACTTCCAAAATTTATTTAAAAAAAAAGTTATTTTTTTGGCTGTTCACCTGGAAGTAAATAAAAAATTATTGTTCGTGTGGGAATTGAAAGTATGATGAAATGCAGATGGCAGAATTTTGTATTCAATTTCAGCATTAATTACAAAATATTTCACGCGTTTTACAATATTGTCTGCAAATGTTGCTCTAGGGTCGGAGCCTGTCATTTACGAATACTCTATGTCCTGGCTCTTTCTGTGCACTGTCTGCAACACTTCACCATCTCTTTGTGAGTCGAGCAGTTCAATTGGCATATAGTACATGTAGAAAAGCGCACACAACTACTGCATAACACAATTGCACTGAGATTTCTGAGATACTTTTCAATGTTATTTCTACTTGCTTTGTTTTCGACTCTTTCTTTTTTTTTATTTTTTATTTTTTGGTCTGGTAGCAGAGTGAAAAAAGTATTCGAAACCGTCTACGTTCCATCGACCATGTTGTTGTGCATGGTTTTGGTGTGTGTGGTTTTGGGAGAAAGGGTGTTTGGGATTTGGGCGTTTTCAGGATGCCTTTTCCGTTTGCTATTTCAATTGAAATTTGCTTATTGCAAATGTTTTGTTGTTCTCCGTGCGCTCGTTGGATAGTTTGAAGAATTTTCAGTTTTTTTGTTTTATTTTTACATTATTCAGTTTTGTAACGTTCTAGTGTATGCGAAATATAAACCTAGATAACAACATTGCGACGTGCAAAACTATTTTGTGAATTTATGTAATAAAGTTGCCAAGTATTTTCAGCACGACGCCCTGACTTAATAGGGAATGTGAACGGGAACGAGAGATTTGGTTTCCACTAGTTGGCTAGAAACATATTCAAGAGCTATTAGCAATAAGCTTATACTATATGAATACAGGAAAAGCAACAGTGGTTCTTCTTATTGCTTGCATAGTTCTACGATTAGTAAGAGAGGGAAGACTTATTAATAAAAGTCTAATGTGGTAATCAGGTAAGCTAGAACTATTATCCCAGTTAAGACCCCGAAGGGCAAAAAGCAAAAATATGATAGATAGATTTTTCGTATCTTATCAAGCATTTGTGAGTGAATTATTTAAATCTTGTTCTGCATGTTATCAGACAGTAGCATTCCTTGTCGGCAAAAACATTACAAATTAGTTTTTAATTTAGAACGGTCATAGTAAACTCAACAATATTGAAAGCCAGGCGCTAAGTATTGTTAGTTCTTGTCAAATATTCAAACCGTTAACATGTCCGCTCAAGTTCCGTTCTTGTCCTTGCTCTTGGGAGTTCTACTTGTTGGTAGCTCTCAGGGTGCAAACATTCTAGCAGTTTTTTGCTTCCCCGGACCGTCGCATTTAATAGTGGAAATATCAATGGCTAAGGTCCTGGCCGAGAATGGACACAATGTCACGGTGATCACAACTTTAAAACCGCATGTTTCACATAAAAATCTTCACGTTATAACTGTGCCACTCACCAAGGAGGAGAAGGCCGCTCGAGAAAAAAGTGTTTCTGAATCGATTTCGATGGATAATTCGAATTTAATAACATCATTGTTTTGCACGCGAGATCGACTGGCGGTTTCCTACAAAAAGTACCTTGATGTCATGAGAGATCCACGCATCATTGATCTCTTCGAGAATAAGGATAACAAGTTTGATCTGGTTATGCTCGGATACTTCATGAACACCTTCCTGATGGGCATTGCCCAGAAACTCAAAGTACCGGTGATAGTATCAACCCCCTTTATTCAATCAGAAATATATGACAACATGTTAGGTGCTGTCCAGACACAAGCCTATGTCCCATCGGTGGCTGTTACTGTTGAACAGGCTCAAATAATGACATTCTCACAACGATTGGTTAACTACATATCACACATTTTCATCAGATTGTTCATTAACCTAATAGAGAGCGACAATGCCAAGATGTACCAGTAAGTAAACCTTATTAAAAGTAAGTGGACATATAAATAATGCTTTTCTTTCACAGAAAGCTATATGGCAACGATCCCGATATGCCCGAATATGATGAACTTAACAAAAATGTGTCTTTAGTTTTCTTTAATTCGCATGCGCTAAGTGAAGGACCCATTGGACCCACATTCCCTGGAGCGATTGAAGTGGGCGGAATACAAATTAAAGATACACCCGATCCCTTGCCCAAGGAATTGAATAATTTCATAAGCAACGCAACATATGGCGCTATTCTGTTAAGCTTAGGTTCAAACGTCCAGGGATCTCACTTGAAACCCGAAACGGTTCGAAAGATGTTCAATGTTCTTTCGAAACTGAAGCAGAGAGTAGTTTGGAAATGGGAGAATTTGGACAACACACCTGGTCAATCGGAAAATATACTCTTCTCTAAATGGTTGCCTCAGGACGATATCTTGGCTCATCCCAACATCAAGCTCTTTATTAATCATGCTGGGAGAGGAGGAATAACAGAGTCTACATTCCATGGAAAGCCAATGCTTTCTCTGCCCATGTTTAGTGATCAGCCCAGTAATGCGAATAAGATGGTCCGAGATGGATTTGGACTCAGTATGAGTCTATTTACACTAGAGGAACAGTCCTTCCATGACAAGATTGTTGAAGTTCTCGAAAACCCACAATACACCCAGAAAGTGAAATCATTCTCTTTACTTTTCAAAGATCGTCCATTGACTGCGAGACAAACTGTGCTCTATTGGACAGAGTATGTTTTGCGACATCATGGAGCTCCACATATGCAGAGTCCTTTGGTGCACATGGGATTTATAGCCGCAAATAATTTAGATGTTTATGCATTGTTCTTAGGTGTCTCGATTGTTATCCTGTTTTTAAGTAAACTAGTTTTGTCGTGTGTGTTTAAAAAACTAAAGGGTATCCCGAAGAAAGAGATTCCTGTTAAGAAGTCCAATAAACTTAAATCGAAGTAAAAAATATAAAATATATTATATGTACACAATTTTTAGTTGAAACTTTTTATGTGTTTTCGAATATTCAAATGCAATAAAATGTTAATATATATCATCCGCTTACTTTATTCAATCAGACAACCTAAAAGAGTATTAGATTTTTATTATATTTTAAAACCTTACTATCAGTTCAAAATGTTAAGTGATAAGATAACACTATCAGTGCATTAGCCAATGTGACCTCAAAGTTATAAAAATATTTACAACATAACGAAATCACATTAGTTAAATATACCTAGGACCTTTTGTGTTTTTTTGCTTTCTGCACTTTCTTACCTACTAACTTTCTGTATATCCAAATCAATACAACTTTACTTATGTAAAGAGAAACCAATAAGATAACTAACAATAAACAGTAAACATCCAAATTGTTGGCTGCTACAAAATTCATATGAAGCAAGGGACTTTGCAGATGCGGTGCTCCATGATAGCGCAGAACATACTCTGTCCAATAGAGAACACTCTTATAAGCTGACATCGGACGATCGCGGTACAAAGTCGAGAAAGTTTTTACCTTCTGAGCGTATTCAGGATTGTTCAGAATTTCAACAATGCTATCATGGAAAGGCTGCTCTTCGAGTGTTAGCAGACTCAAACTAAGTCCGAATCCCTCTTTGACCATCTTTTCAGCATTTGCTGGCTGATCAGCAAACACAGGAAGTGCCAACATGGGTTTCCCATGATATTGGGCTTCCGTGATGCCACCTTTGCCGGCATGAGTTATAAACAGTTTGATGTTCGGATGAGCCAAGATGTCATCCTGTGGCAGCCATTTGGAATAGAATATATTATTCGATTTACCGGGTGTGTTATCCAAATTCTCCCATTTCCAAACTACTCTCTGCTTCAGTTTCGAAAGAACATTGAACATCTTTTGAACTGTATCAGGTTTCAAATGAGCTCCTTTTACATTCGAGCCCAAGCTCAAAAGGATAGCACCATATTTAGCACTGCTAATGAAATCATCCATTTCCTTTGGCAAGGGATCAGGTTTGTCTTTGATGTGTATGCCACCCACCTCAATGACGCCCGGTACATTGGGCCTAATGGGACCCTCGCTGAGTGCATGCGAACTGAAGAAAGCGAGTGAAATATTCTTATGCAGATCTGCATAAGCTGGCATATTGGGATCATCGCCATAGATTTCCCTGTTGGAAGTAAGAAACTGTTAGTTAAATACCGTTTAATAAGGGGATTATCCACTCACTTGTATGACTTGGCATTTTGGCTGTCCATTATCCAAGTAAAAACTTCGAATGCACAGATTGTTAGATAGTTTTTAACTCGCTGCATAAAGGTCATTGGCTGCCCTTTAGCATTTGACATATCCATTGCGGGCACATGAGAACTAACTCGTGGATTACCCAACATGCCGCCAAACATTTCATTCGGTGGCATCGATGCAGCTATCACGACAGGCACTTTTAGCTTTTGGGCAATTCCAAGCTGATAGTTGTTTAAGAAAAAGCCAATCATGGCCAGATCGAACTTGTTATCCTTGTTCTCGTACAAATCCTTTACACGCTGATCCATCATAGCTTCCTTCATCTTGTCGAAAAAGAAATTCATTTGTCCCATGAGTCGAAACATTGTCATAACCATATTGCTATTATCCCTGCCAACCATTTGACCAACTGTTTTGCTCAGCGTTTGCTGTTCTTCATCAGAGAGTGGAATTTGCACAATATTAATAGCCTTGTGGGAAAGTGGTGGCTTCAATATTGTTACAACCGTAACATTGTGTCCATTCTCAGCCAGCACCTTTGCCATGGACATGTGTATTATTAAATGCGAGGGACTTAGACTCGTAAATACTCCAAGTATATTGGCGCTTTGGGTGCCGCTGATAAGAACAGCAGCAGCTAAAGCGAGCAGCACAACTCGATTACTGGCGCTTGCCATGTTGATGGTGGCTAATGAAATGTTTACTACACACTGCTTGGCAACATTTATTCGCAACGCTTTATATACTTTCGACATTGATAACGCTTATCGCTTAGCTGATACTGATAACACAACGATCAAACGTAACACTTCTTAGCCTATGGTGAAATTATGAGCTGTAACAAATTTTATAGTGACCAAGGTAATGGTTTGCTTTCTTTTTCAAAGCCAATAGTTCGTTTTTTTGCATTTTGTCGGTTAGTTTGTAATTGATTGATGGACAAGTTCTTAAATCGTTGAAACAAACATATATTTTTGGTTTACTTACTTATAACTTTAATGTTAATAGAGTTTTAAAAACAATAAGCAATAAGTTTAACTCTTACAATTGTCAGAATGAATTGAGAATCTACTAAATAGGATATAAGATTAGATTTTTCGTATCTTATCAATCATTTCTGAGTGAAAACCTAACACTTGTTCTGTGTATTATCAGACAGTAGCATTACTTATCGGCAGACACATTAAAAATTAATTTTTAATTTAGAACGGTCATCGTTAACTCAACAATATTTTAAGAGACGCTAGACGCAAAGTCATTGTTAGTTCTTGTCAAATATTCAAACCGTTAACATGTCCGCTCAAGTTCCGTTCTTGTCCTTGCTCTTGGGAGTTCTACTTGTTGGTAGCTCTCAGGGTGCAAACATTCTAGCAGTTTTTTGCTTCCCCGGACCCTCGCATTTAATAGTGGAAATATCAATGGCTAAGGTGCTGGCCGAGAATGGACACAATGTCACGGTGATCACAACTTTAAAACCGCATGTTTCACATAAAAATCTTCACGTTATAACTGTGCCACTCACCAAGGAGGAGAAGGCCGCTCGAGAAAAAAGTGTTTCTGAATCGATTTCGATGGATAATTCGAATATAGTTACATCATTGTTTCGCATGCGAGGTATACTGACGTTTAGCTTCAAAAAGTACCTTGATGTCATGAGAGATCCACGCATCATTGATCTATTCGAGAATAAGGATAACAAGTTTGATCTGGTTATGCTCGGACACTTCATGAACACCTTCCAGATGGGCATTGCTCAGAAACTCAAAGTACCAGTGATAGTATCAACCTCCATGTTTCAATCACAAATATTTGACAGCATGTTAGGTGCTGTTCAGGCACAAGCCTATGTCCCATCGGTGGCTGTTACTGTTGAACGGGGTCAAATAATGACATTCTCACAACGATTGGTTAACTACATATCACACATTTTCATCAGATTGTTCATTAACCTAATAGAGAGCGACAATGCCAAGATGTACCAGTAAGTAAACCTTATCAAATGTAAGCGGATATATAAATAATGCTTTTCTTTCACAGAAAGCTCTATGGCAACGATCCCGATATGCCCGAATATGATGAACTTAACAAAAATGTGTCTTTAGTTTTCTTTAATTCGCATGCGCTAAGTGAAGGTCCCATTAGACCCACGTTCCCTGGAGCGATTGAAGTGGGCGGAATACAAATTAAAGATACACCCGATCCCTTGCCCAAGGAATTGAATAATTTCATAAGCAACGCAACATATGGCGCTATTCTGTTAAGCTTGGGTTCAAACGTCCAGGGATCTCACTTGAAACCCGACACGGTTCGAAAGATGTTCAATGTTCTTTCGAAATTGAAGCAGAGAGTAGTTTGGAAATGGGAGAATTTGGACAACACACCTGGTAAATCGGAAAATATACTCTTCTCTAAATGGTTGCCTCAGGACGATATCTTGGCTCATCCCAACATCAAGCTCTTTATTAATCATGCTGGGAGAGGAGGAATAACAGAGTCTACATTCCATGGAAAGCCAATGCTCTCTCTGCCCGTATTTGGTGATCAGCCCAGTAATGCGAATAAGATGGTCCGAGATGGATTTGGACTCAGTATGAGTCTATTTACACTAGAGGAACAGTCCTTCCATGACAAGATTGTTGAAGTTCTCGAAAACCCACAATACACCCAGAAAGTGAAATCATTCTCTTTACTTTTCAAAGATCGTCCATTAACTGCGAGACAAACTGTGCTCTATTGGACAGAGTATGTTTTGCGACATCGTGGAGCTCCACATATGCAGAGTCCTTTGGTGCACATGGGATTTATAGCCGCAAATAATTTAGATGTTTATGCATTGTTCTTAGGTGTCTCGATTGTTATCCTGTTTTTAAGTAAACTAGTTTTGTCGTGTGTGTTTAAAAAACTAAAGGGTATCCCGAAGAAAGAGATTCCTGTTAAGAAGGCCAAAAAACTTAAATCGAAGTAAAAATAAATTTTAAATTAAATTTGAGACACGTAATAAAAATGTATTTATAATTTGAATAATCCGTATATTACAATTCTATACCTTTGGATATATTACATCATTAATGCGGCCGTTAAGACCAAAACATTTTTAATTATTATTATATTAATAATCAATAATTATTTATGAAATAAGTGAATACTGCTCAAAAACAAAAAATAAATAAATACAAATAAGATAAAAGTTTAAAGTTTAGGGCCACCCTAGGGTTAAAAGTATGAAACGGTTGTTAATACAGTTCGTTGTTGTATTTGGACAAAAAAAGAAAAGCGAAATGCAAAAAACCACGTCCGTTGCGTCGCAAAGAGAGCGTATACCATTATATTATTATACATAGTGTTATACATATTATCATTAAAATAATTTTTGATTTTTTTCTGTCGCAGAGTATCGCTGCAGAGCGAGAGAGCTTAATAACATGATAATAGTTAAGATGCTTATGTTATATATATTTGATTATCTTGATTGCTGTATATTTTGAAGTTAAAGTTTATTTTTTATTGTATTCACAATAAAGTAAGTGAAACTGTAAGGTAAGAAAAAGTCTAAAAAGCTCGCATTAATGGATTTATCTACATACACATTTGATTATTGTATGTCCTTCAAAATATTGGGCGTGATCTTTGGTTTATCCTTGGGCTATGTTTGAATTCGAAGATTCGGCAACAATGTGAATAAAGCGATTTGTATTCGTTGTCCCGTGCAAAGAGATTTATCCAAATGAATCGCTGGCATTGGCGATTTTTATTTCATTTGCGTGTTCCATTAATTCATTCGATTATCGCTGCCAACCCTTGCCCACCCGCCCCCGTTGACCCGTGGTCGGCGGAACTAATGGTCCTTCTCTGCGTGTTGGAAACAAAAAGAAGGAGTGGAATGGGGCGTCACATTTTCGTACACATTTAATCGTCTGGCAGCCTGCTGCAAATTCTTAATTAACACACACACACACAGTTAATCACACACGCACATGCAAATAAATATTTATCGGCTTTCGTTAGCGCGTAACTCACATGGCCAGGGTCCCAGCCTCGGCCTCAGATTCAGATTCGGTATGGCTCTGAGTCTCGTCCTCGTCCTCGGCATCCTTTATACTTTGGTCAGCCAGGCAGACAGCCAGTCAGCCGGTCGCGACGCATTGTCGTCCGTGTTACCGAAACCCGCATTAAACATTTCCGTTTCCGCTGTATGTCTACATATCTTTTTTTTGTTGTATTTTCTCTTCGTTCGTTGGTGAACAAGCATTTAAACTTTAATTCCCCAATGATATCTACAATTTGATATCTGTATGGAACATAAATAAAGTTTGTTTTATTCGGATTTAAACTCAGGAGCAAAACTTTCAAGGCGATTCTAATGCAGTTCGCTTACCACAAACGCAACAACCATATCAATAAATAAAATATATATTAATATTGTTGCAAGTTTACAAATTTATTAAGATTGCGTTTAGGACTCTATGAATTGATTATTCTATATTTTATATATTTTCTTTTTCAATTTTAAGTATTTTAGTTTGTTTTTACCGTGTGTATAAATATATACTATCTCCTGTTTATCGAACATTTTGTTGGACTATTTTATTTAAGCGTAGGCGATTTAATTTTCGTGCTGGCTGAATCCTACTTATTTTACTTATATCACATTCATTCGGTTCTTTTAATTTTTGTTTTCTGTTTTTCTTTTGCTTTGTTTGCCGTTGTTGCCGTCGTTGTTAATGGGTCTGTTGATGGTTGGTTGTTGCTTGTTGGCTGGTTATTCGGTTGCAGTTGCAATGTAAAGAAATTTAATGAAACATTTCGCTTACTGCATACAGCACAGCTGACTGCCCTACAAAAGGATCAACTCAACTCAACGTTGAGTAGCGTTCGTTGCCAAAGCGAATTGTAATGAGTTTTACATTAGACAAGAACAGTTTAGCGTCACCGCCGCCCAAAAACAAATGTCAAATATTTGATTAGCCCCATTAAAGCAGCGCCCCACATAAAATAAAAAAAAAATATAAGAAATACCCCACAGCTCTGACCCACATCCCAAACAAGTTAAGGGTTGTTTCTGTACACGATGAACGATGAACAGCGAAGCAAAACTTCATTATAATTTCGCTCATTAACTCGTTTCGTGTGTTTTCTACATTTTCACTCATTTTCCTCGAACGAGTTGAAGGCAAAATAAAACACTTTTCATAATTAAGCGTTGTAATTTTTGTTTGTTTCGGGTCACTATTCTATCTTTCTTTCTTTTTTTCGCCACGGGGTTTTCTTGACGCTAAAGACTTTATTCTTCTTGACGCTTCGTCTCAATTTTATCTATAATAATTATTCTTTAGGTAATTGTAATTATATACGAAATTTGCTTAAGCTTTAGCTCATTGGTGTTCATATTTCATATTAAAGTACAGGGTATCTCTACGTCTTAACTCAAAAGTTATTTTCATTTGCACTTCTTTTGGTTTTGACAGGCTCAGCGCAAAGTTTTTGCTTGATGGACATATGATTGCTTTGGATTGTGTGAAGGCGAGTTTGTCTATTCATATTTCAATAATTCATTAACTTGGAAACTCATTCATATTTACTTGAATGTATGTATGTGTGTGTGTGTGTTTGGGGCGTGTTTGAGCCATTTGATGGTTCTTTGAAATAGGAGGCGTTAACCATTTTGTTTGGTGAATATTCGTTCACACAACATCGATTGGCATTGTTGTGCTAAATGTTGGCGAGAAACTTGCCAGCTGCCTTGACAGCTTTAGCTTGACTTGAGGAATTTCCAATTAGTGGCACAAAAATGTCCAAAACTGGTTACTAGAGAATTTTCATAATTATGCAGATGACTTGTCAAACGATTTAATCCACATTCACTTTGCACTAAAATTGAATTGAAACCCCTTCTGGGTCCCACACGCGCTCTCCGCAATCAGAAAGCCATGCCAAGCTGTCGTAGAACTTTTTGGCATCGCTAGCAAATACTGTCATTAAACGGCTAAAAACTACACACACACACACACACACACAAGCCCCAGACCAAAATGTCTATAATTTCTGTACATGGCAGCAACCAACAACAAACAACCAACAACAGAAAACTGCTCTCTGAGCATTAGTTATTACTGCGAACTATAATTTAAAATAAATGCCAAAGTAGCCGTTGCTCTAAACCGCAGCCCAGAGCACTGCCAGACTGGATACAGTTGTGCCATCGTGGCGCAATCGTGGGGGGTGGGGGAAATGGTAGCTATTAAGCCCATTCACCAGCCAAGAGTAGCTGTTGCTCTTACTACCACTGCTGCTGCTGCTGCTGCTGTTGCTGTTGTTGGCTTTATAATAAATTTATAAATGAAAATATGAAAAATGGTCGCTGCGTGTTTTTGCCAAACTAAGCAAAGTGTTCGGAAGCTTAAAGAAGCGCTACAAAACTAAAATCCATCCTTAAAGCTGTTGGGGCATGGATTATGTTTGTTTTTCTTTTTTCTTTGGTCATCAGTGCAGTGAGGTTGAGTTGCGTTGTTTTTGTTTGGCTTTCAGCTTTTAGGTTCTCTTCATGAATAAACCTTTAAAGCTTAAGTTTTCAATGTAGATTTTCTTTCTTTCACAGTTAAATTTTAAAATTCTCTTTGAATTTTAAGCTTTATGAACAAAGAGAATGCTGTTTGTTATTGTTAACGAATATGTCGATCTTTAGGCGCAAAAATTATTGCTTCATTTTAATACTTTTAAACTGAACTGCAAAAACAGAAACGTTCCAGTTACTGATTCATGTTAAAAGAATTATTTGTTCATATTTCCTCAAGAGAGAATTTTCATCTACTACGAACAACAAAAAACATTTAAATAAGAAATGCCTTAGAATTAATTAAAATTTACTTCTTAGTTGCAAATATTTCTAAGAATGCCTTTATGCCAAAACAAAGTCAAAAATTTCATGAATAGCTTTAATTGAAAAGGTCCATTCAAGGCAATTTGTATGAGCCTGTTGTGTGAGCTGCATATAGATTCTTGTGCAGTTTCATTAAGCGGACCGATGACGTTTTCATTTCAATGGCTTAAACAGAGCACACGGAAATCATTTGAAAATAGCAATGTTCGTACTATATACAATAATATTTGTTTATGCCATTCCAGCTTAAAAAGGGCCAAGCAAAATAAACAAATGACAAAAACTATTTCAACTTTTGTGACTTTAGCAAAGAAATAGTAGTTGTGGTGAGTGAAACAACTAAACTTGGCCGGCAGCAGTATGGCTAAAACACGTGGTCAATGTTATGTTCTGTCCCTCTCCCTCTCGCTCTGTCTCTTTCTACGCTTCAATCCCCAAAGGACAAGCGCCATTTTGATTAGTTTTTCATGCGTTATGCGTTCGACTTGCAAGTTCTTGGCAAAAAAAAAAAAGAAAATGAATTCAAACTTAGCTTTAGTTAGTTGTTGTTGTTATTGTTGTTGTTGTTGTTTGTCCTTGCCGTCTTATATTTGCGCTGTTTGGCGTGCCGTGTTGCGTGTCAGAGCCCGCTGGGCAGCTATATGAAAATTAAAGTTGCAACTGCCAGCTGGCAACCTGCAACTGGCATATATAAAATACAAAAGCCCTGGTAAAACTTTCACCATTTTCTTGGCCAACTTTCAGTTGCATTTTGCAAAATGTCCTGCCAAGTATGTTCAGAGTATATTTATATATATGTATATCTATACGTACATACATAACTCAAGTGTTAGCCCAACACCTGCGCCCGCTGTTGGGCGGTGGGGTTGGCGGTGCAACAGCTGCACTTCACTTTGCTCCATTCGACTGGCATTGTCGTAAGCTAAGCGTGAAAAAGAAACATTTGCATATCCTGTGACCCACTTATAATCATTTCTCATGAACGTGTTCATGCAGAGGGGTAACTAGCAGGCGAATGGCCAACAGCATCAGCATCAGCATGAACAACAGCGACATCTAGCGAACTTCATTGGAGCTAAGCCATGCAAAATGAGGTTATGTTTGCCCAGCCCCTGGCATCATTTGCATAAATTGTGCAGCTTCTAGCATCTAACTGGAGGGGGTCAAAGACAAAGACAAAGACTAAGAGAGAATGAATGGGGAGATGGTGGGAAGGAGCAGTGATGTCGCTTGGCCACCAAACACAATTACGAATGCAAGAAATTTTTATAGACAGAAGCCAAATTATGGAAAGACACAAGAAAAAAAAATCTATTTCGGTGCTCATTAGCGCAGACCCAAAGTGTCAGCGTAATTAATAATCCAAACATCCCAAAAAAAGCAGAAATAAAATTTAAAATGCAACTCAAAAAAAGAATAAAATCACAAATGATATGGTAGAGAGTAATCGACAGGAAGATATCTATTGTGTATGTTGAAGAGTGTAGATAAAAAGAGTTTTCATTAAGATTCTTACTTTATTTCTTTAGTTCGAAGTTAATCTGCTTAACTAAATATAATTTATAAATATAATTTTAATGACATTTAAGAAATGTCGATATATATTTTTCCCAAAAGTTATAAGCAACAAATACAATAATTCAAATACATAAACAATTTTTAAATTTATTTCTTGAATTCAAAATTATTTAAGCTTCTTTTTCTTCAAGTTATAAATATATAATAAGTTAAACATATACATATATTCTATATATACACGCAATAGTATCTTGTTTAGCAATTATGATAGACGTTTTTAATGTTGAATAGAAAGAAACTTTTAGTTGAACATCTTTCTTGATCATTGCCACCTTTCCAAACCAATATATTAAAAAAGGCAGGGTATTTACAAAAATATATATATTCTGGCACCTAGCATTTTGATATTTTCCACACATGGCATGAAACTTGTGTAGTGGAATAAGAGCGGAAGAGAGGTGAATATTTATTTGCCTGTAATTAATCAGTGCAGCCGAGATGCCCTTATATATAAACTTTAAAGAAAAGAGAGCGAAAACGAAAGAAGTGCAATGTTATTTTTGAACTTGTTGTTTCTCTTTCTTTTTTTCTTTCATCCAGCCTGTCAAGCAAGCTCCCCTTGTAAATGGGGCTGACAACATTTGTGTGCCCCAACTTTACAACCTTACAACTGCGGCGTTGTGGCGTTAAGTTTATTCAGCGTTTAATTGACAACAAGTCAACAAGCTGAATCAAACACGAAACATGCGTAAACGTTGGTGGTACCATTATATATGTTGTATACTATTTTTGGGATGTACTTGAATAGTTGTAAAATTAATCAAAATATGCAAAATACACAAAAATAACCAAACTTTGTTTGCATTTAAATATGACAAAATTGGGTCAAATGCTTTACCAAATATGCCTATGCAAATAATCAGCTTACATCAAATCTGGTTTTCACCAATAAAACACATTGCAAATATATGTTGTTTTGTGTGTAGGTTGTTTTATTGTTGTTGTATTTCCAGTACACGCATATGTAAAATGTGCATATGAAAATCTTGCCAAGCTAAATGTATTTCAAAATTGAAAAAGCTTAGCTAAAAGAAGTCAATATTATTGCAATAATGTTTTGGGTAGCAAAACATTATTCACATATTAAATATTTTGAAACTAATCAGTATTAGATTAAGTTTTTGTATGATTAAATATCATGTTAAGCAAATGGTAACGAATTCAAAATTATTTAAACGAATATATAAGAAAACATGAAAAACAAAAGCAATTGTTATATTTATACTTAATAATGACTATTTAAAATGACCTTGATCAACAAATGCTCTTTTCGCATCATAGAAATGTTAAGAAAAGGAAACACGATTAAATGGATTTATGCAAATTGCTTTGAATGTTGAAGTTTATAAGGAATTGTCCAACAATTCAGTCAGTTCATTTATCTCACACACACACACACACACTCACACAGAGATAGTAAACTTATACATATCAATCGCTGGTAAATTTTTGGGTCTGCTTTTGCCTAGAGAGAACGTGACATGAATTGCACTTAAGTGATTTTAATAGTTCACGTGCGCCTTTTGACAAAACGCCGACCGCTGACCGTAGCTAAGAGTTGTGAGTGGGGAGGGGGGGAGGGGTAGTGAGGAGAGGAAGTTGGAAGAGTAGGAGGTGCTCGATGGGTGCGCGTTTCCGTTTCCTATTCGCTGCTCTCTTCTACCTAAGTTCAATAAGACAACAGAGCCACTGGCCACAATTTCCGCGCGCTGTCTAAGCAAATTTTGCCCATCTTCTCTTTTGGTTTTGTTTATGCCATGCACGAGATGTGCGTGCTTCAAAACTGTCAGCTTAGGCTCGTCATCTCTCCCTCTCTCTATCTGTCTCTAGTTTCTCTTTCCGTCTCTTTATCTATGTCCTTGCTGTATTCTAAGCGGCTTTCACTTTCTAGCCGCAATGCGTGTAATGGACACGCGCCACCTGACTTAATATCAATTTCGAGTGCTGATCAGATTCTTGTCTGAGTTGTTGTTTTTTTTTTCTTTGTTTTTTTCGTCTCGTAAGTTTTAAAGTCAAATGAATTTTTTATGACCAGAGCAGGCCAGGTTGCAATCGTTGCTCTTACGTGTTTGGAGTTTTAAAAAATTCGTCGGCTCAACTCAACTCAACTCAACTTAAGCCACGTCAAGTCGTCTTCATCGTGTGGGTCATTTGAAATAAATGGTTTTAAAATACTTTCAAGTGTGGCACATGCCAGGCCACAATTTGCAAATTGAGTTGATTGGTTGGGGAGGGGTGGCGAAGGGGTAGAAAAAAGCAGTTCTTAAGTAGTTTATTGCGGTTTGCACTGCAGAATTACTGTCTTTGGGATTAAAAGCCAATTGGATTGTAGAGCAGAACAAGAAAATGTGTCATAACCATAAAACTAACCTGCCGCAAAACGAGTGTATTTAAAAGTGTTACGAATCATATAAAACACTTTCTTTGAAAATATTGACTATAAAGAATTTAATAAACTATAACACCAGAAGAAATTAGAAGTAATAAATCTGTTATTTATTTATATTTTAAGTACAAATTTATATTAAAATCAAATAATTTATATAAAAATTCAATACGTTTTCAAAGAACTATAGTGGCAAATATTAAAGTAAAATAAATCGATCAAACAAATACAAAATAGTCAAAAAGAAGAGTTTGCCATTTATAGATCCATAGCCAAATTATTTATTTAAATAAATAATCTTAATCAACCAACCCTCGATTACCCTCGACTACCCACGATAACCCTCGATTGTCGCGTAGCCTTTGCTCCTGACGATTTTGACTTGCTTATTTAAACGTTTCGTGACTTTGGTTTAGTTTCGGTTTATCTACATCGCTGTCTCGTTTCGCTTTCACCCAGAAATATGCCAATCACAGTGAGTTTTGTTTGGTTCCTTCTCAGGCTGACAGAATAAAAGTCATTAGGTCATTAGGCAATAAATAATTAAAAGCCATTGTTGGCAGGCAAGGCACGAACAGTCAGAGGCACAGCAGGCTGGCCAAAAAGATTCGGCGGCGGTTGTGGGTCGTTGCGTTGTGGAAAATGCGCTAATCATGCGCTTAACATGAGGCACACATCACAATACTGAATTTATCACACTCACACAAATTTCAATTACTCGACACAAATACTAGTATGAGAGACGAAGCAATTCCCAAGTCGACGTGTGGAAATTCCACATGCGCGCCAAATCCTAAAAAATGAATGGCGAATAGTGCGTGCTCAAAAAGCGATCAGTGTGATTAATGAAAGGGGCAACAAGAGAAAAAAACGAAACCCCTTCAACCCGATAGAGAAACATACATTAAAATTAGTATGAGAAATTAACAAGTGGCTGCCATTGGTCATGTCAGCTTAACCCATGTGTATTTCCCGGCTTAAACACACATTTTCTTTTTTCTTTTTTTTGAACTGCACAAAAATGGAAAAAAAAAACATATTCGTGAAATAAACTGCCCAGAAGAGAACGGAATGGAACAGAACAGAGTACACCATCCATACATTTATATATATATACAATTTCCGGCTAATGTGTGGAATTAATCCTTGGCAAGGGCGACACAGTGAAAGTCACTGAGGCATGCCACACGGGGCTAGCCGGGGCCACCCTCGTGGGCTCAGTTACAGGATTAGCATGGCGTTAGCAACAACAACAACAACATAACGGAAGTGGTTAAGGCAGAAGTAGAACAACATCGCATCGTTGAACTAAAGTGACATTCACTTTTTTACAAGGTCGTCTTTTTTGTTCAGCGCACAGTTCTTTGTTGAATTCATTTTTGCGGGGGGAAAGAGTCGGATGGTCCACTTGCAAACTCCCCCCCCCCCCCACCCCCTCTCCACTGTTTGCTCTTCATTTGTTGACATTTGTTGTTTGGCTGCAACTGTATACTCTATACGTGTGTTTGTTGTTGTGCCTTCTACAGTTTCAGCTCTTCGGCCACTGACTCTTTACCAAAAAATTGTGATTCAATCCATTATTGTTTTTTATTATACCCTGATCCCATTAAAAATGGGAAAAAGGGTATAATGAAGTTGTGCAAAAGTATGTAACAGGTAGAAGGAAGCATCTCCGACCCCATAAAGTATATATATTCTTGATCAGCATCAACAGTCGAGTCGATATAGCCATGTCCGTCTGTCCGTCTGTCTGTGTGTATGTATGAGCGCGTCGATCTCAGAGACTATAAGAGCTAGAGACTCCAGATTTGGAACTTAAGCTCGCCTAATCCCTAGGCAGTATCCGATCTTTCCGATTTTTGATAACTCTTCCCGTTTCCGATATACACATGGGATCGATAACAAAAAAATCTTGAATTTTGAAAACTTTGAGATGCAATTTGAATTATAAAACAAAATAATGATAATCTGTGAAAATTTTATTGAAATCGGATAATAAACACCGGAGATATGGGACATTGAAGTTTTGTACGCACTATGCTGTATGCGCGTACACACACACACACATACTTGCAAGCACTGACTGTACGCGGAAAGTATAGGGATCAGGGTATCGTCTAGTCGAGATATCTCGACTAGAGCCTTCTTACTTGTTTTTAGTTTGTTCTGTTCGCCCCTTTGCCCGCTCCAGAACGTCGCATTTTCCGATCAAATCGCATATAAATAAAATTTACGTTCGCTTCGCTTTCCATTTCCATTTGGAGTTTTCCCATTGTTTTTTCTGTTTGTATTTTCTGTTTTTGTTCCCACTTTGCTTCTTCACGCTCACGAGCCAAACAACCCCGAGTGCTTTCCCTGCGTTTTCCCAGGTGTATTTGTTTGATATATTGCGCAGTTATTGCATATATCCTTACAATCACATACACATACATGTGTCTATGTAAGTGTGCTACCCTGAAATAGTGCATAGATCGATCGATCTGAGAAATGCATCATGTGTTTGCGACGTATGTTGTTATTTCATACGATGTTGTTGTTGTTATTATTATTATTGCCATTTTGATGCGAATTACAGTAATGCAATTTAATTGTGTGTTCGATTACGCGAAAGTTGATAGAGCCAACCAGTGTGCCCGTATGTATGTATGTATCATTAGCTAAGTGAGGTTAACAAGTAATTCACTTGTATATCTAGTACATTCAATTTTTAGCTAGGCTATAGTTATAATCCTATATTAACATCTAACAAAATTCATCGAAACTTAACTTAAAAAGCTGATATTGTTCAAAAAATGGATCCCAGTGCTTGGATATATATTTTTTTTTATCTTGATATTCTCTTCATTCCTTCTTAATTATCGTGTTGGTATCATAACAATTACTTACTATCATACATATATTTTGATTTCTAATATCCATTGCCCATTGCCCATTTCTTGTTATAAATGACCCCTGGCTGGCTGTATGGAGCTTGCAACATATGTTGCATTGAGTGTGGATAAATAAACCCAAACACATATACATTTCATATGGTATTATGTGTCGCCCAAATAGTATGTTCGTGTTTGTTCGAAAAACAAATGAAAGAAATAATATCGAATGGAATTATTGGTAAATATCAAACACCATAAATGGCGACAACAACCAACCCTAAGCTCAAAGTGCAGGAACTGTGCGGCACTTGCCGCAAATCAAACCGAGTTGCAAAATGACAGATCGAAGAACTTACGACTCTCAATCGACGACTGTGGCAACAATTAAGTTTCCACATGAACAGCATTTAATGTGCAACTGATTTTCAACATCTGTTTTCATTTTTCGACTTCCTCGTGCGCCACAACGAACTGCAATGAAAAGGAAATGATGCAGACGACGCGTCTGCCCTCTGCAAGCATCAAAGGCACAAGCAGCAGCAGACTCCCTTCTAAATTTGGACACGAAAAGAAAGTGTCAGAAACCATAATTTTGATACTCGGATATACAGGATAGGAGACACGTGACGCAGCACGGACCCAACACTTGGCGTCTTAACAGTGGCGTTAATTAGCCGCAGCCACTTAATGTCTGGCCATGCTACAGCAGCTGTTACTACACTGTTAGAAATCTCGATTAAAAAATAATTAATTCATGCTGTTGATTAAGTTCAAGGGGCAATGAAAAAAAAGAGTCAACTTTGATTTTGTAGATAGTAAAACATAATCTGAATGAACCCAAATGGGAACTTGAATAATGTGGAAAAATGGTAAAGAAAAAATAGTTTTTCTTTCCGAAAAAAAAACCTACAAAACATTTTTAAAATTCATATCTTATTAATGTAGAAACTTTTCATGTATAATGCAACTTCTGGTCGTATTTAAGTATAAGTCAATTTTTTACAGTGTTAAGGGAGCTAAAGAGCCATTTGCACGATAAAATTCCCAACACCAAATTAACTGTGTAACAAGAAGCAAGGGTTAAGCCATAGATATATACCTATGCAACGTTTATGAGGCACGTTTTCAGCTGCCATTCGTTGGAAAAATGAATTGTTAAATGACAAGAGCAACAAGAAAAGCAACTTGCTGGCTGGTCAGGGCGAATCCTTGATGCATGTCTGACACTTTCTCAAGTGGCAAACTGCGACAGCGACGGCGACGACGACTGCGACTGCGACTGTGACGTCGGCGACAAGTCGCCAAAACACTTTGGCTGCTCATTAAAATTCATCCACGCAGATTATTAACATTTGCATCTAATTTGCATTCGTAAGATACATGGCCGACAATTATGTGGATGCCGCACATATCGAAGCTGGATGGAGAAGACGGAAGGGGGCGGAAGGAATGAAGGATGGCGCCTGCTTGGCTCTCTCCTATGTTGAAACTTATTTATGCATGCGTTTCTCTACAAGCAAAATGTCGCCGGCAACACCGACACCAACACATACAAACGCACACACACACCCACACACACATTAGCAGTTGCATAAATTATGTTTGGGTCGGTTCAACGAGGTTAAGTGTAATTAAATTATCAAATTATTGCCAAGTCTTAGGTTGCAGTTTATAATCTAGCACATCAGCCATACACATATCTCTCTCTCTCTCTCTCTCTCTTTCTCTCTCCCTCGCTTCTTATATCTTAGCGTCTTAGTTTGTTTGTGCCATAAACAGGCATTAGGCACAGTTTCAATTAGTTGGCGTTAAGTGAACCCTCTCGCTCTCCCTCTCTCTCTTTCTCTCTCCTTTATCGTTTTGCTCTTATATAACTAGGCTCCAATCAATATCATATGCCAAAACTTTAGTTTAATAAATTTTCGGCAGCCTCAGCCAAGAGTTGTGGCAACAATGGGGTATAGAATGGATCTTAAACTTTCCAAGCCACTTGAGCTAACCACATGGCTTGGCCAATTGTTTCGGTTTATTTAGACCACACACACACACTCACACATATACACACATGAATACACCAAAGTAGCCTTTGCGCCTTTAATAAGCTGCATATATCTACCAAAGTTGTCGAAATATAAAAGGAAAAGTTTCATGATGGGGTTTGAAATTAACTAAAAGTTGCGAGAAGCAAGTAAATATTTATTTATTTATGTAAGATTATTTTCGATCCCTAAGCGAACATAAACTAAGCATATATATCGTACTTTTTTTTGAACAATGCTATGTTTATGTGTCATATGATTGCGAAGTTTTAGAGTTTTATGGAATATTTTCTTGACTTATAAAATATATATATATATATTTGACTATAGAATATTCATCACTCTTTACTTTGGTGGTATACATAAATATAAAGTCTTAAAGTTTTACGATATTTTAATGTTGTTGGTGCTTGAAGGTTAATGAATATATTTAATCCACTTGCCTGATCTACGATTATGTTTTATGTGTCGTGTTAATGCAGAACCTTAGACAGCTTTGTTTGTAACAAATTTGTGAAGATGTCTGAATGCAAACTAACTAAAATTAGACGTTCATCACATTGTAAATTGTTTCAATTTGAACCTCTCACATAATCAACTCCTAATCACTTGAGTAACTTAAAATACTTGCAAATAAATCCAGAGTCAACTGGAATAACTACAGAGAACGAGAACTGAACTAGATTTTTGCACATTTATCAGAGATGTGTGTGTATATGTATGTATGGGGGGGGGGGGGGGCTTAATAAAAGATTAGTTGACTAAAACTGCAATGGTAAATGTTAACACTAGACACAAAATGCAGGACATTGGATAAAGAGAGAGAGAGAGAGAGAGAGAGAGAGAGAGGGAGGAGCAGCAGAGAGACCAGCAATTAACACACTTGAATCTCTAGATATGCAAGCAGCACGCAGCACTTTGATAGTTAGATAAACAAATACACAAAATGCAAACACAGACAGACAAAGGAAGCACAAGGAAGGCAAGGACGTGCGGCAGGAAGGAAGCAAAAGCAGTAGTTGATAAGGACACACAAACTAATAGTTATGAGGCAGGGAAGCCGAGAGTGAGGACTGATGGAGACTGAATGCAATTCAATGCCAATACAGATGCAAGGTAACATGCAAATTGACAAGCAGAGAGGTAGACACACAGAGAGAGAGAGAGAGAGAGAGAGAGAGAGAGAGAGATGTCGAAAGGACATCATCATGACAAACACAAACAAAAGCAAACAAGGCAAGAGATGGAGACTTTGGGAGAACAGTCAACACATGAATTGCATTAGTTGCAACGGCGACAATTTGACATTTTCCTCGTATTTGGGGATACTGTTGGGGGGCAGCTATGCAAATATCGTTGGGGAAGAGCGAGAAAGAGACAGAGAGCCTGTGGCATTGTCTTTGACGACAATGACTCAACGATAAACTGTCAAATTGCAGCAATTTAACGCTTGATAAGCAACTTCAGGGCAACGCTTTTAGGTATGAAGGAATGCAGTTGACAACTCTGGTTACAGCTATTGTTCAATTTTTACCCTTTGTACTAGCTGTAACCCAGTTATCGATATCAATGCATAAAGTCAAAAAGGGTTCGCCGAAAGGTGCATTACTTGTTTAGAGGGTTGAATTGTGTTGTGTGATCCCTTTTTCGAATTTTTTCTTTTTTGCGATCTAAGCGATTTAAAACATTTTCATTTAGGTTTGGCATTCAACTGACATTTGTAATTATGAGTTGTGTGTGCGCTGTCTGAGCTATTTAAGCGATTTGCTTTATTAAAATCCCTAAGCGGAAATATAAACAAACATTTTGCGAAAATCAGAAACCACCACTAGAAAAAGAAAAAAATCGGATGGAAAATCTGCACAGGTCGCATTCATGTCGTTGACTCAAACTCAATGTCCTTGTCCTATCCTGCTGCCTATTATTTAGTCTCCCTCATTCGCTCTTCCATTTGTTGGCAGTCGCAAATCTGTTACTCTGTCACATTCGCAGCTTTGGCCGAAAAATTTCATTCATTCATTCCATTACGTTTCGTTTCGTTTCGTTTATCCCTTTTATGGCTTGTTTGGGGATTTTCATTATTACAATAACGTCGTCATCATTCGCTGAGAGTACATTCAGAGTATGCTTCAGACTGAGTCTTTCTGCTTTCTGCTTTGTTGCTGAATTGTGCTTCTACATTCTATCCGTGCCCATGTTTATTTATAACTAGCAATTGTAATTAGGATTACTTTTTACTTATTTGCACAGTTGTTCGAGTGTGAGCCTTGTGAGCCATATAAAAAACATATTTCGACATTTTTACGTCGAAGACTTTGTGCTGCCGCATTAAAGTATTTGTCCAGACGGCTTAGTAGGGAGACGCGTTGTATCTAGTTAATACGATGGCCATCACGATACACAGTATATACCCTGATATACAATCATAATAAGCAGCTGATGCTCTCTCTTAGTCGAGAGCTTCAATGAATGGCAGCTGAGCTGATGTCCTTGAAATGGAATGGGATATTATTTCAACAACTGCGAAAGACTACATGCGAAGTATTAGCGGATCTTATCTTGAGTAAACTATGTTCTATTTACTTTAAAAGGTTTTAAAGAATGTTGTTTGACTACTTTCATCCATTGAATGTAGATGCTTAAGGGTAATTCGTTGTTAAAGTAATATATTAAGGATTCTTTTACAATTATTTTAATTTTTTTAAAGCCGCAGCATAAGAGAACAATAAATTTATTGAACTAAAGAAATAACTTATATGATATTTATTATTATTATTTATTTTTTTAAGGACCTAAAATATATAAATACAAGTTTTTTACCCAAAAAAACAGTATACAACTATATCTTTAATGAATCAATTAACAGATTTCCAGCTGATAATTGTGCTTGAAAGCAACTGAGCTCGATTTGTCACACATTTTATTTTCCCTTTCAGTTCAGCATTTTTACACACTGAAACGTATTTTCTACTCTTTTTTGTTGGCGTGAGAGTAACCCTTGGAGTTCGGGCAGCATTTTTGCCCATATTGTCCATAATTATGATTATTTCACGCGTTTTTATCGCAACACTTCAACACATGTCACTGTGCCACGAATAGATGAAGTGCGTGTCGCATCAAGTTGTCAACGCGAAGGAGGAGGGCGGCAGGGACGACAACCCTTTTTTTGGCAATGTTTTTCGATAGCCAACGCACATAATGCGATAAATAAAGTCATTCAGGCCAACGGTGGGCCCAAACAAACAAAATAAATATACCAAAACGACAAAGGACGAGCGTTACAAATTGAAGTGTTGTAAAGTGAACAACGCAAAAAACGAAAAGTGCAATGGCGAAAATAAATAGAATAAAATCGTTTAACACTCAAACGACAATACGACATATTGAAAGAACTTTTCACGCGTTCACTAAATAAAAATAAATAGGAAAAAGCTCGAAACAAAATAAAAGAGGGAGAAACACAAACATTTTGCGTGTGTGTTTGGTTCGATTCTGGTAAATGCTTTTCAACTAATTTTTAACGCATGCCTGACAGGCAGGTGAAGGGTCGAACAATACGCCTCCCAATCAATCGGATTGATGGACAGGCATTCAGCTCCAGCTACAGTGTGATTTATTCAGTCAAACAATCGAAAGTGTCAATTAAAAGACAGCGAAATGGACAAATAGCAAGCATGCCAAGTGCCAAGTGCCTGACAGTCGGCGTTATTATTTTATTATATATATTTGGTTTAAACGCTTTCCGAAACGCGACATGTGCGGACTTTCCCTATCACTCTCCACCCACCCTCTCCGTTACTGCGATTTGTGGTTGCTGTTGTTGTCGATTTTCCATTTTCGAAATCAATTGAAATGTATGTGCGGAAAATGCGTGGAATTAAAACAGATGTCAGTAGCCCATGGCGGTCATTGATCCCATAGCACCGTTAAGTGCTCTGATTAATGCCTTCTGGGTGCAAAAGTAAACACTGACTTATGCTTAACTTTCAGTTTGTTGTTGTTCCTCTGCTGCAGGTCCCCAGAGGAACAGGAACAGAGAAATTGTTAAGATGTGCCTGCTTTATGTTATGCCTTGTAGATCAAAACTCGCGTGGCGTCTCTTGTTATTATTATGTGAGTTATGTGAGCGGCATTCTGTTTATCTTGCTAAATTTCTGTTTATGCAACGCCTTAAAATCAAGACTGCAATTCACATCGATTGGCAGCAATTCCATATTGAAGTTGGACACAATTTAAGCATAATGAAATGGCTAACTAAAAATATGTTTGGGAAAATACATTTGATAAGGTTTCTTTGCGGAACGCAAACTCATGTACTTTTCTTTGCCTCTACTCACTCTTATTGCACTTAAATATTTCCCAATACTGAAAAACTTATAACTAAAATTGTAACGAAGGCTGTTAGCGGCATGCCGACATTTCCAAAGCCTACTTGTTTTTCACGGTAAAATCTTTTTAAGGATTTTTCATTTGTGGTCCAGTCAGATTTTTTTTGTGAACCGCAGCCGGATAGCTCAAAAACTGTTGAATTAGTTTGCAGAATATATTCTTAATATGGTGAGATATGCTTTCCTTTATGGGTAACAAAAATCTCAACGACATTTGCACTGTCAGAAATTGCATTTATGCTGTAATAGTCAAAAAGTGGAGAAATAAACAAATGCAAAACGCGTTTTTTTTGTTGTTTAAATAATTTAATACTATATTTTTTGCCTTGAAATTTACACATACTTGTAATAAATGCGTTTTGAAATTAATTTCGAAATTAAACTAGTCTATAAATGAAATGCGAAGCAACAGCAAATTAATAATTCGTCTGTGTAACTTTGCAATAATTTACAAAAAAACATTACAAGTATATATTTAATATAATATTTTTACAGTGTACACTTATGCCTGGTATAAAGATTTTCTTTTTTTTCTAGTGTGTGTGTTTTTTTTTCTGTTGTTATTAATTTTTACAAAATGTAATTTAAACTTAATTACTAATTATTTAATCTTGCGTTAGTTATTAGGTATTATTATAATTTATACAAGTCTTGTAGGTAGGTTCGTGATTTTCATTTCGTTTCGATAGTGTCTCCAATGTTGCAGTGTTGCATTTGCATGCGGAAAAGTGTTGCAGTAGTGAATGAATGCGTGTGGTTGTTTGTTTGTTTGTTTGTGTTGTTGTGGTCAGTATTGGAAAACGTATTGTGCAATTGGAAACTTGGAAAGTTGAAGAACTGTGCAGAAAGTTAGGAAATCTATGTTATATTGTATGCACTGTTAAGTACAGCTTATAATTGTATTTAACGTTTTAAAATTGTGTTTGTTTTCTTGTTTTTTTCTTAATGTCCAGCTTAATACTCTTAGCTTGATACTCTTAATGCTGTTGTTATTGTTGTTAATATATCAAAATCGTCTCAAAAGTGTTGCACAAACATTTCAAATACCTTCTGTTTTTTTGTGTATGTCTCTATTTATTTTATTTTATTTTTTTCTCTACTTTTTTCACTACATTTTGCTGTCTGTCTGTTTATGTATATTTTTTATTACCATGTTTTTTTTTTAAAATATTGTTTTTAACACGCTTTTTTAACTATTATTTTTGTTTTATAAAATGCGGTGTTTACACTTGTATTTTAAATTTTTCTTTGTTTTTTTTTGTTTTTACTTGCTGCTTTAATTTTTAACAACTACCAAGCTACTAATATGTTCTAACTTTTAGTACTTCTCTGTTTTTTTTATTTTTATTATTATTATTTTGTATTAATTCGTATGCGCATTAAACTAAAAAGGAACATATACATGATTATTTATTAATAATACATTAATTATACTCGTATATATAGTGTTGATTTATATATAGATATATATATATAATTAGATTTGTTTTGTTTCATAGTACTTTTCTTTATAGTCAGAGTCATTTGTTTTTGTTTGGGTAAAAAGGTTTGCATAAATTATAATTAGCATTAAGAACTGAATATTCGTTTTCGTTACAGTATATAAGTAAGTAGTTGAATATATATTAATATATAATATGTTTAATCACAAATCATTGATGAAAACTTCATTTTAATTGGTTTTAGGCGACGACGCTCTGCACGCTCTCTTGGTCCGTTAAATTCCGTTACAATTTCTTTTTATCATCATCATCATCATCATCATTATCATCATCAACGCCATCTCTCTACGTAATTTTTTTGACGCGGCATTGCATCTGCTCTACAGGCAAACAATCTATGTATCTCATGGATACCTCTTTCTTTCTCTAAATGTATACACAGAAATGTACAGTGGGGCTCAAATAGTGGGGTCATATAGTATAGTATAGTATAAGTATAGTATAGTATAGTATAGAATAGGGCTAGGGTTGTACAGGCATTTACAGCAAGTTTGTTTTTCTGTTTTTGTTTTTGTTTTCTTCAGTTCGGAAAGGTACTAAAAAACAGTTGAACTCTATTATATGCTAGTTTACGTTATCATCTCGTCATTTCAAACGTATTACTTTCTTTCGTTCCGTTTCGTTTCGTTTTATAAACAATAAGTGTCGCTAAATGCTAAACCTTAAATTCGTTTTTTGTTTTTTATTATATTTCCTTTATGTTCTTTTCTGTTCTGTTCTGTTCGATTGCATTTGATCTATGAGAAACTAGTGCCATTTTTATTTACGCGTTGTTTGCTTTACTATTAAATTTTTTAAAAATTCAGCTCGGATTTCTATCATATGCATTTTTCACTACCTTTTGCACGGTGATATACTAGGTATTAATGTATATTTGTTTTTATGTAAGTATTTACAGATTGTATTCTATAAGTTGTATCATTATCATTTCTTTTTCGTTGGCATATATTCGACGCTACATTTTTATTTTAATTTTTTATAAATTGTTTTATTTGCTTAGATATTCGACTTTTGCTTAATTTAAACGATTTCCATTTGCTCAGTGGGCTTAATTGTTTGACGCGTTGTGCTCTCCATAAAAGGGAGGGGCGGGTTCTATTACAATTTAACGATTATGTACGATTACGTGTACTTAATCTATTGTATAGTGTGTTTGTATTTTCATTTTTGTGTGTGTGTAATTTTGTTTTTCCTATTTGCATGTCCATGTAGAGTTTTAGAGCTGTGAATTAACAGATCAAAAAATGGAAAAAATGCTTGTTAAATATGGAAATATATTATTAAATACTTAAGAGCACAGAAGATTGAAGGATTAAATTATGAATTAAATTAAAATATTGAAATTATTATTAATATTTTGAGAATATATGATTAATGGGCTATTTCCAAATATTTACTTTTTAAGTTTCACATTTAAAACGAATACAAAATCAAATGTTCTCATTATAGCTTATTGTTTTCCATTCTTTTGTTGTGTGGGATAAAACTCACCTCAAATCCATTTAATATGGTGTTTTCATCAATGATACCACAGCCTATTGTTTTGTGTTCTTATTATACCGTTCGCCAACGGATTTTTGTTTGCCGTTACATTAATATTCCCATTTCCGTTGCCACTCGCAGTATTACCAGTTAAATTGGTTGTTATCGTTCCGTTAGTCGAAGCCTCACTGTTGACAGCAGCTGCAGCAGCAGAGGCAGTTTTGAGAGCTGCATTCCTACTGCTGCTTAGATGCACGCCTACATCGTCGGCTGGCGAGAGGCCCGTTAGCACCGGTCGCTTATAGTCGGTGACGACTGTATCTGTGCTGGACACATCGCGTGTTAGCCGCAATGCCTTCAGATGCTGCCTCTGTTGCAGTTGCTGGTGCTGATGATGATTGTCACGTAAATGTTGCTGCTGCTGCTGCTGCTGCTGCTGAATCTTGCCACCGTTTGTGGCATACTTGTTGTTGTGCAGCGTCAAACTGTATTTGGATTTTGCGGCACCAGCAATGCTCAGATGTTGCGGCTTCTTCGGCATCGTTGTGGAGGCGGTTACGGCATTGTTGCTGCTGCTGTTGTTGCTGCTGCTGCTGCTGCTACTGCGTTTACCCACAGGCAGATCAGTGCCACCGCCCGCCTCCCCAGCTGCTGCTGCTGTTGCCAACTTGAGCGAGGCTTCGAACTAGAGATTGTCGGGATAGCTGCGGAAGTTGTAAGTTCTGGCACGCTGAAACTCAGCTGCAGCTGCCGCAGCGGCAGCACTATTGCCACTGCTATACGGATTGATCATTGGTGCTGTGGATTGGGAGTTCATGGTGCCCATGCCATCATCATAGATGCCATTCAACTGATCCTGATTGCTGTGGCTGCTCTTGCCACCGCCGCTGCTCACGGTGTTGGTGTTGCTGCCACCGCTCGCCGAGCTGCCAGCTCCCTTGATAGGCTTAAATATGGCTGTGGTTGCATAATATTTCTCCATGGGCGGCGGCGGCACTGTGGGCGGCCTGGGGAATATGCTGCTCAGCGGTGGTGGCGGCGTTCGTCGCACATTCACATAACCGCCAACGGCGTTGGCCATTTTCGAAGCCGGCATGTAGTCCTGCATATGGGGCACCGCATATCCACCTTCGGGCACATCTGTGTCAGTGCGAGTGAGGAGTCAGGAGAACAAAATAATACAAAAAAAAAAGACGCAAAAGGATTTCGCTTAGTCAGGGCAAATGGCAAAAGGTGTGCGTGCGTGTGTGTGTGTGTGTGTGTGTGTGTGAGTGTGTTTGTGTGTGTGGCAATCGCCGCAAAAATTTATTTGCATTAGTTTGCTGGCGGCGCCATATTTTATGGCTCGCAGCGGAAATGGGCGAGCCAAAAGGGAATTGTGGCTTGGGGTTTGAGTATTGGATATATGTATATATATATATATATATATACTACTTTCTATGTGTGCGTATATTGGGTAATGGGCTCTCTTTGGCATACACACCTGTATAGTCTGGCGTCATATTACATTGTAAATCATTAACCGCTGCGTAACCGTTCACACCGCTCGTGTACATATTCACATTGAAGGGCTCGTGGTAAAGGCTGTTCTTGCCAATGGAATCGCTGTCGTCGACGCTGGCCTGCAATCGGAGAGGAGCAGAGGAAAAAAGTTGTTTAATATATAGTCGTACACTGTCAAGTTAGGTAAATGAATATATATTCATCACAGTTTTCTCTGTGTGTGTGTGTGTGTTAAATGGTCTTTAACTCTTAAAGTAAGCTAAGCAACGTTGATTGAATTCTAATGCATATTTAATTGTATTCAAGAATAAATAAAGTAGCAATATTAGGCAACAATTAATTTGGCATCGTACTAAAGGTTTTCCTAACAATCAAGAGCTTATTATAATAGAAATTCTTCTTGTTGAATTGATTGATTCGAAGGTTAACTAATCTGAAATAATATTTCTTCTGCTCAGGATACATTTTGTGTATGCAATTTGCCATTTTCTTTAACTTAACTTTTAAGCAATTTTCTTAAAGACGCAGTTTCTTTTAATGCGCTTCACACTCTGAACTTTAAAGTGTTGCACACAGTTGCGGCACTTAGGCTTAGCACCCACAAATTAAAGGGGGCAGGTTTGGGAAGGCATTTGCCGGACATCGTATATAGAAAAGGAAGCCGTTGAAAAGTTCCTATTAAATAAAATAAATGCCGCATGGTCGTCGTCGTCGTCGTCGTCGTCGTTGTCGTCGTCTCCTGCTGCTGGTGGTCAAGTGGTTGTGTGTGTGTGTGTTTGTGTGTTTGTGTGGCATGGCTGAAAGCACACACGTTAAGAGAACGTGGCAGCTCCACGCTACATTGAACAATTATGTGAAATTCAAGGCAGGAATTTGTACAGCTTAGACATATATATATGTGTGTGTGTGTGTGTGTGGGTGTATTTGTTTCGTTGTGGTATTTGTCTCACCTTAATGCTATTGCCATTGGGACGATGCTTGTCGACATTGCCGCCCAACGTGTTTGGATTGAAGCTGTATTGGAATGCATCGAGAACATTGCTGCCGCGTGCTCGTTTCGTGCGTGACACGATAAACAGTATAATGGCGACGAGTAAAATAATTATCGTTGTTAGAACAACAATGACAACGCCAATGAAATTCGCCTCATTCGGTTCCTGGTCAATGGGCCGTGGTGCAATTACTGCAAAGAGAGAACGAAACAAAGCAAATGAGAAAATGAGTAAAAAAAGCCCATTTAAATTGAAAAGCGTTTACATAAAGTGAGAAAGAAATTTGCAATTTGGTCAATCGAAATTGAAATTAAAAGTAAATATTGTTCGACTAAATAATTAGCAGAGAGAGAACCTGCTAATTGAATTTAACTCTTCACTTACACAGTGGTCCATTGTTAAAGTTGTTGTTGTTGTTGTTGTTGGCATCGGTGGCGCCACCGTTGCTGGCACCACCAGTGGCGCCTCCAGCCATGCCGCCATTCATTTTGTTTTTGTTATGATTGTGCTGATAGTCGTTGCTCTGCAAAGGATATTCCCGTGTATCCGGCGCAATTCCCGGCGCATTATTTCGTTGCTCCTGTTCGTCTGTGAAATTTCCCATCGCTGGCACTGCAAAGCGCAAAACAGAAGGAGAGAGAAAAGAAAGTTAGAGAGATGAACAAAAAAGGAATCATCTTAGTTTCAGCTTCAAAAGTAGCCGCTTTTGAACGCATTTGAGAAGCATTTGAACACAGCTGCGCTTTCATTACGATTACGTTTTCTTTACACCTTTCGTTCCACTTTGAATTGTATGGCATTGTTTTTTGTTCTTTCGCCACGCTTTTCTTTCACTTCGGACCTCTAAACGTGTTCATTTCCTGTCAACCATTAGGGTTCTCATTTTTTTTTTTTGTTATGATGGCATTACTAAATTTATACAGATGTTTGATTATTTTGTACAACTTTTTCAGACGCGCGTCTTATGAATATGCATGGTTTTCGTTTGTGTTTCTATTTCTCGCTACCTAACCCATATATGTTGTGTTACAATGTTTATTATGAGATTTTCAATATGTTTTTAACTTTCTCTTCACGTGTTCTTCAAGTATTCGAAAACCTTATAGCTCTGACAACCCTATGTCTCGAGTTTCGAAGGCAACTGACCTCATTTTGTACATGGCTTATCAGGTTTTACACTTAACTTGTCTCTCTACTGTTAGATATTATGATTGTTATCATTAAATTTCCAACCCTCGACTGAGTTATGCAAAGGTTTGAGGATTTCAAAGGCCACTGCTACTTATTAGCTTAGATCTGTCATGCCCCGTAACACCTGCTCACTTTGATCTCGAATACAACAAACACTCAGGCTTATATTCCCAGTAACAATGATATTCCCAGAGCATATGCCTTGGCGCTGCAAAGTGTTGTCATTTATCTCCGCTAAAAACATCTTGCGGGCATAGCGACAACAAAAGCAAAATTCTAGACCACCCCCTCCCCCCGCTCCACAACGAACCGAAAAAGTGCTTCCTTGAGTGGTGGTTGTGACCCCGTTTCTCCAGACAGTAAATGGCGTAATTACTGTGTGAGAATTTCTTGTTGCTGTTCCTTGCTTGCTGGCTGGCAAGGCTGCTGTTTTGAGTTATGTCGCCTGCTTGGCCAGCAGCAAGGAGAAGAAGAGAACAAGGAGTTAAAAGAAGTTGAGCAAAAAAGGAGGAGGAATGGCTTGGCTGGCTTTTGTTTCGACATTGCCATTGTCCTGCTTGTCGCTGTGTTGTGTTCCCACTCACTTTCTACTTATAAAGGCATATCTTGCATCTCAGTACCCTCTCTCTCTCTCTTTCTCTGTGTCACTCTCTTTCTGTTTGTCTGTCTCTGTGGTCGTCATAAAACGTTTAAAATAATTAAAATATTTCGAGGCACATTTATCACACACACTGGGATAGGGATCTAGGGAACGGGGTGGTGCGTGGCATTAAAAGTAATGGCAAATATGCCGCATATCCTTTTATTTTTATTTTTGCTTTGCGATTCTTGTTTTTGTTGTCGCATGCCCCTTATACAACTAATTCTCTTTATCTGTGTTCGTGTGTGTATGTGTGTGTGTTTTTGTCCCCAGGGTCTTCTCTATGGTTCACTCGCATTGTTTTCTCTTTATTATTTCGCCTTTTGTATTTTTAGAAACCTTTAAATACAACTCCAACAACAACATCAAGAACAACAACAATCACCGCAAGCAAATCTCACAAATTGGGGTTAAATCTCTGCAGTGCCTGATAAAAATATACGCACACACACTTGAAAGATGCTGCTTCTAACATTTGAACGTGCGTTTCTTTTGTTTCTTTACCCTTACCCTAGTTTGCTTTTTTTTTATCCGTCAAGCCCTTCACGCGTTCTGCACCAAAAAAAAATTTAACCTCAACAGCAAGAAAAATAAAAATAAAAACCAGAAAACAGCTGGTTGCTAGTTTCTGTTGCTCCTCCTCCTCCTCCTACTTCCCTTAGTACACCGCCCCTCAGCTTCCCATTGTGCGTGACAAATGCTTCGTGGTGTTTTTTTACTCGTCATGTAATTGCTGCCAGGGAAGCGCCGCATGTGGTGCAACCACACTCTACAAAAAAACCCAGCCTGTTCTCTCTTGTGGTTTTCGTTTGAATATCCTTGGCTCAGTTGGATGAATGGATGGATGGACGGATAGATGTCATGCTCGGCAGTTCCCATTATCAAAATGTGCTTTGTAATGCTTTGGTAGCGAGCAAGAACTTGAAACTAAATGCTAAGATCCGCTCTTCTGATCTTAAGTGCGGCATTATGTTCAGCTGCTGCTGCTTTGCAGCATAAATTCTTCATCGAGAGACCTTTAAGTATTCATTGTGTTGTGTGTATGCATTTATTTGTAAGGATCTGCGATGATTTTCATTATTATTTTAAATGAGTTATTCAGAAATGATCTTCGCAACATGCGTGTGAATACATTCCCGAACACTTAGTATTGGAAAAACTGCATTTACGATCTTACAGCTTGCTGAACATTTAAGTTTCGTTCATACCTTATTATTAATCAAATATATTTCTTTTCACATTCTTATAAGCTTGACAATAGGTTTAGTTCCTTTTCATAGTTCTTTTAAAAACCGATCATAAGAGTAATTTTGCTTTGCTTTATGTTCGTCAAGCTTTGTTTAATTGAATGTTCTCCCTTACAGCTTTCTTTTCCTGTCTTTTCATTAAATTCACAACTCGCATTTAGATTTATAAGCGACTTCCTTCATAAATCCATTAAGCCTAAAATCCCCTATCCAGCTCTTTTGTTTTCTATGCCATCCGTATATGAAAAATCCCCTATTTATGCAGCACGCTCTATTTGACTCATCAATCAAAATAACGTTGGCAGCTTGGCAGTTTTATCCCCTAGTCATTTTCACACCTACCGCGCACATCGATTTTCATCCCCTCTCTCCTCTATCTGCCCAGTGAATCAATGAATATAAATGATCTGCGGTTCAGCGACCGATCCTGCTGCTGTTAACAGTTTTGTAGGGCCACATCAGCTATTTGTGACTACCCCCTTGCAACTATACTATTGTCCATCCTAAATCTATGCACTTGGTTCAATTAAATCAGGTTCTGGGTACAGGACACCATTGTTGCAGCTAGGGGGTTGCAGCCTACCCTTAAGCCTAACATTTACTTGTTTACTCTTTTTGCTTTACTGTGGAACGACTGCCAAGTAAGGGAGACACTGATAAAGAGACCCTTCTCTCTGTCTATTCCACTGGCTTTAGTTTTTCTATTGACTTTGCCCCCTCAACCAACCCAACACACACACACACTCACACGAGAGTTGCCTACGTGAAATTTACAAAAGAAATAGAAGGAATGGAAAACCAAATTGCACTAAAGAGAGATTTTCCCTTTCAGGTCCGCTTATCTCGACTGTCTCTCACTGCTGTTGGCCAAATGTTGGAAAATGTTTTATCCCCTGAGCTAAGTGTAATGCATTGCACTTTGTAGTTGTAGTTGTAGTTGAAGTTGCTTGCCTGTCACACACTCGAAAATGAAATGAAGCTGAAAAATGCATTTGTAGTTCGCGTATTGTGTTCATATAGAAATGTCTATTTTTTTTTTTTTTTCTTTCTTTCGTCTGCCAAATGCATTTTTCGGGCAATTTGCACAGCAAATTTTTGTTCATTCGTATTTATTCGAGTCACGTACTTACCGGATATAAAACTGATCTCGGATAGCATAATCCATTTGACAGCAAAGTACAAATTGATTTTAAGATATTTGCCAACACGATGATGCAGCTTAATCGTCACATCTCGTGCATGATCCATTATAGTATCGGGCATGTATGAAAATTGTACAGGCTCCCCAGAGAAATAGCGTCCACCAATGCTAAAGAAGACTTTCGCATGAACGAAGACCTAAAGACGAAGAACATGCACACAATGAAGGAAATTAGTAATTAAGTAAATTGAAGCTTTATGCTCCCTTTAATAGTACTTCTTTCAATAAATTAGATCATAAATCATCCGAAACTCACCTGAACATCCTTGGTATACATGTTGTTTGTATGCAAAACGATGGCACTGAAATTGCGAACCGTATCGAATTCAAAAACAATTTCAACGGGTTTGCCCAATAGACCAGGCGTATCATTTCTCCAGCCAATCCATTCGTAACCTACAACATCAAACAAAATAGAAAACATATGAAATGTAGCGGCATTTTTATATATCCTGCCAAAAAAAATATAAAAATCAATATGCCAAGCCGGCGGCACATATGCTCCATCCATTTAGGGGAAAAGAGAGTGAAGGAGAGTGTGAGTGAGGGGGAGGTGAGAGAGAGAGTGGCATGTAAAGCTATTTAAGCCCCCCAAGTCAATGGCACTTTGGGGTGAAGTTTTCATAGGCCCAAAACAAACAAAAGCCGACGGCATTGGGGGTTGGTTGACTGCTCATAACTAGAAATTATGGCCAAATGCGACATTTAAGCCATTTCTTTTCACTGTTTGTTTGCATGGCCCTAATTTGCCTTGGATGAGGTGGGCCAGTTGGGAATTACAAGAGTAGAGGGGCGTTACGTGCTTGGCTTAGGCAGCCCCAAAACATTTAAGTAGCTCCGTCTCTGCACCAAAAGTCATGCAATATTAACATTCAAACGGGACTCTAACTAGAAATTATACTATTTTCAGCTAAGAACATTAAAGCCTAAGATCAATTGACTTCAAGCAAGTGGAGCTCCCCACCAAAATCATCGATTGCAAACAAAAACATAATAATAATCATAAAGAAGATGGCTTTTCTATAGTCTACCGTGGCGAAAATGATATTTGAAAAATTATGCGCTTAAAACTTTTCCACTGCCAATGCTGCAATGCGATGGCTTTTTATGTGTGTTTGTTTGTCTGTTCGTCTGTTTGTCTGTTGCCGACGACTGCATGTCTAATTGTCTGTGCGAACTTTTCTACTTAAATTTCGCACAGAGCAAAGTTTTCAATAATTTCGATTATTGGCCATTTGCCAAAGCGCCAACAGACCATTAAAAAAAATAAAATGAAAACGAGTCTTGCGAAATTTTCGCAGTTTTGGCAGTTTTGCGAACTTTTGAAACAGCCGGCGGTTCGGAAATGAATGCCAGTGTTGCCATAAATTATCAAATATGCATAATGTTTACATTTTAACAGCGAAGTGCGGACTCGTTCGCATTGCAACACTACAACGGTACGGTACGGTATGGTTCAGTTCAGTTCAGTTCGGTTTTGGTGCGTTGTGTATCCGGCTCCAAGTTTATTTGCGACGCCAGCAAAATAGTCCGAAGTTATTATTATTTATTTTGTTTATTGTGGAATATGTGTGTTTGTTTGTTGTGAGGCAAAATAATTTGCAAGCCAGAAAAGTTTTTCTACCACGCCCACCGCCCCCTCCCACCCTCTTACAATTTGTTCAATGAAATAAGCTTTCAGTTTTGGTCACCCTATTTGGGACTTGGCCTTATGCTTTTTTTATTTATTTGTTGTTGTTGTTGTGTGTCGGTGAACTTTTGTAATTATTTGATGCTAATCAGTTTTTTTCTATTGCAATAAATCTTTGCGGGGCCAAGTTTTCACCAGCTACGATTTTGTGGATTTTATATATATATTATGGTTCGCATTATATATGGGGAAAGTTTTGCTACTACCAAAAAGCAAACCCTTAAACACAACATAACTTTTAGAAAGAGGAAGTTTACTTTTGTTTAATGATAGGGTTAACTTTAAGCTCTAATGAGCGAAAATATATATATATATATGTTATTGTTTGCATTACCTTTGCCAAATCCATGAATATCTGTGCGAAAATTGTCCTTGCCCTTCTGGCCATCGACCAGTTGGCCCAATCCGTCCACATAGCGATCACCTTGCTCATTGCCATCATAAGTTTTGTCCGACAAATCCACTTCCATGCCTCGCTGTACGCCTTTGGGTATGCTATACGAAACAATGCCCTCTGCAAAAGGAAATGAGAATGAATATAGTATATTAATAAAGCAAAGCATTTGCAAAATTCTTAGAACTAAAACCCAATACACAAGTAACACGATACACCTACACACACATATGTGTACACACATGTATATACGTATTATTTCCATTCATTTCATGTCACGTCACGTCACGTTTCGTGTCACGTGACGAGTCGAGGCAGAGTTTGTATTTGTGTTTGGGGGTTTTTTTTGTAAACTGCGGTAAATTTAAAGTTTTTCCCCCCAGTGCGCTAAGCTGACAACATGAAAATATATATGGAAGGAGTGTACTTTAGTGTGGCCTGGGGGGTGGAGGGTATGCAGGATATTGAGTTACTTGAAACATAATTTCGTTTTGTGGCCACTTTTGTCTTTTGTCTGCCAGTTGGTTGGTGTGGTTTATTCTTAGCACAAGCACACACATTAAACTGGTTGGGTGGGTAGGGGGGTTAGTTGTGTTTAGTTTTTGTTTTTGGGTTGTACATTTTTGGAAACTCTTGTAGTTTTTCAATGTCAAAGTCACAACCACAACAGCAACGAGAAGACGAACAAAACTGAGTCATGCTTTAGTGGTCAAGTTTATAAAGTGTTCTGATGCCTGTTGATGGATTGCTTTGGTGGGGGGGGGTCTGTTGGGGTATTAAAATAGTGGCTCAATTAAATGTTGGTTGCCAAAGCAAACACAACACCTGACGCTAATTGCCACAACTGGAACAACAGTTAAGTACGGCCAACTACAGTACAACAAAACAATTACATTTTGATCGAAAAACAACAACTTTTAGGTTGTTGCCAGGGCAAGGCACTCCAAATAATTACACACACAAAGCCCACAAAGCAGGCAGGGCAGCACGAAGAGGGGTGAAGGACTAAATTACCAACATTTCTATTTACACGAATTGGATGAATTGGGCAAGGGGCAGGCACGTGGTTAAACAGGACACACACGATACAGATACAGATACAGATACAGATACACATAGAGAAATATGGTCAAAGGCATTTTCCAATAATTACCAGAAATCACATAATTACACATAATTGCAAGCGCCCATTAAACCGAAAAGGTAAATCGAATACTACGCATTGAGCATACATAATTAGGGATATGCCTGCAAACCATTTATGGCTTAAGGGTTGTACGGCAAACAAATATTAATTATTATTTAATTTATTTATAATGTGCAAGCAAAAAATAAAAATAAAAAAAAAGCGAAAGAAAGCGAATGATAACTTGCACTTAATTATAGGAATTAGTGCAAAGTCCTTGTCTCGGTCACTTTAACACACACACGAACACATACACATACACTATCATCATCATCATCATCATCACAATCAGGCCCAAGAGATAAGCATTCATTATTCTCGTACACGACAATGCTCGCATGAACAAACACATACTTGTGCAATATTTAATTAACTGCAAAAAGACATTGAAGGCAAACGCGTTTTACAATTGCGTAGCGACATCTTTCACGCAATGCCCACACGACAGATCCCTTCCCCCCCCCCCCTTCCTCTTTCTAAAGGGGTGGGGGGAGGCTTCCACTTAAGGCTTGTTATTCGCGTGCTCACATGCGATTTTTATTTGCGTGTCGAGTCAAAAGGAGACAAAGACTGTAAAACTGCCAAAAACGAACAAAACAAAAGTCCTCGCAGTGCGTGCAAATAAAATAAAGAAAAGAACTAAAACGAAAAAATATAAAAAAAAAATGAAGTAAGCTCATAAATTAATGCTATATGGTATATCGGGCAACTACTACATACATGAAAAAAAGATTGTTATTTGCTTCCTTTTTTTTCTTCTCTTTCTGCTTCTCGTCACGCAAACATTCACAATCGAGGACAAGTGAAAGAAGCAGCAGCAGAAGAAGACGTCGCGACGTCTGCAAACTTTGTTGATGAGTCAAATTGAGCAGCAGTTGAATGAAATGAATAGATACTTAGTCAACTGAATTGCAGGCAACTTGTGCCCAAAACTAAACAACCCATTGAGCTTGTGAGTTATGGTCGAGGGAGAGAATGTTTTTGGGTTTGGTTAAGGGTAGAATAAGTATAATATAAAACTTAGGGGTACGCCAACACAATATTTCTGCTAAGAAAATGTAGAAAAGAATATGACCAAGGTTTGTTTTATTTTATATCTTAACATATTATGAACAATATTATGAACTCAATATTAAGGCTATTAAATTTTGGGTATTGGTTATTTGCCTGGTCTATAAAAATCCCAAAAAACATAATCCGAAAATGAAGAAATAGTTTTACAGATTGATACAACCAATAAAGTCATAACAATAATCTACCGGTTAATAAATGAATACAACATATTAGTTTTTTATATACGAAACGTTTAATAATTAATACGAAAGTTCATAATAATTTTTTAACAACTGCTTTTCTCCCAGCACCTACACAACAAGCTTAACTTTCAGTTTCTCTGGTAGTTAAGCAAACACAAAAGAAAATAACATGCATACCTCTAACAAAACTCTAGCTTAATAATATACCCTAAAGAGTCATAAGTTATGCGCATTGCTTTGTGGACTGGGCGTACTCATAAATCTAGAGCTAAACGCTAATCAGTTGTTGTTGTGGTTGTATTTAAAAATGAAATGCACTTTAGCATATGCATAAAAGCCCCCCAAACCGAAAAACTACAATCCGAAATCCGAAATCCGTTGTGAATTCCAAAATCCAAGGGCTAAGCTGTTATTAAATCGAAACTAATTTGTATTTTAAGCTCGGTGATGTGAAATCAGAGTGTGTCACTTGCCCCCAAGATAATCTGCAGACATAACGTGACCACAAAACCGATTTTATTCCCCCCCCTTCCTGCAATCCCTCCTACGATTAAGCCCTATTTGGTTTATGATTGTGACGGCGCTTCCACAGAGCACAAACGAACCAATAGGTGCGGTCTAGTCTGGTCTAGTCGGATATTTCACGTAGGTGTGCCCATTGATTTGCATTTAAAGTTGCCTTAAATGTTGGCCAGTGGCAGTGACAGAATTTATGGTCACAATTTATAAACAATTATGATTTCGTTCGAAATCTATCGATGAGATAAATGTGTGCCATAAAATCCCAGTATTTATGCTTTATTGATTTCTTTTCCCTTCATCTGTCTATCTGTCTGTATGTCTGTCTGGCACTTGTCTAGACCTCAAACCATTAGACGAACCTCGCAGAACCCATTCCATCCTTATCTAGTTTAATTTGCATATGAAATGCGCTATGTACATCTAAATTCCCCATGGCAAATCAAATGACATGGTTGGTCAGTTTGCATGTCGTCTCAGCTGGAACATACCCCACAGTAACCACTAAAGGGCGTGTACATAGTTTTTGAACCCCTTCCAACGCAACACCCAGCACCCCCATCAAAATTCTATTCAACACAAATGGCGCCAGTTATCAGGAGCCCCAAACCAACATTCAGCCGCATATTGCGTTAATTTACGGAATAATTTCGACTTGCTACACCCAAAGGACACCCATCCCAAACTCCACACTGACTTTAAGTACACTGAGAAGAAAACCTGAAAAATTTAACAATTGAAATAATTTGTATCTCTTAAATCAATACAAACTTAAGGAAGTTAAACCTTTCAGCTTTAAACCTGTTCATCCTTAAAAACAATCACATTTTTTCGCTAAGTGTACAAACAAATTGTCATTAGGCGCGCTGCTCAGTTCGTGTTCTTGTTGTTGTTATCGCTGCTACCTCGAAATTATAGAAAAATTTGTTTGTCCAGACTAGTTATAGTTTTGTTGTTGTTGTTGTTGTACTTAGTTGTTGCACTACTTGACAATTGCGTGCAAACAACGACAACGGCCATCCAGACGACCACGAACACTAACAACAACACTAACAACAAGAACAACGCGTTGGCTGTTTACTGTTTTTGGTTGTCGTCTGCATAGTTTTCTCAGCCTGTCTGGATTTTGAATTGGTTTCGCGAAACAACAACAACCACAGCACAACACAACTAATGTCTGCACGCGATATTATATACATATTTGGTTTTTTTTTTCCAAGTACATTTCGCATGTTGCAACAAAGAAGAGAACAGCAACAGCAACATGATTTCAACATTGCGTGGTGGCTCATGTGTTATAAAAACAGGAAGAAGAAGGTACGTAAAGTTCGTTTGTATATATATTTATATACATATATGCATAACATAGGCGCAGTCTCGTTGCCATGATTGGATTATGCGATTTGACTAATACGCTGCTTACAATGTCATGTTCTTCGCTGCGATAGGGTTGCAAGCAGACCAGGTGGAATAGGAATAGGAATAGGTTTGCTGCACTTACAAAGAATCAACAGTCAACAGTTATTATGTGTGCGAAAGCGAAGCGATAACTCGAGAACTATTTGATATACGGAAACTTAATTGCTATTTAAATGCATAGGAAGGAAAAGTATGCATGTAAAACGAGGTTGAAAATAAGGCAAATCAAACGAGAAGTTGTAAGAGAGAGTTTTAACTTTAATCAAGAAAAGAAAAGAAGTCTCAAATAAATAGTATACACGCTTATTATAGTTACTTGAGACTTAAGAGATTGCTGGCTAAATATTTGCATCAACATTCCAAGGTGTTCCCGAGTCACTAAACGAAGCTTATATCTAAGATCATGGCTAGCCCAATCGAGCCAAGCTTTTTGCATACATTCTAGTTGTGGTATGCCGCATCTTAATTTTTGTCCAAAGCTATGCTAATGCACTTCAGGTCTGTCCGTAGGTCTGTCTGCCACATATATTCATACTAACTACACACTTAAGCCGCTTTGGCTTGTCTAACAAACACAGAAAGCTAAGCACAGAGACCTGAGACCAGAGCCAGGTTCGAGTTCAGGTTAATACTAAAGGCACTCCTCCTTGGCCGAGGAGACCAAATGATAAATTAACGCTGACACTAAAACTTTGTTAGCCTTTCTACGCTATCATTGCTCATGTCGACTTTTTATCTCACTCGTTTAAATTTTGCCGCTGGACACACAGATGGTCCCCACGCAGGGTGGGGTGCGGAGGGGATAGAAGATGAAGACTTACCTTCCCAGGGGCAGCCGACAATCTCGGCGCGCAGGCAGACAGTGCGATCGTATTGACCATATGGATATATGCGTATCTTTGAGGCAAATATAATCGGTTGCATTGCGTTCTCCACCTCGCTATAAGTGTTGATGTTGCCGGGCAGAATCTGTGCGAGAAAATTGAGAGTTTAAGTCAGCTTAGTTCGATCAAATCTTAAAAAAATTAAATGATGATCAATCTAAAATATTTGAGGAACGTGAAAAAAAATAAAATAAAAAATTACACAATAATTGTATTAATGTTCTTAACTTTACTAACCTCCTTGCCCTGAATGTTCTTCCAGCGTTGCCATTTGTCAAAGCCCGGTCGCCAATATTCGAGCACATAGGCCTCGGTGTACTCCTGACCCTGACCCTTGCCGAATCTACCCTGGGTGCGTATGGCGGTTATCACATGCGTCTGCAGCAAGTCCACCTGCAGATACTCCTTTAATGCATTGGACACCATGTGCTTGGGGCACCACGCACCGCCATTATTATCGGTTTTCAGTCTGCAAAAAAAAAACGTAAGAAAAGAAGAAGAGGTGAAACGACAACTTTATTAATTAGCCTCGCAGCGTTCGTTCGGTAGCCTCTCCAACCAGTTACGCAGAAGCTACGCGAGAAATTTTTTATAAATTAATTGACATTAAGCGTTTCGGCACCACACGGCGTTGTAGCCTCTGTCTTTAGGCTCCAGGCACGAACCGAACACAGTCTTAGCCACTGACATTTGTGGCTCAAAGAGAGAGAGAGAGAGAGTGAGAGAGAGAGAGGGGGTGGGAGGAGGATGGGGCGTAGTACGTTTGTCTGGCAGCTCGTCTCGTTCGTTAAGCTGTTGCGGTTTTCGACGCAGCAGGATGTTGTCTATGTAATTAAGGATTAATTTAAGTTAGACACAGACGGCTGGACGCAGGCAGGATGTTTCTCCTCTATCTATTTATAGTATGTGTGTTGTCTTTCTCTTCTTCTGCTTCGGCTTCGGCTTCTTCGCCCCCTCGCTGCTAGTTTAATCAATTTCTTAGGTATTGATATGTTAACCACTACAAATACGTTTTTCGGTTTATATTTCAATTAAGTTTTACATGCTTGATTGCATTTTGGGGGCCTTAATGTTTGCCCATTATTCATCGGCCGTGACTAGGCCTAAAGACCCATGCCCCATACCCCTAGTTGTTGTTGTTTGCTTGCTCTTTTGCAAATTGCTTCATTTTATCTACGTGTCTTTCTGTCTGTCTTTGGCAGCTGCTGCTGCTGCTGCCGAGAGTCAAAGTCGTAATATTTGAGCCTGTGCTAGCAGCAGGTTATTGAATTTGATTGCAATATTTATTTTAGTGGCCGACATGCGTTTTAAATGCATTTTTGCAATTTGTTATTTATTTTTATGTGCACTGAGTGCAATTATTAATTTTCTTCCGCATGAATTGAGCGGCTTTTGCATTCCTCTTGGGACCTTCTCTGATGTTTATCGTCTTTTTAATTACTATATTTATCTGGCTATGACATGCACAGAGATAATGTTTTAAATAGTTTGAAATCCCTTTGTAAGCTTAAAACTAGTTCGAGAATATGTATTGTTAAAAATGAAAGGGTAGGCAACATTTTTATACATAAAACAACAATATATTTTATTGTATATAATTCCTAGAACTTTTTTTTTATAAGTTTAAGAAAATGTTTTAGCATTTTGTATCTATTATTCTATTTATTTACAATTGTTTTACTCCATTTGAAACGTTATCTTTGTTACCTTGCAGTCATAATATTTATTTTCTAAAAATCATCCACAATTGATTTCATTTTGTTTATTATATTCTGACCGCAAGCTGTGTGGTTTAATACACTTCCTTCCTGTTGCCATTTGCCATGTAATAATCATTACGAACTGCAATTACTTTCAAGTGCATAGATCAAAGAAGTAGCTTATTAAAAAAAAAAGTATAAAAGTCAGCTCCCACAGCTTGGCAACAAAAAAAGGTCAATTTAATCATCATAAAATTGCTTAGATTTCTTTCGCTGCTGCCTTCATCATTTCCTTCTCTCTATATATTTTTTTTTTAGCTTTTTCTCAGTAGCTGGATGTGGAAGTGCTCCAAAAGCAAATAACCTCAGGCCAATGTCGAAGGCAGAGAACACAGAGAGTAGAAAAGGAGAGAAAGACAGAGAGAGAGAGAGAGAGAGAGAGATTGAAATACGTATAAACATCATTTAAAATGCTAATATCCGCAGTTATGTGCATTTCAACTTGACTTTAATTATTGTTATTGCCAAAGTTAACAATCTGCGCCATCGTCGGCTCAGTTAAGTTCAGTTGAGCTCTGCTCAGCTCATTTCAAGCAAATGGTTGATGGACTGACTAACTGCTTTGCTGCCGGGCAACGGAGTGGACTCCGACTAGAGTCGAGTCCATCTGGAACTCTGGGCATCTAATCAAGCGCCGCCTTTTTTCTCCTCCGGTGTAATACTTTTAATATGTAAGAGGTTGTAAATTTAATGGCCTGACGGGCCGGGCCGGGCCGGGACGGGCCGTTGGACGCTGGGGCGAGGTAATGAAAATCAAACAGCGCCAACTGTCATTAAACTAATCTTTGTAATTCAATAGCTACAGACCAACAGGCTAACATGGCAACATGGACATGGACAACGTTGAAGCAACGTTGCCGTCAACATCATAAGTTCATGTTCGCATCCTGTTGTCCCTCTCGGCTAAGGGCTAAGAGCTGTGCGATTTAAGATCTGAGATCTGGTCGGTAGGCAAATGTTCAGGATTTTGTTTTTAAGTGCATGTTTTCTGTAATGAATTACTTAAAGTTTTAAAGTCAGTTCGAAGCTTTTGGGTTAGTTAGCTGCCTGGTTAGCTAAGTGCACGGCAGCCACAAATTATAATGCTGCCTGCACTTTTGAACTTTGCTGCTTGCTGGGTCTGGTCTCGGGCACTTCAAGTTAAGCAAATTGCACTACGCTTGATTGGACTCTGTGGGTGGAGAATGCAGCAGGAGCTGAGGATGCCAAGGCGGTTAAATTCAAGAAAAAAATTACAAAAACATCAAGAAATAGAGACAAAAGAAAGTTGCAGCTAGTTTTGAAGAGTTTCTTTCGCTCGGTGTGTGTGTGTGTTTGTGTGTGGCAGTCATTGGGTTAAGCCAACTTTACTTTGGTAAAAGGTGAAAGGCTGAAAGTGCATTGCGAAACGTTTGCAATCGTCAATTTTTAAAGGGAAAATTACAGACCAAAAGTCGTTGCTTGAATTGTTAATTTAATCAATTAAAATTAACTAAATTCTACTTTGAACTAACTTTTAAAAATAATACAAATATACTTTTTACTACCAATCCATTAATTAAATAGTCTATTTCATTAAATGTTTATAAGTCGCGACTCATTCAGGTTTGCTTGAAAAATCGTAGTCACATTAGTCTTCAAAAGATCAAACAAACTGCTCACTAAAAGCTATATAAAAAGTTAACCATTTATTTCATTTGCTAATCGCTCACTTAAAGTTGGCCATTAAAAATCAAAGCGCCAATGAAACCGCAGACAAAACAACTTCAAACTTCTTAATTACACAAAGCAACTAAAACTGAAAAAATTCTTCGAAAAAAGTGTAGTCAACTCCTTTGGTGTATACAATACAACAACGTAATAAAATCATTGCCCGCTAATCCATTTCAGTTGCCATTAACTCTTGAGTCACTTAGCTGCACATCGCCTGTCAATCCGCATCCGAATCCACTTTGCCCACCAAAAGCGACTCCAACTAAAGCAAGACACGACCATTCAGGTGAGTCAGTCAGTCAGTCCAGTCCAGTCGAGACCAGCAGAAGCTGCAGCAACAGCAACAGTTGAGAGCCCGCATTTCAAATGCAGATAACATGCAGGAATCTGAATCGTAATCCAGTATACGAGAGACATTGTTTTGAGCTTTGCCTCTTTAGCTCTTTAGTTTAAATTCCAGTTAATCTGCCTTGGACAACAAACAAAAAACCAAAAACTTGGAAAAAAAAAATGTGCACATATAAATGAATTTTTGTGCGTTTTTTTTTGTTTTGTGCTGTGTTTTTGTTTTTGTTTATCTCAACGTGCTCATCACGCATCGTTTTGTGGTTTTACTTTAGTGCCGCCATAAAGGGTTAATGTTAATGATGCCTTTGTGGTTATTCAGTCTTCTTTCTCTGTCTGTCTGACAGACTGACTGCCAGTCAGCCCTGCACTTGAGTGTTTTTTAAGTGCATGTCTATAAACGCAGACAGCAAATTATTACAGAAAGCGAGTGGGGAATATGTAGCGACTAAACATAGAAGTATAAAGTCGATGTTTGCATTGATTTTGCCGTAACTCACGTGGTAATTGACATGTTTACGGTTTGAATGAGTGCTTTACTTTTATATTGCAAGATTGGGTGGTAAGGGTGGTAAGGGTGGTAAGGGTGGGTTGCTTTGATTGTGAGTTGAGACGGAGAAATATTCCGATATCCAATACTAATAATATGGCAATCTATAGCGCCTGATGATGTTGATGATAATGATGGTGTCATCAATCATTCGAAGCAATTGCAAAACTTCCGCCTGCAATCTTCATCTTCTGACCCGCATGGCCTAACACTTTCCGGCAGACTCATAAAACTTTAATTCAAACGAAAAAATGCGTCAATAAAATGTAAACAAAACCTCAACCTCAAATATAAACTCAACTGAACTTGTCTAGCCAGCTGCATTTTAGTTTAGTTTCAGTTTAGTTCAGTTCAGTTCAGTTCAGTTCAGTATAGTTTCTATGCAACGCTTCTGGTTTGCCCTTTGGTTGAACCGCCGTCGCATTGTGAACCGGTTTGCGGTTTGAAGTGGCTTCGCATTGAAATTGCATTTAATTAGTTGGGGAAAAGAAGGGCTTGCGACTATTCAGAGAGATATCCGCTGTCAGGGCCATTAAACGGTTGCATATTCATGAAAAGATTTCGATTTTTCCTCAGCTCAAATCAGATATCTCTTAAAGGGCGCTAGCTGAACAACAAAATATTTTCAGCTGATATGCAAAAAAGTTTATTTTATTTGTTTGTTTTGTTAGTTTGATGGAACAACGGTTTGTGTCATAACATTAAGTTTCTGTTTGTTTGTCGGTATCTAGGATTTCGTTTCGTTTTTATAAGCTGTCCGTCTTATCGCACTAATGAAGTTGTCTATAAAATTGGCAATTAAACGAACGCGCAGCATCATTAATGATAAGCTACAACAACAATGGTGCAAGAGGCAGAAGTAACAGAGACTGGGGCATCTTTGGGTTAAGTGATTGGGTAGAAAATAATGGGTTGTGACCTTAGCACTAGAACAGTTCAGTATAAAATTGAAAATGTTATGCTGAGAATTTGTTAAAGACTTACATAAACTTTTCTCAGACACACGTTTTATATGAATCTACTTTTGTTGTGTGTTTTTGAATATTTTTTCGTTTAGTTTATTCGAAGTCCAACTAGTTTTAAAATGTACAAAATAATGAAGTCAGTCATGAATTTCAATATATTCGTGTCACTTTCATAGATTTCATAGAACTAACTTACTAAAATATTTTCATTTAATGAATTTTTAAGACTTTAGTTTGAGTCTAACATATACTTATCGGATTTTTATTCGTGTTAAAAGAATATTTATGTTATTTATATGTTCTTATAGCAGTTTTTCTTTTTCTGTTATTTTTCAGAGTATGTTACAGAATGAATAACACTAACAAAAGTAAGTAAACGTCAATTGAAGCTTTGATTTGGATTGTATGAAGTTGAATAATAGCTTACCTTGCGTGTTGTGGCCCAACAAATCCCGTGTCATGGGCTGAGCTAGCTGTGATTTGAGCATCTGTGATTGCGCCAGATTCCATGCCCAGAGGCACATTGCACGTAGCTGTAAAAAGTAAATCAAGAAATCAAGTTATTTTATAAATTGCTTAAGGTCAGAGAGAAGATAATTTAAATATGCATAGACAAAAGTTAATTAATGATGGATGTGCCTTTTGCAACTCGCATGTAAATTTAGAATTCTCGAGCTGCCAGCCAGCATCAAAGTATCTTTTCATCTCTCTCTGTACCAAGTTGAGTGCAACAACGCCCATCAAATCTATCAAAATAACTCAAGCGTCAATTTGAGTTTTTCTTGACATATTCATGCAGGGTAGTGCTGGTGGTTCTGGTGGTGGGGTGGTGTTGTTGCTGTTGCTGTTAGTTAAGACACGCCCAGTTCTTGAAGGTAGACCTATCACTTTCCCACCGAAACGGATCGAAGCAGATATAGACAAACATAGACACACACACACACAAACAGATACACGGCTACTATCTGCTTTTTAAATAAGGCAAAAACACTTAATCATTGCCAAAGTCAAAGCAAGCCGGGCAGAACGTCAACTACTTTAGTTAATTTATTGCCTACCGATTGCAATTCGCATATGTGCTCTGTTGGCTTGGCCTTTGATATAAGCTTGGGGACTTGGTGGCCCCACAGCCACAACCACCAGCAACACCACCAACAACAACAAGAGCTGTCTGTCTATCCTGGCTGTCTGACTGCCTGCTGACATTTTCGCCAGAATCAACACTGATTTGACATGACTTTTGTTGCGCTGGCACAGCATGGTTTCAGCTTCCCAACTTGCTAGTATTGCTGCTGCAGTGCCTCCTACCCTCCCTCCCACTTCTGCTCCTTCTTTACCCAAGGTGCGTGCATTCGTTTAGAAGTTTATAAATAAACACACACACACAGACACACGAAGCTGGAGCTCTTTGCTTTTGCACTTGATTGGATTTGATAGCCGGCAATGCTAATGGGAACTGAAGCTCCTTTGGGCTGAAAGGCTGAAACTGTGACTGTGCAACTGCAACTTCAACTTCAACTTTGAATAAAGCTGGGCGAGGGCCAGCCAGGTCAAAAGGCAGTTGGCATCGAATGCATATTGCAAGTGCATTCATTTAGAAAATTGTTGCATGTTTTGCTAACTCAACTCACTCGAAAGTGTCTAAAACAACAACAGCAACAGCAACAACAACAACAACAAGAACAACTGATGCTGCTCCTATGCTTATTTGCTTATGTGTAGGAGTGTAGGAGTGTGCAAATATTGAAGTCAGCCAAGATGTAAAGCTGGCAGTTTTGTATCGACTTCAGATGCAGCAAAAGAGAAACATGTTTATAAATTCGTATTTATGTATTTGGTTTGCTTGATTAACTATAAATATTGTGGCTCAGATTTGATTTATTTGAAGACAAAGGCTGGCAACGAGGGGAAAGTACACATTATGCAATATGACAGCAGAAAGTTTTGTAGCAAAAGTTGTGGTCTAGAGTCTAAGAAAATGTTTAAATAAGACAAGCTAGAAAACAAGTCAACTTGGAAAACTTATTGCAAACTTTGGAATGGAAAAACTATGCAATAAAACAGAATAATTTCTTTTTGCTTCTCTCTTTTTTCTTTTTTCCGCTCTGTCGACTTGGAGCAACAAATCAGATTTATATATATAGATGGATTCTAAATCTGAGCATGTAAATCAAATCATGTCAGAACCAATGTAGTTCTATTATTGCTTACATATTTGATAAATTTGTTAAATAGATTTTCTATTTATCAAATTTTCATTTCGGATTTATTTTGAAGTGCATGAAATCGGAAACCATTTCTTAAGCTTTTCCATGTTCAACAGGGCAACTCAAACGATTCGTAAACAAAACCAAATACTCACAAATTTATTATTTGTTCTCTATATTTGTATAATCCTATGCTTGTATATATTTGTGCCCATTTACGTTTAGCAACCTTCCCTGTAGCTTTTCCTTTGAAAGTCTTCTCATGCCGCTTAGCTTTTGTTCAGTCCATCAGGCAGAGACTTCACTTCACAATGTCCCCAGCGGTCTGTCCTCATATCAACATCGAAATTTATGAGCTGCTGACATGCCAGGGCCATTCAAAGTGGCCATAATCCTAAGCTGGCTACCATAGCTACTACTTCTCCAATATGGCTTCATTAAAGCCACTACATGCTACGACTACGATTACTATTCTTTGTATTTATGGGAAATTTCTGCCACAACTTTTGAGATAGCATTAAAAATGTTCATATGCCAATTAATGAGGCAGGTAAAGTAATTGGGAGGAAGAGAGGGAGCCAACCAAGCTTTTTGCGTTGTCAAATCTCGAGTGCAACAGCAGAAGTGGACACCCCGTGGCGACTCTCTTCAGATGCCACCAACTGTGCCGCCTGTCGCTGCTCCCATGATAATGATGAGCCACATAAAAATGTGTATTCAATGTCAATTAAAATACGAAAATCTCGAAAAGATAATAAAATACAAATCGAAGAAATATAAAAAATATTCAGAAAAAGTCAGTAAATTCCATTACATTAAATAAATAAGTATATTTAGGTTTTATTGAAGCCCTCGAGCAAATTGCTGAATGCTTCGACTTTTGACATTATGACTTTGATTTATCAGTTAAATGAATAACTATTCAAGTATAGCAAAAAATGTATGTGATTCATTCAGTTATTCATTCTTTTGTTTACTCACCAATATCGAAAGCTGCAATCGCTGGTGTACTGAGCATTAAACAGCCGCTGGCAATTATCAATGCCAAGTGGCGAAGATTCCAATTCCAGTTGCCGTTCCAGTTTCTTGTTCTGTGAATTGATAATGCTGATGATGAGCGGGGGTAGCTAGAGCGTGGGGAGCTGGAAAGGCACTGGCGGGAGAACATTTTACAGCTGGAATTTGTTGTTGTTGCTGCACTTGTTGCTATTTTTATTGTAGATAAATTGTGCGTCATTTTGTTGGTAAGCAAATAAAAAAGCGTTGACTCTGATTGAAGTTGTCCTGGCAGTGAGTTCTAAAAGAGATAAGAAATCGAGAAAATAATATAGCATTAGTACTATTTTTGAGAAAGTAATATATATAATATTTAAATTATTAACTTAAGTGTATTAAACTTAAAAAATATATATATGAAATATATACTACAATTTTAAATGACACTTTCTATCTTCATCGTTTCAACATCTAGTATTTCCTTTACTATGTTTAGTATGTCACTCTAACTACAACAACCCTCATCGCACATACACCGAGTGAAGTCATTGTGCTGCCTTCTCTTTTAATTAGTTTTGCTTAGGTTGGTCGCCGCCTTGTCTCCGCCTTTACTTTCGACACCGTCCTGGACCCACATTGCAACTCATTAAAATTAAAAGACATCAAAAGAAATTTGCAAACTAAACACAAACAGCGGCAGCATCTGGCTGCTGCGGACTGCGCTTCCACTGGATGTCCTTTTTAGCAGATCCTACTTCTAGAACCTAGTCACCCTTCATGTCCCCTCTTCCTTGCCAATGGCACGTCCTCGCTCATCTGCCGGCGCCTTTTGTGCTACCTTTTGCCCTTTTTTAAAATTTTTGCCGCACGCTTTGCATAAACTAAATAAATTTCCTTTTGGCCACCGCCCGTCTTGCCACCCAAGAACCTCATGTCATAAAGTGGGCTGACTTGGATTTTTCGTATAGCCCAAAGGGGAGTGTTGGGGAGGGTTTGGTGTGGATTGCTGCCAGCTAGTGCAGCTTCTGCTCGAAATTGCTGCGCCAGCTGACGTGCTTTTTGGGTTGGTTCTCTTCTCTCTTCTTCCCACTTATTCTACTTTAACTGTAAGCCAGCGTTAAATTAAAGCGGAAACTGGCTTGTGCCTGGCCATCAAACGCAGGGAGGGAGGGAGGGGCGGCACGATGTGGCCAGTCAGCCAGTCAGCTTGTTTACTTTGGTCGCTTTCTTTGCCTCATATGTCTGCCTGCCTGCCTGCCTGCCTCGCATCTTTGACTAAATTGTTGCAAAATAATGTTAAATGAAAAGCACAAAGTCATTCAGGCAGCCGCACACACACACACACAGGAGAGAGAGAGAGAAGGGAAGGGGGACACACACTGTCGTCTCATCCGCATTCACAACTTCTCTCTCTCTCTCTTTCGGTCGCCTTGAGTTGATAGGCATCCTCCGCGTCATCGTCACGCACATTCACTTTGCATTCATTCAACTCTCGCAGGCAAAAGTCGAAGTCGCAATAACGACCGATGACGACGACAGGCTGCAACAACATTTGTTGTTCTTGTTGTTGTTGGATTGTTCTGTTTTTTTTTTTTGGCATCAATTGAGTTTCAGATTCATTCACAGTTAAAGCCAAGTGATGCGATAACCAAACGTGCTTTCTAATTCATGCTCTAAGATTCAAAAGAACAGACTCAGACAGACCATAGTTGAAGTTAAGAGTTAGTTAGAGATCTTAAAGCTTAAAACTGTTGGCATTCTTAAGTGACATATACTTTCAACCGGTGACAGGATAGTGAAGCTGTCTCTTTTGGGAAATGGAAGCTATCTCAAACTGATCTGTAGGGCTTCAAGTGTTCAAACACAAACTGCTAAGTCTGTTAACTATTTGGTACGATTCAAGCTTGATTTCTTTAAGTTCATTAACTATTGGGTTGTTTCAAGTTTCCTTAACTGCAAGCAATGGTTTCTCTCTGTTAAATTACCAAACATTTCTGTTCAGACAGCCTCAGTGCTGCTCACATTCCTGGAAAGCTAACGAGAGATTCTCAGTGCTCAGTTTACGTTTGGACATTGTCCACATTGTTTGCCCCTACGCCGATGTTTATCTAACAAATGTGCCTCATCTCCTGCTGCTGCTGCTGGCGTTGTTGTTGTCTTTCAGAGCTAAGCTAGCAACCTGAGCCAACCTGCGCAACCTTATCGAACATCCCGATGACTCCCTCACAAGCACAACTGGCTGCAACAACATGCATGTATGCATGCAAAAACAAAAACAAAAAAAAGTTGCAATGGGCAACGTCATGTGGCAATTTGTCACGCAGACGCAGCTGCAGAAGTTTACCTTATACCCAAACACCCCTTTTCCTTCGCCTTCTTTGCCTCAGTGTTGGTTTTTTTTTCCCTTGACTGTTGTCAATAACTCAGCGCTTAATTGCTCATCTTTCAACGTCGCAGGGCTCAGGTACTTTAACCATCTAGCTACCATCTAGCTTCTTTCTTTTGCCTTCTGGTTTCTTTTGGCTTTTGCCCAGCGGCCGCCTTTGACGCTCAATGCTCAATGCTTCAGCCAACAAGTTTGAAACAAAACAACAAAAAACGTTTGTGCAACTGAAAAATGCCGCCTGTCATAGTTTTAACTTGCTGTGCTTCATATGCACAGTAGACACCATAGATCCAGCTACGATCTCAAGATACGATGCGATCCGGAGACTGTTTTTTTGCTGCCTGTCCGATACACAATGTAGGTTAAATTAATAGTGACACTCGGTGTGGAACGTTGAATGAGGAGAGGCGCGTGGCCATCGATGCCTCTGGTCGGTTGCACCTGGCGGCGAGTTCGTTTTGTGGCAAGTTCGTTTGTTTTAGTTGTCTGCGTTGTGGCTCGCGAATATTTCATAAATTGAAATGTACAGTTAGTTAATTACACGCTCAATTGGCTCTAAAAGCGGCATTAGCCGGCCAGTTGGCCAGGCCAAGCGAAAAAAATAAAGAACTTGGCTAGCAATTTTAGCTCCACTCCAACTGCATTTTTAATGGTTGTCATAAAAGATTTATCGCCAAATGGTCAGAAAGCAACAAACTTTAGCGCATAGAGGCGTTAGCAGCTATACACATATACATACAAATAGACATAGTATAAAGCAAGGCAAGCAATCATTGCATTTCACAGTTTGACTGTCGATTTGATTATGATATAATAGCTTTGCGCAACTAGCTAATGGCATTCGTGCCTGGATGAGATGTGAGACAAGGGTCATAACTAACTGGAATACCCCAATGCATTTGGTGAGGGTAAGGTACAATGAATCGATACTTATACTAATTCAAACCCGTTTTACGCTTCTAAATCAAATACTTTAGAACCTCGTTAGCGGCACACAGGTCATCAATCAAACGTGTTTTCATTTCAATTGTCAACACCCCGAAATGAGTACTATATAAACGCGATATATGTATGTAAATTGGCTGAAAACTAAAACAAATTGTTGACCCGCTTGCTGCAGAATTAAAACATCAAACTGTGTTTTTGGCTGACTTCCTGATTATCTCGAAAAATAAAAAAATGAGAGAAAAATAGAAGAATTCGAACAATAACAACAACAACAACAATGAATGAAAATGCCCGCAACAAAAACCAACAACTAAATTGATTAATTGATGAAGCACAGCAGCAGCAGCAATCCAATTCGTGGAAAAATACACACACATCTCTTGAAAGTAGAGCACATCAATGGAGCGAGAGACATCAACTGACATACACAATGTACATATATATATATATATGTATATATAAGTGTAGGCCACATGGCTCGACACAATTTGCATAAATCGAAATACAACAGAAAGAAAAAAAAGCGAGTTTGACTGCACTGCAAATCGGCAGCTAAAAGATATTTATCTTCAGTCTGAACGCGTCGAGTGTTTGTTGAATGAGTGTCAAATTAAATTGATCAATTAAGCAATTGATGTGACGGCTTCTTCTCTTTCCCATTCACTCAATCTCTCTCTCCCTCTTTCTCATGCTTTCTCTGTCTCTGAATTAAAAGTGCAGAAAATGCAAAACGAGGGAGTAAATGGAAATGGCATTCGGTTTTGTTAAAGGAAGATTGTGCGTCTCTGGGACTTAATGCTTCTTTTACACACACAACAAGTGACGCAAATTGTGGAACGTGTTGAAAAGTAATGGCTTTGGGTAGGTGGGGGGAAGTGAATCCAAACTGTTAGACCTCTGCAAGTGACAATTTTCTGTCAATTCAGCGCTGCTAATCAAGCGCACAGCTCTTGAGCATTTAAAATCAGGGGGTGTCGTTTTTGGAGCTATGGCAGTTGGATGCAACTAGACAAATTGGCTGCGATTGCAGCTGATGCGACACATTGGTTAGTTTGGGTTGGGTTGGATGGTTGGATGGTTGGGTGGTGTGCTTAAAGCCAAACATGCGGGTTATACTATGACTATGAGTATATGCCAGCTCAGACAGACATAGACAGGCAGGCAGCAACGTCATATAATCCATCAAGCAGGCAGACAGTTGCAGCTACAACAACGCCAACAACGACAACTTCAACGTCGGAGACGACTCGAATTTCCCCAACTGTAATCAAATCAAATGACAACGAAGACAGCAAGGAAACTCCAACAACAATTCAAAACGGAAAGGCAGCAACACTGAGCAAAATGAATTGATAAGTTGCCCATATATAAAACTCAAATAATGTCTAAATATACTGACATACTATTAAAGTAAAAAGTATATCTATTGTTATGGTATACACAATTATACTTTACATATACTACGAAATTCAAAAAGCGTTAAACTAACTCGAATATTAGGTAATCGAATGTTAATCGATTTTTAATTCAATAAAATAAATATATAAATATTTTGAAAATTGTCAAAATGATTAAATTGAAATAAAATATCATATTCTGCTGGGAATTGCATTTATTTGGTTAGCTGTAAAGATTGATAATAAAATAAAAAAGTATGTTAACTTATATCGTAAACAGTTAAATACAGATTTTGAATAATAATTTATCTTTAAACTAATAGAAAAATAATAATAAATAAAGATTTAAAAATCAATTCAAACTCCATGATTTCTGAATGTGTGCAGAAGAGAGTTAGTGCAGAAAAAGCTAACATAAAGTAAAAATGAGAGAGAGAGAGAGAGAGAGAGAGAGAGTGCGGGCGAATGAAGAGCAGTAACAAAGCGCAACATGCAACTCTCACAGGAATAAAGTATGACTGACAGGCCAGTAAACAAGCAACAAACAAACAGCAAATAGCAACTGTGTACGCGATTTCAATGACTATTGTCACATTTGATGGCCGACACTTTTGATGATTTTATAATGCTGACGCGTGAGGGAGTTAAGGCTACAACTAATGAAAGCGTAGAGTGTGTCTCTGTGTGAGTGAGTTTGTGTGTGTGTGTGTGGACAGTCTAGCTTAAAGTCTAGCTGTCTGTGGCAAGAAGCCGAGTAGCAAGAACAACAAATTTGCATAGCTGCCACACAAGCGACAGTTGACAACTTTTTTTTACTGCTGCTGCTGCTGCTACTGCTGCCAGTTACTGTCGTTGCAAACAAGGAGCTGGAAAGGCAGAATATATTCTTCTATTATTGTGACAGGCAGCAAGTCAGTCTCGACTCGAATGTTGACTCTTGACTGTATGTCTGCCACTTGAAAGCAGCGGGAAAGGCAGGAAGCAAGCCTGCCAGGCAGGCTTAAAGGCACTTAAAGCAAGAGCGCGCCATATTGATTTTCGACATGTCCCAAGTTCATTAAAGTCACATCAGCGACAATCATCTCACCCCTCACGCCCAACCCACAAAAAAAGGAAAGAAAAAAACATAATAAACAAAATATTCTCTTTGCCCACATTCCAAACCGCAAATAGACACGAGATGCACCCACAAATCAACGCCTAACCACAAGGGCCAAAAAAAAACAAAAAAAAGAAAGAATCAACACGACAGTCGACGCCATTTTGTCTGTGCTTTGGCCATTAAATATGCAAACAGTAACATGCGAAAATGTGAAATAAAAAAAGTGTTGCATACTTTTAGTTGCTGCGTCAAACCGCAAAAAAGGCAGCAGAGCAAAAAAAAAACCGAAAAGAGAGGATCCGAAAGCGAAGCTCGCAACAGGAAGCCGGAAAAATAAATAAAAAGGCGAGACGAGCCGCACACCGCACACAGCACACCCCCTTCACCACTCAATCATCTTTTGCTAGCAGTTCGCGAGCCATTCATTAGCATAGACATAGACAAAAAGAGACCAAGAGAGAGAGATGGAGACAGAGCAATATTGAATTTCTATGCCTGTGTGGGTACTCAAGGGTCGTTCGTCTCCCTGTGTATGTGTGTGAGTGAGTGTGTTTGTGTTGGGTCACAAGGTTGCGAAAAAATGTTTCACGCACCGGCAAACTGAGAAGGAAATCACAGCGCCAAAGGGCAAGGCAGATGATGAAGGGGATTCGAGACCCGTAAGAAAAGCGCCGAAAGCATAAAAAAGAAAACCCAAGTTGCGCCAGGGGATCAAATTAGTCGAGTTTTGTTTTTGTATTTTTTTGCTTCTTGAAAAGAATGCAGCAAATACTAGACTGTTATATAATATTCACATACATATGCATGTTAAGTGGTAAGTGAAGTGTTTCCAAAAGAGGGTTTCGGGCGTCGAAAGTCAAAACTTGCAAAGGAATGCGCAGTGCAAAGCTCTGAAGTAGATCTGCCTGTCAGACAGTCGTCACATGTCATCAGGACACAATAAAAAAAACAAAAAACAGGATGTGGTGTACAAAATAAGAGAAGCGCTAGATTATTGACAGGAGAAATAAAAAGGAGTTGCTACAAAGTGAATGACTTGTTGATTGGGGAATTGGAGAAAAAGAGTTGAAAAATGATAGAAGTTGGAAAACTTTCAAAGGAGCAGCATTCAAAATAATAAAATATTACAGCTTTATGGGAAAGAAAATAAATAATCTTCAAATTTATATTCAATGATGAATAATTGTATTGATTTGTTTCTAAAATTATTTGCATTTGCAATTTTATTTATACAGGAAATTAAATAAATAAATTATTAACTCATCAAAGACTAAAAATCCTAAGCAAGCTAAAAGGGAATATAATGAAATAATTGACAGATCTGCAAGAGTTTCAAGATTTCTCAAAGGATTTCGAAATATTGAAGCAAACAAGAAAATTACACAAAATTGTGTAGAAGCATTATCATGTTATTCAATACCAAGAAGCAGAAGAAAAGGTTATAATATATTCAGACAAAGCAACAGAGCGGGCCCAAAAAGAATTTATATGTAGCAGGAAGCCCATGTGGATGAAGGTGAGAAGAGAATTCTGCAAGTTTGCGGGTATTTTTTTGTACATGCTGCACATCCCTCAACGGCTTGTTAAGCCGCTGCTGATAAGCTCGCATGGGCATTCACTTAACTGTCAATGGCGTAGAGGCCCCCCTCAACACCCCTACCCAACTTACAGCACATCCTTTGGACCGCTTTGTGTGTGGTTTTTGAGCAGCTTAAACAGACGACGATGACGGCGTTGTGTGTGGGCCTCTGTTGTAATTTTTATGAATTATAAGCGATGTTGCTGACAAAATGTTTCTCAAAATGTATGTAAAAATATTTAAAAAAAAAAAAAAAAGTAAAAATGTATTTTCGAGGATGAGGATAACATTGACAATGCGGCGACTGTGGTATTAAGTGGCTGGCAACAACAAAGCGCTGATTGACAGCCAACAAGAAAGGAAAAAATGACTGACGAACTGACTGACTGACTGACGAGAGACGAGACACAAAAATGACAAACAAAATGCCAGCACACACAGACAGTTGCCCAAAAAAATATATTAAAAAGAAACCAAAAAGCACAGGGCACCGACAATCGTTAGGCCATGCAACGAAGCGTGGTAAGGACATGTTGTGTGTGTGTGTATGTGTGTGTGTTTGTTGGTTTGTGGTAGACTCAAGCTCTATCGATTTTTAAAGAGCGCCGCTACTCAATACTCAATGCAGCTCAATTGCAGCTGTGACGAAGCGGGCTGAGTTGGTTAACACTCATTGCTTTTTGCCACATGTGTTTTTTTAATGATGACAACGGATGGAGGAGGAGTTGGAGGAACAACACCTTAACTCATCGTTGGTACTGTTAGCCAGACAAATTAGCAACGCTTGATTAATTTTTATGACGCTCACTGTAACTGAAAGATACAACAAACGAACAAAGGCAGGTGATACAGCCAGAACTTTGGCCTAAGCTCATATGCAGATACATAAACATAGACATTAGTAGACATATGACATATGTGGCATTTATGTTGTTTATGCGCTATAACAAACCGTACATTTGTCTAATGATGTGAAATTAGCCAAATGGCTTATAATCATAGCCATGCCATTTATTCATTTATTATCATTATTGTTTGCCAGTTGTTTGTTAATTTTCATAATGCAACTAAAACTTTGTTTAGTACTTATGTTTGTGTGTTATGTTTTGGTTGCATGTGGGCGTGGCATGCAGCGGCTTGGGCCATTTGATTATAGAAATCATGTACTAGACAATTGTGACACAGTTGCCCATATGGACAACTGCTTTTTAATGGCAACCCCAAATGCCGGAAAGGCGGCTTGTTGAAAACTTTTCGTTATTTCGTTATTTGTTTTCGTTGTTTTTGTTGTTTGTTGCTGCTGCCGCTGCTGCTGCTGCTGCTGTTTGGCCGGGTTAACGTTGACTCGTTGTGGGTTTTGTGGTCATAAAATTTAACGCTTGTTTGGGCTGCTGCTGTTGCTGCCGTTGCCGTTGCTGTTGCTGCAGGAAGGCTTTATTAGCTGATTGTTTTTATAAGGTAATGGGCATTAAATGACTACTTTGTTGCGGTACCGTAATGCAACTGCGCAAACAAACACACACACACACACTGCGTTAGCTCGGCCAGCTGTACTTCAAAGGGTTGCCTACTGTAGTTCATATAGTATGAGACAATATCATAATAAAAATCTACGAAATTATTGAATAACTTTAAAGTGAGTGCAAACTTATAAAATTTGTTAAAATCTCCTTGTCTTTTTCTGGAATAGTTTTATTAAGTTTACCTTTAATTGTTATTAAATAAAACATTCAAGGCTCATTAAGTAATTACTTTAGATAGACCCAACTCTTAACCCATCTTATCTGAATGATCTCAAACTATAAGATTCACTTTATCTTTTTTCAATACCTTTGTGCACTTTTTGAAGTTGTTATCAAATCGTTTTTGTGTATTTTCAGGCATCTTTTAAGTGGAGCAATATTTCAGCTTGATTACATTTAACGCATTTACCTTAAGCATTTAACCCTTTTTTCCATTAAGCTCTCAGCTGCTCATTCGAAACCGAAACTGGGTTCTTTACTACAACAACATTTGGTACTTAACCCTCGGTCTAATTGCACAAACATGTTAGCCATTTGTTGTTGCTGCTGCTGCTGCTGTTGCTGTTGATGGCAACCCCTTGTGAAGAAACCTTCGTTTGTTGCGTCAAATGGGTAAATGACAAGTTCCATTGAAACATTTTTGACACCTGGCGTGTGGCGGCAAGCCATTATGATATACACTTGGGAAACGGGAATGGCTATGCCAACATTTGCATATCTAGCTCTCAAGGGGGCGTGTGTGTGTGTTTGTGTGTGTGTGTATATATGATATGGGCTAAGTAGAACGGGTCTAAACCATGTATATCTCTCATTTTGGACGGCTGACTAAGTGAAACAAGTTTGGCCAGCCTGATATCTAATGAAATAAAAACAAATGTGTTGACTGTGAAAAATTACATTGCATGTATGACAAAACTTTTTCAAAATTATAACAAATACAACAGTGTTGAGAAGGGACAGAGAAGGCTATGGAGGGGTTAGTATGGTGGCGAGGGTGTGGATTATGGGCACAGCATTGATTAATGAGCCGAGAGCTGTGCATACTTTTTGAAAATTATTTCAGTTATGCAGTTGCTCAAGCTTAGAACTTAATTACCAGACCACAGCTTTTTCCCCAATGAGTCTTCCCGCATTTTAGATCGATTTGTATTGGGTTGGGCCCTGCAGCTGACCCTGAGCCCAATTGCATGCTCAATGCTTGGAGTCTACTTTTGCAGAACGGCGCTAATGACGTTTTATTGTTTTGTGATGCGTAAAATGTTTTGTGTATTGACGACAACAACAACTACGTACGTACGACTGGCTAATTTTTCACTGACTTGCTTGAATGCCTCTTTCAGTGAGTTTCTTGATTGCAGAACAAAGAGAGAGCAGCAAAGAGAGAAACGAGGGCCAGACAAAGAAGTCCCCCACTCGATTGGCCGAATGCGGGAAGTCATCAGCTAGCAACTTTGAATTTGATGAGCGGCGATTCATTTCCGTTGAATGTCTCAACACATCTAAATACGAATTTAATATGCCTCATACAAACAAACACACACATATTGTGTGTCTACGTGTGTGTCTCCCTGTCTCCTGTATAAAGTTCTTTCTTAATGGTTTGGTCTGGCAAATTTGCGCAGTGAACTGTAACCGAAAGTTAATTAGCTCAACGAAATCGTCGCAGTTGCATTCCTCCGAAGTCGCAACAACTACAAAGTAGGGGGAAACATCTGACAAATTCAGTGTCTATTCAAATATCATTTACATATGTGTGCGTGTGTGTGTGTGTGTGTAAATTATTGACGAACCATGTTATAAGGGTCGGTCGGTTGCTTAGATAGCGTCGCACATCAACACATATAAGAAAAGGAAGCTAAAAAGGAAATCTTGATCAGTGTTTTGTTTTGTGTTCAATGTGAGAAAAAGGGGTTTGACTTCTCCATGGGAACATTAAAAGAATTCAGCCATGATGGAGATTAAAAGTAAAGAGACAAGGGAAGGAATGAGGCGAAAAGCAGAAGATTTTTATTTTCTTAATGCCTGCAATCTATGCAAAACAATTAAAATAATTATAACGTATTCACAACACTGAAAAAATGAAGCTAAACCGATTGAGGTATGGAAATATTCGAAATCAATGAAAACACTTTTTCAGAATGATTTAAATCTAAAATCTACTTGAAGAACTTTTAATGTGGCATTTTTCTCTACCTTAACAGTGTTGCCAAAACCGATTTTGAAGAATGAACAAACAAGTCATACTCAGATACTTAAATATCAATTTTACAGAAAGATTTCATTCAAAGAAATAATTTCTTAATAAAATAAATGCCAACTGAAAAAAACTTTTATGTATTAAAATTTATATTTTGATTGCCTATTTAAAAAAAATATTAAAAAAAATCGAGCAAGTTAAAGTTTCGAAAAAAGTGAAGAAAATATGATGCACAAATATCAATTTTGCTGGGGTAGTTACAATTACATCAACAAATTAAAAACAGACCATTAATACATGCTAAATCAGTTATTCTTCTCGCTACACAGCAGTGAAAAACTTAAACCAATTCTTTTTTTGTACATCAGCAATAGATTCAATGGCAGTTAGCTTGCATTCATTCCATTTTCTAAGCACTGCTGACAGCTTGAAATATTTGGGATACTTTAACAGCAACATTTACTTTTTTTTATTTTATTTTTACTAATTAAGCGTCCCACACGCAACAACGAAATGAACTGTGGAAAACTTTAAGTTTGCCGCCTTTAAGCTCGCAACAACACAACACAACAACAACAATCAAAGAAAAAAAACCAAAATGTGCCACAGAGCAGTGGCAAGAACAAGAGCAACAAAGCTGGCGCCAGGTCATTACATAAAAAAATTCTCAACAACATGCCAAGACACACACACACACACACACACACGGACACAGACACATTGATACAGTGGCCACTTTTATGAGACCGCAACACTTGAACATTTTTTCAAAAGAAGCCAGCACAAATAATTTTCTTTAGCTGCATTTTTACAAGCTAACACACACACACACACACTAAGGGAGGAGGGGGGAAAGTATGAAGCAGCATACAATAAAAACAAGAATTAAACTATACAAAAAAAACGGTAGACAAAAAATAACGCTGCGGTGATGTGGTGATGTGTGGGCGTGGCAACTATTTGGCTGCTGCCGAAAAAACAAAATGAAAAAAAAAATGTATTTCCTTCTGTTTCTTTTCCATTTCTTGGCTATGCACGAATGCCAACGGCTTAGGGGCGGGCAAGTGTGTTAAAGTGTGGAGGGAAGGAGGTGCACACAAACTGTAGCAACGCTGTGTGGCACCTGTGCGCTGTATCTTTTTGCAGTCGAGCGTATCTGTCTGTAGCTTTGTATCTTCGCCGACGAGCTACAAACAAATAAACTAGCAGCCAAGTTATGACAGTCGAGCGCAGGAAACATTATTCTTAGTTAGATGCTAATTAATTAAAGATGCAGTCCACGAAACAAACACTCACGAGAACAGACATTCGGTGGCCAGCATTATAGTCCATGTGGGCAACAATGACAGCAGCAAACTTATCAGGTTGCTCTGCTTGACAATCTCTCAATGCATGTTGGATATAAATTCTCGAATGTGGGAGGATATTGTAAAGGAAATGTCAGTTTGTACGCAAAACAAAAAGATACCGTTAAAACGAGCAAGTGGAAAGTTGCAGCAACGAAGAATAGCAATGAGCTTTAATAGTAAAATATATATTCATAACTATAACAAATAGAACCCTCCGTTTCTTTCTGTTTACACTAATCAAATATACTTCCATGCCTTATTTTTAATCGATGTTTTGTTTAATAGAAAGAAATATTCAAAGCTCCTAAATTTGTCACAAAACAACATGAATAATATGAAGAATAACTAAAGCAGCGAAAACTTCTTTCTTCTTTATTTAACAATCTTAGAAAAGTATTCTAATATTGCAAATCTAATATCGTAGTTTATATTGCTGAGCCATCTAAGTTAGTGTCTCTATTAGCAACTTTTTCAGCCAATGTCCAGCACACACAATAATAATAATAATAATAATAACAAACATAAGCAAACAAGATAGCGCCAACTTTGTTATCATAATGCTAATAATACAAATCGACCACAAGAAAAAAAATATATATATATAAAAAATAACAACAAAACAAGGCGAGCAGGGAAAAAGTTTTCAAGATTATTATGATGATTACGCCGCAATGGCGCCTCAAGCAAAGAGCAGAAGCCGAAGCAGAAGCAGAAGCTCTTCCCCTTCTCAGCCGATGGGGCTGGCAACTTGTTTACATAAATTTTAATTGCTGTAATTATGATTTTTACACGAAATTAATTATGCATGCACAGTGGCTGCAACTTATGGCAACCATTCGTAATCACATTCAGCTTAAGATTCAAATTTAGATTCAGTTTCAGATTGAGATTTAAGATTTGAGATTGAGACACGCAAGCCATTTAATAAAAACTAATTTGCCTAGCAAGACAATAGGCATCAAAGATATTATTAATGAGTCGAAAGAATTTTTAATAGCCCGGCACAAACCGTAGATGAAGATAAAGAAGAAGAAGAAAATTATGATATTGCAATCGGGCAATGTGTAAAGTTGCCAGAGATACAAAAAAAAGAAACAAAACAAAAACGTAGATAAAAATCATTCAACTTGTTAGCCAGGCATTTAGAAATTGTTTAAGCAAAGAGATCTTTCACTGCCCGATTAAATGAATAAATGTTGTTGCACACAAACAAACACACACAGACACATGAAAAGAAATTCAAATCTAGTTGTTGTTTTTTTGAGAGTTTTTTTTTATGACCTGGCTGTCTGGATGGCTGCTGTTTGTGTATCCATAAGATACAGCAGGTTATTTTGATTAGCCTGGCATGTTGACAGTTTGACTTTTCTTAATTTGTGTTTAATTAATGTTTAGTGTGCACACTAAATTCCACATGCCACATTCTGTCGCAGCCAAAAAGGGGGAGAAAACTGAGCAGAAAAACCAGAAATAATCAAACTTTAACCCTTGCTAGAAGAAAAATACTTGTCAACTGATTACAAAATCTCTTTTGCTGTTGAAAAAAGAAATTTTCTTTTCAAGTTTCTTTTCCACAATCAGTTATGTTAAACACTTGCAACAACTCAAAACGGTTGCGCATTAGTTTATCACAACTGTTTTCTATTCTATTTGTATTTTGATTCATTCAATAAAACTTGTTTTCATCTATCTTGGCTTTTTGGTTAGATTTTAAAATGTATTCAAACAAGCATATGTTTATTATTATTGTTTTGTAGAAAACAGAATTTGAATGTTTTATTTGTATTTTATTTGATTTAATTTATATCTCTAAGTTCTAATAAAAGTTATTAGGAATTTAAAATATTTTTAAAATTTTAAATTTTGCCTAGTTTTATTTTTGAACTTACCTAGTTTGAAAATATTTGTCGTTTCAAATGTTTTCAATTAATTTTGTATTCAGATTGTATCCTTAGATCATATAGCATTGTATATAGGGTTTATTTAATGATATATATATAACATATATATCTATTTTATTTTATTGTTTAAAAAGCGTTTCACAAATGCATCAAAGCGTATTTCTTACTAAATTTTTTCTTGCACTTGAGAATTTCACACACACTTGAGAATTCGCTTTAGATTCTTTGCACACAATTTCTTAAAAATGCAAAATAAATGCAGTTAAAGCTGTTGCAATTTTTTTCTGATTATTATTCACAATTCTTGTATCTTGTGGGTTGTTTTGTGATATGTTTAGCACTCGGCTGAGATACTTTTGGTATTTTTGCGGCCGCTTTAGTTACATGCCGACAGCCTTAGGCAAAAACACTTTGCGTTTATTATTTTTTTTTTTATATATTTTTCTATACCGTATTTAAACGAATTTTGTTAGATTTTTGCCATGCATAGCTGGCGCCGGCGAATTGTGCACAGGTGCCGCATTTTTGTTTTGCCTCCCAGATACTTGTTAGTTGTGCAGTATCTGAAACTGTAACTGTATCTTTCACACACTCACGCAAAAATTGAGCGTACGTATTGTACGAACCGAGATCGAGACCGAGACCGAAACCGAAACCGAGCTACACGTTGTTGTTGCCGCCACGAGCGTTGGGATGAGACTGAAACTGGACGAGACTGGTTCCACTGTTGCAACCACCATTACCGTAGCGAGCGCGACCGAATTTTGTTGTTCTTGTTGCAACAACGGCGACGCCGACGCTGACGCTAAACGTTTTACTGCTGCTACTGCTGCTGCTGCTGCTGCTGTTGCCTTTCGCTTCTTGTAACGCGCCGAACGAAGGTTGACGAGCGATTGAATTGAACGAATGTTGTAAAGTTACTCAGGAGCCGCATATCGGCAAAACAAACGCCAATGTAACCGAACAGTGGGCCTTCTTGTGGATCTCATTCAAAGAGCAATCCCCGTTTCGTTGTGTGTGTCTGTGTGTGTAAGAGAGAGAGAGTGAACAAAACATTGCTTACAAGGAAAGAGCGTGAATTGTTTGTGGAATGCATTGCTGTTGTGCATTGTTTATACTTTGTAGGAGTAAAAGTCTTCTTAACACTCTTAGTCTGTTTATTATAATGATAGTTTTATTTAATAATTAAAATGCAAATATATAAATTTAATATAAATAATTTATGCACACTTGCAAAATAATTTAATATTAATAAAAAATTTTTTATTATTTATTTTTATATGTTTTGGCTTATATATCTTCAAAACTCTTAACTCACCTGTCCAAGGCAGGTCTCTCTGTCTCTCTTATTTCGTATGCCTCTCTTAAGCTTACAAACATACTCGAACGCACTCTTTGCTCACAAGTAGAAGAGTTTTCATTTTCATTTTGTTTCGTTGTGGAAAACTGAGACGCTGCAAGTGAAACAAACAAAAATAACTGTTGATTTATATAGCTATACAATTTTTTGTTGTGCTTTACAACATTTTTAAATAGTTTTATAATAAGTTAGTATTTAGTATAGTTTATAATGAGTTTTTGATAAATTAATCCACAATCGGTCTTTTTCGTAATCTATGCTGATGATTTTACCAATAATTGCCAAACGCATTAATCAAGATTTAATTCATTCGCGCGCGCGCCAAGAACGCAACAAGATACAAGTTGCTGATAGTAGAGAGTGCGTAACGCGCCGCAACTTGTCATAATGTGGCATTATGAAGCAGCTTAGTGCCGACAACATTTGCCGCAAGCAAAGAGCCACAGACATAGAGGGAGACAGAGACATAGAGGGCACAGAGAGCAGCATGCGATCTTGTCATGATTTATGACGGGTTGCACTTTGTTTGTGATACAAACTCTCAGGTTTTGAAGAGTTTATAGAAAAGTGCGATATAAATACACTGAGAGATTGACAATAAGCAAGATATAAATAATATATAATATACATAATTAGAAATGTTGTAAATAGAAAGTAATTTTGTTCAGTGTAGATATCTAAAGCTATTTGCTATCGTGGGGCACTTGTTGTAGATGATATCTTGGTCTTAGTTTGATTGATTGGTACACACACACAAACATACGTACTTATATACATACGTATAGGAATATGAATATAACTGGGAAGGTTATTTGTTTTGGGTGTGGTTTATGATACTTTGTTAGCCATATCCAGGTCCACACTTATTACTTTCGAATATTTAGATTTGGACGTGGTGACACACAAAGTAACTGAATTAAGTGAAATTGAGTCTAGATTATATCACTTAGCTAAGTTGGGATAATCTGTTGACCTATATGTTGAATATACAACTGAAAGAATTAATCACAGTGAAGATTAACAATTTATGATTTTAAAGGTATTGCATTTGATTGGTTATAAGTTATGACTACGGACAGTTCTGAACTACAACAATCTACTTTGAAAAGCAAGCAAAAAGCAAACTTCTCCTTCAACTCTAAGTTGTTTGCATGAAATACCTTACAATGTCATCTTACTTACGTTTACTATCTGTTTCTGTACAAACACAATGTGAATAGCTTTATCGACTATCTATCAACTTCATCAACTTGCAAACAAAATGCCATGTGACAGCTAAATATGGAAAATCCAATGGCATAGTCATTTTAAACATAAACAGAGAGAGAGAAAAGGAGAGAGAGAGAGCTAAGCTAATCGTCCAGACACCAGTGATAAATTTATCGAATAGTGTAAATAATCATTCGTGATAACAACATACGCCAGTTGTATTCGTCTGTTTTCTGTCTGTCTGTATGTTTGTTTCTTGCAACATTTACATTTTTGTATATTTACCCAATGCGCTGATTGCATTTTTGTGTAAATTCTTTGCCCATAATCATCATTATCATCATCATCATAATCATCATTATCATGACCAACAGCTCCTTTCGTTGTCGCAGTCAAAGTCAAAGTCGGCTGTGTTTATTTATGCTCTTGGCAAAAAGACAAACAATGCGCATGCGCAACAGTTTTTGGGCTGCGACTTATTGAATTAACCCTAGACTCTACCCCTCTCCCTCTCTCTCACTCTTTCTTTGTGCCTATCATTCATTCATATGTATTTTGAGGGCATTTGTTGTTGTTTGTCATTCCACATTTGTCTTGTTTGCAGAAATGATAAATTGCTAATTGATAAATTTGTTATTGCCATTTCCTGGCCAACAAACAGAGTTACTTATCTCTCTCTCTCTCTCTTTTTCCAATCATAAGTATTTTAACTACTTAATATTATTCTATTTTAGTCTCCTTTAGCAACTTTGGCTAAGAATTTTCTTCGTCTCTTTATCTCCCTTCCCTCTCTCTCGCTCTCTGTGTTTGTGTGTTTCATAAATTCAGTTTAACGCGTGCCACTCACAAAGTTTGCGACCGCACTTCGGCAACTTGCCACCAACTTGGCTTCCCTCTTCACTCCCCATCGCCTGCCTTGCCTGTTGCCTTCCGCTTACATCAAATCAATTGCCGGCCGAGTGCAACGCCTCAATATGCGACTCACGTACGCGTACATATATCAATTGTTGCTGCCAGCTCTAGGCAAATGATGGTCCCAACTTTCCTGACTATCTGTGTGCCTCTCTGTCTCTCTGTCTGTCTGACTGACTGAGCGATTGACGGGTTTGCCTGCTACGCGGCTTGGCTGTCTCTAAATATTAATATATAGATATATACATAAATATATATATATATATATATATATATATAAGAATAGTATATTGATTCTTTATGCATATCTGCTGTTGTATCTGTCTGCTCTGGCTTTTTGGCTGATTTAATGTTATTTTAATGCTAAATATTCTTTAAAGCTGTTGAGCCCAACATTAATGAAGCTAAACTTTGCTATGATCTTTATTCAAACTAACTCAATTTATTTATAGAAATATATAAGTAAGTAAAACTTTATTAAAAGTAAAGTCCATATAAAATGTATACTACATTTTTGACAATATAAAATATTTTAGGAGATTGATTTAACAAATTTTATAGGATAATTTATTATATTGCTTTAATATTTCATATGTAAATTTCTCACAGAACAAATATTACTTTATCATTAGTCAAATCAATTGTATTAATAGCGTAATAAATATTATACACGAGACAATGAACTGTTTAAAGAGTGAAAGACGTCTGGAAAAGCTTAAGCTATTTTTGAAATCAGTTTTATAAGAACTTTGAACGTAGATTAAAATTTTTAATTAACTTATTTTATAACGTAAATAAAATCATCTCAATTCAACAACCGCAATCCAATTAATGTACCCATTGGCAGCTGCTTATAGGAGAAGTTAAAGTCAATCAACTGCACAACTGCGACCAGAATACAGCAAAACAGAACAGAACAGAATAAAATAGAACGATACGTAACAGAGTCGACCAAAAGCAGACGAACCATTAAAACCTATCAGATGACTAGTTTGAGCTGCTTGCTGTGATTCCTAATGCAATTTTGCGCTCATCAATGGCAAACTAACAAGTGAATAGGTTAGGGAGACGGTTGAAGGATGGGTGGCAAATAGAGTCCTGATATATATCCCCATATTCCTGTTATTCTGGCTGTTGCTAATCCCTCAAGCGCATCAAACAGCAAACTGCAAAATGTTGCAGCAAAGTAAGTCAAAAATTGTGTGTGTGTTCATTCTTTTCGCTTTTTTTTTAAACTTTTTTCCTCTTTATTTTGTAAGCTTTACAACTGCAACTTGTTTTAAGGATAGAGTGGTGGAGAGAGGAGGGGAAAGCTTGCTTCAAACTAAGCTTGTTGATGTGTTAATTGACCAAAATTTCGTACACACTCGCTGCAAGGCAGACACACACACACACACACAACCAATGTATCAGTTTGCAGCTGTGTGTGTGTGTGTTGGAAACTGAATCTATGATGCTTTGTGGATCTGGTTGGGGCTCGCTCGTCGATATTAAATCCCAGCAAAACTTAATTAGAAATTCCATTTTTGGCTTTTGGAAGCATTACACGTGACGCGTTACCAATTATCGAGACTCTGAGAACTGTTGCATGTCTATTGCCCCGTTGCCCACAACTCCGCCGTTGCCGTTGCGTGTGCCTCCAAAGGCCCAGTGGAGCGTTAAGCTGCAACATCGCCAATTATAAATGCCTTTTGATGATGACATGCGCACACAGTACACAAAAAAATTAAATAAAAAAAAATTGTAACTGAACTGAACTGAAGAAGAAATAACGAAAAGCGAACAGTGAACAGTGAAAACAGGAATCAGAGTAGCTACAACATTTACCTGGCCTAACGGTTAAAACGGACAAACGGACGGGAAATGGATGAGACGGGAAGGGACTTTGCACGACTGCACGTAGTTGTTGGCTCGGCAGCGGAAATGCGTTTGCAAAATGGCGCCGACGTGCGTGCTAATGAACGCTCAGTTCTGCAACTGCAACTGCAACAGTGTAACAACACGGACACGCCGGCCAACAAACAAATCCAATCCAGTTCTACCCAACCCAAACCCAACCCAACCAACAACCCACAACCCTTTACCAATCTCGTTCATAGGCAGGCCATCAATGTTAATTCGCTAAAAGCAGCAGTCTTGTTCTTGTTGTTGTTGTTGTGTCTATTGAAAAATCACAGGCCTGAAATTGAACACATTTTGTCCATTTTGTGGTTTCTGATGCAACAACAACAACAAGAACAACAATAAAAGCAAAAACAGCTATAACATTTGGCATATTGAATCAACTGGCGGCTTTTCGTTTAGTATGCAAGACAGCAAAATGTTAACGTCAATGTTAAAACGCAAACGCACTGCTTAAATTTGCCAGCGCCAACGATGCAGATAGTGCGTGGGTGAAGTGGGCAGGGAGTGTACTTGAGGGGTAGGGAATAATCACAGTCAACTGTCAAAACTTTAGATGCATGAGCAGCATGATGAACAGCAACAGAAGCAGACGAGCTGAAGGACTCAACCAGGTGGAAGATAGATATACTACATTCAAGAGCGAAGTGCTGAGAAGACCTAGTTCAAATAATAAGGGTCAGTAAGGAAAATGGTCAGATAAATGATTCGCGTGCATATTTATTTAACAAATTAAATATATTAGCTACATTATGAAATTAAATTAATAATATAAAACTTTAACGAATAAATTATAATCCATTTGGCAAATCAAATAAATATATTGTTAGGTTACAGTTAAAAGTAAAAAAGAATACGAAAGTTGAATAATTTATTATAAAAAAGATTAATTTTTGCAGTTGTCTAGGTTTTGTTTTCACTTTATTAAAGAAAAACTTTTAAATAATTACTCAATTAGGTATTAAAAAAAGGTTAAGAACTACTTAAAACAACTTTAAATAACTAAACTTAATTTAATTATTGTTATTTAAATTTTATTTAAATTCATGCTAAGAAATATTTGCAACATTTTATAAAGTTTTTTTTTTTTTGATTTCGCTTATATATTTATTTCTTTTGATTAAATTAATATACTATTTCTGTACTTGTACAAAAGTTTTAAGCTGCTTGTAAGCAAAGTTAATATCAACTTTAATCGAAAAGAATTGAGTAAACTAGATGTGCACACTTTTAAGATACTCTTGTGATATGTTTTACTGTACTTGTAAGTGTATGATGACTTACGTTTGCTTATGTCCAAGAGTGTTTATGGAACGAACCGATTGGCGACGCCCTTAAAGGCAAGCGGTTTAAATTGAAATTTAAATATTATTACAGTAAAGCTTGTAATGTAACGACTTGGTCAACACCTCAGCTCCAAATCGTTAAAACTGTGAAAGGGCCATAGTTGCCATAGCCTTGTCATGATTACATGAATGCGTATATTTGCGATTAAATAAAAAGATCGTAAAAAGAGCTCACAACTTTAACGACTCGGGCGGAAAGAGCAACAAAAGCTCTTTGTACCCTTTTGGCTAGGTGTCAGAAATGTGCGTTGCAAATGCCTAATTAGAAATTCATAAAAACAAAAAACAATGCTTGAAACGAACGCTTGATCGAATAAAAAAGAGAGCTGTTCAAAAGACGTGACACTGTAAAATGCTCATAAAAATATTGAAAAATGTTTTCATGTTCCTGCTGTATATGTTCATATAAACAATATGTATATATATATATATATATAGTCAGTCAAGCTGTAGTTATTCTTAAGTACAGTCAGGCATGGCATCTATTGCACAGTGGGTAATAAATTAAATACACAAATTGTCAATGCACGTTTCGATAATAGCCGACGAACAGAAAGACTGAATAAAAAATGCTACGCAGGATGTCGAAATGGCAAGTTGACTTAAATCGATGATGATGATGATGATCATGATGATGACAATGACAACGTGGCGATTGCTTCAAGTGGCCAACGAGACTCAAGAGTTTGGCTTTTAGCTAATTTTGTTTTTGTTTTTGTTTTGTTTATCCAACGATATAAACAACTAAAACAACTCCAACAATGCCAATGGTGAAGCAAATTGTTTTCATTTGCTGTTATTTTTGTATAATTTTTCAATTGAAGTCACTTTGTTTATGAGATGTGCGTTTCTTGCGGTTGTTATTCTTGTTGTTGTTGTTGCTTTTGCTGTTGGTGTGGCATGCCGCGTGAGGTCAGTTTCTGTGAATTATCAAATGTGTGCTTCTAGCTGGCTAAAACAAGGAAGTAATTTAGTGTTTTTCTTCTTTATTTATCAGTGCAAAACTTTGAGTGAGTTTTGATATAAACAAAACAATATCGAAATTTATTTGGATTTGTATATGCTTTTTTTGTTATTTCCCTAGCCCAAAATTATTTATACGATGCCATGGAATGTTAATTTACTTTAAATTGTAATGATACAATTCTAACAGATTTGCCTAAATATACAAAAATATTGCTTGGATATCAAAATAACATTTTCATTGAGACAATTTGTATAAAGAATATATCTTTGACACTTGATGAATAAAAGAAAGCAACGGCTTAAATGTTTTGTTGATTTAAAATATTCCGAATGTGTATTAATTTATTGTTGTATCTCACAACGATGTTGAGTCCAGCAGTAAGTCCCTAACAATTTGTCAGCTTCGTGACTATCAGAGTTAAGTGCGAAACCATAATTCAGTGTCCAGGTTCCGGATCTGTTTGCTAGCAGTATGATTTTGATGGAGTCAGCGGACCCTTTGAACCCTTGAATCACAAACTATTCTATCTGATTTTCCCACAACATATTAGTATACTTTTCATTACTTTTTGGGCCGTGAATAAGTCGCAACAACCTATTAACTGCTACCTTACGAAGTGGTGAAAAAGTTAACAGCTATTCACAACTTCACCACACTGTACGTAATAGAATAGGTTTTTACGTTACGGCTGGGTTTTCTACCAAACTGATTCCCATATAATCTTACACATCAGTTATCAGTAAATCAATATTTTTGCTATACAATTGTGTTTCATCAACATCAAATTAAGTTAGTTGCATGGCAACGATAATTCACATGACAAGACCCAAAACCTCATAGTCCCGCCCCAATAACCAGCTAATTAATTAACTAGCTGCACTCACTGAGAGAGAGAGAGAGACAGGGAAAGATAGATAGAGAGAGAGAGAGAGAGAGAGAGAGAGTGGGTTGTCGAGGTAGCGGAGATGGTGAACAACATGAAACAACAATGCGACCGCAAAACATAATATGTAATATGTAAATGCATTGTGCGGCCATTTTCTCTGTGTAAACTAAACAAATTACAAACTAATTTTCAGATCCAAACAAACAAAAAATTAAATAGCGACAATATGGAAAATTCAATTAACGAATACGCTCGACTTCCACATACTTTCTGGATTTGAAATCTATAAATAATTTGCCTGTATATTATTTAAAAATAAGATAAAGGCCAATCTGTGAACTTTTACTTGTATATTTTGGAGAGTAAATTTAAAAATTTTTATTCTTATACGAAATATATAATCTTTGATTTTTGAAATTATTGTCACAATATTCACAATATGTTTTTCTGTAAATAATTTAAAGAATCTTTTTTTATTTCCTATTTTCTGTTTATATTTTTCCTGTTCTTACATTCTATTTATTGTTTATAATCCCTAACAGATAGGAAAAATAAAACTAGTTAAAGTATTTATAATAAAAAAAATCTCAAACATTCAAACAGAACTAAGATACCCCATTTGGCTTGATCATTGTGCCACACACTGTACAGGGTATAAAAACTGGAAAAAAAGAAGCGAAATTAAAATCCAATGCATAGACGAAGCTGAAACGACCGCGTCAACACGCCATCAACCGCAGCAACAACAATACACTATATAGAATAAAAGGATACGACAACAACAATGCAATTCCTGCCCCCACTTGCCCGAGTGCCCCGCTTACCCCGCGCTTAGGTTCACTTCATTTATAACATTCCATTTATGCAATTGCGCCAAAATCCATGTTTGCGGTTAATGGAAAAATTATTTATTTAAATAAATTTATTCGACACGATCCAAATGCCAAAGTGCCATACAGCAACATACAAAATATTCCCATGTGGTGTTCGTGTGTGTGTGTGGGTGTGTGTGTGTGTCCTGATGTGTTTTGTGAAATTGTTGCTGACATCAGCGCCCACCAACTGTGGATGTTTTTTTTCTATGTGCTTGCCACCTTTGTGGTTTGTTTGTGCTGCGTCACGGTTGCACTTTATGCTCCAGTAAAGTCCACAAATTTGTTTTCTATATAATAGTTTGTCGCTCCAAACAACTATTGATGCAATATCAAAGACTTTAACCATCGAGAAAAAAATTGGTTTAAAGACAAAGTTTATGAACTAAATGAACTATTTTTTGTTAACTAAACTTTATGTTATATAAGTTGACTTGAAAGGTGATAAAACTTTGCGCTAATTGTAAAACTTTTTCAACGGCATAATTTTTCCTATATCTCCCTTTGGCCAGTTAGTCAATTCCATCAAGGAAGACAACCCGCAACAAAATTACAGGACGGTCGAACCAAAAAAAAAAAAAAAGCGAAGCATAATTTTGTGCGCATTAATAATAAAATGAAGTGAAATTAATTTGACAGCGTTGCCAAAAAATAAATAAATAGAAGCCTTAAAAAAAGCATAATGAAAACATATTATTTGACGTTAATTTTTCGGCAGCGACAAGCATATTAAAATGTATGAATAAGAAAATGCTAAAGATGATGACAATAATCATTAGCATATGGACCCAACGCCACCCCACCCCCCCTCTCATACCGACTGTGCCTACTCACACAAGCTCATTACAAGCTCCCACACGAAGGCTGAAAGCAAAAGTTTTTTGGGGCACAAGAAAAAAACAGCTGGCAGTGGCACGCCAACTTTTCTGACCCCGGCAAATGAAGAGCTTAGTTTTAATTAAATTCTCAGTGCGGCGCAAAAAGCGAAACAGATTTATTAGAAGGCAACGCCGCAAAAGATGCTGCAAGACACTCCCCAGACGTGTACACTCCACACTCGCCCCCTCTGTCATTGTCATCAGGCAACGCCTCTTTGTCAATGTCAATTGTTGTGTTTTGGGATCGTTATTCTTCATATGCAGCCTCGTTCTTCAACTTCTTCTTTAGCTCTTCCCTTGCTGTGGTTGTTGTTTGACTGCGTTTTTAATGAATTTGTTTGCCGTTGCTTAAAAATTATTTACATTTTGAACAATTTGCCGCTTGCAAATTATAAAAAATTGCCAGTTTGTTGACATTTTGTTACTGCTGCTGCTCGCACACCCCGGTCACTTGTCAAAGTGATGAAATTGCGTGGGAAAGCTACATCAAGTAGAGAGCCAGAACTTTTTGAAGTCAGTGTCCAGTTGAGAAGTTTCTTTACAGTATTAAGCGGGAGTCATGGGAAATATGTCTTTTGTTGTGGGAAAGTTCATTTAATAATATTTAAGAAAACATTTAATGGTCCGAAAGTGCATAATAGATCTCAAAAATCATAGTTCATAAGATAATCAATATTAATTGCTTAATACTACAAAAATGATTCATCAGAAAAGCTGCAGGTTTTTTTTTTGTCTCTTTAAAGTATAATTAACTTGAAATAGCTGAATATACACCCCTTTCATTCGATAAACAAATTAGATTGAATTTGATTTGAATCCTTGAGCAAGTTAAAAGAAAAGTCAGAAAGATAAAAAAAAGCATCCTTCATACCGCACTGGTTGGGATATAACATTTCACATTGTATGCAATGGATGCAGTGATGTTGAAAAAAATTTGCTACCAAATTCAAATTAGTCAAATATTAGAAACTTGCGTTCAGCTCGCATGTATCCGACTTTTTCGAAATGCAATCTCATCCAGCTTCAGCCAACCGCAAAGCAACAACAAAAACAAAAGCAACAGCAAAAAAATAAAAAAAAATATCAAGCAACTTGAACTAACGCAGGTGCAGAGGGTCGGGCGGGGAAGAGGGTGTGCCAACAAGTTGCAACTGTCAAAAATGGTCCAACTCTTTGGGAATGCATTGACATGTAGAAGTATTCATGTACTCGTCGGCATTGCCGGCATTTACATTTGACATTTGCATAGTTCACTATGCATTTTTATTGGTTAACCTGGCCCAGGAACACTACTTCCCTCTCTCTCTCTCTCTTTCACTGTATATCTCTTTCATTTTGTTTTGAATGCAAGTCGAGTGGTGAATGATATAAAAAATTCCATTTAACAGCTTAAATTGTGTAGCCACAGCATAGATGTCCGCCTGTCCACAATGAATGAATGTTGTCAGTTATCAACTCGAGATGGCAGTTAGCATTTGGAATTAAATTAGTTTTGATTTTGTGAAACTCTTGCCCAGAAAGCCAGAAAGTGTTGCATACTTTGTTGCGGGCTTTCAGCTCACTTATGCGAATTCACTTTGGCATTCGTCATTTAGCATTGTAAATGAGTTTAGTGAATAAGGCAAGGGCGATAGAGAGTAAGAGAGTTAGAGAGAGAGAAACGAAGAGCGTTGGTTTTAAGGCTGGCCTAATGAGTCTGCCACGTGTTTTTTTAGTGAAAGAACACTTTAAAAATGTCAAGTGGAGTATTTTGCTACATGCCCCGCATTCAATGCCGTGGCAACACCAACACACAGACATTTGGCCATAAATATTTAAGCCGATTGCGTTTTCATTCCGCACAACGGTGCAGACACATTGCCAAATAAAACAAACTGCCAATGAAAACGTGAGTGTGTGTGTGTGTGTGAAAAAAGTGAAACAAAGCGACGACCGCCAGTCGCCATTTTATCGGCACACGTTGCGTATGAATAATTTATTTAATGAACTTGTAGCAAACGGCGCCTGCTACCGGCCATAGACTTCAACCATACGGAATACAAATACAAATGTGAATACGAAAACGAATACGAATACAAATACACAAAATACACAAGTATCTACAAGTTTGTTCGCTTGAGTATCTTTTGCGAAAGCTTCTTCTGCTGCAGACATGTTATAAAGTGCTTTTGTTTTTCTTTTGTTTCGGGGCGATTTGTTGCCGTCGACCATTTACGTTTCGATAGTTTCTTTTATTTTATTTCATTTTGTTTATTTAATTTTTTCTTTTCTGACATCCAAAACGGTAAATTGTTGTACATGGGATGACAAGGGGTTGCTTGAAATGTTTTAAAAGACACAAAATACCAAATGTTAAAATGTTTGCAAACAAAAATTATTGAAGAGCCCTCGTTTTAACGTGATATAGGTTCTCATGCAGTGCCATTAGACTTTTTTCTTGTGCTGGTAATTTAAATTATTTATTTATGGTTCATTTGCGAACTGGCGTTAACTCGCGCACTTGGGCTAACTACCTTGACTTGGTAACAGCGACAAATCGACAATGGCCAAGACCATTAAAAGAGAAATACAGTTAAGTAAGCAATTGGCTAACTGGCTAGCTGGTTTACAACTTGGCAGACCGTGTGCATCATTCAATTAAGTCGCATGCCAACCAATTCGAAATGTAACTGAGCAATATACAATAGACAAAAGTTAATTGCACTTGACTTGTCATTTAAATTGCAACAGCAACGACAATTATGCAGGCAACCGCAGGCGGGCAGGGGCAGTTGCTTTGGCTCAAAGCACAAATTCACTTAATTTGATATTTTTGAAATCCTCTTAAACAAATACAACATTGACCGCATCAAAACACACAAAACCGCAGACTCAAGGAGCTGCGTTGGCAATTTTGTGCGACGAAACAAATCCAAAGTGATATAATATAGGCGCTATGCCACTTGATATGACAGTTGTAGATACTTTTGTATCTATCTGCAACAGCATGTTGTCACATCTCAAGATGCTTAACAAAATTGCTCAAGCACACACACACACACATACACACAAAGGCATCTTTTGTCATTGGAATTTGCTTTCGTGCTTTCGACCAACTGTCAAATGTATCTGCAGCTGCACTTCATTATCATCAATTTTATAGCATATTGTATAGATGTATGTGTGTGTGTGTGTGTGTTTCCATACACGCAAGCATGTCCGGCTTCTGACAATGACAGCCTCAAGTGACCGGCAATATTTTGGCATATTAAATTTCATTTTCAGTATGCAACATCAATGGCTTTCTTCTAAAAGTCAAGTGTCGCCTTTTTGTCAATACTCCTTACGAATGATACTTCAGAGACAATTAATCAAGTATTTATCTCTCTTCGAAAACCACTTCCGCTATTTTCATCTCTCTTACTCTCTCTGTTTCTCTCACATTCTATTTGCTTTTCGATTTTAGAAATTGTTTCTTAACTTAAAATATTGAATTTGACTTTTTATAAGGTATTATTATATTTTGATATGTTATTAACTCTGTTAATATTTTTTTAATCTTTTAATAATTATTTAATTTATTATTAAAATTTAATAATTTAATAATTGTATTAAATATTTGCTATTGTTAAATTAAAGTTACTAAAATATAACCAAACCAAAAAAAAAATAAAATATTTTTTAGCTCGTTTGGGCTGCATTTTGTTATAGTTAAGCAAAAAAAAAGATATACATATATAAAAATAATTAAGATATCAAGCCATTTTTATATTATTAAGTAGTTGAAGCAGTTTCTTGAAATAATATTAAGACTAAATCATCACTTTATAGTGTGACAAATAAAAGTATATTATTATCAATTCTTGTACATCTCTGTTTGCCATGCCTGTAATGGAATTTCCATATAGTTCATGATTATGTAAACAGTTAAGTGTAAGATTCGTGACTGTTGGCAATACCGAATAAACGATCCGCATTGGTGTCTTTAAGTGCTCCACTTTGGCATTAATCGGCGGCCATAAATTCCAAATACATTTTATTGTTGTTGTCCATTTCGGAGAGAGAGAGAGAGAGAGAGAGAAAGATTTCTTGGAAAGCAAACAGACAGTTGGCGTGTACAAGATGAGTCAGATGGGAAGATCAAGACGAGTCGCAAGTTGCAAGTTGAATGCTTTTCATGGGGTTCACTCACCGCATGGATGCTGCAACGTGCAGCCCACATAGCTCATCAATTGTTGCAACATCCGTGATATTTTCACATGCAGCGCACAGCGCAACAAATCATTAAAAATGCATTTTCAATTTCGTTGCAAGTACCACAGCAAAAAAAGCAACTCACAAAAAAAAAACAATCTAAAAAATAATAAAAAAAAAGGACAAAGCTCAAAACAAACTCGTTTCGCTAGTCATTGTCGTTGACGTTTTGTCTTTTGTTGCAAATAAAAAGTCGCAACAACTTTCCACCATTTTGGACTGCAGCCTGACTGTCAGCTGCACTGCACAGATATATATATATATAGTATAGCCACGACAATGCTGCATTCTATTATGTTCCCGCTGTCTGTGTCGGCTTGTGTCAAGTGTCAAGAGTGAAACTGATGAGAGAATATGATAATAGTTCACTGCAGCTAATATAACCGCATAATACGTGATGAAAGTTGAGCTTGAGCTTGAGAAACTATTTTTAATTAAAATCTAAACTATTCGACTTTTCGAACATTACTTTTACTCAAAGTTAAACTAATGTCAATAGTGATTTTTCGAAACGGATCTTATCATAATAATTATATTAATATGTTTTAAAACTATTTAAACTTAGTTGAATTTACACTTGACAGTATATTTACTTTTAATAATAACAGAATATCATTTCTTGACATTTAAATATTTTGATTTATCACTACTTTGAAACTAAATTTGTTTAAAAACTTAATTCTTATGGAATGAAGTTCACAAAATCAAAGGAAGATCTGTATATACACATATATTGTATATTTATCAGTTTACAGTAAAACTTTACTTAAAACTCAAAATAAGACCAGCTTCTCATCATCCACTTCATGGCAATGTGTACTTGTCCCGCTGTCCGCCAATTATGCATCAGGGCTTCTCCCTCTGCGTTCAGATACAAAAGTTGAGCTGCAGATTTTCACTCGGAAGCTGAGACTCGTTCGACGCACGATCCAATTGAGCGTAGAAAGAGTTTCTCCTATCGTATATTGTTTTTTATCCCATTTTACTTTAACATAAACAATCGCACGCTTTGTGTTGTTCGAAAAGTAAAAGTAAATATATTTAAATTGAATCAAAACTATATGAAAATATATAAGAAAAATATATTTGACATTTCTGCAAGGGTATTTAATATTCAATATAGCTAAAAAGTGAACCGTTCCCTCTTGTTTGAAATTCCCTTTTGTGTTTTAAACTTCTCTTTTTTTTGCGCAGACGCGACGATGTTTGATTATGGGGGCGAGCTGAATGTGGATGCAGGGTCTTCTTGTTATTCCATCAGCGTGCAATCAAATGAGCAAAGCAAAAGATTCTGCGAAACGAGAAGAACAGGCGACAGGAAACTGGTTTAATTGGTTGAGAACGATGCAAGGAACACTTGCCACTTGCCACTTGAGCAATTGTGTGAATTTTGTGGCATTGTTTTTTAAGAGTCATCACATAAACATTAACTGGCAATGACATTGAGGGCTTGGCACCACCTCCACTCGCTCCACATAAATCTCGTTCGAGGATCGCAGCTCATCGAACTGTGTTCCAAGTTCAATTCAATTCAATTAGCAGCATATTTTGCAGTTACCCAACCAACGAAAACAGATACAAAGCTGCAGATACAGACTCTGATCCGCAGATAGCGGCAATTTATGTGCCCAGGCCATTGTCAGCATGTGGTAAACACTCCCTCCAGACCCCGCTCTCTCTCTCCCTCTCTCGCTCTTTTGGGTACTTTGCCAGGCATGTTTTGACAACACGAAACAAAAAACAAACAACAACAACAACAAAATGAAACGGCACCCGCTGTTCACACTGCATGCCATGCGATCTTGAATACGATTCATGTGGCGTGGCGTCGAAATGATAATACTCAAGTTGGCGTGTGTTAAGATTCCGCAATAACAATGCGAATTGCTCAGAAAACCCAAAACATAAACTCCAAATATCAGTTTTCTATCAAAAACATCGTTGTTACATATAAGAGACTGCCACACACCACTGTTAATCTTAACAATCAGCTTTTGTTGATTTCTGTTTAGTTACAATTTTGTTGCTGTTGCAGAGGCACGTTTCTGCTCAACTTTGATGATGTCTCAGCGTGTGTGTGTTTGTGTGTGTGTGTGTGCCACGCCCACCTGCAGTTTAATAAACGTTGCACCAACTGCACCCCGTTCTTGCACCAATCTTGGCCAATCAAATGCATCAGCAACAAGCTGAAGCAGGCTGCAAGACTCCTTCAGCTCGTAATCATGATGATCTTTCATGGTTAATTGCATATACGCCTTTTTAACCCAAATATGATGTAAACAGTTCAACTCATCTCTCTCTCTCTCTCCGCTGTCTCGCTCTGTTCGTTAGGTTGATTGCGGTAAAGCGATAAGCTATGCATCTCGTGTGGCGCGGGGGGCAATGGAATGGCAACGAGCTGCCGCATGGATTAATGAGTCCCGATCTGGCAGCGACTGTGTAACGATGATAAAAATATATATAATATATATATATATATATACATATATGTATATACGTATGTATGTATATGTATAACGTTTACGTGACTGAATTTTCAATTATTTTTTATTGCACTACTCGTCGTCGTCGTCGTCGTCGGAGTGGCCGCAAAAACTGTTGCTGGCCGCCTTTAATTACAGGAAGTTGCATTTTGTGTGTGCAATTTATTAAGAAATTATTTATTGTTCAATGAAATTGATTTTGAAAGTCGCGTGACGAGCCAAAAGCTTCTGGCAGTGTGTGTGGCATACACACTCTACTCCGGCTGCTTACCACATAATGAGGCAACAACCAACTGAACCGATCTCCATGTGTATATGTGTGTGTTTGTGTGTGCTTGTAGATTGTCGGCAACGTGCCACATTTCAGGCCTTTCCACATGACTTCTAACACCTTATCGTTGCGCTGCATTTGCCACAAGAAAATATAGAAAAAAAATTTTCTGCCATCATTCGATTTCCTGCCACACCCACATCGCGTTGCATTTTCGCTGGCAATTAATTTGATTTGATGGCCAGGCTGGTTTGTTCTTGGCTGCAAGAGCAAGAGCTGAGGGCTGCTGCTGCTGTGTTTTTGCGGTTTTGTTGCGGTTCTCTAGCTCATTGCCTGCTTTCAAAGTTGCAAGTTGCTAGTTGGAAGTTGCACGCTGCAAGCATTGCATCGGCATTGAGTAATTGACTGCTTTGATCTTCTGGCACAGGGTGACGCTTGAAGCAAACAGGCCATACCCCTAAAAATAGTCACCTCATCTATCTCTCTCACTCTCTCTCTCTCTTCCTCTCCCTCTCTCTTGGAAGTGCATTCGAATCAAAGATATATATATGAAAACATACACACGTGTTTACTTTTATTAAAACTAATGCCATTCGACTTCTTTGACTTCTGGTTCATTTATTAAAGTTCAGATTTTGTATATTTTTATACCCTGTTCCCTTAAAAAATGGGAAAAAAGGGTATAATGGTTTAGTGCAAAAGTATGTAACAGGCAGAAGGAAGCATCTCCGAACCCATAAAGTATATATATTCTTGATCAGCATCAACAGTCGAGTTGATATAGCCATGTCCGTCTGTCCGTCTGTCCGTCTGTATGTATAAACGCGTCGATCTCAGAGACTATAAAAGCTAGAGACTCCAGATTTCGAACTTAGCTCGCCTAATCCCTAGACAGTACAGGTTTCTTTCAGATTTTCGATAACTCTTCCGGTTTCCGATATACACATGATCGATAACAACAAAATCTTGAATTTGGAAAACTTTGAGATGCCATTTAATACATCAAACAAAGTAATGACAATCTGTGAAATTCTTATTGAAGTCAGTTAAGAAACACCGGAGATATGGGACATTGAAGTTGTGTATGCAGTATGCAGTATGCGCTATGCACACACACACACATGCTTGCAAGCACTGACTGTACGCGTGAAGTATAAGGATCAGGGTATCGTCTAGTCGGGATATCTCGACTAGAACCTTCTTACTTGTTAATGTTAAAACTGTCATTAGTTTATACTACTTATTTATCCATTTATATCTGGTAAACTGTTTACGGGTATTTTGGTTAAACTTTTACCAATTTTGTGTGGTGTATCTTTGAGATGGCATCAGGCGCTCATCCACAGCCACACCCACAGTTGGCCCAACCACAGAAATTTTGTGGATTGTGGCTGACCTTTTGGTTTTCTGCGTATTTCAATCAAAATCAAGTGCAGACCTTGTCTGAAATCAAAAAACTTGCATGGGAATTATACGCAGAAAGCACACACAAACTAATTTTCCAACAAATTAGACGCGCAAGCAGTTGCCACCACCACCACCAAACCACCCTACCAACCAACAAACCACCCACCCACTGCTCATAATTTATTTGCCTTTCTGTGTTTTCTTTTTTTTATTGTCCAGCGTAATTCGTGTGCGTAATTTGCTCTGTTAAGTTGTGCTTCACTTTATTTTTGGGATGGGCAAAAGAAAACTTTGCTTTGAACCTGGCTGGCAAGCGTGTTGGCAGCTGGCAGAAGAGGGTTTTGGCGGTATGGTAATAGCCCAAATATGCGTAAGACACGCCTCGCGTTGCCATAAATGCCTTGGCTGCATTTGATGCGAAAGAACATTTTTCCAAGCGCATGCATCGCTGCGCAAAAGACGCAACGAGAGTGAAATTCATTTGCAGCCAGGTCACGTGACCTTAATTATCCAAACAACAAGAAAAGAGAGTCAAAGAAAATTCTGTTTGTGAACTTTTTGTTTTGTTTAAAGAGCTCAATTTGAATCCGACTCAAACGAGTTGAAGCCTATTGAAGCTATTGTGATCGAAAGTGCGTCTAAAGCCTTTGTTTGTCTTTTCTTTGTGAGCTGTTCTTGGAACTTGAATTGCCTTCAATTGGCATTTAACTTTAAATCACTTGCCACACGACAATCATTTAATTGAGTTGCATTGTAATGACCCGGCACCTTTTGTAGTAGTTAATAAACAAACAAGCATAGAGCTATGTATTAAATACTTAATACATGTGTTGTCAGTTTAAAATGTTTTTCAGCCGAAGCGCAATAAATTTCAATTATTTTTACTCGAAAGCACATTAAGAACCGACTTGAATTGTCCCAGACAAGTCGGTTCTTTCATATTTGAGATTGTTACATTATTGTTTTCAAACAAATTTATTTGTTTATTAAGGTTTTATCTAGATCTAGATTAGTCATGACTTATAAGGTATTGCATTTGATAATCGGTTGAGTTTTGTTGGATTAAGAACTTTCGAAAGTTCAGACCTATCTTGAAATTGATTTTTTTGCATAGAGTTTTTTTTATGAATTTCGAGTGAAAACTGTTTGGGAAATAGATTTTCTTACTTAAGCGAATGAGAATTATTTCATTAGTGTATTTTATTTTTATAATAAATAGATATAGAGTTAATCATGAATGCTGTACGACAATCTTCTTTAATATTATTAAACTCTTATAAGTTCAGAATAGAAAGAACATTCAAATAGATAAAGAAATAATAATCATAATAAGTCAGTAGCGATATTGTATCTAAAAACATAAATATGTTAATTTTCGATATGTATCAAGATATATATACATAAGTTAACACATAGTATTATCGTTATGGAAAACTTTCACTTATTTCCTGCAGCCGTTGCTGTAAAGAATACATAATAAATGTTTGAATGTTAATAACTAACTAAACAGATCTCTCACCATTTATAGATATATATAAACATTATTCGTTAGACGAATTCAAGACATGGATGCTGGCTATATCTTAGTCAACCCTTTTTCCCCGATAACACCCTGCCTTTCGCTTTGGTAGCTCGATTTCGATTTCATGTTGATTCAGTGTACCAAATATCTTTAGCCAATTTAGTCAATTTAGCTTTAAGATAGTCAATATTGTTCACTTTATTTTGAACCGTTTCTCGCATTAGTTTCTTACATCCAACAATAGGAGATTTGTGTGTGTGTGAGAGTGGGTGTAAGAGTGTGTGTATTCTTGCGTAATACAAGGGACATAAAAACGGATTTACGCTTAATCACACACGAAGGATGCATATTTTACTTGGTACCTGAGAAATCCCCCTTTTTCAACCTTGTCATACCCTTAACCCATGAATTAGGTAGAAAGGGTATAATGGTTTTGTGCAAATGTTTGTTGATTAACACCGGAGATATCGAAGATATCGAAGATTGAAATTTAGTCAAGCATTCAGTGGCGCATTAGAACAGGCACACACACACACACACATTCTAGTGTTAAGGGTATATCCTAGTCGAGCTTACTCGACAAGAGCATTCTCTCTTGTATATTTTTTGTTTTTATCCCTGCAGCAACTCTGTTCATTCGCATGCACATTTTGTTCATTAGAAACTGCAAGCGAGAGCGCTGCTTAACCTGTGTTTAGCACACTCTCTCTTTCTCTCTCGCTCGCTCTCTCTCTCTCTCTCGCAGCTCCCTTCCCTTTCGCTTTCACACACGTTTGTACTTGCAGCATTTTCAGTTCATTTCGCTTTACGAGTTATATTTTTTATACCACGTTCTCGGGACAAAAGAACCGCCTGCTGTGAGCAGCTTTGGTTGAGCTTGTGGCACTTGCAGCTTTCACCAATCCCAAAAACATGTGTACGTGAGAACAAGAGAAGGCAAGTTATAGTATATTTTTGACTATGTGTGTGAGTGTGTGTGTGTGTGTGTGTGTGTGTGTGTGTGTGTGTGTATGTGTGTGTGTTGTTCCCATTAGCCAAAAAGATTTATATTACTAGCGAACATACATAAAAATAACCGCAGGATATTTTGTTTTATGCGAATTTAATTGTAGTTTTAATCCAAACGTAATCCAGCCATCTCCCTCACTCTCCCTCTCTCTCTCTCTTTCGCTCTTCTCACTCGTTCGTTTGTCCAGTTTGCACACTTACTTTGTATTTTTTGCTCAGAGTGTGTTATTTTATATTAATAGCATTGCATTTTTAATAATAGCTGAGCGCACACACTTACACACACACACACACGTCGGCTACTTGATATTTCCCTTTGTGCTTTTTGCCTTTTAGCCAAAGCCAACAAATATACAAAAAAAAAAGTCGACCAACTTAAAAGTCGGTCAAGCACACGAACTAACCAACAAGCAACCAAACAGCAAAAGCTCATTGCTCTAAAAACTGATTGCTTTTGGCCTTATTTTGTCCAACAATTGTGTAAGCCATAATAATATATTTTCTTTAGAAGAGCGAATTTGTATTGGAAATATCAAAGATTATTTACTTCTCTCGCAATCTGAAGTACAATCTGAAGTGTTTTTTTTTCATTTAAATAAATTTATTCTTTTTTAATATTTTGCTTAAGTGTAAAACTCATGCTTCATGTGATTATAGATTATTTTTTTTGGATTTAAAAATATAAAAAACAATTTTTTAAAACATGACAAAGAAATAAGCTGATATATTTATTGTTTGAATTATACCTCTCCCTTAGGGCTACATTCTTAACAATACTTTTCTTTTTTTAATACTTGGAAACAGTTATTTTAAATTCAATAAACTTGTTAATCTTTTATTAGTACATACAAATGTGATATACCCTTTCTTTTGAATAGAGCATCTGATAAGTTGAATACATTAACGTCAAATGCTTGGAAAACTTGGCCGCAAGGCAGGAAAAAAAAAGCTTAAAAATGCCAAAATAAAACAAAAAAAAAGACCAAAGTAAAACTTGGCCAAGTTTTGAGTAGAAACATCAACGGAAATATGGCAAAGCACAATTTCACACACACACACACACATAGACTAGTACAGATTTAAACCAACACACAGTCTAAAAGTGCGCATATCCTGCTAAGCCGGGTTTTTTGTAATGCGCTTTTCTAGTTGCTTGTTGTTGTTGTCGTAACACACACACACACACAAACACACACACACACACAACCAAAGGAAGACGATGCCCACAAAAAAGGGACAATTTGTTTAAAGGTAACGTAAAAGTTTTGGCGCTCTCATTTCATGTTTTTCTTCTTTTCGTTGCGAGTAAACTTTTGGGAGTGTTGGCTCGTGGGTGGAGTGTGGAGTTGGGATGGAGGAGGACTTGAAATGCTTTGCATAAACTTGAACGGCAAGCGGCAAAAGTTGAAAATGTTTGTTGTGCTATATATGAAAATAGCAGGAACAAACGGCAAACAACAAAGATAAAGTTCAAAGGAAATATGGCACAGGAAACGCAGCAAAAGATTCAGAAAGAGATAGATATGAGAAGACAACAGGCAAAAGTGAGCTATACATACATACATACATACATGAGTACTAATACACATATAAAACAAAATATTAAGAAAGTTATTTCAACAAAATGAAAGTTATGCTTTGCTGCTGTGTATGTGTGTGTGTGTGTTGTGCCTCACGTTGACTTTTGACTTGCACAGGCATTTTATGACTTATATTTTACTCATTTCATTTTTCTTGCAGATTTTTTGATTTATTACAAAATTAATTTGATGTGCATTTATTATTATTTTCCTTTCTTTTTGGTGTCATAGTTTAAAGTTATCAGCATTTTGCAGTTAATTAAAAGAGAGAGAGAGAGAGAGAAATTAAATACAAATATAAACACGCATAAGCAAGATGGATAAAAATCAAATGGCAGCCAAGCAGAAAATTTGATATTCTTCGTTTCATTTTAGTTCTTGTTTTTAGCCGCAACACAAAACATTTGCATAACTTAAGGCGTAATTTTGGCGCGTTGCTTTAAATTGATATTACAAGAACAATTTGTGTGTGTTCTTCTTGAATATGGCGCATTCCAGCACATTCCCCCCTCCTCGTTATTATTTGTGTTTACTATACACAACGCTGTCGTTAGATGGAATGGGTGTTAAGTACATGGAAAAACTGTGCCATGGCAACATTTTTCTCTTCCTTGCGCTTCGTTTCATTTCATTTCGTTCGCTTTGGCTTTGGCTTTGCTTTGCTTTGGTCTCGCTTTTCGCTGTGTGGGGCGTGTGTTCATTTATTTCCTGTTGCGCCTTAAGTTATGCAAAGCTTATGTCAAACTGAACAAGCGCTAAGTGAGTGGGCCGCGCTCGCTCCGGCTGTAGGCAGGTTAAAAAGAAGCGAATAGCGAAATGCCTACATAGAAATGAGCAAACCCGCCAAATAAGTATGACGAAACAGTGAAACGTGGTGAAAAGAAACTAAATAACAAACATGGCAAAACTAAATCCACTTCTCGCCCATTAAAATTAAACTATCGAAACTTGCAACGGTTGTAGATTTATAATTGATTTCTCTTATCTTTTTGGCCCACAAAAATACGACTTAAGTTTTTCTTATTATTAAATTAATATTTCTTTACAACTGCACTAAAATTAGAATATTCAGGTACTCCACTACTTAAGGTTTTATGAAACCAAAAGCAAGGACAAATTTAATTCTGTGTTCAATCGAGTTCCTTAAACCATATTTATATATTAGAAACACCTTTATAAAGGTTTGAATATTCAATATTAATAATAATATACATATTATATTATTATTATATTATTATATTATTATTTAATAACAAATTTAATAATATATAATCTGAATAATTGTCGTTTCTATCTGCAATGTTTGACAAAGGCAACGTTTTGATATTTATGTGTTTTTGTGTGTGATTTTCCTCATTCTTAGCATTCCATAATCTGGCGGAGAGTTCACATGGAATTGCCGTAGTTCGGCTTGTGCTTAAAGATACTTAATCTTATGCTGTTGACATCTGCTAAAATTATGCAGATTTTTTTTTTTTTGGATAGCAATTAAAAGGCTGCAGTTTGTGCAACAGCTGCGGCGCTTGTGATTATATGAAAATGAATGCTGGCGTCAATTTGTGCCCCCTGCCACAAAAATATGTATATGTATGTTGCATATTTAACATAATTGAAAGCAGATGTTGATCTTCAATTGCGGTATGTTAACAAGCTTCTCAGTCTATTAAATGTTGTGGAGGTGATGAAAATGAGGCAATTATTATCACCCATCATTATCATCATCCATCTCGTCATCCAAACGTCTGAAAAGTGCTCATTTAAAGCCTTTAATTCATTCAAAGATTAATTAACGCAAACTTACAAGATATCGATTGGATGGAAGACCGAAGCCTTGCGCAATAAAATGCGTCCCTGTATGTCATTGGCCACATCATTGCTGCCGGAGCGGCGACAATGCTCACAATTCCCAGTGTAAGGCGGTTCGGACTCCTGACGTGGAGCCGGCGTGTCAATTGGAGGACGCTCGCGATGTTGCCAAAGCTTTAACTCTCCAAAGGTCGACAACATGAAGGGCAACTGGACAAACATGTCCACGCCACGGCGCAATCTCACGGCCTTGCTCTGGAACATCGGTAGCATTGCTCCACCCACACTTTTCATATGTTCGGCGGAAAGTTGTTCATGTTGATTGATGTGCTGGGTGCCATTCTTAAGCCGGGCACCCATATCCGGCATGTTGGATATGCCCAAATGGGCGACCAGTTTATCGCCATCCTCGCCCAATTCGCTCAGCAGACTTGGAAAGCGATCACGCTGACAGGGGCTGTGGAAATATGGACCTTTGTGACCACAAATGATATTCATTGTATTTTTTTTCAATTAACAAAAATAAAATTTAGTAATAATCTTATATGACTTTTGCAACACAGTCAAGTGAAGTATTCTTTACAGTTTACGAGGTGACAAGTATGTTTTCTCAGTGTTGAAAGTTGACAAAATATTAAGCCTACTGTTTCAAAGTTAAGAAAATGAAATACAAAACTTATTGATGAAGCTTATTTTCAAAATGTGAAGTATCGTTTATACAGACAGACAGACGCGAAAAGCTATAGTGACTCACCTGTTGAGTATGATGAAGAATATATATACTTTATGAGGTCGAAGATGCTTCCTTTTGCCTGTTACATACGCACATAACCATTATACCCTCCTTCATTTAAATTAGTGGTTTAGGGTAATACTAAAGGGAAGCTAATTCCTCTGGTTCTTGATTTGTGGAAACTGGAAATTAAAATCCATTAAATGAAAGCCATAACAATAACTCAAAAGTCAACAAGATGTGAAATACGTGATAAAAAAATATATGCTTACGCCCTTGAATTGCTCGATTGTGAGCATGTTGATTAACATTCAACCAAATCACAATAGCATTAATTATTTTGATTACAATTCTAACGTACGAGCGTTAAGGGTGCCTGGTGTGACTATCCGAGCCAGACATGTGTCCAAGTCCAAATGGGAGCTGTGGGCCTGGCACACACACACACGCCCACTATACAAAACACACATCAGGGCATTAAAAATGTATTTTAATGTACAATGTCGCCAGTCGTTTTGTCATTTCTGCTTACCTTTGCCAGCCTTTGCCATTTCGGCTGCCTGTTGTCATATTTAATGTCTTTCATTTGCCACAGTGCTGCCAATGGTTGGGCTGCGGGTGGTGTGCGGATGGGGGGGCTGCCAATAAACAAAGCATTTAGGCGCATTTCAAAGCATTTGTGAATCATAAAATGTTGTCAAAATTCCACAACGCCTGCAGACCGACAGGCACCTTTCGCATTTCGTACTCAACTTTGCCTTTGACTATCAGCTAATTCCTTGTGATTTAATTTGAATTTGTAATTAGCCAGCGAAATGTCATTTTTGTGACTGTCCAGACAGGCAGCGGCTACAGCAAACACCAAACAGCAGGCGTCCAATTCGAGGTGTGAGCTTTTCTCATATATATGTATACTATATATATATATATATGTATATATATGGCAATGACACGCCAACAAGTTTTAAATTAGACAAATAATATGTGAAAATGCCTTAGCGCGTCATCGGCGCTGCCAACTAGTTTGGGGTTTTTTTTTTAACGGGATGGCAGGTCACTTTTGTTTTATTTTGCCCCAATGAGTATATAAATTGGCACGCCCAATATCGATAACCTCGCTCCATACTAAAGATCAAAAAGTATTTAAGTATATACTCATTGACTCATTGACTTTGCCTGCATCAGTATCGAATAACCTCCACATCAGCTGTTTTGCAAATAGATCGCAAAAATGCAACTAGTAAATCTACAAACTTTAACATTGAAGATCAGTTTAGTTTGTAAATTCTATAAAAAAGTAAAACAATTAATATGCAAAGTAAAAAAATCAATCGAATTGCAAATGACAGCGTTTGCTTCTATTGACAAACTGTGCTGCCAACTGCATAGCGAACAATCAGCATCTGTGAATTGGACATCCACTACATAAAAAGTCAAAGAAAAATCACTTAAAATCTTTCGCTCGAAGCAACAAAAGCATCAACAAGCTGCCCACTTGTTCAACTGCCCAACCTGGCACACCTGCCACACCCAAATCATCATCATCAAAAGGAGGTGGTGGCGGGGGAGGGGAAGTCATATCTAACGAATGGTTGGAAGCTGGATGCGGCGCTATCTAAAGCTGTTGATAAAGCGCACATTAAAATATATATGCCTGCACACGTACATACATATATACTACGTATCTAAATATCTCAAAACTACAAGACCAGAGAGTGAAGAGGAGAGGCGGCTGGAATGGGCGCGCATTCAAATGAAAACCGTGAGAATCAAAGCAGCAGCCAAGTGGAGCGTAAAGCTTTCAGTGCCCGGATTGCTGGAGTTGTAGTTGTAGTATCAGTTCCTGAACGTAAAACTGTCGAAACGAAAACTCTCCAGCCCAGTCCAGGGATTGTTCATATATCCACTTGGCGTCCCTCCTCCCCACCTTCCTACGCAACATCGAGTTGCTAAGTTTCATTTTTCGTAATATTTTTTTTTTTTTTCTTTTACGTTTCATTTATTACGCAGAGTTTCTTTTTGCTTTCATTTCAGTTTTTGTATTTTTTTGTAAATTAAGAATTTTCTTGCAGCTTTTCAGAGCTTCTCAATGACTGACTCTGGCACGCCCCCTCCCCTTCCCATACCATTCTTCCTTCGCCTTGTATTCCAGTTTTTAGCCTCTTAACTGACTGTTGGCGTTATAAAAGCCAAACGCTTCATTGCACAAGCACAGTGGCAACAGCCGAGAGGCTGTCATTTCTAAAGGCCTGTTGTCTGGCCTGTACCTCCTGCACCCCCATGCGCCCTACCGCCCTCTTCTAAGAAAGAGGCAACCACTCAACACTTAAGAGCAGCACATATACACACAATCACACACACACACACAGCTTGGCATGCGGTCTAAGCTGAGCGCTCAACGTTCGACACTTAAAAATGTTTGCTGTTGCCTCAAAGAGTTGCCTGGAGCGAAATGATTTCTGCACACGTGAGCATAACCTGCAGCTAGGGAGGGGCGGAATAGGTGGCGAAGAGAAATGTGGCGGTTGTGTTCCAAAATGAAATTAATTAAAACAACACAAACAACAAGTCCATGAGACATGAGCTTAGACTAAAAAACGAAGACTTAAATGAATAAAATTCTATAAAAATAAATGGGAACTCATAAAATCTATATATAATATCTTAAGAGCTATTCGTTTAACATTCAGTTCATACTAAATACAATATTAAACACCCAAGTTTATAGAGACAAACCTTTTGTAGTTTAACGATTGACATAACCCTTTGATAAGTTGCAATTGAATAGAAATAAATAACAAATAAAATGTTAAATCAAAGCAAATAAAATAAGTAAATTATGACAAGAAACGAAGAGCAACAAAAAAAAAACGTGCGAATAAATTCATCTAGCTTGAATTTTATGTCTGAAAACAGTGTGTGGAAGACTGTGGTAAGAAGTCAGTCAAGATTGGACATTGATAGCGTACGTGGTCAGGCATACCTCAACAACAATAGGGATAAAGAGTAAGAGAGGGGTGGGGAGCAAGAGATGCGGCATACAAAATATGGCAAGGAGAACATGTTTTAAATATGTATGCGGCCATCTGTGTTGCGAGCTGTTGCCGCTTCAACTATTATTGTGGCGGCACTTTGTCTTTTGGCTCGGCTAAAAACCGCACTCACACCCACACCCACTCCCTCCTACTCCTTCCCAACCACCATTGTTTAGCGGTGTCATGTGAGACGCTTGGTGTTCCACACACACGTTTTGGCAATGAACAAGGCAGCGCACGTGTGTTTATTTTTATTTGCGGCAATGGCAAACGAACAGGTAAAAAGCCGGAAACAGCTCCACCAAGCAAAGGATAACAATTCTGACATCTTTGTATGTATGTGTATGTGTGTGTATTTTCACGAGAATTTATGTAAGAAGCTTCTCATAAATGTCGACGATGTCGAGTCGCTTGGCTGATTGAAGTTATAGCAGAATTTGAAAGCGAATCCCCACGAAAATTGTATTCTGAAAAATGTTTGTTATTTTAATTAAAGTAAAATAAATTGAAATTGTAAACAAGTCTTTAATAATTGTTTTAGTTCTTGTTATAATATGTGATTTGATATTTCCAATTAATTTTTAATTTAATATTTACTTGTTATCTGCTGAAAAAAAAATATATAATTTTCTATTTTCCCCTTTTTTTTTTGAGATTTTGTAATTTGCCAGCCAATTTCTTTTCAACAATGTTTGCTGTGCCAACATTTACTCGACTGGGTTTACATTCTAATTCTTCTCTTTCTTTTCTCGTATTTTTTCCTTTCGTTTGACAGGCTGTCACATCAAATGCAAAGTAAACAGCATCATTAAAACAAGCTGAGCACCTGTGCAGGCAGGTGAAAAGGGTTGTATGGCACAAAAAAGGTGTATAGGTGGCTGGCTTGTGGGTTGGAGGGGCTATTAACACAACCAAGTTGCCACTTCATTCAAATTAAGCATACGCCGTGTGGAACGTCCACCTTACCACCAGCAACGTTGAAATTGGCCACCACAAAAGGCATCATTGCCTCGCTTCCCTTTTTCGCTCACTGTTCAAATGTTAATCGCATTTCTTGGTCTTGGCCCGGCTACTGCTACTATTCCTGTGTCCTGTGTCCTTTGGCATCGACACTTCGGCCGATGGAGGGTAAGAAGTATGCGGGGTCGGTGAGAAAGGGTGCTAAGATAAAGGGTTTCTCGTTCGTTTCGTCCATTCGTCCCGCACGTCAGTCACTCATTTGTTTTGTCTTCTTTGCGCTGCGTTGGCCACAAAATGAAAATGGAAATTGGTTTTCTCGGTTTCTCGCTGTCCTTCACTAACAACAACAACAATAACAAGTAACTAACAGTGGCACCACCTCAACCACCATCAGCAACAACAACAACATTAATTTAAAATGTAAATAAAGTGACAAATTACCTGAATTAGTGATACAGAGTTCATCGCGTTTTTACGCTCTGTCTGCCCGTTTGGTAGTTCCCATACCAGCTCCATTATTTTCTGCATTTAATACTCTAATATCAAAAGTATATGGTATATTCGGTTTGACTTAAAGTTCGGCGTCTTATTATAAATTAATTGCGCATTAGGTTAATATATATGTAAATATATCTGGTCTCTCTCTTCACTTGCCATCCCTGGTGTATCGATCTATCGCTCTTAGAGTTGCCTCTCTAATATTAAATAATCGCTGATCTGTTATAGCTATCGATTGTGTGCAGTCGACACCCCACCACTTTCAATCAGCTGTTTAAGTAACAACGCGGAGGTTCTGACAATTAATAGTGAAAATTAGTGCAACTTTACAATTAAAAAATGTGTTATGTGTTATCTGCATCAGCAACAGAAACATGCACAAGGAAGCATCTTCATCAACATCGAAATTGGATCAGGCTGTCTTCAACATCAATCAGAGTGCAAAAACGAAAAACAGGTTGGAATAATTTTTAAGCCATAATCTATTAAATTCAATTATTTTAAAGCTGAATATTGAATCACAGTGCGCATTTCAAAGCTGTACGCAATCATAAGATCTTCGCACAGCTGTCGAGTAAATATTTAATTTACAAAATTCCATAATATAATTTTGCTTGGCTTGTCACCTTCTGTTGTTGTTTGTTGCTCTCGCTGCCTGCTTTAAGGCAGCTGGGTTTTCATTTCGCATGCCAATTGTTTGGCAAGTGTCAAAATAATAACAAGCCACCCTTGCTTAACAAACCAACACCCACCCAGCCAAGAAAACCAGCAGCAGCAGCAGCCGTTAGGGCATTGCAAAGTGCCAAGTGTCAAAATATTTCGGCAATTTTTTTATGTTAATTTTCTATTAATAAAATAAATATTAAATCAGTGAGGCAGCATCTAGGGGTGACAAATGTCGCAAGACGACAACAAGACTTCTTTCTACCCGATGACTATATTACAGACCAGACCAAAACCACTAATTTATCCCCAGAGACGCTGCTAAGGGGGTTGCAGATGAAGGGACGTCACAGCTGTTACCCTTGTTACCCATCGCTGCCCTCGTAGCGGGTTTGGTGTGGCTTTGATTTAAGCTTTTTATTTTTGCCTTGCTACATTCCTTGGCACAATTTAAATTTCATAAATTTAAGATTCGGAGCCAATTTGCGATTGTATTATTAAATTTAACGTCTTGCTGCCTGACCAAGTGCGACTAAGTCGTTGATTTTCATGACTCTGTGGCATTTTGTTTTATAATTGTTATTATGGGGCACAGCATCTGGCTGTTGTTCTTGTTGTTGGTGTTAACCCTTTGGCGTCTTGTTTGCCACGCGGCTGCTGCTGCTGCTGCTTAGCGGCTCATTAGCCAAGTTTTATGTTTCGCCCCCAACATTTATTCGTAGGCAATGCTGTAAAACTTTTGCCTATAAACTGGGTCATAAAAACGCTGTTAAATTCACAAAAATGTTATACTGCTCCGAGCTTATTATGCGAATCGATTTTACAGACTGCAATTAATTCCAAAATAGTATTATGATTGTAAATTTTCAACTGAACGTTGCGCTATATTAAATCAGCTAATTGGCAACTTATTACAACTAGATCCCAAAGATTTATTTTACTTATAGGAATGCTTTGGCAAAAAAGGTTTCGAGAGAGAAAAACGTTTTGCTTCAATTTGAATTGCTTAACTTAAATAAAATTATTAAGATTCTAATAATCATCTAATAAAACAAAAAAAAATGCAGTTTAAGATATGCGATTTTATGTTTAAAGTAACTTTTTGCATATGTACATCTTGCTCCTAAATCATTCATCAATCGACAGTTTTTTTTAATGATGAATATACTATATTCTTCATAGAATGGGAATTGCTTATGTGTATATGTTATAACACAAGTTTATTTAACCCTTTTTACTTGCTTAAGATGAGCAAATCTGCCAGAAAGACACGGCTCTGAAAAGCATATGGCAACTTTAAAAAATTTTTCTACCTTGGCATTCTCCTTCCTTTACCCAGCCTCATTCAGTGCAGTGCATTACGAGCTGTGCAAAATGTCCCTTTGGCCCCAAAACAATTTGCCAGTAGCTATTTTGCATTGCATATTTGCAGGCGCATAACTGTCTGCCATCGCTGCTGCTGCTGCTGTAGCTGCTGCTTCTGTTGCCCGGAATGTGCAACTCAGTTTCTATGTAACCCATTTTAAGCCCTGTCTGATGCCACCTTCTTGCCGTTGGTGGCAGCAACGGATGCTACTTGTTGGTTTAATGACGTCGTAAAAAGTGCTGCAGCTGCTGCTTGCAAGAAGAACTGACACTGTTAGTTCCTTGGGGGTTGGGAAAGCTTCCAGGTATTATAATTACGCGTTGCTTCTTTTTCTTTTCCTCTCTTTGCTCAGTTTGCAACTGAATGGGTTACAGTTGTGCTTAAAGAAGCTGCCCGAATAGCTCTAATGTAGAATGCAACACTTTTGCTAATTCTAGATTCTCATTTTGAGATTTCACAAGTTTTTTAAACTTACATTCCCTGCTTAATGCCATCAAATCGTTTTTAACATTACTTAATAGTTAAGTAAGGAAAATTATTTCGTTTTTTCCCTTTTGTTAAATCTAGCAATCGTTGATTTCTTACTGTTTTCAAAAAGTGTATTTGAAGCAACTCGAACATTTTATCAGCATTATTTATAGCACTTTCGTCATAACCACATCGGACTGAAAGTTCTAGAAATAATAACACCTGAAAAAAAAAAAATTCAAAATTGAATCCAGCAACATTGCATTTTTGCACTAAACAAATACTGTTTCCTATTTCTGTAAAGCAAAGGTAAGTGAATAAAAGTATTAAGAAACTTATAAACTTATCAAAAATACACACAGCACTAAAGAAATATCATCAGAATGTGTGGAGGTTGTGGAGCTTGGGGAGGCTGCGGCGGCTGTGGACCCTGTGGTGGATGTGGACCTTGCGGCGGTTGTGGACCCTGTGGTGGTTGTGGACCCTGTGGAGGCTGCGGACCATGTGGCGGCTGTGGACCCTGTGGCGGCTGTGGACCATGTGGCAGCTGCGGTCCGAGTGGATGCGGTCCTAATGGTCCAAATTGCTGGCCTTTTGGCTTATATACGTGCTAAGCTTTGGAAAGAAATTAGGAACAATTGAAATATATATCTGTGACGTAACTCAACCACCTCAAAGTATGATACTATTTGTATACAAGCTTGAAACGAGTAACATCAAGGTGAGCTTCAACGATATCTTTCTTCCGTTTTGCTGAGTGTAAATACAATATGTTCGTTTTTGGCCTTAAGGTTGGTTGTAGCTTTTTCGAGAGCTAGGCAAATTGTAAATTGCTTGACAGGCGAAACAAAGCACCGCGCGTTGCCAATAAAAATTTTACTGTCGTGTCAGCTGTGTGTTAGGCTGCGCGGGGGGGAAGCGGTGTTATTGTGACGGTAGGTGAACGTCAGGGCGCGCAATTCAATAACTCGTGTGCAAAGAGTTGAGCGGGTCCGATTGTAAACAAAACTCGTAATTTGAATTCCTTTCGAGAGTTTTTTTTTGGGAAAAGCAAAATCGTGTCGCGTGTAGGTGTGTGCAATAGGTAAAGCGGATTTCGTTTTCCGCAGGCCGTTGTCGTTGCCAACATAAAAAAGCGCCAAAGAAAGCGCCTCGTGACGTGAGAAAGAAAGGGAAGCAACAGCTATACATATGTGTGTATGTGTATGTGTGGCATGTGCGTATGTGATTTTATTTATATTTTTTTTATTACCAAATTTCTCGTTCTTTGTGTTCATTGTTTATTTGAGGAGTTTAGCGCCGGTAAAGTTGCCCCGCAGTGCCAGCAATTGTGCTTTGCTTTATGCCATATATTCATTCATACAATATATATTGGCGCTGGCAATGCTTTTGGAGCAAATTGCTGGCACTGCTTTTATCCAGCACCAGCACTCCCCGTTGGGGTCCATGCTTCAAAGTATGCTACAAAAATTTGCAAAGCGCACAGCATGCAGGCAATGAATGTGAATTGTATATGTAGTTTATTAATAATATATATTTGTAATTTTCTTTTCAGATGAATTCTGTAATAATGGCGCTGCATTCTTAACAATAAAACTTCGTACTGTCGTGGCAAAAATTACATTGTTTTAATATTTTTCTGGGAAATGAAAAATGGTTTAGTGTTCGTTTCTTTTCAGATTCAGATATCACAATAATCAGAAATTTGAATGTAAAAATCTTCCATATCCTTTTAGTTTCGCATAACCATTTCTGAAAGGAATATCAAGCCCTTTAAGCCTTCACAAATCCGGGTCTTAACGTGTCTGCGCTTGCCTTAAACCAAACAGCACAAAGGCAGAGTACATGCTAGAATACCTTGTTTACAAGCCTCTATACAACTGTTCTACCCGTCTTCCCCTAACTTTTAAACATGTCGCGGTAAAAAAGGCTGGCGGCGAATGTTGGCAAAGAAACTGAAAGTCATTGCCTCTTCCCCCTGTACATATATATATGTGTGTGTGTATGTTTGGTTTTACTTTTTAGCCTTTTGCTGTTCGCATTCCTGTTGCGCTTAACCAGCAGCCAGAACGTTGTCTCCAGCTGCCTATTTGCCAGCAATTTTCATGCTGTGTCACGTTATTTATTTTTTGCCATCATTTTTGAGCTGCGAAACCCTTTCACGGTTTTGTCGCTACTAAAAAGTTTTTGTCGCAAAATTACCATAAAAGACGCGTTTGGCCCAGAAACGATGTGGGCGTGGCATATGTTATTTGTATCTCTTGGTTTAATTATTTTGTTAAATAGTCACAAACTTTTCACGGCGCCTAAAAGAAGACAACGTCTGCTTGTAGGCAGCCATACATGTATTTAGCTAAGCCCTTAATGCACAAACCTTGGCCGCAAATAACCCTAGCATAAACATACCAAAACAAGTAAAAAGGCTCTAGTCGAGATATCCCGACTACACGATACCCTGATCCCTATACTTCACGCGTACAATCAGTGCTTGCAAGTATGTGTGTGTGTGTGTGTGTGTACGCGCATACTGCGTACTGCATAACTTCAATGTCCCATATCTCCGGTGTTTCTAAACCGATTTCAAATAAATGCCATCTCAAAGTTTTCCAAATTTAAGGTTTTGTTGTTATCGATAACATGTGTATATCGGGAACGGGAAGAGTTATCGAAAATCGAAACAAACGACAAACTTGTACTGTCTAGGGATTAGGCGAGCTTAAGTTCCAAATCTGGAGTCTCTAGCTCTTATAGTCTCTGAGATCGGTTGGCTCATACATACAGACGGACAGACGGACATGGCTATATCGACTCGACTGTTGATGCTGATCAAGAATATATATACTTTATGGGGTCGGAGATGCTTCCTTCTGCCTGTTACATACTTTTGTACTAAACCTTTATACCCTTTTTCCCATTTTTAATGGGATCAGGGTATAATGAACAGACTGGATACATCCTGAAATTGTCCGCTAAGCCTTAAAGCGCATTGTGGTCAGTTTCGTTGGCTATTTTGCTGGCTAAGTAAATCCCCTTATGGTTTTTATTTGAAAGGCCCAAACTGAAAGAGCGTTTGACTTTCTTTAATGGCACGTTTTCAGCTAGTTGTGGGGATGAGTTCTGATGTGTGAGTGTCATATTTCCGGAGCAAATACCCTAAAATATTATCGGTACATCGGATTAAAGCTTATGATATTTATTTGTGGACTTAAGTATTTGAAGCCAGATGGGTGCGGCTTGGTGGACGTCGGAATTTTAAGTTTTTAATAAGAAAAGATATATAGTTAACAGACATTTCAAGCTTAAGCGCACTTTTTATGTCTCTACAATAGATAAAGTTAAAGGACAAACTAATTGAAATTTTTATGGCCTGTATTAGCATTTGCAATTCGGTTTTATTTTACATCATTAAACACAACTCTTGTGAATTAGTATATTATAAGTATTCTATAATGGTTATCTGGTGGAGAAAGTCGATCTTTTACTGGTCTGATGGTGTCAATGAGTAAGCACTTATGCCTGTGGCTGCACACAACGTGTATTCTCAGGCAGATCGCAAATACCCTTCAGGGCATTGAAGTACTTCTGACCGCAGCTAACCTGGAGCGGCCTGCCGTACCGACAGATATAGTAGTCGGTGCAGCTCGTCAAAGAGGCTAGCATGAAACCGTCAGGCTTATTTTGGCACACGTAGCTCGTGTAAACATCCATTTTCAGTTCGTTTGTGGATGCTGACATATGTGTTGGCAGAGACAGTGCCTCAGGCAACGGTCTAGCGGCGGGTCTCACATGAACGGATGCGGGTCTTACCTTAGCGCTACTTGTTGATGGGCACGCGGTCGTAACTGGAACATTGCACGTGGTAGTAACAGGAGAAGCGCATGTGGTTGTTGGTGCACACGTGGTTGTCTTAGGTGTAGTGTCTGGGGCGCATGTGGTTGTCTTAGGTGTAGTGTCTGGGGCGCATGTGGTTGTCTTAGGTGTGGTTGTCTTAGGTGTAGTGTCTGGGGCGCATGTGGTTGTCTTAGGTGTAGTGTCTGGTGCGCATGTGGTTGTCTTAGGTGTGGTTGTCTTAGGTGTAGTGTCTGGGGCGCATGTGGTTGTCTTAGGTGTAGTGTCTGGGGCGCATGTGGTTGTCTTAGGTGTGGTTGTCTTAGGTGTAGTGTCTGGGGCGCATGTGGTTGTCGTAGGTGTAGTTTCTGGGGCGCATGTGGTTGTCGTAGGTGTAGTGTCTGGGGCGCATGTGGTTGTCGTAGGTGTAGTTTCTGGGGCGCAAGTGGTTGTCTTAGTTGTGGTTGTCTTAGGTGTAGTTTCTGGTGCGCAAGTGGTTGTCGTAGGTGTAGTTTCTGGGGCGCATGTGGTTGTCGTAGGTGTAGTGTCTGGTGCGCAAGTGGTTGTCGTAGGTGTAGTTTCTGGTGCGCAAGTGGTTGTCGTAGGTGTAGTTTCTGGGGCGCATGTGGTTGTCGTAGGTGTAGTTTCTGGGGCGCATGTGGTTGTCGTAGGTGTAGTTTCTGGGGCGCATGTGGTTGTCGTAGGTGTAGTTTCTGGGGCGCATGTGGTTGTCGTAGGTGTAGTTACCTTAGGTGTAGTTGTTGGGGCGCATGTGGTTGTCGTAGGTGTAGTTACCTTAGGTGTTGTTGTTGGGGCGCATGTGGTTGTCGTAGGTGTAGTTACCTTAGGTGTTGTTGTTGGGGCGCATGTGGTTGTCGTAGGTGTAGTTACCTTAGGTGTAGTTGTTGGGGCGCATGTGGTTGTCGTAGGTGTAGTTACCTTAGGTGTTGTTGTTGGGGCGCATGTGGTTGTCGTAGGTGTAGTTACCTTAGGTGTTGTTGTTGGGGCGCATGTGGTTGTCGTAGGTGTAGTAACCTTTGGTGTAGTTGTTGGGGCGCATGTGGTTGTCGTAGGTGTAGTGTCTGGTGCGCAAGTGGTTGTCGTAGGTGTAGTTTCTGGGGCGCATGTGGTTGTCGTAGGTGTAGTTTCTGGGGCGCATGTGGTTGTCGTAGGTGTAGTTTCTGGGGCGCATGTGGTTGTCGTAGGTGTAGTTACCTTAGGTGTAGTTGTTGGGGCGCATGTGGTTGTCGTAGGTGTAGTTACCTTAGGTGTTGTTGTTGGGGCGCATGTGGTTGTCGTAGGTGTAGTAACCTTTGGTGTAGTTGTTGGGACGCATGTGGTTGTCGTAGGTGTAGTTACCTTAGGTGTAGTGTCTGGGGCGCATGTGGTTGTCGTAGGTGTAGTTACCTTAGGTGTTGTTGTTGGGGCGCATGTGGTTGTCGTAGGTGTAGTAACCTTTGGTGTAGTTGTTGGGGCGCATGTGGTTGTCGTAGGTGTAGTTACCTTAGGTGTAGTGTCTGGGGCGCAAGTGGTTGTCTTAGGTGTAGTGTCTGGGGCGCAAGTGGTTGTCTTAGGTGTAGTGTCTGGGGCGCATGTGGTTGTCTTAGGTGTAGTGTCTGGGGCGCAAGTGGTTGTCGTAGGTGTAGTTTCTGGGGCGCAAGTGGTTGTTGGTGCACACGCGGTTGTGGTTATTGGCTCTGCACATGGCTCCGCAGCAGTACCCGAGTTGTCACCAATTGCTGCTGTTTGCAGCACCTCAACGCATCCGGTGTTGTAGTTTACACATCCCCGGACCTTGGGGTCATAGAAACGCAAGCAGGCGGTCTCAATGGCTGCTCCATTCTGACACTCATAGAACTTGGAGCAGCTGCCGGGGACCAGAGCTCGGAATCCATTCGACTTGTTCACGCAGACAAAGCGGCGGTACAGCTGGTTGTTGACGGGACCCACTGAGCGTCTAACGTTGGCAGCACTAGCGAAGGCCACCAGAAGTGCTAGGCAGGCTAGGACTGCAAAAGGGTATGAAATGATAGAGGATTAGTCCTTGTTATTGTTTATACAATCGGAGAATCGTAGTCCATTTTTACCGTATTGAGCTCTCATTTTAAAAAGGCTGAGAACGGTGACAGCTATTCCTGGTGGGTTAGGTTGGACTGGCTATCAGACGACTTGGCACAAAGAATTGTACAAAGTGCTTTTCTCTAATGACATGGTCGCCAATGGCAGTCGCTTTTATATGGTAGCGCCAGTGGGTCGATAGGCATCTGAGGTACATGAATCTTGTTTTCGGTTGCCTTATCGACATGTCTGCAGATACCTAATATCTGATAGGAGTTACCTTGATATTGAATGCTGCCCGGGATGCTGTGTATGCGGTATGTGTTTTCTATTTTTTTGATGTCTGGCCCATTGGTCTATATCTTATCGGCAGTTATCAGTTGCTGCTGCTTTTGCTGATGTCGCTTCTTAAGTATTCTTTCTTTTTATTTTTTTTAATTCATTTAATTGTTTTCACAAGTTGAACTTGGCAACGCTACCTGCATGCATGAGTAAATTCCTCTTTCCATTGGACACAAGACACAAATAAACTGCGAATGCAAATGCTGAATTTCAACACTGCGACACCTCACAAATAGCTGGACCAACAACTGCTTTAATAATGCAGTAACCGCGAACAATGTTACTCAGAGCGCGAATGACCATTTTCAATTGCTTAATTATCAACATTCTATCGCATTCTGTGTGCGTGTGGTCAACGCTTGGTGACGTTAATTTATCAAAGGATTTTACAATTGTTATATTAATTAGATGCTTAACCCATACATACAATCAAACATATCAGAAGCACATACTCAGCACTCAGAGAGCTGAATACTTTAATCAATGCCCTTCTTAAGAAGGGGATAGTTTTCTTTACGTTCTTAGCTTATATAAAGAATAATGCGGCATAGATAAATTAGGATAGTTTATCGGTGGTATCAAATTTGTATGGGTACAAATTACTTTCTAAAATAAATTAATAAACTAATAGTTTATTTTTAGAATTTCTATTGGTTGAACCATTCTACTGATAAAGTTGTAACATCATGTTGTAGCACATTTCTAAACGTATTTTCTGGAATCTACCCGAAAACAATCAATGGAGTAGTATGTGTAGTAGTATGTTATTTGCGATATGTGGTGTAGTTTCGATCATATTAGATAAGATATTTTACTCGTAATACACATACTTTTACATTTATATTGTGCATCAAAATATGTCCACTTCCGTAGCAAGAGTTGTGCTTGTGCGACAACCTGTATCTCGCTCTATAAAATAATAATTAAGACGAAGCTTGCCTACCATCAGGAACGACCGGAAGCCGTTCACGTGCCAACTTCACCACCATATTTTTGAAGAGCTTTTAATCATCGGAGCGCCATTTAAAGATTTTTATAATTCTTTAAAAAATCACATAAATATAATAATATAAATTCTGTTTTAAAACAATATAATTGAAACTTAATAAAGAATCTACAAAAATAATATTGTACAAATATGCTTTAAATTTATTTAATACGAATGATTTTTATATATCATTAAAAAAAACAAATTTGCGTTTAAAATGTTACATTTAGTTTAAAAACATTTTCATTCTTAATTGATTTTGATTTTGCAAGTTAATATTTCAATAAATTTAACTTAAATCGTGAAACGGCAAGTCGAAGATTTTATACCCTGTCATAAATAGAAAAATGATATACATTTTATGAAAGTAATTATAAAACAGATCAGTTTATTAACTCCTGTACTACTTACATTCATTTAAATATCATTTAGACCAAATATTTTTAACCAAGTCAAATTTGTATTTTAGAAACTTTAACTATTTAAAACCATTATTCGCAATTGATAGTAGTATCAATACCCCCCAAAAAAAAACAAATGAAAATTAATTTGAAATTAGATTTCAATTTGGAAAAGATATAAATGGGAAACGAGAAATTATTAAACAAACATTAAGCTTGCCAACCAACCCACAACAACGACAACAACTTGTTAGCCCACAAAAAGTGTTTGCTATTACCGGCAATTACATTAAAATCAGTCAGAACAACAACAACAACAAAAAACAACCAAATACATATAATAAAACATTTCAACGAAATTGAATTGAAATTCTGTAACGACAACCCTTTCAAGGTGGTCTAGGTGGGCCGAGTAAGCTGGTTGGTGTGTGTTTTTATACCCTGATCCCATTAAAAATGGGAAATAAGGGTATAATGAAGTTGTGCAAAAGTATGTAACAGGCAGAAGGAAGCATCTCCGACCCCATAAAGTATATATATTCTTGATCAGCATCAACAGTCGAGTCGATATAGCCATGTCCGTCTGTCCGTCTGTCCGTCTGTATGTATGAACGCGTCGATCTCAGAGACTATAAGAGCTAGAGACTCCAGATTTGGAACTTAAGCTCGCCTAATCCCTAGGCAGTACAAGTTTGTTTCCGATTTTCGATAACTCTTCCCGTTTCCGATATACACATGGGATCGATAACAAAAAAATCTTGAATTTTGAAAACTTTGAGATGCAATTTGAATTATAAAACAAAATAATGACAATCTGTGAAATTTTTATTGAAATCGGATAATAAACACCGGAGATATGGGACATTGAAGTTTTGTATGCAGTATGCGCGTACACGCACACACACGTACTTGCAAGCACTGACTGTACGCGGAAAGTATAGGGATCAGGGTATCGTCTAGTCGGGATATCTCGACTAGAGCCTTCTTACTTGTTTTTTTTTTTTGGGTAACCCCAACTAAGGGCAACAACTGTGCAAACATTTTGGGTCAACATTTTTTGTATATATACATATATATATATATATATATATATATATATATATTGGTTAGAGCCCGCAGCGCATTATACAACACTGATAAAGAAAGTGAATGGTAGGAGGAAGAGTGCTTGTGTTTGTTTTTATTTCTGATAAAAATCAATAGTTAAAAATTTAAATAATTTGTTGAGTAAAAACTTTAAATTTTTCATGTGCTTTCCTTTTACAACTTGGTGCGCTTATTTATGCGACTTTATTTTACAGTTGACTAAATGCATACCATAAAAGCAAAGATGGCGAACAAAAAAAAAACCAAAAAAAGAGAAACAAAAGAAATCACTTAACCCTTGAGCGACCCCGACACATGCGAAATTGACTTGAATTATCGAATTTCGTATGGGTTCTGCAACTGGGCATGGACTTGGGTCTGTCAGGCGACCCTTTTATCAAACTTGAACTCAAGTTCAGGCGACGCCAGCAAACTGGAGAAACACAAACCTCAACGCGACTAAAAGATATCCTATAGAAGATAGAAGAAGTTTCAATCTTACTTGAATATTGTTGAGGATTAAAAAACTGTATGTATAATTTTTATTACTTTTTTTACAGAACTAAATATCGCAATTTTAATGAAATATTACAAAGCTGTTGCATTTTCTCAACATATTTCTATATACCCCTTATTAATGTTTTTCTATGGGAGACAAAATAAGAAAGAGCAACAAAAATACAGCGACAGGCACACATGACGCGTATAGTCGAGGGAAACAAGGGAATCAAACGGAATATAAATCAGTTTAATGATTTTTATGCCAGCAAAAACAAAAGAACAGATAGATGCAGAGAGAGAGAGAGAAAGAGAAATATGTAGGGCGTGGGCTGTGTTTGCATTGCGTTGCTTTGCTCGCCGCCGGAAGCGGAAGTTGGCAAAGTGTGCAAAAAAAAACACAGAAAAAACATACAAAACGGACGACGCAGGCAGCTTTAAAAAGTTGCTAGGCATTTAATTTAAGTTAACGTCTCCTTAAAGCCTCCGTTTGCAACTGTATTTCTGCAATATCCTGTTTCTTCATGTGCAAATTAAGTTCAATTGAATTGCCAACAGTCTAAGCAATAGGAACTCAACAGCTGTTCAATCAGACCAATCGAATTACAAGTGATTTTTTTTTTTTTTTATATTGTAAACTAGTTAAATTGTCAAATCCTGTGTTAATCCTTTAAAGGAAGTGCATAACAGTTGAGTTTTGTTAGCTGCTATTGCAATATCTCAGCGTTTAATTAATGTCACTGACATTTGTCAAGTTGAATTTCATAATTTGCGCCTACTTCCCAACCACCAACCGAACCAGCCGAACCGCTCCAAGCTCAACAAACCGGCGACGTCAGCATGGCACCTGCAGAAACACACTGACTATAACTATATACCTAACCTAACGCTATTGGACTGCCAACATTAGTTTCAATAATAAATTAACCTGTAACTCAACCTCGTCTGCTTATCTTGCTATAAGTCAGTCCAAGTCAGTCCGATGCCTTTTGCACTCCACTGAGTCGCGTACGCAGCGCAAAATTTAGTTAGCAGAATGCATTCGACTGTGTGTGTTTCCGAATATATATATACATATGTGTGTGTGTGTGTGCGAGGGTGTGTATTTGGCATGCAAGTAAAATTTATTTCACAAGACACAAGGCAAACTCATGAGCGTTGTCTCAGTCTCAGTGGCATCTTCCGGTTTCGTCTGCCAGGTAGTTAGCTTCAGCTTCTCAAAGATGCAAGCAGCACCCACGTTTTGCCAGCCATGTGCTTAGTTTTTGCTTTCATTTCAATTATTTATCAGGTTGCCAGCCAACGAGTTTAGTTAATGCATACGAAACAACAATGCCAAGTACGCATATTATCAGGACCTGATAAATTCACAGTGCCCATGTGTGTGTGTGTGTGTGTGTGTTTTGAGGAAACTAAACTAAGACTTGAATACATACATGTATATAAAAGTATGTCATAGGTTTATAATTTAGTAGGAAGAGAGAGTAGACATGTTGATAATATCTTTAAAATACTGTTTGAAATCTACCAAGGGAACAGTTAGATAAAGTATAAAGACGTTTTGGAAAAAGGCAAAGAATTAAGTCTGCTTATACCCTTTATACCATAATCTTATTGATAATGTAACAGGCAGTAGGAAGAACCAATAATTATATGCGATTAAGCGATCGAACAGGGTATCTGCTAGTCAAGCTGTCTCGACATTCTCATTAAATATGCTTCGCCATCTTTTTTTCAGTTGCTGTTTAGCTTTTACCGAAATGAGCTGTACCTATACCTTTTTTTTTTTTTTGATGCACTTTATGATTTATGTCATGTGCGATAACCATATAAATGTATTTTTATCATTCACCCGAGTCATCAGCCAGTTTGGCAGTCGTCAGTCACAAAGCAAATCCCTTTACAATACATCGTACTAGTACGATGTACACCGACAAAAACTTTAATGCTGCAGCTCCATAAAGCTTCCCGAAAAGACATCAAACACATAAAAACGACAAACAAACGTGCTCATATATCCCCACATATACTATATATATATATGTGTATTTGTGTGTGTAAAAAGTAACGCTGAAATAAAAATAACTGAAATATGCACACACACACACACGCATACACACATACCTTTACGAGTGCTGAAGGAGTAAAAATGTAACGGGCGAAAAAATGTACAGCGAAATTTACACGCTAAATGCGTCCCAAAAGAGAGAAAGCAAGCCAAAGTCATTAAATGTTGGCCAGGTTGAATGTGAATGTAAAGAAGGAGACTGTAGGCCCAAAAAGGTTTTACATGTCATTGCGGCATACCAAACACGCACACACACACACACATTCACACAAATACTGAAGTACCGACGTAATCCGTAAGAGCGTTCCAGAAATTGACATAAATACATAATGAGCAACAATTTCATGTATTCTCTTCCCATTCGCCTTAGCAATAACAGAACTTGTTGTGGGCGTGGCCATAAGGTGCGTGTGCGTATGTGTGTGTGTGTGTGTGTATTGCGGCTAAAAAAGCGTAAACTTTTACTTTAATTTCCCGCCGGAATTGGCCCAAGACATTCAAGCCGTGTCAAGACGGTGAGCTGTCAACGTTTTGCCACAACGCCTACTTGTAAGCAATTAATGGTTTTCTCCAAGAAACTACTTAGACAGAAGTCTTGATAACAGAAAAGCTATTGAATACCCTTAATGAGTATAAAACACATGTTTATACACATTTTTCTTTGTTTGCAATGTATTTTTGTGTTTGTATTGATTGTAGTTATCAATCAAATTTATCAAAAACCAATCACCAGATCTAAAGATACAACATTAAGTTATTCAATCGGTTATTAGAGTATAAACTGTTCTTTCCTGACTTATGCAAAAGTTATCCCTTAAACTAGCTGCAAGTGTTACTAAGTTTAAGACTTAGCTGACATACCTGCTTAACTAATTTATATATAGTATACGTGTAAGAAGCCAAAGACTTTTGCCATGGTCTGCTCTAATATTAAGGCCAAATTGTTGGCTGGCGGAGTTCACACGATGCATAGAATTCTCGTGAGACATTTTCAATTATTTATTATTTATGTATGGTTTGGGGTAGGGTGTGGTGGGGTTAGGGTTGTGGGAAGAGCTATGGGTTACTAGAAGTAGTTTGGATGCATCTTAGCACGCATTAGCCATATGTGTAGTGTTGAATTGTGCTGTGTTGTGTTGTGTTGTGTCAAGACTGGTTTCTTTCAGTTGACAAATTTTCGCCATGTCCTGTCATGGGTGTACTAGCTTCAATGTGGTCGAAGCAGCAAACGCAAAAGCAAAAGCAAATGCAAAAGTAGCAAAGCAAGCGAACGAACGTGAAAATTTCGTTAAGAAAATTATTTACATTTGCAAATTTTATGAGCTTTGTTTGCGAGCGTTAAGGCAACTCTCCAAAGGCTGCAAGTTTAATGTAATGCAGTATATGTGTGTGTGTGGGTGGTAGACACACACATACACACACACACACACCATTACAGTTTTGGGCACCTCCATCTCAACGGAACATGCGGAAGGTCTGCATGTCTTGCTTTCTGGGCTCTCCACGTGTCGTACTTTTTAACCGTATTAAATTACATCCCTGTTGGCGTTTATTAATGGCGCAAACTTTTAATGAGAATGTGCATATTTAATTGCAAAGCCAAGAGAGCGGGATGACACCATACACCGCGAGAGAGAGACAGAGAGAGAGGGAGCAAAAGCGCGACTTAATTTTCAGAGCTGTTGCTATCCTAGCAACCACTAAGACTTCTTCTTGTATTATACCTTCCTCGGTTTTTTGTTGGTCGCAACACACACACACACACTCCTCTGTACCTTGCCCTTGCCCCTTCATTTGCAGTTGAAGCCACATTTGTTTACCTACTGCGGGCATTTCTGCAGAGCAGCAGCAGGAATGGGCTCTGGGAGTGCTACTTAGCGGCAACATCATCAGCATTAATGTGCCCAGGTCGTCATCATAATCATCGTTGGGTCGCCCACGCAAATTGTCCGTTTGCTTTGTTGTCGTTGTTGTTTTTGCTTTGGAGCGAACATTTAAAATGTGTACTAATTTCAGGGCATGCATTAAAAGCTGGTCTGGTCGCCTTAAATGACATCAACGTGTGACTATATTTGCCATGACTTTAAAAGGGGTAAATTATAAAGAACTAAGAATAAATGAAAATTCTTCAAGTTGATTTTTTAGATAGAGTTCTTATAACGAACACCAAGAGAAAATTAATCTATAAACTTTAAATGCAGTATTAATCTAGATGTTAAGCCATGACTTAAAAGGTTATAAGAAGGCAAGAAGGCAAACTGAATAACAAAGAAGTTAAAACCAGAAACACAATTAACACAGCGGCGGGTTGAAATGTTGTATTCAGTTTGTTGCCATATAGCTGGGGCGGGGAATTGTTATTTCAAAAATAAAATAAAGCATAATGGTTAAATGCTAGCATAGCGGATGTCAGAGGCGCCAATAGAGCACCATTTCCGTTTGTCGGGTAAAATTAAAATAACATTGAATACATTTAGAGGCGCATTTGCACATTCATGGCGTATACGTTATATTTTGACAACCCCTCACAATAACCTGGTGAGCAGCTGGTGTCGGTTTCTCTCTCATATTACATTTCCCAAAAAATACTCAAATATATGTACAAGCAGTACGAATATTCAACGACTCGCACTGCTGCCAGGCATTCAAATGGTAATGGACTTTTAATGTTGGCATTTTTGCGTATACTTGTTAAGTAGAAGGAAAGGTGATGCCAAGGAGTCTAAAGAGGGGAAGTAGGTGCAGTGAATCTGTATCAGTCACATGCATTTATATATATTTTGTTCACTTATAAACAGTTAAGTAATGGTTCCGGAACTCGTCTTTTTTTTGTTATTGAATCATAAAAGGTTTTTTAACATCTAATATGGAACTTCAAGCTGTTGTGATCATTGCAAGGTATTATTTGTAAGTATTGTATTGTATTTAATGAAAGCATTCCGTTGTCAATATGATTTTACCTTGTATTGGTCTAATAAGTATCCCAGATCCGGACCAAAAAAAATTCTATAATTGATATATTGATATAATTATAGACCTTAAATCTAGCTTGTGCTATAGCTGAGTTTGTAAGGCTGCAGCGTTTATCTGGCTGTTCTGAGGTTACAAACATGTATCCCTTATTTAAATATAGGCAACACAAAACCAATTTGAGACATTTGTTGGCATTAGCTTTGTGCACGATCATAAAAGCTTCTTAAATGGCAATAGCCTGTCATGATACTTGTACATCATACTCATAGTGAAAATTGCAGACCGCAACAAACTGTCTCTCGACTACTGTGTCTGTGCATTCAACTCTGACTGCGACTGTCCGGCTGAGTGACTCGTGCAAGCAACTCTGACGTTTGCTGCCGTTTGCCATTTGCCCGTCTGCTGCTCCTGTGGACGGGCTTAATAAATGGCTGACATTTAAAGCGCATTCCCCCGTTCGTACACATTGCCACTGATGACTGACGTTTTTCAGAGCTTTTGTTTCACATATTATAACGTTACATTCCTCGCCCACACACACACACACACCATACACACTCTCTCTTTCTTTGTCAGACATCAAGCCGTTTAAAAATAATTTCGTTTGCTTCCGGTTGCTGGCTGCGCTTTGACTGCCAGCCAAAAAGCATGCTCATATATTTGCTTCTTCTAGTCGCCTGTTAATAACCCAAACACTCGCAAAAAAAAAGAAGAACAAACAGTAAAGTAAAATGTGTTGTGAAAAACTCCCTTGGAACGAACAAAGCCCAGTTCGAATCCAATCCTTCGTCCGCGTCCAGAGTTACAAATGTTGCATACTCCATGGCTGGGAATTGGGGATTACGGGGCGCATTTCTTTTATTTATAGGTTGACGCGACGCAGTCTCTCGGTTATATATCGCATCTATATGTATTGCCCGCCCCATCTCATATCCGCTGGTATGGTCGCATTTCCGTTTCAACTTTTTCGGCCGCTCATGAAAAATTGTTAAGCGTATAGCAGCAACAAAAAACAACAAAAAAAAACAAACATTGGCCATCCATATGAAGCGGGTCTGGGGACTTGCAAAATATGCTCGAGTGGTTTATAATTTTTGCTGCCAAACATTTTTTGCCGGCCCCTGTCTGCCATGTTTTTTATGTACGTGTAGTTATGAGTGTGTGAGTCGATGTTATGGGAGGTTAATGCCATGCCAGATGAGTTGACAATTGGCGGGTTGAAAGGGCCATCATTTGTTTGCCACTTTTCCGCTTTCGCATTCCTCCATTTTTCTGTCAAACATTTATGGGCTCATTTAAATTTCAAATACCTTTTAATAAACCGTAGAGTAACGACAATGAGAAAAAAAAGGAATGAGCAGGAAATATTAAATAATGAGTGTGGGAATCGAGACCGATCTATAATAAATGAGGGATCAAAAGATGTATTCAGTTGTATTTCGGTGTGATAATGTTAATAATAAAGTTATGAAAACGACCTTCGACTGTGCAATAAATAACGGACTTGTGTGCTTGAACTCTAAGCCATTTTCACTTTCAAGCTGATGCCAAATTTTCACAGGTCGAAAAACACATCAAAATATTTTTAACCACCACCAAAAAAAGCAGTCGCAACTGAACTCAAATCATAATTACTAGACCATTGAAGCTGAACATTTTTGAATAGCTTGGGCCCCATGCAATTTATTCTCGGCTAGCTACAAAATTTCTTTCATAAAAAACAGAATTGCTGGCGAAATAAATTGAAACTTTATTTGGATTATGAAATTAGCACACGCCCAGTGCGCAGGGGTTTTAGCATTAAGCGCTTTTTAATTAGGTTTTTTATTCTATTACTTTTCTGTGGGGGAGGGAGAGGGCGGTTTTGAAGTTGCCCCAGTTTGGTGCAAAGTCGTTGTTGGTTGTGGGTTCAGTGGAATTAAGTGCACCATAATTTGACGCCAGTTTTTAATTGTGTGGAAAATTGTTGGCTAGCATTTCGAAACTACAAAGTTGTTGTTGCAGGCATTATAACAGAAAAAAAGCTCAATTAAACTTTTTTATTTTATTTTTTTTGTTTTGTTTTTGGTTTGGCAGCAAAGAAGGTAAGATTCGTAACATACGATATGCCACTTTGGGGCAATCAAGCGCAAAATGTTAATGAATATTGACAGCTAAGATGGCAGCCACAAAAAAACCTGGCTTTAGTTTTTGGGCTAACAAAAATCAGTCATGAAATTTGATTGACTGCATCAATGAGTAAATGACTAAACCACTGACAGATGGGATAGCCACAACAACAACAACAAAAACAACTGCAAAAACGAGGAGGAAAAGTTTCGTTTTGTGGCGGAAATGTCCCTGGCAGTCCCGACTGCTGCCAACCTCACGAAAATTGACAATCAAATTGCAAATAGCTTTATCTTGTAGTTTGTTTATTTATTTATATCATTTCGTACACTTCCTGCGCGTCGGCCACAATGAGCCGACCAAAGTCAGATGGGAGGCAAATGGAGGCCGCTATAGTTGTTAAGCTCTCTGTCTCTCTCTCTCTCTCTCTCTCTCTCTCTATCTGTGTGTGGCCGCCATTTTGATATGCCTCATATGTGTGTGAGTGTGTGTATTTATATAACTGCCTGTCCTTTTTGGCCTGTTATCCTTGGCTTATGTTTTCAATTAAATTTCCATACAATTTTCATGACATGATGAACTACTACTACTACCTAGGCATCTGCCAGTTCCCAACACGACTCTCAGCTCTGACATCCTGTGTGTGTGTGTGTGTTTGTGTGTTTGTCAGTCAATTTATTTAATAACAAACGCACACGACACATGCACAGCAGATCAGCAATGTCCTATGTGACAATAGTCCAACCAAACCAGTAACCTTTTTGTCTTCCAGCAATGCCAAAATTTCTGAATAAATCAGCAGACAAATATGTATTTTATTTCATTTCATTTTTACTCAGAACCAAGTAGAATGTTTTAAGCAAAGTTTAGTTTGAATTGACGATAAAACAAGTTGAAAGGTAATATAAAATATGTTTCGATTTAAACCTGCAAGATCGCCATACGACATTATATAAAAGATAAGTTTGTGCAATGAGAAAAATAACAAAGACACAAGATAGGCTGACCCCCAGATCAGACATTTTGTTGAAGTACTTGTATGTTATTTTAGTGAACAGAAAATACTTCTTCTTCGTCTTAAGACTAAAATATCAAACTTCATTCATCAAATTTAATGAATATGTAAGCTACGTCATTGAAAGCATTAAAATCATGCTGGATTTTACCAAAGCCTTGACTGCGTTGGGGTTTACAGTTAATGTATGTGTCAATCAATCTTTAACCAATATTATTTTCTAAGTTAATGAAATCCACAGGCAAACAACTTCAATTTGTTGTAGGATCGAACGACCTGACAAAAACAATAACTCTCCATACATACATTTAAGGTTGGGGAGGCCCAACAAAGGAAAAAGTTAATTTCACTTATGTGATATGCGTCATTTTACCAACGAGTGGTAAACTTTAATGTGATGCAGCAGCCAGGCTTCTCTGTGTCAGGTGAACTGACAGGGCTCCACAAGCTGCCCACGTCATTTCAATCAAATATTTTTGTTTATGACAGCAACAGCTCCGAAGGCTCTGAGGCATGATTTATCATTATGTATGTGACTGTAGGCTTACTACCAATCGCTCTCTCTCTCCCTCTTTCTTTCTGTGTTGGCCACAGCATCCCTATCCTCATGTACCCAACTCTGCCTGTTATGCAACATAAGTACATGTTCAATATATAATAACATAAAATATGATGACCTGCCACATAAATAAAACAGCAACGAACCGAAGAATATTGTAAATGTTTCAAATGTTACAAATGAACACACGTCATATAAAAATGCTGCGCACAACATTCTCATATACACATATTAAATAAATGAATGAATATGTATAGAGATTGTGGTATAAAGTCATAAGAAGTTCTTTAATAATACATGCCTGCCAATAGATAAAATATGTTTTGATTACAAAGTTGTAAAAATAGATACGCTTAAGATGTCTAAAAAGTTTGCTTGTACTTAAAGTTTTCATTGCTTGCTAGAGTATTCAATTAGGGGAAGTGACTGCCGCCCAATCAAAGCCAAATCGCAGAGATCTAAAGTGATATTAAAATGACAAAAAATCAGGCGAATGAACTGGCCTCGTCAATTAAAAAGGCAACTAAATAAATTAAATTCCAAGTTAGCTGTCATCGGCCAAAAGGCAAACATACAACTGCTGAGCCACGAAGAGCATACAAAGAGCGCGATAGATTATAGAGCATAGAACAGCACAGCACAGGGATCAGGCCAATAAAAAGCAAAGCATATTGGAATAAAGAACCTTTAGCCCCCTTGCCGCTTAGTCAACGTCTCCAGGATGCATCAATGGTCGAGGCTCGCGCGTTTATTGAATGAAATTAGTCTGCAAATAGTGTAGCATAAGCCAGGGCGCATTGGCCTGGTCAACGAGCCGTAAGCCTAATGTAAGTGCCCTGGCTGGAACAATTTGTGCTCGCGATGCCTTATCGCACCCCTCTCGCCCACTTCATCTCTATCCGATTCGCCCTGCCTGCCTTACAGTTGTTGTCTGCATTGAAATCGTCCATTAGCTAAGCAGATTAATTGCTAAAAGGTATTTAATTCGTGATGCTTTTATATTTCAGCGTTTATTCTCGTTTCATTCCACGCTTCTATACGAGAAGCTTCGCGCCATCAGCCAGACGTATATATATATATAAAACGCTCTATTCCTCCATTTCTTTTCATTTTTTCTCTCTCGTTTTTTCTTTTTTTATATGTATTGTGCTTTTTGATAGAAGCTTGGCAACTTCCTTGAAAATATGGCGTTAAGTATTTTTGCGTTACTTTTTCGTTACTTTTTAATGCTTCATTAGCTCCTAATGGAAATTGTGTGACTTGGCGAAAAACATCCATCAGGAGTTAGGGGTCGCTGTCTGTGGGTTTTGGGTGTAGATAAACGCAAAATGGTCATATTGATAAAAAAAAGAAGAATAATGAATGGATAAAAAAAAGTACTTCCTTAGCAGTTAAGAGTAAAAAGATTTTTTTTTCTTTTTTTGGATTGTAATATTATTTAAAGACGATAGATGCTTTGAATTTGCTGATTTTTGGTGATTAACAGTAGCTTTAAATAAGAGATCGCAGCACAACCAGAAATAAATAAGCCAGATGTCGCTTGGCAGCTAAGAAAATATCCAATGGAAGGAATTTCAAGAAATATTAAACACACAAAAGTCTGCACTACAAAATACAACTAAAAGAAAGCAGCAAACAATTTTAAGAAAGTTGTGTGATTTATGTGCAAATATAACACAAAAGCAAAGCAAGTTTTCCAGTATAAGGAATGCCAGCGAAAAGAGACAGATAGATACAGTACAAGAGAGAAACAGAGATGCAAAGTAATACATAAAGAGTGGCCAATGCAGGTGGCAATGAAGTAGGACACAAGGTAGAAAATGAAAATGGCCGATGCAGCTGGTACAAACACAAACAAAAAACGAAAATAGAATGACGACCAAAGCAGCACAACACTTGAGAGGCTGACTAGGAAAATGTGCTGGTGCAGAAGTAAATGAAGGGTTTTAAAAGAGAACTGACGCTTAGCGACAGCTGCTTCAATGAAAGCTGTTCCGACAAACTTCAAGATATGATTGAAACTAAAAAAGGAGAAAAAAAAAAATATTTATGCAGCAGAGAGTTAAAAACAAAATAACAGAGAGTTAAATATAAAATAAAAAGAGTTGTTAGATGTGAAGATAAATTCAATAAACGAAACAATTCGTCTAGTTGGCTATTATTAATTTTTTGATTAACTCATGAAGTATCTCAGACTTGTAGCTTGAGCACCTACAATTTATTTTGCAACTCGAAAATGTTTTGAATTTTCAATAAGAATCTTAAGTTAGTTAAATGTATGTGGCAGAAAATTACTTGACATTCTCGTACATCTTGGGATTGCGTTGAATATTCTCTTCCATGATTTTCTTGTGCATTGCCTCCCAGTGTTCAATCTTTTGGACCACATCGGGTATAACTTCACGAATGCGGAAACGATTTAATTCGGGACCATCGCGCGCCTCAATGTTGGTCTTGAAATTATAGTTCGGGGTGTAGCCATTCAGCTTGAGGAAGTGATCAAAGTAGAAGGGAACAATCTGTTCCTGCATATTATCCATCACCATAACAGATTTAGGGTTGAAGCCCGCACTAACCACACCATCCTCGGCAAAAGCGCGCACAAAGTTCCGGGTGTTTTCGGAGATAACTATCGGCTGCGGAATAACAACTGGGACTCGTTTCTTGAGGTACAATCTCTGGAGTGGTCCCGTTTTTTTGGGTTTCTTAAAGGGTGGCTCTAGGTTGCGTTTCACCTTCTTCATTTCCATATCAATACGTCGCTCAACCAGATAGGCTTGAAATGAAAGCTTTTCCAGGTAACGACGTTTCTTGCGGAGTGCAGCCTCCACTTCACGCACCTTCTGAATATCTAGATGCTCGAACCTTGCAAGAAGTTCCAACACAGCGGTGCTGATGGCAGCCACCATTTCCGATGCAATAGGAACTACATCACTGGAGCCACGAACCGATTCTGGTATAACGCGACGCCAGACTTCGGCTAGAACGGCGCGTTGCTTGTTGAAATCCTCGTCAGCAAAGGAGGTTTCAATTGGCTTGTTTAGATAGTCTCGTACACGTTCCTCCATCTCTTCGGCGCGATCTTCCATAAAGAACTTCTTTGCTGATTTGCGAGCGACATATTCCTGTTTTTCCTTTAAGTCCTTGGCGCACCAGTCCACAAAGGTTTCCATTCTACCTTGGAGTTCTGTGTGTACGGACAGAGTATAGTGCATTTCCAGCAGCAGCATAAACGTCTTGTTCTTTAAATTGTCAACGCCCTGTAGGAAAGTTACGGCATTGGGAAATACCTGCAAAACGGGATGCAAATTTTTACAGTAGACATTATAGTAAAAGTCTCGTATGGCCAAAGCATCGTCCTTGTCCCGAACGCGTATATTAACTATGGTACGTTTGGCAATTGACTGATCATAGGATTCAAGTTCATACTCAATATCCTCACCATCCTCGGGAACAATAGGTTGCTCCGTTTCTTCAGCATCAGCGCCAAACTTGCCACGTTTCTTAACCGGTACACGATGAATCCAATCGTGCTCTGCGCGCCATTCCTCGTCGCCTAGCAGATAATGGAAGTTCTGCAACATAACGCATCGTATCCAATGTCCCTCAATGAACACAATATCCATGTTGAGCATGGTACGCTCGCGCTCCAGTTCACGGTATTCCTGTTTCATTTTGTCGGTTATCTCGTAGTAGGTCTTAACTTGATATACTTGTGTCATGGCCGCAGTGTATTCCTTCTTTTCCCACTTGGCAAAGAGGCCCTCGTAGAGAAGCTTAGTGTTCTTCATATCCTGCCAGTGCCGCTCGTTTAATGTGTCATAGATCTTTGTGTGCACCATTTGGCCTTGAATCAATAGCGACTCGTACTTAAGACGCATCGCAACCTTTAATAGCTCCATGCCTGTCTTAAAGTTAAATGACTTGATTATTGCACGGCTTTTCAGTTCATCAATGTAGTTCTCATCGAGATCGGTGATTACAGAGCCATAGTACTTTACTGGCCCAGGTCCCATTAGAGTATTTTTCACATCGGGAACGGGAACCTCCAGTCGAAGACGCAATCCATTTCTTAAACGTGAGTTGAAGGTAAAGAAATTATCCTTGGGGCCCAACATTGCTACCTGTTCCTTAAGTTGACCGGAGAAAGGCAACATGCGATATGGGCTCGCCTCTTCGGCATCGATGTCGATGACTTCTGCCTGGAAGCGTGTTCGACGCATTTCCTCAAAGGGAACAAGTGGTTTGCGTATATAGTCCAATGGTATCTTCGTTTCATCCTCAACAAGTAGAAAGCTTCCGCTGTCTTGTGAGAGATTTGTGCAATCAGAGCTGCTTAACGATGTTAGACACTCCTCAATACTCTTGAGATCCTCTTCCAGCTCAGCCACAATTGCCTTGCGATCTACCAACAGATGCTCCTCGCCAGGCTCAATATCCTTTGCCTCATACAGTGCCTCCTTGGTCTCACGCAAAAAATCTAGATACTCCTTACGTCCTGGAAAATCCAAAGTCACTAGCTCTTCGGGATCGCGAGAGTGAAATACAAAGTCGTACGGTTGACACAGATCCTGCACTACCTCCCTTGCTGCTTCTTTGCTATCGGTGTGCGTGGCACCCATATGTTTGGCTATCATACCCTCAAAATCATAGTTTGGCATTGTCAAATCTTTGTTCAAATATTTTTTGCATGGAGGATTCGCCTTAATAAAATTAACAATCGGCACTCGATCTGGCTGCACTTGCACCGTGATCTTTGGGTGAACGGTTTTTGTTTGGTAGTGCACATGCACGGTTTTAACTTGAGTCGGGTCCCAGTGATCGTGATGATGTCGGGCCTCGAACTTTCCCGTAAAGGGCCTTTTTGTGGTGCGAACGTTGGCAAACTTGATGTTATCCGGCGTTACCTTCTCCAGCAATGGCATACCAGACTTTTGAATAGATTCGTTAAACATGGCTGAGGGTACTCTCTCTGTTTCATAGTCACGACGTCGTCTCGGATGAATGACAAGTGTTTTCTCCCGAAACTGAGGCGCTGGCATATTACCTCGTTGCTCTGGAGAAATATCCTCAGCACCTCCCATCATTCGATGTTCATTACCTTCCTCTTCCTTATTCTCACTATGCTCTGGCGCATTGATTATTTCCTGAGGTGGAACCCAATCTAGGTCAAGTACCTCCTCCTTGGCATAGCAAGGAGACTGCTCCCGCATCTGCTTTGCCTCTACACAGGCTAGGCCTAGAAGCTTCATGCGTGCCAATTTTTGCCTAAGATGCTTCGCCTTGGCAACCTTACCCTTGAGTATAATATACTCGGCGGTGGTTTCCACCTTGGAAGCATCAACCATATCGGCTTCCAAGGGATCTTGAACCTCCGGAACTATTATTTTTTCCGGAAATACATAGCGAATTAGATTGAATTTTTTGACATTGTACTTTAGTTTGGGTTTGACCAGCTTCAAATTCTTACGAAGCACGCGATGATAGTGAAGACCCAGACGCTTGTCAATATACTCCTTGATAGCGCTTTTCAGCTCGCGCTTGTGATGCAGCATCGGTTGAGGGGGAAACAGATCCAGTTTGGGATCATCTGGATCAAGCACCTTTATGATGCCCCTTTCAACGTCCAACTTGATGGGATCCTTGCGCGGTGCGAGCTGATTAAGCCAGTCATCGCGAGTTAAGCAACCCTTTACAGTACGCTGACCCTCCATGATCTGATGATGATGCAACTTGCCGCGGAGGCCATCGCCATGCTTGAAGTGAAAGCCACGCAACTGGAATTTATCAACGATTTTGCCCACCTTTAGATAGTCCTCATCATCGCTGCTCTGCTCACTGGGCGAAGTACCGGCGCTGCCCTCGATACTTTCCTGGCAGCGCAACTGCTGTCCCGCATCCGGGAGCTTTTTCAGCTTGCCCGTATGCTCCAGATAAAACTCTTGGGTTACCTTCGCCAGATCCTTGCGTACACAGTTCTCCTTATGCATAATGGCCTTCAGGCGCTCAGTTTCCGTCAATGTTTTGGGAAAGAAATTGAGTTTTCTGATCACCGGCGGAATGTATTCGAATTTGCGGAAATTACGCTCAATATCGTCATCAATAACAGCCAAATCCTGCTGCAGATCCTGCTCGGCAACGGTGCGTGCCTCGATATCTTTAGTAGCTCTCTCCTGTTTTTTACGCTCAAACTCCCGTTGAGACTGCCGAGTTTTGCTCCGCAGGTAGATATCCTTGTAGCGCGCCTCTCGTTGTTTTTGCTCATCTGCTATCCGCTCTTTGTTATAGGGCTTATCAGGTGACCGAAATAGGTGAGCGAGCTTAAATTCCGGTATTGGAATCTCATCCGGCTCGGGCTTGTCTTTGATGCTTGTATTAAAACAAGCTGGTATTGCCAAGCGTTCCGCTTGAAGTTCCGCCTCCACTTTTTGCTCTGTTTTCCTCTTAGTTCGACGTCGTTGCATGTAGCGCAAAACGCGCCAGTAGGTCTGCTGATTTTGTTGCTCCTGTTCGTCCTTCTCGTACGTGTTTTTATAGTCCATGCCCTGAAAGTCCAAGTTGACAGGATTCTCCAAGTCAATTACCTCGCATATATGCGTATCGGACGACTCAGACCCGGTGCTGGCGCACACATTATCGCCATGCTTAACCATTTTGCCGATCAGCTTATACTGCTGATCCTCGGTCAATTTCTTGTGGCGCAGTGCACCTGGGTTCACTAGACAGTGGGTCCTGCGTGGATCCTGAGTGAGAAAGAACTTTTGACGAACCGGCGATAGCTTTGATAGCTGTTGAAAGTTTTTAGGACAGCGTCCGATGTGAGTGTGCGGTGCTCCCACCACATAGCTAGCCTCGCAGGGTTTCTTCCACTGATCGCCCCTAAAGTGCTTCGGTCGTACCGAGTGTATATGATGCGAGTCAATCATTTCCTGTGAGTTTATAGCCCCACGATTGTCCTTGGTGTCACGTTGTGTGGTTTTCTTAGTGACAACAGGTCGTCCTGGCTTGCTGGTCGAAGTGCAGCTTCTTGCCTGCATATTGACGGTGAAAACTCCATCACGAAATCCGGGAACGCTTGAACTAGGGAAATCAGCAGTTTTTTTTTTGCTCAACACCCGCAAGCCACACTCATCGCGTTTTTCGATCTCAGTGCGCTTAATGTTGACATCGGGAAACTCTAACGTTTGCACCGTCAACTGTGGATCCGAGTCTCGGCGGGAGAAGTCAATGTTCTTGAACTTGGCAATTTCGATCTCCTGTTTTGTTTGCCTATGTACCTTTTTCGGTGGACATCTTTGTTTTGCCCATGGTAAGTGTGCGTTTGCGTCTTTTCTTTTTTGTGCCCGACTTAACTCGGCTTTTGGATCACGCGCTGGCTTCGATTCCGGCATGTATGAGTCCCTTTGTGGGGAGCCTGTTATTCGCCGAGTCGTGTTACCTTCACCTTCCGCATTTTGTATAGTGTATCGACCTTTAATTTCAGAAAGTCGTTTGTTTCCGGACACGGACATTTTTGCAACGGACTTGGATTGCAAAAAGTATTTGTTTCTGATTGGTATTGATTTTTATTTAAGTTAACCTGAATATATATAATATATTTTTGAAAGTACTATTACTGACAGATGTAAATAAGTATGCTTGAGCTATGAAATTGTTTCCCATTGTTATTCAATTTATTGACAACTTTTTTGTTTGCATGAAGTTTTTTTTATTATGTATTGTTTTGGTATCTCCATTACCTTCAAAAGTTTACATTGTGGACCTATAAATTCACCACGCTACATATCTGCTTACATGATTTTTATTACATTTGGAAGCAGCATTTGCTGTGCTCAGCATTCGTATTTCTCACACCCAGCTTCCTGTTTGCTTGTACTTTATTTCCACCCCAGTCTCAATATTTCCATTTCAGTTTTTTTTCTCTATACCCTTCAGAAATATATATATATGCGAAGGTGTTTAATGCTATTCTAAATGTAGCAGGATAAAAAACAGTTTATGGATATTATTTATACATGAAATATATAAAACCTTAACTATATATTTTACTCTGGTTTATTTCGTCCACTTAATATCAGTTGCAAAGGGTATCCTCTAGTCTAGCATTTAAGGCCATACATTTCTTGCATATTTTCCTTTGTATGTGTTCTTATGTTTCTTGCACACACATATTGTGAACTCCTGTAACGCCTTAAAGTATGCCATAAAATTTGACTTGTTTTCCATTTGTAGCTTGTCGCAGTGCGCATCGAGTTTCGCCACTTTTCAATTTATTTGCCAGCTTCAGTTTTTGGCATTTTATGACCCACATATGTCAGCCTAATAGGTCCGAGAACTGAGCCGCCGCTCTGCCCGCGCGTTCTGCTATTTAATTAAAATTTATAACGACTTCAATATGGCAGGCACTCTGCATAATTTTAGCCAGGTGATCCGAAAAGCCTTCAACTCGTTTCCCTCAAAACGCAATTCCAACCTCACTTACAGCACTCCTGTTTCGAGCAATTGAAATTGTAGACCCTTTTTCGTTATGAGACTCGCAATTGTGGCATATTAATTTCATATTTATGTTTATTTTTGACGCTCGCAAACGGAAATGAAGTTAATTTCTGAACAGTTTCTATTCGTGCGTCAATTTTAATGCTCGTTCATTGTTGTTGTTGTTATTGTTGTTGTTGCTTTTGACTGACGCGTTTCATTGTTTTGATTATTGTTTTTTTCGGCGAACGCTTCCCCTTCAGACGTCAGATAAATAATTTATAATAATTTTACAAAATGCCACTTTAAGTGCGGAAATTGCGCAAAACGAAGCCCCACAACAGCCAATTTGTGTGAATATATAATTTTTGTGCAAATTCAATTAAATGCTACCTGCTTTTGGGCTTACGGGTGGAAGCGCAAAATCAATTCAATTCCAACAACAACAAAAAATAATAGACATTTTTGCATAGAAATGTAATATGCAAATGGAACAGGACAACAGGACATAAATGTTGTTTGAGGTCCATATGAATATTCCATACTCTAACAAAAGTTTCTTTATAAAAAAGTGAGGTTTAACATATTTGACTGATAACTAACACAGCAAAGAATGAACGAGAAATAAAAATAAAAAGTATTAAAAATTTGATTTTGATACCGCAGTTAGCATATCATATTTAAAAAATTTTAAATTTCAGCGTTTCCCAATTACTTTATTCAATACCTAAAATTGTAAAGCAACGAACATGTTGGACAAACAACAATACCCACCGCAAGGGAATGAAAAGACAGCGCAAAAAATTGGTTAACATTCTTTTTTTTTTCTCTCTACTTGCACTTTGCAGCTAAAAAGTTTAATTCAATTAAGAGTTTTGCCTGTGTTGCTGCTGGTGCTGCTTCTGCTTCTGTTGCGTGGATTCTAAAGTTGCCCTGACGAGAAACCAAACACCCAAACAAACACACTCACACATACACATAAACATATACTCTTCGGTAGCAAAGTCAAAGTTGCGCTTTTCAATTTTTGCAACAGTTTCTGTTGCATTTCCTGCTTGCTATGGTTTGCTCACCTTTTCACGCCCACGTCGCTGCTAGCATTCACCTTTTTTTTGCCGGATTCATTAAAAATGCATTCTCAACCTGCCTGGCCCCACACAAAGCAGCAAGCAGCAAAGAAACTGAAAAATTTAAGCACAAACTTTGAAAGGCGACGCCAAATTTGCCATATGGCCAAAGTCTGTGTTGGTTTTTTCTTTGTTTGGGTGTTAAGTTTCTCTTTGCCCTTCTGCACACACTTTATGCCAGACTGCAGTCGCTGTTAAAGATGCAGGAGCTCACCATCTTGGTTGGGCTGCTGAATTAGCAAGTCACTTGCTGATATTTAATAATGAATTAAGTAAATAAATTAAGAAGAGTTTACTTCAAGGAATTGTTAGAAAACAAATGCATAAAAAACAAGTTTATTAGCTTCGATTAAAACTTGTCTAAGATCATAATTATCTGAGATTTTGGGATTGGACCATATCTATGACTTTGACTTTTTAACTGTACCTTAAAATTGATTTTTGTATATGAAATGACTTTAACAGTTTTACTTTAATGGATATTTTAATTGCCCAGGAAAGCTGCTCATCTGGGTTGTAATTTCCTAAGCTCGAGCTGCTTCAAAATGCATTTTCCCAGGCACTTCACGAATTTTTCGCCGTACACTCTTTTTTTTCACGCGCGGCAAAGTTTTTAATTGAAAGTTTTAAGCTGTAATTGAAGTTTGCCCAGTGCTTCGACCTGTCACGTACCCCGACCCAACCCAACGCGTCCCGTCCCAACCCGACCATACCCGACCACCCAACGACCGCACTTCTGTTTCATCTAACGCTGCTGCCATTTTGCCAGCCTCTTCATTGCGCACTTTGGCAACTGGTTCTCGGCACTTGGTTTCGGCCTAAAGCCGGTTACAGCTTGTAAAGCGTTTTATCCGCTGCGGCTGGGCGCTCACTGGAGCCTGGCCGAAGTCCCTTTTCGAGTGAAGCGCAAATTTGCCTTTTGGCCCAGGTATGAAATAATTATAATTTGCAAATTTCTCAGCCATCGCGCGGACAATGTTTAATTTTGTGTGCACCAACTTGTTAAAGTCGAGCCAAAAGTGCCAGCCACTTGATCATTTTTTTTCCCCATTTCCCCCATTTATATGTTAAATTTTGTATTTAATATTACTCTACTTGCGTTGTGTTTGATTTAATTTTTGGTTCTCTGCAATATTTTTTAATACGCGGCCAGTTGCAATTTTTCCATTTTTGCGGGTACTTCGTGTCGTTGCACTTTGCTTTGGCTGCTGCACTTTTCGTTTGTGGCATATTGTATAAAAAATGTATTTATTTAATTAAAAGCACAGATTTTGTGCACTGTGCAGCGTTGTGTACTGTAATAATAACAATAATAACAAGCTTCGTTTTTTTTCTGTGTCTTGTTTCTTTCCAGAACTTTCGTCAACCAATTGTTGTGGCAGTGCTGATAAATACATGAAAAGAGACATGTAAAAGTATGCTGATCTGAAGTAGTTTCCATGCAAATACCCTACGAGAAGTCTAATAATATATATATTTAAAATATATAACCGGTGAGATAAATGCTATAGCATTGTCTACCTATCATTTTGAGTTTGGTAAGTTTGTATAATCTTAGATTTAATTTCTAGCAATTATTTCTTTTCATACTAAATTTAACATATTTGATGTGACTCTTCAAATCAATCGCGCTTTTATTTAATTACAAACATGGTAGATAACTATATTGAATTGGTATTTTTGCTGCGCTTGTTATTTGTTTACATTGGATTTTTAACCTTTACATATACGTATATGCAAATTGTTAATTATATTCATGTGTCGTTTCAGCAGCCACACAAGCAAGAAGACGAAGAAGCAACTGCCAGTTTTTAATTAAATTTTCACGGAAGTGCAGCCACATTAAACGGAAATGTTGAAACATTTTGTACATACAAGCAACATGCAAAAGTGAGCAGCAGAGTCAGAATCCAATGTTCCAGCAACTCTTCATTTGTACCAACTTGTTTTCGGTGCGATGTTACAGTCGTGGCCTTTGCGGCAGTTGAAAAGCTGTTTAAAACCGAATCACAAAGAGTTAGCTTAAGGTTGACTGACATATTGTATATTACAGTCTTACTAAGTAAATTGCTAGATATGTATCTTAATTATTTACAAGCCAAAAGATACAAGATTCGAGTTAATTTGACAAACAGCTTTTATATAAATCGTATAAGCTTAACTACATTAATTGTTGTGCAGCTATATTAATTGTGTATTCAGGTACCAAAATAATCAATTATTACTGCTGAACACCAATTGGCAACTAAAATAGACAACAGCAGTTAAATATATAACTTTTGCAATCTACAATTTGTGAATTTGTGGAACATTTCATATACAACCGAAACGAATTGCCGGACAATTACAATAACAATAATAAAAAAAAATAATAATACAAATAATAACCGATAATAAGTGCATTCAATGTGAAAAGAGTTTTAAATGTTTATTTATGCAATAATGCAATGACAATTAGGCCAATTAAATATTTACTTTTACACTTGGCTTCAACGATACGAAAATTGTTTAGTTTTATGTTTGTTTTAATTCTCAATCATTTGATACTAAATGCCTCTACCTGTTGTTGTTTGCGTTGTTGCTGTTAGTGTTGCTGTTGATTTAACGAGTGCATTTGAACCACAACAACAACTTGTTCAAATTTTCGCTTTCGGTTTTGTTAAACAAACTCAAAAAGTCTGCCTGCCACTGAACCTGGCTGGCACTTTGTCAACTTCACACAACGACAAATTGGTAAACCAACAACACTACTCGTAAAGTGAAAAGTGAACAACAATGGCAAATAAAATATAATTAAACAAACATAAGCCGCAAAAAATTAATTAGTATGCCAACAAAACAGCCCAAGTATATTAATTAAACGACTTTTGTTGTTTTTGCTTTTGTGCAAAAGTATTAAATATTTATTTCTTTGTTACTCTAGTAAACCAAGTAATTACTAGGGCTATAAATAGACAATTGTTAGAAGAAAAAAATTTGGCTTTGGCAATTTGGCAAAACTAATTAGATATTACTCCAGAACAAGAAGTGAGAAAATCTTTTCCTTGTTACAAACAAATAATATATATTTTAGATAAGACAATAAGTACTTTTAATATATAAATGTCAATTATTGAATGGCAAAAAAATTGATTGATTTAAAGTTATATTAAGTTTTTATTTACTTTAAGCTACTACAAACAAAAATATTTTTTAAGAAAATTAAAAAATTAACAATGCCACTTAAATTCCAACAAATGAAAAAGCATCCGGAAAATTGGGACAAAATAAGATATGGCAAAATGTATTTTTATGCATTTTTCGAGGATTTTCTCGGAAGTAACAATGAAAAGGTATGTTAACAAAAGCTTAAAGTTCCATACCCTACACCATAGATATCTAGTTTTATATAAACATAGTTCACTTACTAACAATTTGTTTCAACCAATCTCAACCCACAACAATTGATATATTGTGTGTAATGTATGCACAAACAAACGAAGCCTTATATCGTACTACTAGCTTGATAAATATGCATTATCAAGTCCATGGATGCTACTCCACAAATCATTTCATTGCTTGCATCCATTGCCTTTATCCAATTGGACATTGCGTGTTATTAAAACCATTATTAATTGAAAATTAATTGAAATATCAATTGAAATGGCATTAAAATACAACGAGCTCAATCTGAAGCTATGAGTTATCTACACAACACACATACATACTTACTTTCTGTCCATTATAATAATACTACTTTGACATTTTATGCATTTACATATTTATAATTATGCAATATCATATCTGTGTATGTGTGTGTGTGCTTGATAATTTGTTATGCAGAAATGAACTAAAAATCCATTTTTGATGCCATATCAATTTGTCAGTTATCCGAGTGCACACTGTACTGGGTAAGCAATTAATACAACTACGATTAATTGAGTGGCACAATAAATTAGCCAAGCAAATCATCATTTAATTGAATTAAGCGCATCAACAATTCCAAATTATTCAACTATCATTGAACTGCTTTTAAGTACATAAACTGCTCAAGCAAAATAGTCAATGTTTATGCTCGTTAGGCACTTGTTGTCCCTCATCGTCATCGTGCCAACTCTATACAATATTTTTCCTCTTTTTGATTTACATTTTTCTGTTTTTGTTGACATTGCTTGGGGCCATGACCAAGGCACTGAAGTCCAGGTAACCAGAAGTCAGTTGCGTTCAAGTCAAAGTCTTTTAATCCCATGAACGCTGCACCATCAGCTCCACATCTTATGCAAACAGTTTGCAAACAGAACGAAAGAAAGAAATCAAAAAACTACATAGTCAATTCGAAGAGAATGTTAAAGCGTAGACAAGCAAATGGTTAGTTAAGTTAGCAGTGCATGGCAAAAGTGCGTGAGCGGAAACTGTTGGAATCGTTTTGTGTGTTGCACAGCATGTGGGCTGCTTCGTTCCAGGAACCCCCAATGCGCTACAAGTTGCGCATTTTCATACGTCTTGGAGACTCTTGGAGTTTGATCAATAAAAGCAAGTGAAAGAAAATGCCGATGCGACATTTATGTTCAAGCTGAAGTCCGACTTAATAGTTGAGCTCAAACTCAAAACCGATATGCAAATAGTATTTTTATAAGCAAGTACCTTTCTTTAAACGGAAAAGTGTTTAATTTCGCCAAAACCGCTTATTATTAGTCGAGCATAGCAGAAACGAAAGTGGCCAGACAATAGCAAGTCACGAGCCTATTGTTCATATTTTCTTACAACTGCTACAAGTATTTGACGGTTGGCGCTTTAGCTAATGGCAATTTTAATGCGCACTTCCGCCGGAAGTCAAAATGTCATCCTCGCAGCGGGTTGGCAGCACCCAATTTTTGGTAAAATAACGGCACAGGCCTGACTGCCTTCCTGCCATCCTGCCATCCTGCCATCGAGCTAGCTACACACGTACGCATTCGAAGGCAGTTCGGCGTTAAAAAGACAAATGACAAACACATTTGCACACTATTACAACTGTGAAGCACTCTCACTCTCTCTCTCTCGCTCGCTCTGGTTCGTTGTGCATTCATCCATCTCAGTCATTGGAGTCGCAACAGGCGGTCATGACACAGGCGCACATAGATAACTGTCGCTCTATTTTATACACACTACTTACATGGCAGATAAACACGCATGTAAATATGTTGAGAGCAGCGCGACGGAGTTATCGGTGTGGGCGGGGGAGAAGGAGGTACGATGGTTGCCAGAGACAAAGGACAACAGAGGCTGGCATTAAAATAATGTTAAATTGCTTGTTGTATTTGTTGCTGCTGGCTTTTGTCTGCCGCCTTTGTTTGCTGGCATCATCTCATTGTAGTTGTCCTTCGGCATGTCCTGTCGCCTTTTGTTGTTGTAGTTCTTGTCATGGCGCACACTTTTCGGTTTCGTGTGTTTTTTTCTTTTTTCGTTTCTCGTTTTTCGTTTCCTCTTTAACAGTTTTTCGGTGCGTGTGGCGTCGTAATTCATTGTCCCCGCCTCCATTAAAGAACTCTGTCCTCTGAATATTTTATTTGTTCTTGTTGTTGTTATTGTTGTTGCATTTAAATGTGCTTAAAATGTGGTTAAATGTGTTGGTGAAAGTGCGCCCTGCCATGGTCGCATTTCCGTTTCGGGTTCGCATTCTTGTTGCCTTGTTTTGTTGCTACGGCCAACAAGTAATAAAGTTGATTTTTCAAGTTACAACTTTTGTGGTTGGTTCTCCTGTAACCAACAGACTCGCAAATTGGTTAAGATTTGCTACCAATAGTGAACAGAATACTGTGGTTTTCTTTGTTTTCTGTTCGTTTATTTGGCCACTTGACTGCTAATTGGATTTAGTTTGACGTTTTTTTAGATTTTTAATTCATGTATCATGTGTTGAAATGGATTTAATAAAGCAAAAGAAAATCTTCGACCCAATATCATTTAAATTATATTTTGTGTTTTAAGCACGCCTTAGTTATCGTGAAACTGCTCTCCACCCCTAGTTGTTCCACATCCCTTGACCACAAACCGGAATTTATATCGCATTAAACCAATATTCATATCAACAGTTGATGTTTCGTTTGTGTGAGAAGCGTGGGAAGAGTTTCGACAAGACTTTTGATGTTGAAATAAATGTTATCTTCTGCATGTTAGATACTGATGTTAAAGTTCATAGTAGCCTTTTACTCTTCTTCAATGTATTCAAAGCTCGAGCAGATATTTGTAACCAATTTGAAATCACTTTCACTTGCATTGTAATTATTTAATGTTCGTCGGAGAAGTCTTGTCACTAATGAATGTTGGGTAGATTGATTTGAAACACGTTCATACACACAGACAGGCAGTCGAACATGACTATATCGTCTCGGCTGTTCGTCCTGCCTGTTACATATTTAAAAACTCTTCTTCATACCCTTGTTTAATCATTTAATGAGTTCAGGGTTAAGCTAGTATTAGCAAAGGGGAAAAAAAAAGAAATCTGTTATTTAAACTTAAATAGAATATTTAAATTTGTTTACGGTTGAACAACTTTTTGGGGGACAAAGTATCAAAGCTTCAGTGCCAACAGTGTCCCAAGCGGGCAGCGCAAATATTTGTGTAAGCCACACAAAAGTATGTATGCGAATGAGTGCACTAGCGAATGCACTCTACTATATGCATGAGTAATTAATTTAATTAATTTGTTCATAATTAATGCCAACAGCAAAAGTGCAAAATTGTTGCAATAGCAGCAAAGAAACAACCGATCAAACTTTTTTTTATTATAATGTATATATATACTTTTTTTTCGTTCTTGCTGTTTATAAAAATGTCGTAAATTTTTACTATCATTTTTTTTCTTTGTTGTAATATTTATATTTATAGTATATGAATATATATATATTTTATGACCCTGCTGCTGTCCGAACGGCTGTCATATTCAGATTGCAACGATGATGCGACTTTTTGCAAGCTATTTGTTAAATATGTCACTTTTAATATGCCACGCGCATTTTCACTTATTAAGTGCGCTTCATTCAATGACAAAAAAGTTAAAAACAAAAAACAAGTGCGAGATAAAAAAGCACGCGATAAATTCAATGCAATGCAGCGTTGCGTATGCGTGATTTTTAATCAACCACCCGCCTCCCGTTCAACAGATCAACTTCCCACTTTTGTAAACAGCGCTCGCGTCACAGTTGCATTTTTTTTTTTGTATAAACATCTGTATGTATATTAAAGCAAGGTATTTCATTTCATTACATTAAATGATATATTCACAGTGGCGCAAAAACCATTTTTTAACTTAATCTAATGCAAAAGACTCATTTGAAGCTGTTGGAAGTGATGAGAAGTTGTGTGAAAAAGTTATGAGAAGTGATTAAAGGTAAGTGAAAAATAAAGATATAAGATTATTAAAAACAATAAAATACATTTTGGAGAAAACTAAAACATAAGAAAAAGAATTAAATTTATTTTAGATATTTTAGATATTTTAGATACATTGTTACCGTAAGTAAAAAGTATGTATATATATATATATATACTTTATAGTATATAGATCTTAATGAAATATTTAAAAATGATAAAGTATAGAAGGTATAATAACAGGATATATATATACATACTTTATAGTATGTACATTTTAATGAAATATTAAAAAAATGATAAAGTATAGAAAGTATAAGAAAAAGGATATGAATATATGTAAACATAATAATAATAATGTTGAATAAATTGAAATGAATAGTGAGTTGAGCTGTTTTGCACCACAGTGCTTATAATAATTAAAACATATATTGGTTTGGCAGCCACACTTGATATAATGCAGTTGCCACTGAACGTTGCACACACACACACACACACATAATGAAATCGTTTGGCCACGTGCAATGATGACCGATTTGTGTATACGTACATTCATACAAACATATATATATACTATATACATATATTTGTATATATGAACAATATTTTAAGTGCTTTATGGTAAATGCCACTTATGGTTAGCAACACATTGACAAACCCAGCCAAACAACAGACAGTTGTGAATTTATGCAAATTTACGTTGGCATCCGTTCATGTAAGGGGACAAAACTGAACGGCAATACTTTGATCCCCTTTTGCCGGAAACTGCAATCACAATTTCAATGCGAAAACTAATTAAAATTACAAATCCACAGATTATAGCCGTATGCTCTTCATTGACTTTGCCAAATGGCAAAATTATGGAAGCTTAAAAATTAATAGCGCACAATGCGGCAAAAATACAGCAAACGAAACAAACAACTACAATCAAAGGGCCAGTATTAGGAGGCTAAGCAAGTAATTGAATAACAGACAAAGAGAGAGAGAGAGAGAGAGAGAGAGGGAAAGATGTGTGCATGTGTATGAAAGGGCATAATATAGCTTAATATGCTATTAAATAATTGTATCAATGGCCAAGCCTTTTGCAGGCAAACAAAAACAATTTAAGCTGTAAAGAGCAACGGCTTGATAAAAATCTATTGCATACTATTAGGCACTTCAATTCAATTCGCTCACTTGCCTCAGCCTCACATGCAGCGTGTGTTGTGTGCGTGCATGTGTGTGTGTGTGTGTGTGTGAGTGCTGCAGTGCACTTTACAATGACCCATAATAAAGTGTGTTTGCCGCTCTGTGTCTGCCAATTTGCCCATTTTGTGTTTACTCAACGCCAGAGCCAGAGCAAACAAACGATGCCAAAGAGCGCCAAGCTACGCAAGAGAGCAATGCAATTACAAAGCGAGAGAGCGAGAAAGAGAGCTATAGCGAGAGCGCCCGTTGTTGTTGTTGTACCTTTCGTCGAGTTTACATTTGCCATACACTTTACCTGGCATATTTATTTTCGCTTTTCGCCCAGCCTCCGCATCTGTTTTGTGTCTTCTGTTGCACGTTTTTCGGCGCATGTTTGTTTATCAATTGCCCAGCAACAGCTGAGACCGCAAAGCATCGTTTGTGTGCGCTCTCTTAAGGTTAACATCAAGCGCTCTTAAAAATGTAAACATTTTATAACATGGGCAGCACTGTTATTCAATAACTGTAAATGCAATTTACATGGCATTATTTAGTGAATTTTTTGTATGTAAGCGAAATGCAACAAAATTTAGATTCAATTAACTTAACTTGAAGAAATTTTATTTCTAAATAGATCAGCGGTCGGGGAACTTTTTTGAACATTACCCCAAAATATTTTTATTAAAGTTGATATTACCCCATAGCGATTCCTCGACCGCTGTTGTGTGGAAACAAATAAGGTTGATGCATTGGCTAAATTACCCTCTAAAAATAATAAAAAAAAAGTGTATATACTTTTAGGCAGATCGCTTATTCTTACTTATATATAAATTTTCGGCAAAAAGGACATACGATTTTAAGCCATAACTTGAACATTTCCTTAACGATCTTTAAGGAAAGTACATTTTTGAACTCGCAGCAACAAGATCTATCGATTTGCTTACAAGGATCTCCAGGATTTGCGAAAAAAAATGTTCGAAAAATTTTACAGGGGGTAGGTCAGAAAAATTTTTAAAAATTACAAAATCGTCTATAACTCGGCTATTCTAAGGACTATCCGGATGTCCTTTGGACCACAGGTAGGCCTAAGCCAGCCGATACGAGCAAAGTAGTGCAAAGGACGATAGTCCTTCAAACAGCTGAAATAAAAGGATAAATGTTTAAAACAGAAAATTGGTTATAACTCGGCCAAATCATTAGGGATTCGCACGTGTCCTATGTCAGACATTTTGTTTTGACCAGGGCTACCAACTGGCCAAAGGATATTCAAATCGTCCTTGTAGTTTCCGAGAAAACTGCACTTTTATGGGTTTTTGTTATATTTGTTTGGCCCTAGAGTGAAATTTTTACAAGTGTTTTGTTCTTAGGTGACCCCATTATCCTTGAATGCAGTTCGAAAGAGGTTTTTCATGCAGATCCAACGCTTCATGGTTTTTGAAAATCCGTAATGTTTTGGCCGATTTATACTTATATATAAAATTTCGGCAAAAAGGACATTAGATTTTAGGCCATAACTTCAACATTTCCTTAAGGATCTTTGAGGAAAATACATTTTTGAGCTCACAGCAACAAGATCTATCGATTTGCTTAAAAGGATCTCCAGGATTCACGAAAAAAAATGTTCGAAAAATTTTACAGGGGGTAGGTCAGAAAAATTTTTAAAAATTACAAAATCGTCTATAACTCGGCTATTTTAAGGACTATCCGGATGTCCTTTGGACCACAGGAAGGCCTAGGCCCACCAATACGAGCAAAATAGTTCAAAGGACGATAGTCCTTCAAACAGCTGAAATAAAAGGATAAATGTTTAAAACAGAAAATTGGTTGTAACTCGACCAAATCATAAAGGATTCAAACGTGTCCTATGTCAGACATTTTGTTTTGACCAGGGCTACCAACTGGCCAAAGGACATTCAAATCGTCCTTGTGGTTTCCGAGAAAACTGCACTTTTATGGTGTTTTCTTATTTTCGCTCGGCCGTAGAGTGAAATTTTTACAAGTGTTTTTGTTCTTAGATAACCTCTTAATCCTTGAATGCAGTTCGATAGAGTAGGTCCTTGAAACTCTTACGCAACATGTCCTTTGAAAATCCGTAAGGACATAAGTGGCTTATGACTATTTAAAAACCCAACAAAGGAAAAATTATATATTTTTGTATTGCTCGTATTTAAGGATCGTATTTATTTACATCAAAAACCATAAAATCTAATAAAAAATCTACAATCAATTATTAATAATAATAATATATATATAATATAATAATATAAGCCATGGACTGAAATTACATATATACATATAAACTTAGGTGCTTCTCGTTTGTTAATATGTTTAAATAAAAATGTTTTTCTTAATTAATAAGGTTGATGCATTGGCTAAATTACCCTCTTAAAACAATAAAAAAAAGTATACATACTTTTAGGCAAATCGCTTATTCTTTTATATTTAGTTCGTGCGACATTATGATAAAAAAGGAAAAAAAATCATTGCATATGACATAGGCCGTATATTAAAGTCAATTCAATCGACTTGCTGCTGATTCTGTGCGCCTGGTATACTTGAGTCAAAAACTAGAAACAACTAGCAGAAACTCGACGAAAGCTCGGCGGTATTTTTTGAGTATTTCCGACGCCAAGTACCAGGCGAACAGAATAGGCAGCAAGAGCGATGGTTTTTAAATTCAACTACAAAAGTATGAAGGTCAACATGAATAAAAAAGCCAGCCTAAAAGTATGCAAATATATATTATGAAAATTTATACATCACTTGCTGCTGATTCTGTGCGCCTGGTATACTTGAGACAAAAACTAGATCTGGCGATCTCCACGAGTTTTTGTTAGTTTTTCCGACGCCAAGTACCAGGCGAACAACTAGCAATAACTCGGCAGTATTTTGGCAAAGTGGTAAAATCTATAAGGAAGGGTGCCAATAGTTGTAGAACTTTATGCATTTTGAGTTTTAAATTCGTTTTTGAGTCTTAGTTCGTTTAAACTCTTTTAATCATTACACCAAAATATTTATGTGTAAATTAATATTACCCCATGGTAAAAGTTTAATTTTTACCACCAAAAATTTCGTTTTTACCCCATTTGGGGTAATTTACCCCGGTTCCCCGACCACTGAATTAGATACTGTTAAAACGATAAATATTGCTTTCTGTGTTTTATTTTACTACGATTTACAAGTCAACAATTTTTATATTTTGTTTAGACTGTTTAGGAGTAATTTGCATTTGAGTATCTCACAAATATATATATATATATCCTTATGACTTAAACAGCCATGGGGCAACTGGCATTGCAATTAATTAGCCATTTACACGCCATTTCAATGCCATTTCAGCAGCTCTCGTCATTAATAGATGGTCGACCTGTCTGTGACGCCCACACTCCTCAGCCGTTCTCCACATAAACACAAATGTCAATTGCAAAGTTGTAACGAACCCATAACTTGTCCCCTAAGCCTTGTCTATGTTTTTAGTTAGCAGCAGCTATAATAACTACAACAACTACAACAACAACAACAGTGACAGCAACATGCAAAATAGTACTTGTACATTTAATGTTTGAAGTCGGCCAACAACTCATAGAGTGATATTGTGGCGGCTTACAGTGCGTATGAGTGACATTTAATTAGTACGACATAAGCGTTGCCAGTAAAGTACACTTCGAATTGTATTTATTTGCAAACAAACATGGCGACAAAGAACACACCCACCCATCCCCCTCCCTCTCTCTCTCTCCCTCTCTGTCTTTCGTTCTCCCCTCTGTGAGGAAGCAGCAACTTTTTGTGCGTGGGGTGTTTTTAGTCTTAACACACATTTCACACCGACAAACACACACACACACACACACGCACGCACACCATGCGCACTTGAACAAAGTGTAAGACATTTAAAAGCAAATATTTATAACGCGCGCTTTGCAGTTAAATACGTTTGTAGGCGAACAGAGCGGGTAGTGACGTGTGCAAAACAAAATAATTACAACATAAATTAAGCAAAATAACCGCAGACGCGTAAATGTAACTTCGTGACTTCTGAATCCCGGTGTGTGTATGTTGTGTGTATGTTGTGTGTTTGTGTATGTGTGTGTGTGTGTGGGTGTAGCAAGCATCTGCTAAATAAGATTTGTATTAAAATTAATTCTAGGTTAGCTCGAGCCGACATAACAGGCACTTTACCACCTGATTGTGCGGCTCGAGCTAACAAAAGAAATACAGCTTAAAAGAAAAATTCCTGATTAAGTTTAGACATTAAACTTGAAGAAAATGTATTCCTATTTTATGTAAGTGTATTTATTTATTTGATAAAAATTAAAAATGATTGCACAAATTATATTTGTTTCTATACAATGCAATAAGATTGTGATACTCACTGCTTATTAATAAATATCATAAAAAGTATGTAATATATTAATAATATTAGAAAATAACACAAAAATAAGCAAATAATATAAAAAATAAATATATTAGCAACTTAACAGCTATCAAAATAGAACGTTAAAAGAATGTCTGGCTAAGTTGCTTGATTCTTTAAGCAGCTTATAACGAAGCTTACAGAAATTGAGGAGTTTAGAGGTAGGGAAAGATGTTGCCCAATGAACCCACAATTTACTTGCCAAAGAAGCATTTTTTAATTAGACAGAAACTTTCAACTGCAGCTGCTGTCGCTTTTGGAGTGTTCCCATCCACCTGAAGGTAACAATATTTTTGTATTTGTTTTTTTTTTTTTCTCTTGCTGCGGGAGAGTTGAGTAAAGAGACGTTTTGGAATTTTGACTTTATTTCATACCTGCCGGAGAAGTTGTCTTGTGCCAAAAAACCGACACAGAACTCCGAACAACTCCAACAACAAACTATGCACCAGCCAGAAGCTGAGCTCCAAACACATTTTTGTCTGTCTGGCTGACAGCATTGAAAGTCTGTCTGGCTACCAAGGACACACTTGACGAAACTTCAAGTGCGTAGGAGTTAAATGGAGTCAGCTTATAAAGCAGCTACATATACATATATGTAAATAAATATATATATATACACTAGCTACCCTAGCAGTCCCCGACGTACCCTTATTATATTTCATTTGACAATTTTTTTTTTTTCCCCATGCCAAAAAAATGATACAACAACACGAACATCAACCAGAAAAATACAGAAAGAGACAGAGCAACTAAGAGAGAGAGTGGGTGAAAGGAGGCGTGTCAGGTTTGTGGGCGTTGTGTACATGAATAAGTTAACTACCGCACTAATGTACATTTGATGTACTTTTCTCCTGTTCGGTGCCCCCATTCCCCCCCATTGGCATCCTATCCTTGGTGCGTTACCATGAATATTGGAAAGAGGTAAGGTTCAGTTGGCTGACTGACTAACTGACTGGCTCAGGTATACCGTTAGCTATTTATATTGAAGCAGCTACTTTGCCAGCTTGTCTCGCTTGACAGCTGCCACAGGGCTGTGTCGACTCTTATGCTGTTCTTGTTGTTGTTGTCGTCGCATTTGGCGTATTGAAGTGGAAGTCAAAGTGTTTCTGCCAAAAGTTGCGTTCTGTTTTGTTGTCTGACTTACGTTCTTTGCTTGCTGGAAAACACTTTTCACGGATACAGTGTCCAAAGTAATTATTTATTTCATTTTCAATCCAGTTCAAATATTTCGAATACTATAATATGACAAAAGATAGATTATTTATAGGGTGATTTTCCTCTACAACAAAGAAAGAAAACGTTATTTTTTAAATACTTTATAAAAATTATTTTATTTATAAAGTAATCCTTGAATATTAATGGAACACCTATAATATCCTTGCATTACATTAATATGTAAACTTATTTATTTATGTTTATTTTTGACACTGTGCACAGCAAAGCATTCAGATAAATGTCATATTTGTTAGATTTATCAACTTATATTCAATTTCCTTGGTTTTTGCATGACTTCCCTACACCCACCTACCCCCACATCCCTTGCATCACACCACATGCTTTGTCACCGGAGCGACAATTGCGACACGTTTATTAGCTCCTTCTCTGCGCCCCCCTACTTCGCTTTCAAAATTTCCAAATCAAATTAACTTGCTTTCATTTGAGGCGAAGAAAGGCAAATGCGAATGTGAAAGTAGCATAGCATACATTTCGGGGCACTCACTTCCTGTAAAGGCGTGGGCTTGTTTTGTAGCCAGCCTTTGCAGTTTTTTGCTTCTTCCTCTCACTTTCAACATATTTTTTTTTGCTTATTTTTGAATTTGTAAGCAAAAATTCACTTTTGTTGTTATATTTCTGTTCATTTCCTTTGAGTAACTCAAAACCACCTGCAATGACGAAAACTCCTGCAATCCTTACGAATACCAGAGAGGGTGGGAACGAGAGAAAGAGAGAAGTTTCAGCGGGAGTCAAAGATATCTGCTACCTATAGGGACGATGCGAAAATGATTTTTATTAAAACTCGTACGCAATTACAAAAAGCACAAAGAGCAGAACACTGTTAGAAAAGGAAACGAGAAGGCGCGAGAGAAGGAGAGAGCAAAGGAGAGAGCAAAGGAGAGAGAGATGGCAAGAGCAACATTATTGTTTACGCTTCTCGAATTTTTGTATTACTGAAATGGTTTTAAATCACTAAAGTCCAAGTAGGCAAATCATTTCAGATGTGTAAGAAAACACGAAAAAGCTTTATCTTGAAAGTGATATACAAAAATCCAATCAAAATTTAGTCTATTATTAAACGCAATAATTAAAAGAAATAACGAGTGAATTCAAATTAATTTTAAAATATTTGTTTCCTTGTTTTTTACAAACAAAGTTTGCATTGATTTAACATTTATTAACTAGCAATTTACATAAATAAATAAAAGGAACAAAATCTTTTTTAACCTGCTCGACATGATTTGATGCGTGATTTGACTCTGTTGTATTGAAATATTTATTTAATATTTTTTTTAGCATTTGCTGCCTGTTGCATGCAGACTTTGTTTAATATTACATTCGTTAGAAAACAAAATACCCGCTGGCCAAGTTACTGGCAAATGTAAATATTAAAAGAACTTATTGCCTTTCTCGCAGTGGCTAAAATAACCTTGAGAGCAACACAACACAAAATACTTTACACTGGAAGGGACTGTGGCTGGCGGCACTTAAAATGCACTCAACTAAAATGCCAGAAATGTTGCAGGGGCAAGAAACATCAGCAACACCAAAGCCAAATAGCCAAACAGCCAAACGGCTAACGGGCATTGGCCAAGCTGGGCAAAAAGGTCATTGAAGGTAAACGTACTAAATGAAAATAAAACTGCAAATAAAATTAACAAGCACATCAAAATGCAAGAAACCAAGCAACCCAGAGAATACAAGAAGTGCCAGTAAATAAAAACACTATGCTTACTTAAGCCAGGGTGGTCATATAACTTTCAAGGAACATCCCATATTAAGACAATATTAAAAAAAAAAAAATTCATTTCGTATTGCAGCTTGTTAACTTTAAAGATCGATACAGTTACTTAACAAATGTGGACTTTGAACATTATATGGAAAAACTATTTGTATAAGTCAATATGTTAAATATTGTGTTAACCGTTGAGGTTTAGTACTAAAAGTGTTTTGTTTTTTTACAACAAAAATCAATTTAATGAAATATTTTAACTTGTTGCATTAAAATTTTTTTTACTTTGAGATGTTTTCAGCCACACCCACAATTTACGTGCATTCCGAAACCATTTTATCCTTTACAAACATATTACTGCTGACAAAGCAACATTTATTTAAGTTAAAAACAACACACACAAATACTCTTCCTCTTTCTCTGCTGGATACTTAATGTCATATTTTGTACCCAACTGTATATCAATGGCAATGCCACGCCCATTTACTTTGGCAACGCCATAAAGTATAAAATGACATTGGTAATAAACCGCAACGCGTCATTGGCACTTAGCTACCCGCCTACCCCCACCCCTCTCTTTATATATCCTCTGTTCTTTTTATCTTCCTGCCCGGCCTGTGGTCGAACCTCACCCACCTAACCCTTTGTGTTCCAGGCATTTTGTAGCCAAGCTATTGACGCGCGCTGACTGACTTCGACTTTGAGTTGAGTTGAGTTGAGTTGAGCTGACTTTCAGAATGCGTGTGGACGACATTGACGCCGCCGGCAGACTGGTTGCAGCATGGCTGCATGGCTGTTCGCCTGACTTCCCGTCCGATGGCTAGGGCCGATTGTGCCAACTTCCTGATGGCCACGCTCCATGGCGTTTATGTTTGCCCATATTGCTATTGTACATATACGGTATACATAGTATATATATACATACCCACAATATTCTATATAATGCATAACGCTTTGGGCCGGCCGCCAGTCTCGGAGCAGCAACATTGTCCGGTTTTGGCACTTCGGTCACCTAGCTCTGCAACCTTTGTTGCCTTGTCAAGGTGTTGTTGATATAGGCGTTGGCCATTGCGGCTGCTGCATTTGTTGCTGTTGTTGTTATTGTTGTGCTGTTGTTTTGTTTGCTTATTGATTGAGCGCTCAAGTGAAAAACACGGAAGACAAACAGTCCACCAGGTGATTTTAGCTCGTCTTTAAGTCTGAAAGTCACAAAAGCAAACTTATCTTAAAAACTTTAAGAAAAAGATACTTGACATTTGTTGTATGGTTGTATCAAGAGATATTTAGGTATATATATGAATGCAGATCCATTTCTTATTGCAAAACTTAACGAGAATCATTTTAGCCTTAATCGTAATTTCTATCAAGCTTGTAAAGATTAACTAATGGTTTTCCAACCAACTCATGCAGCAGCTTTCAGCTAACATATCAAGCTTTAATCGCATAACAGTCTAATAAACTGTAATCCCAACACACAAACACACACACACAGAGACATCATTTAACTTCGATTCATTCAAATGGCGGAAGTTTCGCACACGCGTCACATTGCACACAGAGAAAAGTGTGGAAAAACAACTTCAAGTTGAGGAGTTTCAGCTTGAACTTCATTGTCATCGGTCGTATCGTCAAAGTAGCACTAAAACCGAAGCGAGGCATTATGCAAGCAGCGCCTCAAGAGTCCTTGTCGTGTTCATGCATGTCACTTCGATCACTTCACAGATTTAATCAACTACCCAACTGCCACGCCACCACAGCACCACAGCGCGCACCCTGCCACATTGTTGCACTGTCGCTGCGGGCACATTATATGATGTGATGTGCTCTATTATATTCATATTTTATAGCTACTTACATTTTACAGCTAACCAACAGCTACTACTGTGACTAGTGTATGGCAGATGCCTTTTTTTTTCTTCCTTTTTTTTTGCCCAAGTGATTTTTTCTTCGGTAACTTTTTTCCTTTGCATACATGCATATATATTTTAAGAGCATGAATTTTTCTTATGTGTGTTGGATTTCTTTTTTTTTCTTTTTTTGCCTTTCTTTTCTGTGGCTTCCATTGTTGTGCAAATATTTTTTAGCTTGGCGGCACTTTACACGCCTCTTTTCTTGTCTCTATCGTCGGGTAAATCTTTACAGCAACACCAAACCCATCTAACCACCCTCTTACACACACACACAGACAACCTCACGCCCATTTTGCTTAACAGTCCTGCCGGCCCATCAAAAGTGCTGTCTGTCTACTTTTGTTGCCTGTCAGCGAGTTTCTTGCTTCATTTCAATACCCCAGGTCCATTGGAAATGGCTAAAAAGAGCATTAGTTTTGTGCAAACGTATGTAACAGCCAGAAGAAAGCAGCTCCGACTCTTTAAATTATAGATATTCTTGATCGGCAATGGATCGTCTGAACGCAATAAAATCTTGAATTTTGAAGATTTGAAACATGCTTTACGAACTGTAACATAAATTTGATTACCTGTATGGATATCTTCGAGTCGAGTTTAAATATATTTTTATACTGCTTTTAACATGTCTTTTGTCATTTTTTCTAGTTTATTATTATATTTGCTTGCACTCCCTCAAACTCACACTCACACCTACACATATGTACGTACTGTACGTGTATGTGGAGTGGAGAAGAGAAGCTAAAAATTCACTTCCACTTTGTGCATCGCTTCATAAAAATGCATCAACCGCAACATTTGTGTGTGTGTGTATTGCCTTTATGATGTGCCCCTGTCTACCCAGATTCTATCCATAAACTAGTCTGCCCGTCCATCCGTGTCCATGTCTATGTCTCTGTCTATGTGCTGGAGGCGCAAGACATGCTCTTTGTTACACTTGCCACAGTTGTGGCTACTTTTGCAATGCAATTGGCGCGGCAAATTCCATTACTCGGCAATTTTCATAAATTTGATTGAGCGACAAAGCTTAAAAAGGCACAAATAGTTGTAATTCTATAAAATACTAAACCTTATATAAAAAAAAATCGAAAACGACGATCACTATCGCATGTATCGTGTTGATATTTGTAGTCGACACCCCACCACATTCAATCAGCTGTTTAACTTTCATAGCGGTTCTTCTGCACTTAGTTTCAATAATGAGCGGCACTTATTGTATAGTAATGTTGTTTGTGTTGAATGAAATTATAACATTTATTCTTGTCTTGAGACAAGTAAGTGCCTTCAACTATGTTATATATACTGCATACATAAGCTATATAACCTTTTTATCTAGATTTACTTTGTGTTTACGTGAGTGACCTACATCGCAAAAGCAACTTACTGTATACCAACTGGAAGCTGTCGTCAGTTGGCAACGAAAGCGTAATCCTCACTACTCTTGGGCTGCTCATTGAGAGAGTGGTTGAGGGGATTGTGAGGAGGGTTTGGCTTTTTGCAGCTGTAATCAATATGCAAACAAACCATTTGCCACAATAATTACAAAGTAATGCAGCGTCCGGCGCAAAATGTAAAAATAAACGGCAGTTTGCTCGCATCCAATGATGACTTTAGTCCGGATAGGGGGCAAATGGGGTTCAGGAGTTGCAGGTTTTACGCTTGTGGTTGCTGGCCATATCGAGGGTATATGCAGACCCTGGCTGATATGCATGCCCATGCCAATGATGAAGCAATTAATTTGCAATTAAATCGATGATGCAATTGCAAATAAGCGCAGCGAAAAAGAAGCGAATCATGCTGGGATGACAATCGCGCCGGATGGCAAAGTTTCCATCACTTGGACAGTTGAATGCGCTACAGTTTACATCTATATTTGTTAAGTATTTTTACAAGATATTTTGTGTTAGGTATAAACAAATCACTCTATTTAATCATAATTGTCAATTGATCTTTTCAGATGCAACAAACATGTTGTAGGGCATTTCTGAGACCAAAGTAAACAGCACAGCATTGCGTATGCAAAGGGCGGAAAAGTGGCAAAATTAATGTCAACATAAGCACACAAACACCCATACACACACACAGAGGAAGAGACAAATGTTGGCACGCACAGTGGTGCGAATGATGTTATGGTTAGTGAGGCGATGGCTTCGAATATGCAACAGCCAAGTCGAGGACGATGATGCGCATTTTTTACGCTGTTTGTATCAAGCCGAAACTGAAAATCGATCAGTTTTTTAAGCCAGAATGTGGATGGACTCAACTGGGCTGGCCGAGGTCGAGGTGTGGACCGGTTTGGTTTGGTTCGTTGTCGAAGGGTAGCGATGGCGTTTTTCCATCAACTTTGGCGGTTATTCAATTAAAAATTACTTTATTTGTAATTAAATCGTTTGCCATGCTCGCCAGCTGAATGTTCAGCTCTCAGCTGTGGCGACCATGTTGTTGATTTTTGTTTTATTTTTGTTTTGTGGATATATTCTATACTGTGTGTACGTATATGTGGTAAATACTATATGGTTTTGTTAGAAAATCGCTTGGGCTGCATTTTAAAATGTAATTTGTATGGCACATGATATTTTTTATCGAAACCTTTTGTCATTTTCTACCTCTATCTCTCTCTCTCTCTCTCTGTCTCCTGTCTCTCTCTTGTGGCTGGCACACAAATCACGGCAATTTATTTATGACACTATTTACAATAACGGGCGCCAGGATTGAGCAGAGAGACAGCAGCTGCCGGGCGCCTCATAACACATAACATACTACACATACCATAACATAACTAGGTAGCAAGAGAAGCACTTTGTATGTGTGTGTGTGTATGTGTGCGTGTGTCTTCCACCTCTGGCTCCCACGTGCACTCTACTTAAATAACAATTTCAATATATTGAAATTTACTTTGTCACATGAAAGCTAAACAGCTTGCACTCAGCGTCAGTCACGAAGCAATACACTAGCTTGGTCTAACGTCCCCCCAAAACACACCCACCCCACCTTCCCTTCGTAGCCGCATCGCTTAACCCACTCCATGGCGAAACGATGTGACTTGCTGTAGCCGTTCAAGTTTCCCTCGTCACCATCTCGGAAAGTGTTGGAAAAGTGCTGCCATTGCAGGTTTTCATTTTATGTTATTTACATTTTCATATTTTGCTCAACGCCGTACCGCAAACAATTTTGTTGCATGTTTTTGTTGTTATTGTTATTTTTTATACCCTGCAACGCAGAGTTTTTCGCAACTTGAAAGTTAGTTTGAACTTTGACAAAAAGAAAAGAAAGGCATCATAAAAACAAATGCTTAATGATTCTTATTATTTTGACCAGATTAAATATATATAATTGGCGTACAAATGTTGTATCTGATAAGTACTATAACTTTGAACATAAAAATAATATACACAAAAGTATTCAAAATATGCACTTCTAAAATATTTTTTTTAAATATTACTTTTATGTATTAGAACTTTATGGTTATTTAATACTAAATTCATTATACAGGATTTATTCACTTACCGGAGTTTAATGTCTATCAAATAAAGTAAAAAATATATCTTCTTTGTTCGTATAATTCTTTACTTCACAAAGAAGAATATATATATTTATTTGGAAGAGTATTTATTTGACTGTTTGCAAGGAGAATCCTTTACTTCACAAAGAAGAATATATATATTTATTTGGAAGAGTATTTATTTGTCTGTGTGCAAGGAGAACTGTCTTGCTGTACCCGTTGCCGTTCAACATTGCTTTTTTTTTTGTTTTTTAGCTTTTTTTTATTTTTCAATTTTGTTATGTGCTTGTCGTTGGTGGTGCGGTGGTGTTGTGGCGGTGTGGTGGTGTGGTGCTGATGTGGTGTTGGCTGCCTATGGTTGGTGACTGCTACTTCTGGTTTTTTGTGCCCATTTAGTCGTTGTTTGCAATTTTTAACGTAGCATACTCAAATGGCATGGCATGGCATGCTGCTGGCCTGGGTCGGCATCCTTTCAAAAAGGCATCAGGTGTTGCACGTTGTGCAGCAGCTTATCTCAAATGATTTATAAACTACCAACAGTGGCGAGGCCAAAGCCATTGTCATTGCATAAAATATGCTAACAGTACATACAACATAAAAAAAAGACAGATACAAAACACACCAACAAGAAAAAACAATTGAAAAGAAAAAGAAAAGAAAAAGCAAAATACATTCAAACGAGAACAGAGAGAAGAAACAAAATGATACAAAGTGCTCCATGATGTAAGCTTCCTGTCGCATCCTGAATTGAACTCGACCTGCAGCAGAAGCAGCAGCAAACTTGTAAAAAGGAGTTCGCAACAGAAATGCTATGAGACACACACAAGTTGAAGTTGAACAAGGGTATTAACTTACAGAAATCTGATAAGTATAGGCAGGCTGCTATAACATGGTATTTAAACCGAAAGCGAAACGAACGAATTCAATTGGTTTAGAAATAAGTCAAAAAATTCTAAACAAACGTATTTTGTATATTTATATTCATTTAAGGTAAAATTAAAACAATATTTGGTTGGATCCATAGAAAAATGTGGTAATCAATCGAAAACTATTTGAATCAAAATAAATCAAATAAATTTTTGACTTATTTCGAATTTGTATTACTTATAAAAGATATGTAGTCTCAAGAAGGTAAAATGAAAACCGCTTTGTCAATGGAAAGATTTTCTTATTTCATAACTCGAATAAGAAAAACAAATATATTAAGAATTCAATATGTTTATATAGATAAATCAATTTATATGGATAATTCAATAGCTATTCTACCATCATGTCCCAATTTCGAGTGCTACCCAACTTTGAGTGCTGCCCAGCCTCTGCAAACAGACAACAAACATATTGCACACACTAAGTACATAGTACAGAAACACACACACACACACGCACATAGTTTAATAAGCCTCTCACTAATTGTTGCAGCTTAATTGAGGCTTATGCATTTTCGAACGTTTCTGACAACAACACCACACACACACTCTTTAGTGCATGTAGTAACGGGGAAGGGGCGGGGAGGGGAGAGGCACAAAATTATAGACGCTCAATTTGCTCATAACTACGGCTAACAAAATAATTATTGTTTAAAGAGCCGTGCCAAATAATGCCAAATGCTTTGGTTTACAAATCCAGCCCCATCCTGTTTCGATGATGATGGGTTTGGTTTATTGTTGTTGTTGTTGCTTTGAGGTTGAGTTGGCTTGTCTAATTAATTTGCATTTAGCGTACTGCCTTACAGTGCTTTGGCATCGGCTTTTGGGCCTAAGACAGCCTACAACTGCGGCATTTGGCGACCACCATCACCTTCATCAATCCATTTCAATCCATTTCAATTTCCAACCATACCTCTTGTTCACATCCCTTCACTTCGCCCATAAGCATAAGCCACTGCCTCTCAGACGATTTATGTTAACTGCAATTTTCAGCTGGGGTTCAATACGCACACGAATACAGTTCGATTTAGTATACTAATATAGCCAGATATCTGTATGTCTGTATGTTTGTTAATTTCAATACTCAGTTGTCGTTGCATTTGTTGTATATGATAACTGTGATTTGAGTCGTATGAATACTTTGAATTAAATTTCATTAACATTTGCAATGGCTTTTTAAAAAAATTAACTCTTTAAATTAATGACTCCTTGTAAGACTTTGCTTATGACTTATAAGAATCCTCAGTTAATTTTTTTAGTATCAACTTTATAAATTTGATGCTTAGTCATGATTTGAAAATCGGTTGAGTTTTGAAGGAGTTATGACTTCGGAAAGTTCTGACCTATCTTTAAGTTGGTATTTTATAGGTTGGTATTGCATGCTTAGTTATTAATGAAGATAGAGTGAAGATCAAAAGTATTTGAATATTGTGAAATAGATATTCAGCAGATAATTATTTCAACTTCTTGGTTTGAATATTTAAACTATAATTTGTATACATCAGACAAATGTGTGTTAGGGTAAAGCAACAATAGAAATTTTATAATTATTTGTTCTACGCCGTTGACGGAAAAGTTATTTATCGTATTATTTCTTATACAATATGCACATTTATCTTTCTATCTCTATCTTACTCAATTCCCCAATGGCACATTCAACTTCAAAACGCTTCAAAACTATCAGACAGACAGAACCGCACACACACACACACACACACTCATTTGTGAAGCAGGTGGCCAATACTTGCTACACGTCTCCCTTCAGCCTCTTACCGCGCTGAGCAAACAGAAGACAGCAAAAGCATTTATGGCATTTTGTCGTTAGCTGTGCGAACTATTTGCCCTGAAACGACAACCACGAAGACAATGCCACACAAACAGCAACAACACAACACAGCAGAACACAGGAAACAAATCATCGAGAGATGCCACAAAAGCGTTCGTGCAACAAGCGAAACAGAGATAGCGACACAATGAGAGAAAGGGAGAGATAGAGAGAGTAAGCTTAAACATATGCAGACAAAAGTAAATCAATCAATCCTGGAATTAACTAATTGCGTAAAGCAATATTTATGAATAATTAATGAGCTCACAATGCCAACATGTGTGTGTTTGTTTGTGTGTGTGTGTGTGTCTGTGTGTGTGTGTGGGTGTGTGTGTGTCAGAGGGCATGTGGCAGAACTTAGTTTGCGGTTCAGTTATCTTTTAAGCGTTTAAAGGCAATTTAACTGATGCTGCCTCAAACCTGCGGTTTCTTCTTGTTCATCATCATCAACAACATCGTCGAGTTAAGTGGGCCTTTTGAGTTTCTGGCTGAGTTGTAGCTTTGCAAACTATGAATATTAGTTGCCTAATTCATATATAAAATTCTATGCATTTTTAATTAACCATACCAAATACGTATTTGTGAGTTGTGTTATTATTATTATTATTATTGTTGTTGTAATTTGTGAACATTTGCATAAATCACACAAAATACACACATTTTGAAGAGTGCTGGTAGCTTAATTTATGGCTGAAATGCATATAAAATACCTTGGGGCAACGACAAAAATGCCGCCCAACAGATAAGTCGATGCAACAACAACAAGAACAACAACAACAACAATAAGAATATTATTTACATTTCATAAATTCAACAGCGAGCGCGCAAATAGTTCATAAATTTAATACGTTAAGAGAAAAAGACGACGAAAACAGAGATCTGCATTCAGCAGATTTTCCATTCCTTTTGCATACACAAAAATATTTGTATGTATATTGTATGTATTGTGTAAAAAGTAAAAGAGAAAAGAAATAATAGCGAGCAAGCAAGCAACGCCATGCGTATGTAAAATATTTGCACATTTTTAACTGAATATTAATTTATGTTGTTTTCCACTCTTCAGCGTTTCAGATTTCAACTCTGTGGGCGCGGCGCAACTGCCAAAAATGTTATGTAATATTTTTTTTTTTGGTTTGCATGCAGCGGAAGTAATCGTACATTATAGTGTAGCAGATGTTTTCATATATTTTATAAGCGATGTTGTTATATCTATATCGGGGTGACCCTATATAACATTAGTTATAAGTTTTCAAACATAAAATTATTGTAAGGAATAAAATCAAAGGTGTGCGAAGATATAAATCTACATAAAAAAAATCTAAGAGCTAACAATACTGTATTAATGTTAAATACAATAAAGGTTTAAAGTTTTTTTTTTTAATATTTTCTAATGTATTTAAATATTACCTTCAACAAATTTGAATGCTTTAAAGTACATACCTACTATATTATTCAAAATTTAGAAATAGATACAGTTTTTTAATGAACATTTCTCGCGCTCTAATTAGCTTTAAGACAGTCCCAAGAAACTAACGACATTGATAAAAATTATATATAATATATAAAAAAAAAATCATTTAAAATTCCCATTCTTATAAGAAACTTGTAACTTTTGAAGAGTAGTTGGCAAATCGGCAAATTGAAAATTGTACCAAACTCATTTATCGTTCATTTTATGTGCTGCAACAGCAGCTGTTGACTCATATGTACATACATACATAAAACCATATATACATACGGATAAAAATGCATATTGCAGAAGCGGAAAGTTACCACGAATTCAACCTGTTTTATTTTCATTTGGCGGCTCATGAATTTAAATGCATTTTGCGAGCGCGCAAGCGAACACCAATCGAACATTTAAATGTAAAAAAATGTGGCGTTGAAATAGAAGCAGAACGAAAAAAACAATTTTGAAATGCCTAAAAATGCAGCCAAATTGAAGTAAGAAAGCAGAAAAAACATGAAAAATATGCACAATGGTTAGTCGGAGAGGAGCCGAGGTGGGTTGAGGTGGGCCACAACGCAAAGGCATGCAACACAGACATGCACAATGCCGCAGCAGACGTTGCATACTTTTCGGCTGCCTGCCAAAAATGTAACAGGCAACGCTTCACTGAGCAAAAGTCAGCTAGAATTATAGTAAGGTAGGGAAGGGGGCGGCTGCAAGTTGGCTGGTTGGGGCATGGCAAATGCGTCTGAGGCTCATAGTTTACATTGACACGCGCTTGCATGCAAATAAAATCATGGCAGCCAGACAGGAAGTCGGGAAAGCTGCCAGCACACACAGCAAAGTCAGCCAGAACAGGCGCACTTAAACAAACACACACAAACACAAACACACACACACACATTGATAATATTATTATTGTTTTGATTTGCCTGGCTAAGTTTGTTTAACATTTTTTTAATTCTTGAACTTGACAGGCTGCCCAACCTCTTTTCGGGAAACTGGCCTTGCCATCTACACAAAAGGACATTTTGGCCAGGCTCTGGAGAACTGGAGTCTGGGCCACTTGACTGCATTGACTTCTGCTACTTTTGCTGCTGCCGCTGTCATGGCCATAACCCATGAGCCAAGTCCGAAAGCCACTTCATCTCCTCTGCTTGTTCTTCAGCTTGTTTTGGCCAGCTTTGTTTTGTCCTCCTTTGTTTCACTTGGCCCCCTTTCTGGTCTGGAACAGTGCCAAAATATTATTTTATTATGCCAAAAGAAGTTACGTCGTCGTCGTCTACAAAGCTTCAACGACCCACCCCTTTCCGCTTTACTCTCTTTTCAGCGCTGGGATTACACTATTCCTTACCATGTTATATTTCCTTAGCTTTGCTTTTTGCTTGTAGTCTGCCTCAAAAGTAGCCACAATTTGTCTCAATCTTTATTTTTCTATTTTAGCCCACTCTTGGGGCCAACAGCTTAATACTTATGTTACAAGGATATTCAACTGTGTTTTCGGCTACAAAATTTGCTAGATAAATATGTTATACAATCTTTGAGAAAGCCATTGGCAATGTTTGATGAGCAATTGATATAATCATCTTATAAATATATTTTTGGACTACTTTAAAATAGATTAATAAAGATTTGCTGGCATTTTGCCCAATAAACAGCAGGTCGAAAAAGATCTGATTATTTCGCTTAAGAAAATAATTATTAAGACAATATTAAAAATCCTTTTATTTAGTTAAAAATTGAGCAATATTAATAAATTTTTGTTAGTTTAAGTTTGATCTGAATTGGAACTCTACAAAATACACAAGGTTAATAATTGAATGTGCTCTACTTTTTGCTACAAGTTGAAGATTAAAAAAAAAATTTATCTGATATCAAAAATGTCATTTAATCTGCCTTTAGTTTATCTGCAATATTTAATTGCTTGACAAACGTAACCACAGAGAATGCCAATTTAGCTACCTGTAAGAAAAATATATTTTTTATTCATATATATTATATTATATAGGGTATAAATATCTTACTTGTATGTTCGTGTTCAAGCAGATGGGAAATATAGATCCAGCCGTAAAACTTATAGATTTCTGAACGTTTTGCATAAAACAGATCATTGTGGATTTATAACGACGACTAGCACCAGTCCAATCGGATTGAAATATAGCAATGGCGATGTCCTCGCAATCGCCTTCGATTAAATTGCAGGTGAAACAGAAGGGAAATGTCTGAAAGAAAAGTGCAATAACGTAAGCAATTGAAGGCAGTCCCGTCCACAGATCCACAAAGAACATCAGATTGATCATGGTGAGGCCAAAGAGTACACCAACGAATAGGAATTGTACAAAAGTTGTTCGTGATAAATACGGACGTACAAGGTTACAGATCCTAGACATTAACTTTGTTTAGACAAACTTGTTTTATGCTATGTTATGTTAAGATTTACTTAAGTATTTGCCTGTGATCCTCAATGCAGGCCCTGAGTTCTTGGTAGCTCTGCTCCTCGGACATTTTGGGATCGGTGCGCAAGTTTTTGACACGTTCGAGAATCAGCTTCAGATGCATACGTAGGGTAAAGCCAAAGATCAATGGAAACACATCTGTCATCAGATTAAAATAAACACCCGCCGACATAATAACATACTCAATAACCGAGGCAATCAAAAAACTCGATATGCTATTACGCCAATCTATAAAAAAATTGTATATACGCCAGGGCGTTTGTCCCTGGAACACCGATGTAAAGTACGTGGTGGTCACAAACATCGTGTAGAGGCACTGATATACAAGATATATCGAATTGCAAAGTTTCACAGTACGATGAACTTCTATGCGTTCCTCTTCACGCACACAACGCTTGTCCATTTCATCGAACAGATCCTTGAGCGCAAGAATACGCCAGACATTCAGAAAGGATATGAGGCCACGGGTAAAGGCACCCGGAGCATTGACACCCGCTTGCAGTGATGTGAAGAGTTCGCCAGGCGTAAACGTGCTAAACTCCAAGAAATAGGTTATAAACAGACCGATTGGCAAGTATCCAGCTAGGAAAATAACAATCGCCGTCCAGATCAGATATAACCAACGATATTTACTACAGATTGCTTGGGGCATCCAACCCAAAGCTCTCATTCCGTACTCCAAGTACTTGTACGCATCTCGACTTTTCATCAGATCGTTTGGTGTTGGTTCCCTTAAATATTTGAATCTCATTTTGATTCACTTTCTTTTCGAATTAACTTGCAAACCCTGATGAAAACTTTGTCTTACTGTTGTGTGCCATTTCGAATGAGGTCCTTTTATATTGGTTCGGTAACAAGTGCAATTAATTGCATACCATATAATAATAATGTAGAATACTTTAAATACATACATGTGTAGGTGGTACCGAAACATTTAAAGCTCTAAACGTAAGTCGAACATTAAATACCCTTGTAAACTTGATTTTATTCAGTTTTCATAACTGTTTAGTTTTATGTTAATCACATTATTTGATGTTTTATTTTTTTACTTTAATAGTGTTTTTCTTTTATGCAGTTTCCTACTTCTTAACAAACTCAACATGGCCATTGCAGAGTATGGCTTTTAATTATTCATATTCATAACTGCTGTTATATATTATTGCTTATATGTCTCTGTTAAATATATATATATATATATTCTTGGCTTGGTTAATTGCATGGGGAAATTGTCAACAGTTTGCAAATCAAAAATCCAACATCTGTGCTGCAAATGTTTTGGTTTTAGCTTATTCCTCCCATTTTCGGGCTTAAACACCGGTTAAGATTTAACCTTAGAACCTTGGGTAGAATTAATAACAGCTACGTTTAATTGAGCAAAGAGGGAACGCCATCTTCTGGAAACCGACTTCTTACACCCTTTAAAGTTTCAACCATAAAAAGTAGTCAAAATAGTTCTTGATTATTATTAATAATCATTAAGTAAGATTAGTTCTTGATGATTACTATTGATCATTAAGTAAAATTAAGTAAATAATTAAAAATTAGCGATTTTTACCCCGATACCGATCATTTCTATCAATTACCTAACAAGATCGAATGCAATAAATGTAGATATAATTTGTATATAATTAAAATATTTAGATAAAATTCCTGACCCAACAATTAGACACGGAAACGGATCTAAAACTTTCCTAGCCGATAACTTTGTCAAAACTGAACAGATTTTCAAAAGGAAAGGCGTTTTAGTCATTGCTTGATCTCATTCCCGCATTGGAATATCCGCCTTCCAAGCGTGTTCTATGTAGCCTTATGATTATTCCGTGCTCTGCAGAACTCTTTCATATTTTGTGATATATTGGTTTGTTGTTGCTCCTTTCTTGCTTATACGTTGACAGCTATGCAAAAGAAAAGCCGCAACGTCGAGTGATGTTAATGAAGGGACTATGGCCAGGAAGGCAGATGAGAGATACGCAGCAACCTGGGCGTGAGTGGATAAGTGAAGAACAATGTAAGCTCATCCCAAAGAATGTGAAGAGAAGAGAAGCTGCAATATATATGTATGTGGCTAGTAGAGATTGCCACAAATGAATGACGTTTCAGTTGCATACAAGCATAAGTAGGAACCACAACAAAGGTTCTGGCCTCATTATGCGCAAGCACACGTCACTGAAACCCAAACGTGCGTCGGTAGATGGCGCTTGTGCTCAGTGCAAGGAGGATAAGTCAAGGAAAAGAGTGGTCCAGTGCCATAAAGTAGCAGCAGCAGCAGCAGCCGAAAACAGCAGAAGCCGGCAGCTGATGATGATGCGTGGCATAAACCACAATGGCCGGACTGCCAAAAGCTTCGACCAAACACAGCCTGCCCAGCCGGACACTGGCTCCTTCGACTCAGTCTCACAAATTTCGGAAAGCATCGCATATTTCAGTTGTCATTTTGCTGTTTTGCCAGTTTTTGCGTGCGTATGCCACAAACGGAGACGCCGCCCAAAGCACGGTTCTACCTGTCTGTTTCACTCTCACACTCTGTGTGTGTGTGTGTGTGTGTATGCGTGTGCGGAAGCTTTATCCCCCCACACACACTTGCTACCTCTCTGTCCAGAAGTAGAAGCATTTCCGCTGGCAACGCAGCTGCGGCGGCAACTGCCACAAACAATTTTGACATTGCGTTGCACAGTTGCGAGAAGCCGTGAAGTTGGGTGTATGGGTATTTTCCATAGACGAAGCTGATGCCAGAGTGCTCTGGAGAGGATGTGCAAGGATATTGTGAAATCAACGTAATGGCGGAGCATTAACATGCATGCGGCGAAAAAGGCGACAGGTAGCAACGTCCTGTGGCAACTTGGCCATAAAAAACAACAATGCACAACAATGACAACAAGTCGTTCTCGGAATGCACTTTGAATCCTTCATGAATATAATGCTTAGATATATAGATCCAATCCATATAATGTTTAACCATAATCCATATAGATATACTCATTTAATCATTAAATAAAAAGGAACCGGTACTTAAAGAAACTCTGAAAATTAAAAAAGGAAACAAAGTATTTGTAGAAATTGTAATTTTAAATATTTTTGGTTTGCAATGATGAAAAAAGTTCTTAACCTTCTTTTTTTTTTAAGTAAAAATTATATATTTTGTATGTTGATTTTAGCGAATAGTCAAAAGACCTTGATCTCTGGTATTTAAAAAGCATAATAAAGATAGAGTATCGCTAGTGTTCGCATTATCTTGGGCACACTGCTCTTTTTCATTATGAAATTATAAATATTTAATTTAATACAGAAGCGAGGACAGCAGCAGCAGCCGAAAGCGATGTGGCACGAGGAGAGGAGGAGGGGCAAGGTAAAGCTGGTGAGTGTAGCAGTTGTAGGGATAAAAATGAAGCCGGTATTAAATTCCATTGCCAATTGCAGGCGACTTTGTTTTGCTGCCAGGCTACATTTCAATTTTAAATGAAACATAAAATTTCACTTGCACACGCAATGGGAAAACGAGAAGCAAAGCCAACAAAAAAATATATATGTGTGTGTGTGTGTACGAAAGTGTGTGCTGGTGTGTATTTGTGAGCATTCCAATTGAAATTTACAAACCGCTCGAATGACCTTAAGCTACTTTAACACAAGCCGATGGGCGTGGCAACTGGGGTAGTAGGGCCAAAAAAAAACAAAATGTGAAAATTTCATAAAGCAAAACTCAAACAGCAACGAAAGTTAAGTAAAAATGTAGGTAACCAATGCCTAGGGGCGATGTACGCGGACAAAATATGAAAGCCGTCGTTGGCCAGTAAAAGTTACGGCCACTTTTTACATAGGGACATGAATGCGTGTATAAACGTGGTCGAATCGTCTTTTAGCCAGGTTTGGTTTGTGTGGGGCTTATTTGATTTCTGCTTCAGTTATTACACAACCGACTACTGCATTAATATCGCTAACAAACCCGCAATGCCTACAGCATAAAAATTCAATTAAAAAATTATACACATAGTACTATATTATTTTTTATTGTGTTTCTTTTCTCTCTAAAGTTTGAGTCTGCCTCTTTTTAGGGACAAACGCTTTGAAGCTTTAATTTTTTTTTAATATTTTATGAAACGCTAGCTAATTTTTGAATTTTGAGACCAACATTTGAAAGTATTTGAGTAAGTAATCAGAAATGTTGACAAAAATATGTCATAAGAATAATATGAATGTGACTTTAAATTTTTTGTAGTTGTCTTTAGAAATATGCTATAGTAAAAAATTCCAATGTTAGTTTAGTATTTTGTCAGACAGCAGCACTCGAAGAGTTTGTTAACATCCTGGTGCAGGTTGCACCCATTCCCATCCCCACCCCAACCCACCCCAACAAAATCAGATTTGTGGACCATTTTAAATGGCGACCGCGCCAAAGAGAAAAAATGACACACGTAAGTAATCTTATCACATATATATATATATATATATAGATATAGAATGAGTAAAGAGAACTCTATTTTTAGTTGGCACAAATTCATCACAAGATTTAGTTACCGATCAGACCTCGGGTCGGCGAGCCGAGCAAAAGGTCTACACATTTACCACAGAAAAATCCAATCAGTCCAAATCCGCCGATACTGCAGCCAAAGATGAAAAGCTCAAGCCACAGAAAACAATACTGGAGGAGCATGGCATAATCTTGGGCAAGGTAATTGGCACCGGTAACTATGCCAAGGTTAAGATTGGTTTCTCCGAGGAGTACGGCAAACGGGTGGCCGTCAAAATCATATCCAAAGTCAAAGCTCCAACCGAATACACACAAAAGTTTTTACCGCGTGAAATTGATGCAGTCAAGGGATTGCATCACGATAATCTCATAACATTCTATCAAAGTATTGAGACCAGTCACAGGTAAGAATAGAATATAGTGAAACTCTTTGACTGTAAATGGCTCGTTTGATCTGTCCTTAGAGTTTATTTAATAATGCAACTGGCTGAGAATGGCACATTGTTGGATTATGTGCGCGAGAAGAAGTTTCTGGATGAGACGCAGGCGCGAACACTATTCCGACAGTTGATGAGTGCCATTGAGTACATACATGGCAAGGGTGTTGTGCATCGGGATATCAAGTGTGAAAACTTATTGCTGGATGAGAATTGGAACTTGAAATTGATTGACTTTGGCTTTGCGCGCAAGGATACTCGTACATCGGATAATCAAGTTGTATTGTCCAAGACCTTCTGTGGTAGCTATGCCTATGCAAGTCCAGAAATATTGAAGGGTACATCAATATTTTGTTAAACATCTATTTGCATATGAAATGTGTATAAATTTAAATATTTTCTTAGGCGTTGCATACGATCCTTTCATGTCGGATATTTGGGCTTGTGGCGTTGTTTGCTATGCCATGGTCTTTGGTCGTCTCCCCTATGACGGGTCCAATGTGCATATTTTGCTGAAGCGTATCAATCAATCGCTGGTGTTTCCAAAAACTCCGGCGGCAACCAGTGAATGCAAGCATATGATTATGCACATATTGGCGCCCGTTAAAATCCGATATACTGTGCCGCAAGTCAAGGAAGATCCATGGTTCAAATAATGCCATCCACAGTACAGTTGTGGCTGTTGTTGTAACAAAATCAAAACTTTTTTGTTAACAAACTTTCGTAGCTGGATATTTAAATTTAAATAAATTAAATTAACAACGATTGTGCTTAAAAAAACATCAACATGAAAGTCTGATCGAATTGATACATTTTACGTATAAACAACGACAAATCCGAACATCTGTTATTCTTATTTAAAATAAAATTTCACCACAACTCACCTCTCACCTTATTGTACGCATGCGTTGCGAACCAAAAAGTATTTAAGTACAAGAGAAGAAAACAGCCGCCCCTTTTTGGTATCGATTTTACGCCACGGGTATTTAAAGCTCGTGGGAAAGGGGCAAGCGGAAAAAGTACCGCTTCTGCTTTGTCAACTCTCTCTCAACTCACTCTCAACTCTCTCTGAAAGTGTGCGATGCGTGAGACAACAATAGTGATCGTCTATACTTCTGTTTGCTGTGTGTGTGGTAACCAAAGTTGAGATTGTCAATTTTCGACTTTTGGTCTATGTGCTTGCTAATGCTTAACATGGGGCGGTACTATAGACTTTATATGAACTTTGTGAAATTGTATGGCCAAACGCGAGATACTTAAATAAGATTAAGATAAATAGAAGATTATAAAGTTATTGAACAGGTTTAGGATAGAAACAAACCATAAACTAAACGCTTTTTGTATTCATATATGTACATACCTAACCTTAAAAGTCCTTTTATTAAATTGAATATTGTAATAAAACGACATTGTGGGTCACGCATCGCACTCTTTCCCCACGAACTACGTTCAGCTACGAACTTTTTTAATAAGAAAAGAGATCTATTTTCCTGTCTTGTATTATTCGATAGTCTTTGTTAAAACAGAAGCAGCTGACTGCAGCCAACTTAACACGAGCCATCCATGGCATGGACAGCATCATAAAACTATCGTCTGAACGTCGTTATTAATCGATTGATATTTTAATCGAGCGAATGGCGAATAAGCCGCGCAGCGCTAAAACCACATTCAATTAGCAATAATGCGCAAAAGTCGAATTATTTTTAAATTGTGAAATTTTTTATTTAAAAGTAATTGTCACTGCTACCGACTAAAGATAATTATGGGCAATGCAAGGCTGCTATGGTAACAATCGGTTGCTCTGGCAACGACAACTGACTGCCAAAACATAAATACGACTTACGCGACAGGCTTTAAAAAGTTAAGCAAATTAGCATTTAAATGTTTATGAAAGAGTGAAGTCGAAAATTGTATTATTCTGCAAAAACCAATTGATGGCGGAAGTTCACATAATTGGGCAAATACTCAAAGCTGTTGAATTCGAAGAGCCACATTTATATTGCAAGTGGAGTTTGCAAAGCGGTAAAAAATAAAGAAAAATTTTACTTTTTCCAAATCTTTCATATTCATTAAACACGCTTTAAGGCAACGCTTGGCGTTTGGTTCAGGGCGAGTTACAGGGCCAGACGCCCGTTTCCAGTCATCGCCTGCATAACAGCGCTGATTTTGCGCAACCCCTGGACGTGCATCTGTGCACCGCGGGGCTTCAGGGTTGGCCACGTCTGCTGGTCGAGGTGTACGCCGTGAACTTGCTGCAACAGTGCTGGCCAGTTGGTTACGGTGTTGCACACGTTCCCTCCGCTCCAGGGCATCATCGCGTCGAGATAAATACCTGGAAGATTGCACCAAACAGTTGGTGGCAGAGCATACGGGAACGTTTTGGTGGTGGAGGAATAGCACTACACAAAACTGATATACTCTACTCGGGCTTGGATCGGTAAATGAATCAAGTGTAGTTTGAGTTTGGTCTTAACTGTATCCCAATACTATTTTACAGCTTCAAACTGCAAACGCGCTCCTCTGGCAAAATCATTGTCGAACTGAATTTAATCTTCCGCAAATTTGAGGAATACGGCGTGGAATTTAAATAATCACCATGTTGGGTATAGGTACGCTTTGCCTGTGGATGCTTTTGATGCCAATGCATCAATGCATTAAAATTGGCATCTCTCACACCTACAACACAAGCACAACAACAACATCAACAACAACTGAGGCAACAACAATTACTGAAATTCCAACAACTGAAATTCCAAGAACAACTACAATTTCGGGTTTAAATTATACTGGCAGTCCTTTGCCGGAAACAGCCAGCACACCGAGTCAGACTTTTCCGCCACGCAAAGCACAAATATCATCAGGCACAACAACAACAACAGCGCCAAAAACAACAACAACTGCATCAGTAACTGTTACACCAACTGGAACACAGTCCATAAATGCCACAGTGCCGCCACATATCATTGTGCTAGCTTCAAGGAATAAACGTTTTAATTACTGCGCCTGTGACTTGCACAGCGATGTTTGTGAATTAAATTGCTGCTGCGATCACGATTGTCCCACGGAAGCATTGCAAGTGTTTAGCTGCTTGCAATCAGCGACAGAGGAGCAGTTGAAAGCGCATCTGGTGGATTTCCAGTACACTCATGGACTGCCCTCATGTCAGCTCCATGATGGCTGGCTGTGCGTCTTTCGCAGCAACACAAATCCACCCAAAAAACGGGTAAGTTAACAATTTCTCTGCTTCAAACTTATTCGAGTGATTTTAGAAGGTTTAACATTCGCAGACAACGATAAACACTTTTAATTCAGAGCAATATAAGAAATGGCCAGAGCAGCTAGATGGCTATGAATCGCCGTTGGAAGCTACAACACAATTTACAGCGCACTACAAATATGGAGAAGCACTGCAACTTTGGCAGCCAGATACCAGACAATTGTCCCACTTGGAGCTGCCCATTGCCTACGAGAGTTCCAGCTGTCAATTGAAACAAACCTTGTTGCATCTGCAACCAATGCGAAGTAGCTGCCTCGTAAGCGATGTCTCACAGTTGCAGACGCATATGTGGACTTTGCTCAATCTCACAAGCACCCATCAGCTGTTGTCCAAGCCACGTGACCTAGAGGAACAGGACTTGCAGGGTATTAATATACAAGTATGTCAACAACTGCTGATGAATTTAAGCGAACAGTGCCTGGATGCAAATGATACCGATGTGAATATATTGGTGGATAACATAGAGTTGGAATTGCTGCACAATTTTACACACATTCTGGCAGCCAAACTGCTGCTGAGGGAAGCTTGTCAGCAGGATGAGACAGAAGAGATTTGGCTAAGCTATCAGTTGACCTTTAAGTTGTTTAATGAAACCAAACACAAGCCCAGCTCTGGACCACTTGGCTATGTTCAAGGCGCGCCAATTCTCGTTTCCAATCTTCAAATACTAAACAACAGTGAATCGTTGCTCAGCTACTTTCAGAGCAATGCTAGCCAAGATCAGGCTCAGCATTGGTTAACTCCCTGTTCAGATCGTCTTGAACCCGTTAGCTTTGGTGTAGATTTATCCAAACAATGCCAATTGAGTCAACTGTCACCCGTGCAACCCGAACATGATAATCACACGGATAACTGCCAACAATTGCAATCGAACATTTGGTCCAAATTATTGCCCAACAACTGCACGCAGCTGGACGACATTCACATGGTCTATGTCTCGCAGCTGGGACGACCACAGCCACATAAGTGGCTGCCACTGCAACTAAGCTATGCGGATGGTGGTCAACAGTTACCTCCCATTCTGGGTATCTACGATGAGCAGCAGCAGAGCCTAAGCTGCCGGAATATGCTTCTAAGCGTTAGCTATGAATTCTATGTGACAGATCTAACGTTGCTTGAAGCAGGCTATGTGCCACATCAGAGTGTGTTGCAGCATGCTAAGTTGGTGGTTGGACAGCGACATGATCTGGAATTCGATGCCAGCGAGCAAGTAGTGGAACTGCCTTTGGCGGTATCCGTACGATTCTTCAACGCGCAGGATAAGAAAATAAATGGATCAAGTATTGCAATTATGGCAAATTGTGGACTAATCCTTATATCACTATTAATCTCAATGATGATTCTAAATGAAAACTTGCTGCTTTTCTAATCATATTTAAAAAAGTTTTTCAAGTGAATCTGTTGAAATATTCTCTCCATTGCAATGAACTATTTTTTTTGTAGTTCCATCTCTTAATTTAAAGCAAAATAAAAATACTTAAAAATAACCTAAATTAGTGGATTTATTAAAGAGCAGATCGAATTTTAAACAGTAAGTTTCTTGGAAGAGCAAAGATCACTGAAGAAGTTCTAAACGATATCCCTGCGGCACTTGCGCAATTGTTTACGCAGTAACGTTGCATTTATTAGCTCCTGTTTGCGGCGCTCCTCCTCCTCCATGAGACGTATGATTTCATCTGCCTCGTTGGTGGCCTTTACAGAAATCTCATGCACCTCGGGCAGAAATCCCAAGATGCCCTTACGAATAAGATATTGATAGTTCATAGAGATCGTATATTTGCACTCCTGGCCCATGACATGACCCAATTCCATCCAATGCATAAATATCCAGTTCTCGTTGCGTAAATCCTTGACACTATTATATACTGGAACGAAATCATCGATCTTGCCAATAAACACATACGCCACATCCATTATCTCCGGCTTCTCGCTAAAATTGTCCAAAGACTCAACGAGTTCGTTGCGCAGATTCATCAAATTGGCCCACACCTCATCGAGATCGAGCATTGCAAGCGGATTACCCAAAGTGGCATCTTCTAGTTTGTGGAAATTCGCACAAGCATACCACAATTTTTTATATGGCTCAAAGCTGCTAATGATGCTAGTTAGGAATTCCGTAGAAAGAGGATCAAGCTCAAATAGTTCTTGTCTAAATTGCAAGGTTTTGCCAACCTTCTCCAGCTCTTTAATCAGTGCATAGGTCTTTTTGATATCCACAGATGTTTCTAAAGCACGATTGGGATTGAAGATAAGAGAGAATTGCTGGACTTCATCATTCAATGACTCCAGACGTTCCTCAAAGCCCTGACATTCGCTGTAATGCTGACGCAGGAATTCGTCAATATCTAGTTTCTGTTCCTCCTTAAGCGTAGATAGCCGAACTAGTATCTGATGTGGCCAAGCAAATGCATTCCATTTCATTGCAAACTGATTATCCGGAAGATTATAAAAGAAACTATCCAAGAGATCATACTCCATCCACATGACCTGGATATCTGCACGAAGGTCCTCCACAATATCCGGCACAGCTGCACCAAAATCCCGAATCTCAAACAAATGCTCAATGGTATGTGGATGCACAGCGATCTTATTGAAGACCGTCTGACAACGCTCCACCAACAGCTCATTTGACTCATACATTCGATCGACATAATAGTCAAAGATCCTTCTCACAAGATCAATGTATTTTTTGACCAAGAATTGCTTAAGTGTATCCACATTGATGTAGAAGGGTCCAATGGTTATATATGCTGGCAATATTTCACGCACTTCCTCCTTCTGTCGCTTGTACTCCAGTATATCCCTTTTGACCTGTGACGAGGGCCTGCGAGCTGCCTTATAATCGTTCATGAAATCAACGACATTCAGTAAATAGAAATCAACAAATCTTTCATAATGTTTGGCATAGGCTTTAAGGGGAAGCACCGCCTGGGCATAACAGTGACGCATCAACTCATTCTGTATTAGAAACTTATCCTCAATTAACTCCACCGTGAGTATAAAAAGATTGTGAGCAAACTTCAAATTAGACATTACATCCGCATCAATGATTCTCACACCCGAAGTCTTTTCCAAGGCCGTTTTGAAGATCTCCATTAGCGATGGCTGAAACTCATCCGGATTTGTGGAATAGAAAACCTTGCGATCATCTCCAATGCCAATGGTTAAAGCAAAAACCGGTTTGGCAAAGGGAAATTCCGTTTCTATGAAATCACTTGTCCACTTATAGTTGGATTGGAGCGAAAGAAATTGCAAGCAAGGATCACACACCATATTTGAGAAGTTCATCAACGAATCAAGCAACAGCACCTCCATTGACTCCTGCATGCGAAACTTGACCTGTAATAAAAATCGGGATATCTTACACATATCATAGACAGTCCACGTTCTCAGTGAGATATCCAGCCAACCCTTGCCCAAGGCGCGCAGCACTACAGTTATCACTGTGGTCAACTGTAGTGGCCAGTAGATCTTCAAGAAGGTAGCGACACTATCACTGTGCGATTCCTGCGCTTGTAGAAAATCCGACAGTGCGGTGGGCTTATTAAAGTTCACCACAAATATGCTAAGAGTCTCAATGTGCTGGCATTCACCAGCCACGCCTATCATTGCCTCAATCCCACCAACGCAATAGAAGAGACTGGCCCGAAGCCAACCGTAACGTTTCGCCTTGATATTAATGCCCAGAGCTTGTAGTTCACGGCGTTCCTGATCCGCAAAGTCGACCCTAGCAGCAGTTGGCATAAATTCCTTGAGTGATATGTTACGAAACTGTGGAAACTCCTTGGGCATCATAATAATAAACCGTTCCAACTCATACAGCGCCATCAATCGCTCAAAGACAATGTTAACCTCGGAACGCAGACGACGCTTGCATTGATCCGAGACTTTAGAACGCTGCAGCAGTGCCTCAATGGGCTTAAAGCTCTCAGAGTTTGTCGACTCTATGTCATCATGGAGCACACAATCCACAATTAGCTCCATCAACATCAATTGCTCACCCTTGTGCCGCTCGTGAACCGCCGACTGCAAGCGCTGTATATACTTATGGGGATCCTCGGCGAGGAACATGAACTGCAACTTGGGCACCACATAGCTGACCTCATCATCCAACGAGGTAAGTGTCCAAAGATCAGTTTTGGCGTTATACGAAGTCACTGCAGCCATGACCCAACGACAGCTGCGCAGACTTTGATTGTACGGTAAATAGGCGCGAGCGGGCAAAGGATAATGAACATCACCAACGACGCCCAGTTCGAACCAAGCGGCCGGCGAGCTGATGTCATAGTTGCTATCATCAAAGAAGCTTAGCGGAAACTTGTGTGGAAAGGCAAACTCAGACATTAGATTATATTGCTCTTCTGTCGGCTGAAGCATGTCATCGGTTAGACCCGATTTTTTTAATTCCTCGGTCAAATTGATTTTGCTATATTGACGACGCCGTCGATCCACTGCAACATCCTTGGGCAGCTCGCCTTTGGGCACGAAGCGGGTTTGTATGACCTTCGGCAATATGGTGGGCAGTGGAAAGCGATAGAGTTTGCCATTTTTGGCAATAAGATTTAACCAACGCTGTGCCTCCTGTATGGGATAATTAACGGGCGTAAGCTGATCACGTGGTATGTGCAGCTCCTTGAAGTTCTTGGGTGCGGTGCCTGGACGGGGTGGCATTATACAAACTGCATGCTCTCCATCATCTTCTTCAGAACTGCTCGTTGTGAGAGTTATGACGTTGGCCATAAACGAACTAGAACGCGCCATTGTGAATATTTATATGCCTATAATATATATTAATTTGACTTATTTTTGTGTTGTGAACGTACAATAAATTAGAGCGTACTTTGTAAAGAACTTTTTTGTTATCAACTTTTTTTTAATTTGCGCGCAAATCATACAACAATTGGAGTCTCTTTTTTCAGTCGATTGGCAACGCTCGCAAAATGTGTTACTTTGCAACACAGCTGACAGCTGATAACAGTGATGAGCGGCAAAGTGATTTTTAATTATGAGTATTTTTTCACAAACGCACATTAAAATGGCAGGCAATAGGTCAAACACAATGTTATTATCATTTATTTGAAATTTTCCACAAAATGCACTTAATTAAAATGGTAGATAAACATTTAATTTGACTGAAAATTTTGTGACTCGTCACCTGTTCTCACCGATATTTTATTACATCTCTAACAAGTCGCACAGATATCGTTCATCACAATTAAACATCTATCCATTTGTGTGTGCAACAAAACGCTTTTTTCAATGTTAAAACAAACGAAATAATTAATAGAACTAATGAAAAACGCAAAACAAAAACCCCGCTAATCATGTGCAATAATAGTAAGTGTAGAAACTTGTGTCAACTGTGCAAAAATTGCGTGTGAAAATTTTCAACTTCCTATTCAAGTGATGGTGCTCCGCTGGACACAGAGAGCGAGAGAGAGCAGAAAAATCAATAAAAATATTAGTAGCATCGCGATTGACACGAGCAAAACAAAGAGCGCACAATGAAAGTGTGTGAAATGGGATAAACAAAAAAAGTGCTGCCGTTAGCTGCTCCCGTTTAACGACCCAAATGCGTTGGCAGCAGGTGTACAAATAAAATAAAAATTATGAACAAGAAGCAAACAACTACGCGAAAAGAAAGAAGGAATAAAACACTACAAACTGCAAACAGCTGTTGCGGCGATTTTATATTTATTTGTGTGTACAATCAGTGTAAATATTTGTTTGTTGACTTATTGATAAGCTGGCAAAGCAAATAATTTAGTTCACTTAACCCATTTGAACTCGCATCGAAGTGTCGCCCACGCTCAAACATTGCCACAGTGCGCTCTGCCACACACACACGCACACACACAGACACACACACGCACACATAGCCAATGTTCGCACGTTCGTTCACATCATTGTGTACAAAAACATTGCGATTTAAAAAGCTTGCAATGAGTGTACATATGGATGTGAATAACCAAAAACAAAAACTGTATGAAAAGTGCTGTAGAGGCTATCAGATACCCTGTACTTAAGTGTGATTAAATCTTTTGCCTTGAGTTTTACACTGAATTGTCTCTACGAAGTGAAGTCATTTGGTATATGCACAAGCTATTTTTGGAGTAAAACTTAAAGCCAAATATAAATTTAGCGCACCCAATCGAATTAGCTATTAAAAATCACAATTGCGCCAGACAATTGCTTAACTCGACGGTGATTCACCAGATAGCGGTGGTGCTAATTAAGGCGTGTGCGATTTTTTTTTTTAGAGGCATAGGAATAGAATATAAAATATGAAATAAGCGCTGTTGTTGTGGATTTAAGTCAGCTATAAGTAATTCTTATTTGTGTTTCCAGTTTGAAAGCAGCAGCAATAACAAATATAAGAATAACAACAACGGCAGCAGCAGCAGCAGCGCAGTCAGAAGTAATATGAATGTTATGCGCAAGCTGCGCGGCGCTGCCAACGCTGGCAGCGTCAGCGCTTCGGGCAGCAGTAGCGGCAGCAGCAATGCCAGTCCCAGTGCCAGTGCATCGAATGGACGCAGCGGCGAGGAAGCACTGCTAGACGCACGCATCCAAATGAGTCTGGCCACGCTGAAGAAGCTCTTCAATGAGTATACGCATCCAAAGGAGCCGCTTAGCGAAAATGAACGCGATGGCAAATTGTATGAAATGTTGCCATTATTCTGCAAGGTCAGTTGAATTTTTCACACTTAAGAAAGGCATAAAATTGTTGGTTATTGAATTGAATGTTTTGTTTTTTGTTTTGTTTTGCAACAGGTGTTTAGCAGTTGTCCCGCAAATGACATGAGCGAAAAGTTCTGGGACGTGGTGGCCTTTTGCCAGCAGGTCTCCCGTCTGATGGTCAGCGAAATACGCAAGCGTGCATCAAATCAAAGCACTGAGGCTGCATCTATTGCTATTGTCAAGTTCCTTGAGGTGGAGACAACGGAGGACACCAGCAGCGGTTGGCTTCTGCTTGCCACATTAAATCTATTGGCCAACGGCGATGTTTCTTTGATACAGGTTAGCTCGGCCTTGAAGTCCAACCATAAAGAATCACAAAATAATAAGAATACCCTTTTGGAGCCGGTAGCTAAAATATAAATTGAAGCAAAATATTTTGTATTATTTGGATTAACCAGTATTACTTGTCATCTATTTATAATTAAACCCTCATATGCATAAATTAATCAGTTTTAACCTCATTTATTTAAAACTAACCTTCATGCATATTATAATAAGTTTGCTGTTCATGCTTGAGTGCTAAACGATTAAAGTTATAACATAAAAGCTTTAACTTTATCATTCTTCTTTTAATGAACAAAATTATTGTTTTTATATTCATTATCATATAAGAACATTTATAATTTATATTTACCTATATAAAAATACCAATTATCGTTTCAGGTCATGACAGCTGCCGCAGTGCCGTCAACTCTGGTGAAATGTTTGTATTTGTTTTTCGATCTGCCTCAAGTGGAGGATGATGAACCGCCAGCTGAGGGCGCGAGTGCCAGCGATTTCAATGCCCAGGAGCGTCGTACATTGCTGCAAAAGGTTTTTGTGCAATTGCTGGTTAAATTGTGCTCGTATCCGTATCCGTCTGAGGAGCTTGCACGCATGGATGATTTAACGTTACTATTCTCAGCGATCACATCACCGTGCCCCATGCAAAATATTGTGTGGCGCAAGAATGCCGCTGAGATATTAACCACCATCTCAAGGCATGGTTTAACCGATGCCGTTGTTACCTACATACATTGTGAGTACATCAAACATATGTAGCTTACAAGATTCTTAATAACTATTCTCGTTTTTAGCCAAGGGCTGCATGGCATTGTGCGTGGACAATATGCAACGTTTGACGTTTGGTAATCCACTGGAAATAGTTGAAATGTTTGTCACCGTTTTTTGCTTCCTCAAGGATTCTAGTCAAGTATCACAGATACTATTGGATGACTTTCGCGCCTCCCAGGGCTACATATTTCTCAGTGACTTTTTGCTCAAGTAAGCAGCAAAAATAACTTCAAAATCATCTGCTAATCAATTTTTGTTGCAGATTCGATAATGCACGCAGTCAAACGCTCGAAATCCAGGCAGCCATACGAAATCTCGTTTTGATGATCTCATCGCTATGCATGTGCGGTTTTTACGAGCTGCGTCCCCCTGCAGCTCAATTCAATACGGTGTTCAAACTACAGAATTTCCAGCTACCCCAAGCCAGTTCACGTGAAACGTGCGTGCGTAATGTGTACGCATTTCAGGTGCTGCAGACGGTCTTTTTGAAATCAACAACGCCTGCGTTGTGCTGCACCATATTGGATGCAATTTCGCGTGTATATCACTCGGAGAATGCCAATTATTTCATATTGGAATCGGAGAACACGTTAAGCAGCTTTGCGGAGCGCATACACCAGAAGAGTCCACAGATACAGGAAAAGTTCTGCGATCTGCTCGAATTTATAGTCTTTCAGTTGAACTTTGTGCCCTGCAAGGAGCTTATAAGTTTGTCACTTCTGCTCAAGCACAATCAGAGTACCTCGTGCAGCATTTTGTGTCTCAAGACGCTGCTCAACATCTTGCGGCACAATAGCGTCTTCAAGGATGTCTATCGCGAGGTTGGCATACTGGAGATCTTTGTAGGCTGCATGAATCGCTATGCGGATTATGTGCAACAAATAACCAATGGCGATGAATCTGTTGTGGTGCAGCCAACTGCAGAGGAACAGGAAGATCTGATCGATACTTTGGGCAAGCATGTGCTGGAAGCACTGACAATGCTCCTTGGCAGCGGTGCTAGCAATAACGCACAAATCTTTCGGGAATTCGGCGGTGCCAAGTGCATCCAAGAGTTAGTTAAGTTCAAGCATTGTCGCCCCCAGGCACTAGGCATTGTGCGCGAGCTAATACTATCCGCTGGTGGAGACGATGACATGCTCTACATACTGTCACTAATGCACAGTATTAGTCCGCATCAGGTGGAGTTCAAGATCCAAATACTGAACATGCTACTTGGCTGCCTGAAGGATTCGCATCGCACACGCACCGTTTTTCGCAAGGTGGGCGGTTTTGTTTATCTCACCAGCGTGTTTGTCTCATTGGATGGCAGCATGGCACAGCCACAACCGGGCATTGCCCAACAGGATCTCATTCTCTTGCTACAAATCGTCTGTCAAACTCTAGCCACCGCCATGCGCTTTGAGCCAGCAAATGCTAAATTCTTTCATCAGGAGATTTGCAATAGTTCGCTGTGCGACACATTACGTCTCTTGGGTTGTTTCGGTGGCGATACAACGCTGCAGGATTTCACCGGCATCTATGAACCGCAACAGACACTGCTCAAATACTACCATGACGTGTTCAGCGGCGATATACTGAGTTTCACGTAAGTGCCAACAGCTTAAATACATTCTAATACTTATTCACCTATGACTTTTACAATTACCAGCTTCTCGGAGGATATACCTTGCTCGCTGTCCTATGTTTGTGTAGTGTTTCGGTTGCTCTACAGCATCGCCTTGGATAACTTTGAGTCGCCGAATTTGCATGGCGTGATAACGCTTTTCAGTGAAACTGCGCCACATACACGCTCACCCAGCAAAGAACTAGCACCACCCGTGCATCCCAGTCAATTGAATTTAACTCAACCCACACCGGAGCCACGCATTGTGCATCCGGGTGTGGTTTTGTGCATGCTACAACTGCTACCTGGTGTGCAAAATGAAACGGCTCCGTTGCAGGCAATACAGCTACAGGTGTACCTAAGTGAGATTATTAAGTCTCTAGTGCGCAGTGAACGCAATCAGCAGATAATGTGCGACCATGGGCTGGCTGAACAGCTGCTGAGACTAACTAGACACGCATTGGCCGAGGAACTGCATCCGTTGCATGTGCCCATGCAATATATACTGGAGCGTCTGGCTGCACAAGCGTTGCAGCCCACGGAACTGCGACAGTTTTTGCGACTCGGCGAACCGCTGTCATGCGCAGATATTGATCTTGAGCAGCCGTATCAACAGGGTGGTCCGGTGCCACTGACGCGCATCAAAACACTCGTATCGATGACAACACCACGCGATTTTCGTGCTCATGGCTCCAGCACGCTGCCACCATTTGTTGAGCTGGACATGTCTGCGGAGGGCTTTGGATGCCTCTATCTACCATCGCTAGCGCCGCAAGCGACGGCCACAGCTGGTGGGACCATTGATGCGAATACGATTGGCGGCATAGGTGCTGGTGATCGCATATTTCCACCGCAAACGGGCTTAAGTTTTTCAACGTGGTTTTGTGTGGAAAAGTTCTCGGATCCCAAGACGGATCCCCATTGTGTGCGTCTACTCACACTTGTACGCACCATTCACAATCCGCGTGAGGAGAATTTAGCCTGTTTGTCCATACTGCTCTCAGCCAGGGATAAAGCAATTGTGGTGTCTACACAGGAGACGCTTGTAACGCCTAGAAAAAGTATGTTGAGTGGTGCTGTGAAAATAATAATAACGAAAACAACATAATTTATTTATTTTCTTTTTATAGGCATTGGCGATTGGGAGCCAGAGGGTTCTGATGATGGCATTGCTCGCATCTGGTGTCCAGATCTACTGCACGAGGGTCAATGGCACAATCTTGTCGTTGTGCTCAATCGTGCCGTACTCAAGAACTCCAGTCTGTCCCTCTACTTAGATGGTGTCCCCATGCATACGCAGAAACTGCATTATATTGCCCAGCATCCGGGTGCAACCAGCGCCAATCTTACATCAGCCACCCAAATCTTTGGTTACATTGGCACGCCACCCATTTGGCGTCGTTATTCACGTTTGTGTTGGAAACAGGGTGTCTGCCATCTACTGGAAGATGTGCTCACACAACAAACGGTTCAAACCATTTATCAGCTGGGTCCCCACTATATGGGTTCGCTGCAAGCACCACAGCTAGGCAAACAGGCTGAACCACTGGCGCCACTTGTGCCCGAGGATCGTGTACTGCTCGGCCTCAACGCAAAGGCAGTGTCTAAGCTGACGCTAGTCAAAATCCGTAAGGTGTACAGTCGGGCGGATAACAAGAGCATTGCCAAGCAGCTAAATATGAATTCACATGAGAATGCCACGCCCATCAAGTGAGTAGCTGATCTTATATGTTTTAAAAACAGTTACTGGTAACTCTCTTTGTTGTTTTTCAGAATACTTCATAATTCTGCTGGTCATTTGGCTGGCGCTGGCCGCTCGCTAGGCGGCGTTGTTGTTGGTTATTTAGGCGTTCGAGTTTTTAGTCCGCATCCGGTATCGGCCATGATTGATACGGTGGGTGGCTGCAATGTACTGCTGGGTATTATTGCCATGGCACAGGATGTGGAGTCGTTGTATGCAGGCGTCAAGGCACTGACTTGTGTGGTGCGAAGCAATCGTGCGGCACAGGCCGAAATGGATCGAAAGCGATGCTATCAAACACTGGGCATGTTCTTCAAGAAGAAGAAACATCTGTTAAACTCTCACATTCTGCACTTGACCTTTGGTTTGGTCGGCACTGTTAACAGTGGACATGACATGTCAGCCATACCAAATGTGACAGCTTTTCAGGATTTGCTTTGCGACTTGGAGATATGGCACAATGCGCCAAATGGTTTATTGCGCTCACTGCTGGAGCATTTACTGGAGTTGGTGGTGGAGTCGAATGAAAAGAAGCAGAACGTCAAGATAATGCGCGATCTGCAGCTGCTGGTAAAGCTCTTGCATATTATAACACACATTCAGGATCATTCCACGCGCGAGATACTCTTCAATTTGCTGGAGACACTGCTGGGTGGACAGCCCAGGCATACAGATCTTTTGCTTTTTGGTCAGTATGCGGCCGCCAAGTTGCCGCGAATGCAGGACAGCAATGTGGAGCGTGCGATTCTATTGCCCAGCATGAAACCACTAGCAGAGGATCAGGATGGAGTAGCTCAGAATATTTACTTGCGCAATCGTTGCCTGTCGCTTCTGCACGGTTTACTCTTTACACCGCGCAACACTGTCAACTATGTCATTTGCGATGATATATCCAAGACACTGGGCATGGATTGGTTGCTGCTCTTTATGCAACCTCACGTTCACTTCACCACGGTCATCATAGCTGTGCGTATTCTCGTTGTGGTCTGCGCCAATGAAAGTTTCATTGTACGCTTTCGTGACGCCACGCATAATGGTGGCTATTTACGCTTTACGGAAATGGTTTCGCAACGCAAGATGCTCGGCTTGGGTGCCCAACAGCTTAACCAGCGTCCCAGCAATGGCACTGGCACCGTCATCGTTGCAACGCCTCAAAATACCATTCAACATTTGCCCACACAAATTGCGGGTGAGGTGCGCACATCTGCATTGAATATACCTGGTGAGCAAGAGGCTTATTAAGTATACTTACAATTACTAATAAATAATCTGCTTTACAGGTTTCCAGTTGCTTGAATGGCTGATGCAACATCATTTGGACGTTCCGGAATTGTATTTCCTGGTGACGGCATTGATTATGGGTCAACCAGTCAAGGTGCTAGCTACCGAGCATACTAAATTCGATTTGGATCGCGTCTGGTCATTCCTTTGGGGTGCTCCTGTCTCGGCTAATACACAGCTGCCTAAGCTGAATGTGTGCCCCGAGGGCGTCTGTGTGCTGCTGGCCATGGTGCGTGCCATTGTGCATGGCGGTGATTGTGCAACCTGGTTGCACAGTCATCCAGAAACGATTATTCAGCTGCTGTTCAGTCTCTATCAGAACCTCAATGATTTTACGCCTGTGATGATGGGTGCAGATGTGATTACCTCGCTAGTTGCTGTGCTCTTTCCACAAGTTGCACGTTCTGCTGACTCGGAGCCAAATAGTGGCGCCTCCACGCCCACCGATAACACCACTGGCAGCAGCTTTGTTTTGCCCCCGCCGGAAACGTTGCATGCTGCAGTCTCAAATCAACCAAAGCTAACGCCGCATCCAGTGCGCAAGTGCATCATTGACTTTCTACGCGTAATTGTCGTAGATTCGCTTGGTCTTAATATGCATGGCAAAGCTACGCCTGTTATTGATCTTGTGCTGGATGCTGCACCAGAGACGGCTGAGTTGGCACAGCAAGTACAGTACCAGACGCAAATAATTATTGCTCTGATGGATCATCTATTGGCCGCCGATGTGCTGGTGGGTGAACAGGCAGCGCTGCCGCTTGTGCCACTGCTGCAGAGTCACACGCAACACATTGCGCCCAACGTATTCTATCTGACGGCGCGTATTGTGGATAAACTATGGCAAGGCTGCCTCACACGTAATCCGCACGACATCTTTGACTTTATCATTAAGCTGATAGGACAGGCTAAGCGTCGATCTTCATCGCTGTCGCTAGAGCAACTGCATCATTCGTTAAACCGCAGCATTCTGTTTCTGCTTTCACGTCCCACCGACGACTCCATTGCCGAGCAAATGAGCGTTTTGGAGGCACTGCATAAGATCATACAGCATCGATTACTCATCTTTGGAGCTGGCAACCACGAGCTTGACTTTATTGGTTGTCTCACCTATTGTCTAATGCAGCTCACGGCTGACATGAAAATCATTCTGGAGCCGGCGACAAGTCGCAACACAACCTGGCATGTAAATCCCCAAACGGAGACAAGCGAACCCAAAGATGAAGATCTTAATCAATTGCAGGTAAGCTGAATCAAAATGTTAAATGTTCTGCATTAACTAACTTATAATTTCTTGTTGTTCAAAGGGACGCAATTTAATTGTGGGCGCCGCCTTTCGGGTCTGGGAGGAGCTATATGTGTGCAAGAAGCCGGCCATTGAAGAGGTCTTTAAAATATCACTGACACCACCGCCAAACAATGCCAAGGCACCTGATTTGCAAACAACACGCGAACAGGTAATGGAATTGGCCTCCAAGCTGTGGTTCAATTACGTCGATGCCGAACGCAAGGCCTCCTACCGTGTGCCCTGGGAGCTGCACAATCAAATACAATCCAAGATACAAAAGGTAACAGGGGGATTGACACGTTTGGCCAGTCGCAGCAAGGTGAAGAAGGATGAACTGGTGCGCACGAAGTCGAATATGAGTCGGGAGTCCGCGTACGAGTGCACCGGCATACATGTACAGCTGATCAAAGATCTGTTGGAGTTGCGTACCAAGCAGTATCAACAAATGTTGCAGCACACACAACGCTACGTCTACCAGGATTGGGTGCAATCCGAAACGGAGCTGACACGCGAACGCGGCTTGTGGGGACCGGCTGGCTGTTGTACGCTGGACAAGTGGGTTATGGACACCACTGAGGGACCGCATCGTATGCGCAAGAAGACAATGCGCAATGAGCTCTTCTATCTGCATTATCCATATCGGCCGGAATTGGAGTTGGCTGACAATCGTCAGCTCAAGTATAAGGTGGCATCCAGTTTGGATAGCAAAATCTACTTTCTGCATGGCCAGCAACAGCCGCGCATTCTCGCCGAAGCTGAGCAGCATTCAATGCAACAGCAGTCGTCAGTGGAGGCATCAACACAGCTGCATCGATTGGAGCCAAGCAATTCAATATCAACGCCACCGCCGCCCATTTCACCCAAATTATTGGCACATGGTGCACCCTGTCCACAGGAATCGCTCGATGGCAATGCCCCAGAGGATGATGAAGAGGAGGAGGACACATCCATGACCAGTGACAATGAGACGTTTCTGCGCTTACTCGAGGAACAGGAAAAGATAAGCTTTATGTTCCGCTGCGCGCGTGTTCAGGGCTTGGATACCTTTGAGGGCCTGCTGCTATTTGGCAAGGAGCATTGCTATATTGTCGATGGTTTCACACTGCTCAAGAACAGAGAGATACGCGACATTGATACTCTACCACCTGGTGCCTACGAGCCAATTATACCCAACTCTGGTGGTCAGCAGTCGACAACTTCGCGTGCCGTAAGCCACAAATTGAGGCAATGCTCCAAGTTTGCCTACGAGGAGATACGTGAGGTGCACAAGCGACGCTATCTGCTGCAACCAATAGCTCTGGAAGTCTTCTCCGAGGATGGACGCAACTACTTGTTAAGCTTTCCGCGAAAGGTGCGTAATAAGGTGAATCAGAGATTCTTGGCGCTGGCCACCGCTCTGAATGACAACGCCCAGCAATCGGTGGCTGGACAGAAGCGCACGGCGAGTGTGGAACAAACATCGGGTATTTTTAGCGGCCTGATTGGTGAAACATCGGTGACGCAGCGCTGGGTTCGTGGCGAGATATCAAATTTCCAGTACCTTATGCATTTAAATACGCTCGCCGGTCGCAGTTATAACGATCTTATGCAGTATCCAGTATTTCCCTGGATACTCGCCGATTACGATTCGGAGGAGCTGGACTTTACGAATCCGAAGACATTCCGTGATTTTTCACGGCCCATGGGCGCACAGTCAGAGGAACGCTTGGAGCAGTTTCAGAAGCGCTTCAAGGAATGGGATGATCCGCATGGCGAAACTCCACCATATCATTATGGAACACATTACAGTTCGGCGATGATTGTGTGCTCGTATCTGGTGCGTTTGGAGCCGTTTGCGCAGCCGTTCCTTAAACTGCAAGGTGGTCACTTTGATTTGGCGGATCGCATGTTCCACAGCATCAAGGAGGCTTGGCTATCCGCATCCAAGCTTAACATGGCTGATGTCAAGGAACTTATACCAGAGTTTTTCTACCTACCCGAATTCCTTAGTAATTTCAATAACTTTGATTTGGGCACCAAACAAAATGGTGAGACTTTGAATCACGTCATTATGCCACCGTGGGCCAAACAGGATCCCAGAGAGTTTATTCGGTTGCATCGCAGTGCTCTGGAGTGCGATTATGTCAGTCAGAATTTGCACTTGGTACGTTGCGATATTTAACTCTTGTAAAGAAACTTGATCTACATTGCTTGAATTTCTTTAAACAGTGGATTGACTTAATCTTTGGCTGTAAACAACAAGGACCCGCCGCTTCGGAGGCCGTCAATGTGTTCCATCATCTCTTTTACGAGGGCAATGTGGATATTTACAAGTAAGTTTTAGCTATTTACGGTTCGCAATTCAACTTATTAAATAAAAATCTTTAACTTTTTAGCATTGATGATCCACTGAAGAAGAATGCCACTATTGGTTTTATCAACAACTTTGGCCAAATACCAAAACAACTCTTTAGAAAGCCACATCCAGGCAAGAAAATGGCCAACTCACGCCACTCGGCACTGATCGACCCCACGGCACTAATACAGGGCAATAGCACGGTGCTACAAACCGATCGTTTGTTCTTCCATAATCTCGACAATCTAAAACCCAGTCTGCAGCCCATTAAGGAGCTCAAGGGTCCAGTAGGTCAAATACTGCAGCCCGATAAAACGGTATTTGCCGTCGAGCAGAATAAGGTTATGATGCCGCCATCGTATACAAAATATATTGCTTGGGGCTTTGCCGATCACTCCCTACGCGTCGGCCTCTACGATACGGATCGGGCTTCTTTTGTGTCCGAGGCAGCGGCCCAGAACTCTGGCGAGATACTGACCTGCGCTTGTCCCAATGCTAAAATGATTGTCACAGCCGGCACCAGCTCTGTGGTGACCATTTGGAAATTCGATGCAAATCGCAAGAGTCTCAGCGTAAGGCATTCATTGCATGGACACACGGATGCAGTCACCTGTCTGGCAGCTAGTGCTGCCTACAATGTCATTGTATCTGGATCACGCGATGGCACCGCAATTGTCTGGGACATGACGCGGTTTACATTCGTACGTCAGTTGCGTGGACATGCGGGAGTTGTGGCAGCTGTTGCCATTAATGAGTTGACGGGCGAGATTGCCACTTGCTCGGCTACCTGGCTCCATGTTTGGTCCATCAATGGTGATGCTCTGGCCATGGTCAATACGTGCGTCGGCAGCGCGGATCGAATGCAGCAAATATTGTGCGTGGCATTCTCTCAAATACGCGAATGGGATCAACAAAACGTGGTCATGACAGGCTCCACGGATGGCGTAGTGAGGGCAAGTGGGAGGCAACTGTTCGCATTTTTTAAAGGATTAATTTAATTTTCTCTCTTTCTCTGCAGATGTGGTCATTGGAACACACTCAAGTGCCCATTGATCGCAAGCTTAAGCGTGGCGTGGAGGTCAACTCGCAGGATAAGCCCGACTCGGGTTCAGTTGATGAGTCCAAAAATAAAACGGACAAAATGAATATTTTTAAACAAATGAAGAGCCTCTCACAACCAGAACCAGAACTTGGTGAGTTTACACGCTCATTTCTTGAAAACCTTTACCAAGAACAAACATTTTACTTTACAGAGATTCAAAAATCAGCATCGGAGAGCAGCATTTCAGAAGGCTCACAGCACAGCAATGATTCTAATAAATCCACCGAAGCTATTGCTAAACCGGAGCCATCGACCGAACGTAGAAAAAGCTCTATAACAGGCGCTAAATCGCTGCATGAAATGAAATCGGCCACAGTGGATGGACCAAGTACCAGTTCAGAGCAAAAGACAAACGACGGTAAGTAAAACTAAATGATTACTACATACTTAACCTCATTATTGCCTACTTTCTGTTGGTTTTGCAGAAGAACACAGCATACGACCTAGTAAATCGGATACGAGTTTAACAGATGGCTTCGTTTTGCTGGACAATGATAGATATCGTGGCGAACAAGCGCTTAAAAAAGGTGCAGATAGACTACTTTTTTCAAAAGACAATTTATATAAAAACCCAAACTGTTTATTATCTGTATCCTAAGGTTTCAAATGGCAACGTCAATTAATGTTCAGATCAAAATTAACCATGCATACGGCATACGATCGTAAGGATAATGCCGAACCGGCTAGCATAACAGCGTTGACAGTATCCAAAGATCATAAAATACTGTATGTGGGTAAGTACAAGTGGAAATTTTTTCACAATTCACAGAATGAATAATAATATTGCTATTTTCATATACAGGTGACGCACGTGGCAGGATTTTCTCTTGGAGTGTTACAGAGCAGCCAGGTCGTGGTGTAGCTGATCATTGGTTGAAGGATGAGGGTGCAGATCAGTGTGTCAAATGTCACGTGAAGTGAGTTCAAATATTTTGAACTTGACAGATGGTTCAAATATTTCATAAATTCGCTAATCCTTTTCAGATTCACGCTTTATGAGCGCAAGCATCATTGTCGCAACTGCGGCCAAGTGTTTTGCAACAAGTGCAGTCGTTTCGAGTCGGAAATATCCCGCCTACGCATTTTGAAACCGGTGCGAGTGTGTCAGGCATGTTACAGTCAGCTGCGCACAACTTCTCTAGACAATTAAAGGCATCGGCTACAGTTGGAATGCGATGTGTACCTATTAGTAGATAACAAATTGAAAATACTGCGTTTACTCTCTACAAACTCAACTGCAACTGTTAAAAGACGTTTGGGGCATTAATTTGAATCCTACTTATTTATTATTATTGTATTGTATTGTATAATTGTGTATTTATTTATAACATTTTTAACCAAAAACTATAAGTGTGTTGCGCAAGGCACAACAAAAGGCTGTTATTATATGATTTTGAATTTTTTATTTAGTAAGAAAACATGTTGCAATATAATTTTATACTTAATTTTAACTATTTATTATACACCGTAATAAAAAAAATATATTTAATATTGCTTATATACGCCACAATCACTGACAATTTGTAGTGAAGTAATTAAATTGTGTAACATTATATAAATATCCAAATTAAAATTTAACGCATGTATTAAAGCTACTGCGATGCGACCAGCGCACAAAAAAATATATTGTTAATGAAAAAAAGAAACATTTTGAAATCTATAGGAAATGTATGTATGTATGTAGTAGCGAAACACATGTGAAAACACCCAAATGAATAATAAGCTTACACAATAATGCAAACAAGCACCGCCAGTTATATCAATTACAAAACTGAACCTTTAAAGAATTTTTAGTAAATACTTACACATACATATAACTAAGAAAAAAAATTTGGAATCCGACTTTTTAATGGGCAAAAGACAAAACACCTTATAAGCACACAACACACAAACCTCACACAATATATTTGTATCGATATACAAAAGGCCGAATATATATTCGTGTATATGAAAAAAACGACACTTTACTTCCAAATGAAAAATAATAATTAACTGACAAGCAATGATAAATTTTGATGTAATGAATAAAGTCCGTAATTGTAAAAGGAATTTAAAAAATTGCTTACTTAAAAATCTAAAAACTATAACTGAAAACTTTTATTATTGCTGTCATAAACTCTTATATTTGTTTATTAATATTAAGCTCTTCCTTAAGTTTATATGTGATTTGATTTGGTCTTCTATCTATATATTTTATATTGTCTATAAACTTTGTTCAGATAATACCATATTAATTTAGCTATTATGACAGCTGACTTAACTAACTTTAAACTTCACTAAAAATTCTGTAAATATAAAAGACAAATAACGAAGCAAACAATAACAAATATTTAGACGGAATATTAATTAGATAAATAAAACAGTAGTAGTGGTAATTATATATATATAGAAGAAAGAAAAAAAAATATTCGGTATTTTGTAGAGCATCTACATGTTGCATTGATAATAATTTACAAATATTATATACGTGTGACAGCTATATACAAATAATTTATTGTTGTGCTAACAACAAATACTTCAACCTATATAAATGTTAACTCCCAAAAGCCAGAGCTATTGCGTGGGATCCCAAAAAACCAATCCAATACATTTTAAAAAAGACTTGAAGCACGCCACTAAGAAACAAGCAGCACCATTTCAACTACAACACATTTCAACAACTATCCAAAGTAAAGACTAAGCCCGAAATTCTTACATTTCAAATACAACAGCATAAAAAGCAAAATTCTAGCCAATTATGTCGAATACAAAAATAAGCAAAACAGCAAAACAAAGGACACGAGAATTAAAACAAACTCAAAACTATTATAATTTATAAAAATAAAATCTATACATATATATATTTATTGTTGTTAGTTCGTGTAAAAAAGAACATATGCGAAAGAGCAAAATACGATTAAATAAAATTATTAATGTTAACAGAAACACAGTTTGTATTTTTTGTTGTCTTTTTTTTATGTATGTATTTTATTAGTGTCCAATTAGTTTTTTGATATGGATATGGAATTGGAATGCGTTGTTTACATCCCTTTGAATGTGATTGCTCGAATTATTGTTGTCAGTGCAGAAATCAATAAACAGTGAGAGTTTCAAATTCTATTGGTTGTTATCCTAATAGTTGTCGATTAGCGGTAGTCTAGAAATCACGCGCCGATTTGCCAAATATGGATGCGTCATGCTCTTTAGTGCTGACGTCCATTGCCTGCATACCAAGATGGTTGCTGCCTGTCGGTTCTGTTGCGCGTACAGAATCCACCAGGGCAGCAATTGCCACCTGGGCAACTGGATTGTCGTCTTCCTACGTCCATGTGTGGGCAGCAGCTTCCATTGGGACAGTTGTAGTTCGATCCGTTGCCAAAACTCTGCTGAGAATTATTGAAAGGCGAGTGTCTATCCATTGTGTTTAACTGCTTAAAATAACAAAACAAAAATTAATAATGAACGATAAGCGGAACAATTTTAAATCTATTATTTTATACTCACACGAAAAAAAGTTGTTTTTTTTCAGCAAGGAATTTTTGTTGCGCAAGCCGGCAAATCGGTGCGATTATTTTTCAAGAAATCAAAAACAACAAAAAAATTGTCGCTTGAGTTACTTGTAATTTGGATAAGATGTTCGGATCGAATGAACTATTTAGTTGCTCAGAGCACAAGGGTAAGTCGAAAATTGTACAGAGCCTGCTTTGTTTCGAACTTTATTTCGAACTCCTTGCAAACTGAGTGCCGAATGCGCATGCGTTGATTTTGCTTAAGTGGTGAGTTTTGTGTTGCAAGGGGCGTGGCCTAATGTTGCACACACATAAACAATGAAAAGTGTCGAAGGGGTCTGGGTGTTTTTGGGACATAGAAAAAAATGCGACTTCTTGATGCCGCAAATTTGGCATGTGTGTGTTTGTGTGTCTCTCTCTCTGTGAGTGTGTGTGTGTGTTGATGGTTGCGAGTTGGGGTGGTGAAGGATGGGAGATCGACTGGTTGTTGTGAGTGAGTTAGTAGTTAAAAGCAGCAAATGACTTTGCATTTTGACTGGTTAATATAACCGCAGGATTGCATCAAAACGACGGCTTTGGGCTGGGCTATATATCACATGTGCGAATGTGTGCCACAGGGCAACTAAATGGACTGTGTAATAGCCACGCTGAAAGTTCACTCTGCCAAAAACCGATTTACAAAAAGACTCCACCCCCCAAAGCATAATCTCATGTACCCTAAGATGTTGTTCGTTCGCTATGCCTTTAACTTCCTGCCAATAATTCTCTTTGCATATACATGTGAGACTACAAACACTTACGCACATATAAATGTGTTCGTGTGTGTGTGTGTGTGTGTGTGTGTGCAACCAATACACAATGTCACAAAAGTCATTTCAATTTAGATGAGAGTCAGTAAATCAACCCCTATCAACATACCAACAACAACCAGCCAGTGCCAGCCCAGAGAAACGCCATTGCGAAATTTCAACACACACAAATACACGTACATAAACATACATAATAAGCTTGCATACGGTCACGCACATGCGAACTACGCACACAGTTGTTTATCATGCATATGGCATATCCTAGCCTATCCCCATTTAAATACCCTACACATAAAATTTTGGGGCTGCTTGAATGAAAATAACCTCAAAATGATGAACAACTGAATTATTTGACAAGTTAAGTTCAGTAAAATACCGAAAATAACATCCTATCTTAATTCCATCGATGTTTGTATTAACTTACTATATTAAAATTAAAAATGTTTAACCCTATTTTGAGGAAATATTTCAATTTAAATCATTTTCAATACAACTTTTCACTTTTATGAACGTTTTTTCTTATTTATAATCATATTTAAAACAATCAAATATCTTTTAACAAGCAAACTTAATATGGTTTTAAAAAAATTGAAATGTTGAAGTTTATTTTTAATATTTTTGAAGATTTAGTTAGTATTGAAAAGAAAGAAAAACGATTTTTTTTTAATAAATCAAAAAACTTGTGTTAAAAAACTAAACTTTTTGTTTCAATTTGTTAGCTTTAAAGACACAATCTTAATCTTGCATAAGTCATTTATAATATTATATATTTTATCATTGTCAATTTTTAAGATTTCCCTGCCTTGCCGAATCAATATGCCTTAAATTGTAGAGCCATAGCTGCTGAGATCCTGACTTTAGAACTAATAATCCGACAGCCTACAAGCGCAGGACGAACCAGCAAAAAAAAAGCACAAAAATAGAAGGAAGAAGCCGGCGAGGCATCAGCCCGAAGAGCAGCGGCAGACGACACGACGCCGCTGCACGGCAAAGATATTTGCTGAGGCACAAATGAGGCACACAGTGTGAGCGTGTGCGAGTGTAAGGGACAGAGAGTTGAAGAGAGCGAGAGAGCAGGACAACAGATGCCATTACCAATACACATGCATAGAGCGATGCTGACAACGATGACGACGACGCGTCGGCTTCGTTCCGTTGCTAGCTTTTCATCATTCTTGACATTTTGTGGTGAATTGTTGAAAGCCACAGGATATGTCGCAGTGTGCGTGTGCCGGGACACACTTTAGTCTTTCTGGGTGTGTGTGTGCGATGAAGAAAAAAAAACTAAAATGGTGGACGGCAGGAAGTCTCCTCATTTGCTGTAATCGCATCAGGCAGCAGGGCACTGAAAAAAAGGGCGTTTTCCGGTTGGCTGCCCGCCTGTCCTACACCTCGTCCTCGTCCTCGTCCTTGTCCCTGTCCTGGCCTGACCCACTCCAGCGCCCACTCGCGCAAGGGATGAAATGTAACATTTTGTAGCTTTTCGTAAATTTTCGACTTTTTCGTCGACGTTTTGGTTTTTCGCTGCCACCGTTCGCGTTCTCTTCAGTACTTCTGCTGCCTGTCCTGTCCTGTCCTGGCCCTGCCCTACGCTTTGCCATTTTCAATTTTCACATTCGGTTGCGGGTGGTTTTATATATATAAATTTTTTTCTTTTGCGCTGTACTTTTCCCGTACACCCGGTGATGTGCCACGATTGTGGCTTTGTGTCCCCGTTCAAGAGGGGGTGGCTGGCTGCCTTTGGCTTTGCTCTGCGTCCTGTCAAATTGACTGCAAAGAAGGACCTCTCCTTTGGCAGCTTCACTTTCGTAATTGGCGGTCTGCTCTGCTCAGCTCAGTTTTGGCTGCGGCACCGGTTCAGCTTCTGCCTCAGCTTCTGCCACAGCTTCAGCTACAGCTACAGCTACAGCTTTTAGCTGCTGCCACTGTTTCTGCTCTGTTTCTGCTGGCTGGCAGCGCCATTCACAGTTGGTCCGTCAGCCAAAACGATCCGCATCCGCTCCGCAGTAGCGTTGTTGCCGTCGTCGTCCTTTGCGTCGGCAAATGAAATCAAATATTTTTTGGCGTGCGGTTGTCAAAACTTATTTTGTGTTTAAACCACGTGCGAATTGTGCATCCGAAAATTTTCAATTGTTGACTTTAATTAATTAACATAATCGAAGTCAGTTTCAAGTGTGATCCAACGTCATCATTAACCTAAGCACGCTGGATACTTTAGGGTTCAAATATTTCCATCAACGGAAAATGGGCACAGGTAAACTTTCACGACACAAAGTGCTGCATAATTGTGCTTTGAAAATGTTCAAGCCGTCGGAATTTTATAAAAAAATTTAAAAAGCCTAAATTCTAAGACGGTGTAAAGGAATTTATTATAAAAAATATTTGTTTGATTTATTATCGCACAGTAACATATTGTAATTAATAGATATTCTGGAAAATTATTTAAGAGTGTTAATAAAAAAATGATTAACTAAATAGACCATCTTATTTTAAAAATCTTTAAGTGCCATTTAATTCGAAAATAAATAAACACAAGAAAATTTACGTTTTCTTAAACATATTTTTAATTTTAACAATACTTAAAAAACCTTTTTTAAAAGTAAATTTTTGTTTAGTCTCAAAGAAATCATATTGAATATAAATTTAAGTTCTTCTTGTTTATGTTAAATATTTAATTTTTTATTGATTTCTACAAGTCAACAACTCGACGATAGATGTACATTTCAACCGTGAGAACTGTTAAGTGACATTTTAGACTCATGCCATTATTATTTTAATTTGTTGAAATTTGCAATTCCCACGCCAAAACTGAATAAATCACACGTCCGCTCAAATCCAACTAAATGCACTAAGCCAACCTTTTTAGCCTATAAAAACAATGGCAGAGATTTCCATACCAGTCAAAAAGCATATGGTACTATATAGTTTGAATAAATATATATAACCCACTCAAAATTACAAACGCACATCGGAAGTTGACGCAACTTGCTAAACTAACAAAAAAAATTGTTATGGCATAAATAAACAAAGATATTTAAAATCAACAATGGAAATTTAAAACAAAAAAAGAAAACATTGGCGAATGATTGAGAAAAATATACATAGCGCAAAGGTTCAAACTCAAACGGGGGCAACCCTAAGGGGCCACACAAAGATAGATTGAGGACGAAGGGCCATGACCGGTGCCAGTGGACTGACTGTTAAATGAGCACGCACAACCACTCAAGAGGTGTTAACATGCTGCGGACAATTGCCGATGCGCAGGGTGTGAAAATTGGCAACACGCGTCGCAAACCGAAAGCGACCGACCCAACCAACAAATGACAATATGTCAAATGTCACAGAACAAAGGGTTCGTCAGCAGCAAAAGCAAAAGCAACAACAGGGCATACAATTGAAAACGGGCGCGTTTTATTTTGACAAGTGCCGAGTGTTGAACTTAATTTGTGAAGCGTGCCGAACAAAAAAAAAAGGGCTGTCTCTCTCTGTCTCGCATTATGTGCAATATTCACTTGCTAATCCGCGTTACACACACACACACACACACACACATACATATATAAATATATATTCTATATACCGAGGCAGGCAAACAATGCCTCAAAAGTATGCAGCACCTTTTGTGCGTGCTGCAGTGTGTTTGCTTAATGGGAAGCTTTGAGGCCGAGCTTAACACTAAACATAAGTTAAATATGTGGATATGTTGCGTATATCAACTTAAATATGCTTTTGCTTTAGTTTTCAACGCAATGCACTTTATTTGGGTGTCTTTTTATAAAGATGAAGGTTATTTTTTTACTTATTCATGCATTAAAATCATTCCTTCGACGTTAAAAATAAATATTTCTTTTGTCAGATCAAGTGAAATAATTTATTGAGCGAATTAAATAGATTTTTTTTAAATCAATAATATTGTGTATTCACAGCTGGCGATCGACTGCTGGATATACCCTGCAAGGTATGCGGCGATCGCAGTTCGGGTAAACATTACGGCATTTACAGTTGTGATGGTAAGTCTTAATGCTTAAGCTTGAGCTTGAACAACAGCAATAATTGAATCTGCTTTATTTTGTTTGCACAGGTTGCTCTGGTTTCTTCAAGCGTAGCATTCATCGCAATCGCATTTACACCTGCAAGGCAACCGGAGATCTCAAGGGACGCTGCCCGGTGGACAAAACCCATCGGAATCAGTGTCGCGCTTGTCGTTTAGCCAAATGCTTTCAATCGGCAATGAATAAGGATGGTAAGTAGAAGTAGCTGACTGGCTGGCCGCAAATCTTTGTTTTACTTGCCAAATTCATTTAATTATGCAGCAAATTAGCTGGGGCTGCTTTTCCGGTGGAAAGCCCGGGCATAAATTACTACATTAAACTCAAAAACCAAAAAGGCCGCAGGCTTTTGGGCGCCGCACATTTTACAAGGCAAGAACTCTTCCAGCTCGACTTCTCAAATTGTTTCTGCCAAGTGGGCTAGGCACTTTACATTTTATTTTCTTTTTGTGTTGTTGTTGTTGTAGTTGTCATTAAGCTGATTATAAATTATGCGAACACCTCTTCGCTGCCTCACTCTTCCCTCCTCAAACAGAATCTTGATTTTTAGAACAATTGTTTTTGCGTACCGCATTAATTATGGAAACGTAATTTTAGTTAGGTTTATTATTTTTGTACACTTGAAAAGTCACTAATTTCTTAATGTATAGAAGGAAGCATATCCGACTCCATTATATAAGTTCTTAATCAGCATCGCGAGCCGAGCCGATTTTGCCATATCCGTTTGTTGAGCTGTTTCTATCCAAACAAATTTCTCAGATTTTGATCGAGCTGAAACCTTGGTCAAGGAATTCTTTTTGTAGCAGTTCAATCATTTGTTATCAGATCGGACCACTATAAATTTTAGCTGCCATACAAATGAAAGATCTTAAGCCCGATTTTACTAAGAAAAAAAAGGCTTTGCAACTTTATACAATTTCGGCATGCCTTCCTTACTAGTTTTAATTACTTCAACGAAGAATCGTTTAAAAATACTTAACATTAGGTAATCAATTTGATATTTATTGAAAAGTATTTCTGCATACTTAAAAAATTATTTAAGCTGTGTATTTTATATGATTTAAAAAGAAGAGGGGCTAAAACATGCCAAAATATGAAAATCAGAAATAAAATGATTATTAATTTTGAAATCCTTAATAAAATGACAAGATAATGTTTAAAGACCTATTAACTTTGTTTATCGTACACAATCGTAAGCGTTTTTGTTTTGTATCTTTTGTTATGCGTATTGCTTTATACATTTTTCTATACCTTTTGATGTTTACTTTAACGATTAATATGTTTGTCAAACCTTAAACCGCTTTTTTACTTGAGTCACTAAATGATTTGCATATTACTAACATGTCTATTGAATCCTTATTTGACCAACAATGCGATTGACCCAAGCTTACAGACCGCTCCACCAAGACTAAAACCAAAAACCCTGAACCCAATACTCAAGCTATCCCACTTGAACCGACACAACAACTCAATGCAACAATGCTAGCTTTAAAGCTCTTAAGCCAACATTAAATGTAGCATAAAAACACATAACAACAGTGGCAATGAAAGCAATCCACACAGCCACACTATAGCTCTGTATACTACGTACAAACGTGGCTCTATGGCTGTATGGCAACAGCTCTATGGCTACAATTTACCATTTAGCATCAACCATTGATGGGTTCACTGCACAGGACATCAACAACAACAGCAGCAACAGCAGCAACAGTAGTAGCCAGAGGAGGGTAAAAACAGCGTGAGAATTGCTGCAGATTTTCTCACACGCAATTCGCCTTTAGGGGGACGTCGATTGACAATGTGCACTTAATAGCGGATTACATGCATTATCCCATCGCTGAAAATGCGACTAAAATGTATTGACAATCAAATGATGATACCAAACTTAGACGGTAGACGTCAACCCGAACGTATCGAAGGGCAAAAGATTTAACTGAAATGATCCAGAAGCAAAGTAAGTTTATCGAGCCGGGGCTGAAGATGTGATAAGGTGCCAAACAAACACGCAATATATATATACACGTTTATATATATGTGTTGTCAACGCCCCCTGAACAATAATAATGCTCACGAGGTGACAAGAATACCAGAAACTGGCAAAAAGCAAAACATTCCAACAACAACAGAAAGTTCGAGCAAGAAGTTAAAAAAAAATAGTCAAAAATTGAATACTCTTCAATTAAAATATTATAAGTTGTACTTTGGAATCAACAAGGGCGAGATGGAGTTCTCTACTTTGTGTTAATAATTGTAATCAATTCTTTTTAATTGGAGTAGAAACAAAGTTTTGAGGTCTAATATAAAATCACAAGGTGGGCTTTATCGAAGTGTTTAATGGAAATAATTTCGAATCTGAGTTCAAAACTTATATGTCACACAGTGCCTGAGAAATCTATCACGCTCTTTGTGGTAAGAACATGTCAATGGCGTGTTAGGACATGTGTTTGTCCTTTTTTTTCACTATTTGTGGATTTTCTTAGTTTGCCGCTAGAAAGCCTCATGTTAGCTGCCTTTTTGGGGTTTTTCTTGGCTGGTTGCCGTAAATAAACAATAAACACACACATACAGACACACAAAAATACTGACAGAGCTCACACTTGAGGAGCGGTATTCTGTTTTCTCCTAGCCAGACAAAGTGCTTTTGTTGTTTAGACCAAAAAGCAAAAAAGCCACAAAAATCGTTCAAGGCACGTTTGTGTTATACAATTTTGTGAGCGGCGGGGCGTCAACATGTGAAGTGAGTAGTTTGTATGTTTTAGCTCTTTTACTTTTTCTCCAGTTGGTTAGATGTGGTTAGCCATTTGAAGTTGCTTTCCATTTTGTTTAGTTACAGTTTGGTCTTCATGTTGCTTTTTCATGATTTCTGCATGTTGCCCATAAAGTTAATTAGAAAAGCTTCAAGTGTTGTTAAGTGTACGTGAGAATAGTGTTGCACAGACTTATCAAATTGTTTATAATAGAAAAATATGACAAATAGCGTTTATTTTATTGTGTGTCTTTTATCAGCTTCTCTCTCCTTCTTCTGCCTTATTAATGTTGGCTGCTTTGTGTATGCTAATATCTTGCGTCAGGGTGCAAAGAATCGAGAGAGAAAATAAAAAGGCGACACGTTGAAAGAGCTTCCCTTAACAAATTATGTTGCCACTTGTCACATTTAATGGTATTTGCATTTGTATACCAACAAAGTGTCAGCATTATCATCATCATCATCACGCATAGTGATAATGCTCACCCATTTCCCATTTGCCAGTTGGCATCTTCATTTCTCATTCCCATTCCCATTCCCCATTCCCATTTCCCATTCTCCATCTCCTTGGATTCTATTTCTTTACAAATATTTACGCGGCATTTTAAGCGGATTTTTCATTTTGAGTGATTTGTGTCGCTTTTCCAAATCCCATTCGTATAAAAAAGAAAAGGAACGAGCAATAAAATGTCCTTTTTCTGGTCGTCTATTTTTTTATTTGTTACCAAGGGGGCGTGTGTGCGTGTGCATATTTAGATATTTATCTTTACTGGCTGTGTGATGAGCTGAAAAGTGAGCCCTAATTATGGCCATTTGGAAAATTCATAACTTATAATGTGAAAACTAGGAAGAAACAAATTAGTTGGTAATGATGAGAGAGAGAGAGAGATGACAGAGGAAGAGAGAGAGCGAAAGAGAGAGAGAGAGAGAGAGAGAGAGAGAGAGAGAGAGGAAGTGAGAGAGAGAGAGTGACGTTTGATATACGAAAGAGCACTTTGAGAAAGCCCGAAAACAGTCAATCACACAAACTCATGTAACACACTTAACTAATAGGATCAAAATCCTTAATAGCTTACTTGAACTTTTGAGAATCGCGTAGAAGGGCCATCTACATGCACAAAGTAAAGTTTTGTTTAAGAGAGCGAAAAAGAGAGAGAGAGAGAGAGAGCATAAGAGAGAGAGAGAGAGCGAAAGAGAGAGAGAGAGAGAGAGAGAGAGAGAGAGCGAAGAGAGAGAGAGAGAGAGAGAGAGAGAGAGCGAAAGAGAGAAAGAGAGAGAGAGAGAGAGAGAGAGAGCGCGAAAGAGAGAGAGCGAAAGAGAGAGAGAGAGAGGAAGAGAGAGAGAGAGAGGAAGAGAGAGAGAGGAAGAGAGAGAGAGGAAGAGAGAGAGAGAGAGAGAGAGAGGAAGAGAGAGAGAGAGAGAGAGAGAGCGAAAGAGAGAGAGAGAGGAGGAGAGAAAGAGAGAGAGAGAGTGACGTTTGATATACGAAAGAGCACTTCGAGAAAGCCCGAAAACAGTCCATCACACAAACTCATGTAAAACACTTAACTAATAAGATCAAAATCCTTAATAGCTTACTTGAATTTTTGAGAATCGCGTAGAAGGGCCATCTGCATAAACAAAGTAAAGTTTTGTCTTTTTTACCATCTCGTCTTTATGTTTAAGCGTCATTTCCAAGTTTTCTGAATTCAAGATTTATTTTATAATTATCGATCACAAGTGTATATCGGAAACGGGAAGAGTTATCGAAAACAAAATTGTACAGGCTAGGGTTTGAGTCTCTGAGATCAACGCGTTCATACATGGACAGACAAACAGACGGACAGACTTACTTTATGAGGTCGGAGATGCTTCCTCTTGCCTGTTACATACTTTTGCACAAAACCATGATACCCTATTTACCCATTTTCAGGGTATAAAAATTGTTATGGAATACATAGATCGATTTAACAAAGCTTTTTTTTATAAATATATATTTGTATATATTATATATATATTTTATATTTTTTCGTTACCAACTCTTTTTAGTTTTCATATTAATGAAACAATCAATATTGTAGAAATAGCTCAGGAATCTTTTAAGTAAGGCTTCTTAACGTTTCATTTTAGCATTTCAGCTCTAGTCAGGGGTATTGACCATCTCAGATGGCCATAATTTTGTCTTGGCCATTGAATTGTAACTTTAGCACTTTCCACAAATCGAAAAGTTTACAAAGCTAATAGCAAACAAAATGCTCAACGAATAACCTTTTTAACCAGGCCAAGTAACAGCTGCAAAATACACAAAGAAAGAACAGCAACAACAGCACCAAATAGTCGTTAAGGCTGCTACAAAATCAGCCAAGTGCAAATTTAATGAAAAAGGGAACTGTAAATGGAAATTGTTAGTTCGGTTCTTGTCCTTCTTTGTCTTGATACTTGCCTCGTGTATATAAAGTATATTTTGCAGCATACTTTTGGGCAGTTAAGCCCTTTTGTCAACAGACTGCGTTGTAACTTAGCCCGTTGTCATCGTCTGCGTTTTGCGGTTGCAAGTATAAATGAAGCCAGTCAAATGAAGTTGTCGTTGTTGTCGTTGTTGTTGCTGTTATTGTTGTCTATCTATATAGTCGACTTTTTGGCGCTGGTTGGCGACTAATTTCATGACCACATTTAAACGTATTGATTTTATGTGTGTATATATATATATATATATATATAGTCTGTGCATACGTGTGTAAGTGCTTATGTATGTATTATTTATTTATTTGCTGCTTTTAAGCATATTACGTATACGCATTGCATTTACACATGACTGCGGGGCACTGAAAGCCATGCAACCCCCACACCCTCACTATCTCTCTCTCTCTCTCTCTCTCTCACACACACACACACACACATAGAGGCTATATGTAGATACATGTATATGTGTAGGCATGCATGTGTATATATATATGCAAACTGCAATGCTGCTCTTAATTGACATTATAGCCTACTACTTTATGTGCATACATATGGTAGGCAGTGTGCGACCGGCGGCATGTAAATGCGACTGGCTTGCATGTGTCATGCACTCACACCAGTTCAGCCTCTCTTCTGTGTGTTTGGGTGTTTGTATGTAGAGTGTATGTGTGTGTGACAAAAGTGTCAGTGTCAACATTAAAAGCGGATTTAAAATCACTCACTCACTCACTAGGCCCTGGCGCCAGAGTCAGAGCGTAAAAGCCTTTGGCCTCCATGAACCACGATGCAGCTGACGCTGGGCGTGCCAAGGGCAGCCTTATGAAAGTTATTGTAAATATATTCAAATGGATAAATATTAAAGGTTATTCATAAACATATACAGATAATATAAAAGAAGTTCTTTTCAGTATTATTTAAATGTTAATTGATTAGAGAAATATATTGCAATAACTTGTTTTCCATTCATTTAAAAAGTGACAAGCAAAAGATGTGCAAAATGGCTTTTTAAGTCTTTTAGAAAACGCATTTATTTTATATTATCTTCTACAAGTTATTTGGAAGCAAGCTAAGATTAAATAAATGTGTTAATGAAAGTATCAAAAATTTCTACTTATATGAAAAGCTCTTTTTTACAAGATGATTTGATAAAATTGTATCTGATTTGAATTTTTTTGAGCTGTGATTTCTAATATCTGCGTGTTTTCATTTAATATTTATTTTTGGTATGCAGTTGTTATCAATATCTTTAAAAAGATACAGTTTACAATTGGAAAACTGACAGCTGTTACAGTTTCCGTATTTATTTGTCTAAAAATTGTTATCTTTTATCTGAAAATAAACCAACTTTGAATTAATAAAATCTTTATTACCCAATCATACACTATCAACTCAACAGTTTGTCATTCGAGTGGATGTTTGCCTCTTCTTTGAGCTGACATAAACAATGGCCATTATGCACTATTATACACTTAAGAATTGTTAAGCCAAATACGATGCTCATCACTCCCCCGGTTGTGGTACAAACACCCCTCAACGCTTTGGCAACCGCGTCGAATCACTTCAAGTGTTTTTTTTTTCTAATTTCACGGTGTATTTTTTTTTTTTGGGTATGAGTTTGCCCTTATAGAAAATGTTTCGTTACCTTGCCTTATTTACTTTTCATTTGCCTGACAAACATTCGCAGTTTATTTCATGCTTTATTTTTACAATACACAGACCGACCGACATATATGATAATATACGAATATATACGTGTATAACCGTATCAGTAACGCACTCATTACGATGCCAGCTGATTTGTTTGGCATGGTTTGCGCTTTTCAGCTTACGTTCTGGACATCCACCCACCTCATGATGGGCTTTTGGTTCATGATGATCATTCATTGGGATTTTTGCGTGTCTCGGTCGTGAAGTCGCTGAGCGTTCAACTCTGGGAATTTAGCATCTGTTAAATATCCGCTTTGCCCTCTCGCTCTCTCTCTATCTTTGTCTCTCTTTCTTACGCGCTACTTCTCTCTGCCACTTATCATTAATTTTGCTACCGCATTTCTCTGTCTGGCGTTCTGACATTTTTGCTTTCGTTGCTTCTGGTCGTGTCCCAGTTTTGACATAATTGTTTTTGCTTCGATGCGTCCGTACTTCTCGTTGTTGTTTCATTCCTTCCGGCTTTTTCCTGCTTGCCTGCCTGCTGTTCTCTACCCTAATTAATTGATTAGCTTCAGCAAATCGGTCAATATGTTTTGCTGTTTCTTTTATCTTATGTTTTTATTGCTTTACGCTCTGAGGATGCGTAATGAGTTGCTAATTAGATTTGTAGATTGTGTTTACTTTTTTTCTTTCCCTTCGTTTTCTTTTTGTGGTTTTTCTTGGGAGTTTCTGCAGGTGTTGCATGTGTTTGAATTTTGGCTCCACACTTTCATAAGTCAAAGAATACAAATCCTTGATTTAAGCTTGCATGCTAAAAAGCTATATGTAAAGCTAACCTTTTTTTTTAAAAAAATTTTACATTGAACAGTTATATATTTTTTTATTAAGTTACAGCAAAGATAATATGAACAGTTATATAGTTTTTATAAAGGAACAGTTTTAGATAATAAAAGATTTCAAGCTAGAAGACATATGTTATCCCTTTAGAACTTAAGATATATTTACTATTTTATCCTATTAATAGTGTTAATGTGAAAGTTTGTTAACATATTAGTTAGTTTTTCACGCAAAAACTATTGGATTGTCTTTAGTGAAACTTTAAAGTTATATATCGTATACGTTAGAACAACACAAAGGCTATTATTTTTAAAGATATTGTGTGATGGCGTTGTGTGTGTTTTTTTTTTTCATCGTCCTTTGTCAATGACAAGGGACTTAAGAAATACAAAGCAGGCGCAGAATAATTTTCATTCGAGGCAGAGACTGACGTTAGAAAGTCAAGAATAATCTCATTTTGTAAAAATGCATTGTTGGGAATATATCTTGCATTTAACGTATATAATGTTCAATATAAAAGTTCTTACTTTGTATTTATTCATACTTTTGACTAATATATCGCCATGGTGTGTTTAAATAATTCTATTTGCTTTTGTTACACTGCATTCTATCCCAATTCACTTAGTCTATTCGCTTGGACCTTTGTTCGTTAAGCTTTGAAATCAATTCTAACCTCGAAATGCTTCAAGATTCATAAAACGCCTCGAGTCAGTTAATTTTGTGCGCAGGCAACACGACTTTTGCATTTTGCATCCATAACTTTTCCAGCAATAATCAAATCTGTTGAAACTTAATATCATCTTTTCATTGCTCCAACTTTGACAGCAACAAGAAACAAAATGGCGTCCCTTCAAGTTAGAAAGAAAGTTGAGGGGGGAATGCAAAGGGAATGGTTGGAGCTGGCACAGAAGTAAAAGCGCAACAAAAGAAAATCGAGTTTTTAATTTTTGCTTATGCTCTTAATTTTTTGCCTTTTTCACACGTTTCTTTGTTTGCTCGCTGGGATAGGAAAAAAAGGGAAGCAATACGAAAGGGTTAGCATTGCCCAAGGTTCGGTTCGCTTCGCGTTGGGTACTCCAGGAACGGATGCTTCGAACTTTTTTGCCGACCGCAGTTTTTAAGAGTCTCTGAAAGTAAAATTGTCACAAGTTTGTTTGATGCCGCTTAACCCGCAGCGTAAAAATTTGATGAGTTTGGCATTTTCTTTAATTGAAATTTGTGATCTTTTGAAAGCTTTGTGAGACACTTTTGCAGCAGTAGCAGCAGCAGCATCATTCACTTTCATACTTGCTAGTTTGCCAAGTGGCATCCGGGGACGTCAAGTGGCTGCAGTCACTTTACACAGACGCACTCACTCACACATGCGATTAGCTGCGGATTAAAATGTCACCCCTTTTGCGATGTGTCACGCACACACACACACACACACAGAGACGAAAGATACAAACGCTATAGATACATTTAATTACAAACAAATAAAAGTCATGACAGCAACCCACACACACACACACACACATACACATGCAAACATAGTCATACGTGCGTCGTTGAACCCGACATGTCGGTCTAGGTCTTGGTCCAGGTCTAGGGCTTGAGGCATATGCAACAGTTCACACGAGGCCAGGCCAACAACTAAAGGACTTCGGTTTTGTATCTTTTCATTTGTGTATCTCTCTGCGCATTTTAATAATCGGTTTATTATGCGTGCGTATGTGTGTATGTGTGGGTGCCTCAAGAAGCTACTTATACAGAGCCAAGTGTTATTTGCTATTTGCTATTTGGTTCAGCATACAGATAAATCCAACAACCAACCCACACTTCAAAGCGCTGACAAAGTTTGCCAACAAAGAACAGAAAAGTAAAAAAAAAAAAGAAAGAAAGAAGAAGAAAGCCATTGAAAGTATCTTTGAAATTAACTTTATTTATTTAACTACTTAAAAGCAGATTAACGCAATTACACACTTGAACTGATTTTATGCAAAACAGTTGAGCAAACGAAACCAAACGCACAGAAGCGATTTAAAAGCAGTTAGATGGCAAGATAAAATGATTGCTGCGCAGCAAAATATCGAAATCAGCATAAATTCGAATTCAAAGTTTACAATTCAATTTGTTTTAAACTAGCTTCTGCTTTTATATCATTGAACAATATTCATCTAAGGAGATTTCGGTTTCCATCCAACTTTCCAAAATACTGTTGCTGGTAAAATAAAAATACAAAATTTTTGATTAAATTCTTTTAATTCACAAATAATGCAAAATATTAGTTTTCTTAGATGGAAAATTCTTAAAAACTTAAATTTTGATTAATCTTTGAAATTGTTAATTTAAAAATCATATGATTTAATCATTTAAAGGGGAATAGAAATTTTGAAGGTCATGATAGCTCAGCTTTATTTTTTTTAAGCACGTGATGAAACAAAAGAAATAATATTTTAAAGTATTTGTTCGACTCAGTTGTAATACTAGACTTAAGTATCGGTTAAAAAACCTTCACTTTTTAACTTAACCATATTCAAAACCAACACATTGTGTTTATCTTTTGCCATTTTCAGCTGTGCAACATGAGCGAGGTCCACGTAAACCAAAACTGCATCCGCAACTGCATCATCATCATCATCATGCGGCGGCTGCTGCTGCAGCTCATCATGCGGCAGCTGCCCATGCCCATCATCACCATCATCATCATCATCATGCGCATGCAGCAGCTGCACATCATGCTGCTGCTGCAGCCGCTGCTGCCGCTGGACTGCATCATCATCATGCCACCCATTTGCCAGTGTCACTGGTAACTAATGTCTCAGCCTCCTTCAACTATACGCAGCACATCTCAACTCATGCACCGCCAAGTGGCTTCCATTTGGCTGGAACTGGTTCTCAGGCAGCGACACATCCGCACCAGACGCATCAGGCGGCACATCCCGCTGCACCTGCCTTCCATCATGGCCACCAGCTGACATCACATTCACACGGCACTGGCAGTGGGGCTGGTGGGAATGGTGCTGGTGGTGGAGGAAATGGTGTTGCTGGTGCTTCAGCGGTTGCAATGACCTTTCCACCACACCTACTCCATCACAATCTGATTGCGGAGGCGGCCAGCAAGTTGCCCGGAATGACGGCAGCTACAGCAACAGCAGTTGCCGCTGTTGTAACAACTTCACCTTATGCTCAAGCCACAACTGCATCAATGTCCAACAACAATTACTCATCACCCTCGCCCAGCAATTCCATACAGTCCATCTCGAGCATTGGTTCACGCAGTGGCGGTGGCGGACGAGGAGAGGATGCTGACGTTGGTTGTCTTAGTCTGGGCAGTGAGAGTCCTCGCGTGAATGTGGATACGGAGACACCATCACCATCGGCATCGCCTCCCTTGAGCGCCGGCAGCGTTTCGCCAGCTCCAACGTTGACAGACTCACAAAGTTTGGCTGCTTCCAGCACGTCACCGCATCCGTTACAGAGCTCGATGCACTGCCTCAGCGAAGCATCGCATCAGACGAACAACAATGCCACAACGCCGCCAAGCAATGCAACGCTTCTAATGCACAGTATTCACATGAACAACAACAACAACAATAACAATAACAACAACAATAGCAATAGCAATAACAATAACAACAACAATATTAACAATAGCAATAACAATAATAAACAGCTTAGCTACACATCAGGCTCACCAACGCCCACAACACCAACGCCTCCACCGCATCCAGCTCCACGTTCTGGCGCCAGCTGCCATGCCTCAAATGGTTTTCTCGAGCTGCTGCTCAGTCCGGATAAGTGCCAGGAGCTCATACAGTATCAGGTACAACACAATGCATTGGTCTTTCCGCCACCGCTGCCACAACAATTGCTGGACTCGCGTCTGCTCTCATGGGAGATGCTACAGGAGACGACGGCACGTCTGCTCTTCATGGCCGTACGTTGGGTCAAGTGCCTGATGCCGTTCCAGACATTGTCAAAGAATGATCAGCATTTACTGCTCCAGGTGTGTACACAACTACCAGCTAATCCATACAAGATGCTTTCGTTTTTAAAACAAATGCAATGTTCTTATTTATTATGTTAAAAATTTAAAAAAAATATTAATGGAAACTTGTTCTAATGTCGAGTTTTTTGACAAAGAATCATTAAATCAAGCATTAGGAAAATAAATAAAATAGTTTAAATTTTCTTCATTCTTTGAATTAAAATTGGTTTCACAACAAATGAAGTTTTCATTAATTATTAATTATTTTATTATTGACAAATAATTGGAAGTTAGAATTATTTAAGAATATTAAATTAAGATTATAAACATAAGTTCCTCAAGTAATTTTTTTGTTTATTTATTTATTGATAGGAATCGTGGAAGGAGCTGTTTCTGCTTAATCTCGCACAATGGACCATTCCATTGGACTTGACGCCCATACTGGAATCGCCGTTGATTAAGGAGCGTGTGTTGCAAGATGAGGCCACACAGATGGAAATGAAGACGATCCAGGAGATTCTGTGCCGATTTAGACAAATAACACCCGATGGCAGCGAAGTGGGTTGCATGAAGGCGATTGCACTCTTTACCCCAGAGTCAGCTGGCCTGTGCGATGTGCAACCCGTAGAAATGCTGCAGGATCAGGCGCAGTGCATCCTATCCGATCATGTCCGATTGCGCTATCCAAGGCAGGCGACACGCTTCGGCCGGCTCCTCCTTCTCTTACCTTCACTACGCACGATACGAGCGGCAACAATTGAGGCATTGTTCTTCAAGGAAACTATTGGCAATGTGCCAATTGCGCGACTTCTGCGGGATATGTACACCATGGAGCCGGCACAGGTGGACAAGTAGATGATGACATGGGCGTGGCCAAAAGAATTTGACGCCAATATCGATTCGCGTAGCATTTAAGCGACAACAGTTTTAGTCACTTGCACAAATATTTGCGCTCCAACTAAAAAACTAAAAATAAAAGAAGAAACAAAAAAGAAAAGCAAAACGAATGAAATGAGAATAAAGTAGAAAATTGCTAACTAGACTCGACTGCAGCTGCGACAGTTCACAGCGTCCTACAACGCTACATGTAATAGATACATTGCCACGCCCCTTGTACGCCTCCGGCTGCTTTCACGTTGATTTATAGCTTGGTTCGCGAGTTATATTCGCTCGTTTTTTGTTCCATTTTTCTAACATTTTATTTTTGTGTCCGTCCCCATCGCGCCATGCACTTTATTTATCTTTCATTCGACGTTTTGTCGTCGCTTTTCTAAAAATTGCTCATGTTATTTCAACCTGCAACTTACCCCGCACTCCTTACCCTCTAACCAGCTGCAGCTTCCTACTCAGGCCAGTTTTATTCCAAGCATCACCTTTTTCACGTTTTGGCTTTGTTATACACTTAGATGAGAGTACTTAGCTCATGATATATTGGACTCATGTTTGGTAGAGTATCTGTACAACTGCTACACATACTCTACCCAATTTTGTTTCTTTGGCGTCTCTCAATTTGAATGCTCCGAGTATATTATTTCAATTACATAAATTTTTTTATTGTATTGCTTCTGCTACTCTTTGGTGAGGACTTTTCGTTTTTCGTTCTTTTTTATTATCGCTGCGAACATGTTTAGAAATCGTGGAAAATGAAAGAATAACTTTGCCGCAGGTCAGGCGCTCTGCATGCATGCTGTATGTTTTGTCTCTCTGTTACCTTTTGCATATTTGTTGGTTTGATGTTTCAGTTAGTTACATACATACATACACGTACATACCTTTATATATAAGAGCGAGTGTAACATATATAACAATTCTATATTTTAAGGCCAGCTGTGTTTATGAATTATTAAATGCCAAATGCTTTGTAATTGATTTTTGCCAAATAAAATTTGTAAAATGGTTTGCAGTGAAATACTGACAAAAAAATAAAAATAAATATATATATGCAAATAAAAAAGAAGAAAAAATATTAAATGCGAGTATCAAATAAAACTTAGATATACAATAATAGTTGGAAATAGTATGTAAATCGCAACAGCTGTTAGCCGAAGCAAAATTAAATGAATATTAATTATTATGTATGCAGAAAAGAAATTTAAATAAATTTAATTACAATACGAAAATGAAAAATACTGTCTTTTAAATTTTACTAGGGCAGAGATAAGTTATTGATGGAATGAATTTAAAGATAATTTTGCATTTTGTTTTAGTTAATTGTTTTTATAGCCTGAAATGGGAATGTAGCACGCAGAACCAAGCATCTCTGACCTAACAGGGAAAACTTTATTAAGCGGACAGCGACGTTCAAAAACCCCTTGGCCCCTAGAAGCGGGGGGTTGTGTGTAAGGTGTTCGATAAAAGAGACTTTAGTGAAGACATATTCTTTGTCAGCAGATGCTTTTTATGAAGTTGAGTCGATTAAACCGTGTCCGTCCGTCTGTCAAGGCTTCAGATTTGTGATTTAAGTTCGTGTATACAAAACGCAGATTAAATTTTGGATAACTTATAGATACCAATACATACAAGCATTTCGGATATGTTTACTTATGCGTTTCCGTATTGATTAAGCTTTATAACTTTATGCCTTAAAACAATGAGAGAGAGAGAGAGAGAGAGAGAAAGTAAACAAAATGGATCGATAATAACAATTTAACTTAAAGTCGAGAAATATTTTATAATTTTTACACACTTTTCACGTACATTTTTTGGGGTTCCTGTTATTAATGATGACATTCATAGTTTCATGAAAGATTGAGAAAAGTTTAGTATTATATCGATGCATGGCATAATGGACCAATCAGCTTTAATCTGAGATATATGTACATCGGGTTTTTTGCATAATGTTTAAGCCCATTCCACTTCTTATACGGTCCACTGTTATTACAGCTTGTCGTCTAATGCACTGGAAAAACTTTGCCGAAAAACATGCAAATTTCGTTGGCACTGAACAAATAACAGACAGACCCGAACAAACCAAAGCAAATTGTGTTAATGGATGTAAGAAGAACCAGATAAAAGAAGAAAAAAAAAAGAAAGGCAATTAAAACAATTTAGTCACGCGTTCTTTTGGGCCACACTATTTGCCAAGTGAAAATGTAAAAGAAAAAACGATGACAAAAACAAAAAAACATGGCATTAAAAAAGTGCCAAAACATTATGTCATTTGAGTAGGAGGAGAGGACGGAGGGTGTTTAAGCGAGCGAAGCAAATACGAATATAAAATGTAAATCATAAAAAATGAAAATAAAAATCCTCAATTTGTATTCTGTCGCATATTCCAGTAATGCTTAAGCATTGTCCAGCGTCTCTTTGGCGTGGGTTGAACATGTACTTTTAGCTGTAACTGTATGGCTGTAAAGCTGTCATAAATGCTGTGTGAGAAGGACTCAATGCTTTGATAAAGGACATGTGCGGCTCTATATTATTGATGCCTTGTCTTGAGCTGTCATCAAAGGACTTGCGCCCATTGTTTGAGGCGAATATGTCTTGGGCAAAAGGTAAGACATTTGCTTATTTTTACATACATGTCTTTGGGCGACGAAGAGAGATGTTCAGATGTCCAGGACGAACCGCATCGACCGCTGGACATGTTGCATACCCTTTTTGTCTCAAAAACTTTCGTTGTCGTCGTATTGTGTTTCTTTTCACACTTTCTATTTTTTTATTTTTATTTTTTTTTTCGTTTTTGTTGTTGTGCTTCGCCATGGGCAATACATCTTGGACCACAAAACACAAAATCGTCTTAAGTATTTTGTGTGGTTTAAATAAAATAAAAATAATAAAAACCCCATCTCTATGTTCTCTATTTGTTTGTGTCTGTGTGTGTTTGTGTGTGTGTAAAAGGATAAGCATGCTACATCCGCTTAACGTTGTGTATTTTCTTCGCTTATTCTTGTCTTGGCATTCAATTTGGGTCTCATTTTTGCGTAAATGATTTTATTTCGTTTCTTATGCGGTTTGCTGTAAAATTTTGATATACTATTATTCTATGCCCAGATGTCCGTCATTGTTTTTTATAGCCACCCATACATTTCACAACACCCCCACACCACACACTCACACACACACATCATCATCATCATCTTTCCCCATCATCAGCCACATGACATGGCCAAAAAGGTGGTCCGCTGCATATTGGACATGGTTATGCAAGGCTCTGTCTATCTAGCTATGAGAATTCACACACTTGTTGTCATATGTGTGTGTTGTGTGCGGGCCAAAAGGATTGATGTGTGTGCCGCATGTTAATAGAAATCGCTCATACGCCTAGTGAGGCGTAGGCAAATGATGCGTATGCAAGTTTGTGGGCATTGTAGTGGAAAGGATAGCTGCCATTCACCAACAGCTGTAAGCCTGGACTTTGCCCAGTTAAGTCGCAGGTATTGTGACTGTTAATGCCAATAGATATCTTGAGTAATGTCATCAAATTAAAATAACATTAGTATAATTAGCATTAATTAATATAAAAGTGTCTTTAAAGATTGCAAAGTGAACACAAGAGATTCAAAACTTATGTCATTTTAACAGAGGGAAAACATTAACGGTAGGAAAAAGTAGACTTCAAGGTAAAAGCCAGACAAAATTCTTAACTTTAAATAGCCATAACTATTTTGATTATACAGTGATTAATGTAACTTATTAATCTGTATATTTAACAGAAGTTTCAATTATGATGTTCGAATATATATTTATACATTCTCTTGACAACTATGAATTAGAGAGACAGATGGTTATTTCTTTCATTTTATAGACAACCAGATCTAATGAGTGCGAGCATGGCTCGGTTATATTGTACCGCAGTAGTACTTAATCGTCAGGGCGATGTTGCACAAAATCACATTTTGCTGCTACTGTGGAAACAAGCCAATCCGCACGCCACACCAGAAACAGAACCAGAAACAGACTCAGACACAGACACAGACACCAACGATGAGCAGGAGCGCAAGTCAGGCCACGAGCATAACGTGCAACTTTCCAGCTTTCGCCGCAATCAATTTTACGGGTGCACAACAACAACAACGAGAACAACATGGAACGGAATTAGAGCAACCCCGAGCATACAAACCAAACTCAAACTCAATGCGACATGATTCACCCACACACACACACACACACACACCTTTACTTGTGTACATATGAAGGGCCAAAGAACGTTAGACACGCAACCGGAAAGCGCCCAGCACGTGGTCCAACTCACATGAAGGTATTAACGCGTAACAACATCGCTGCATGATTAACCACCTTCGCTGGGATGATGTTTTGGTCTCAGGCTGTGGGCGTGGGCGTGGGCGTGGGCGTGGCAGTGTGGTTAGCCATGACTCTGGCCTAGCTTTTGTACTTATACCAGACGAAGCTTAACATAAAGCATCGATGCCCATGGCGACAAACAGCCAAACATTGCTAATCTCATGATAAATTCATAGGGAATCGAAAATAAAAAAAACTGCCAGTTTTAAATGCTTGCCAAATCTCTCAACTTGTTATCACAAACATCAAGTAGTTTTGATTTATTTCACTAAATCATTATAATGTGCAGCATATTTTTTAAAAATAAAAAATAAACTTTGCTGTTACCTTCGCGTTCTACCTCTAGCAACATTTCAGTACGCTAAGGCAAAAACCAGATAAAATAAAATATTATAAATCATAATTCTTCACATAAATTTGAATTACGCGCGCTGTTAAAGCAACTGCAAACGTCTCTGTTAACTGACTGCTACTGTTGATTAACAGTTAAGTTAAATATAACAATATGAACTGTTATACGCTTTTTATACACATTAAACTAACTAGTGAAAACCTGATTTGTTCTTAACACGCTACGTATTTTAAAATTTTGCAACCAAGTCAATATTAATACAGTTGTCAGCTGTTATGATTATTCTATATTATATTCGATTAATCGACACCGGAAAAACGATTTACACTATCGTATAGAAATCAATAAATATGTTATCGATGTCTTATCGTTTCTTGCCTTCGCAAATACGCGTTTAGTAAATAGTATTTAATAAATGTGCCGTACTTTCGACGTGTCAGTTCGTAGTAAATAATTCGCGGTGCTAGTCGCAAGTCCCTAGTGTCTGACACGCGTTCAAATCAATCGACGGCATAAAATACACTCTGCCATAACACCGCAATCACAACAAAAACAAATAGAAAAAAGTTATAATTACTAACAGCAGAATGGCGGAAAAAGTAAATGTTTGCATTGTTGGCTCAGGCAACTGGTAAGTGCATTAACAACAAAAGCAATAATAACGTTGCGACTTACATAATAATTGAATATTGCACCTTGGCATTTTGAAACCTTGTGCAGGGGTTCAGCCATTGCAAAAATTGTGGGCGCCAATGCCTCGGCTCTGCCCGAGTTTGAGGAGCGTGTCACAATGTTCGTCTACGAGGAGATGATTGATGGCAAGAAGTTAACAGAAATTATCAATGAAACGCACGAGAATGTCAAGTACCTGAAGGGACACAAGCTGCCACCAAATGTGGTAAGTACACACATTTATGCACATTCTAACAAGAATACGTAAACAAAACAAAAAGGCATATAAAATAACAAGTCAAAACCAAAGGTGTGACAATAATAATATCTTACGTAATATGTAAAGGTATTAGTTCGACTAATAGCAAATGCATTTGTCGCAGCTGCTACTGCTCCTTACATAAAAGAGGCCGCTGCCTTGATCTTGACCGTCGCCAAATTATCTAATCAGACAAATGAGCGGGTGGGGTAAGACATGCACACAGCTATTTTTACAACCCGCACACGCTCTCACCTTGCGCGCTCTTTCTCTCGCGCTCACTGCAGTTTTACAGGGTTAACAGCAACAAAAGTTTCACCTTGCACTGACGTCTGCACAAAGCCAAATCTCCTGCCAAGCTGTCAACCCTGCCTCTTTTGCTCTTTCTTTGACGTAGGTCAAGGCTGACTTCATGTTATTCTCTCTAAATAGTTGTGCGCTCTTCGGTAAAACAGTTTTGCATGTCACTTTCGACATGCACTGTGACAGTTACATTGATCATTTCATGCTACCGACTGCCTCAATATTATATATATATACATACATATGGAGGAACAATGTTCACAGCTGAGCTGATAAGAAGCGTCGAATAAAAGCGGCACTTGACTGTTTGTGTTTGTTGGTTATAGATAAGCAGTATTGCCTGCAGTGCATGTTAAACACGCTATTTAAGTTGTATAGATAAAGTGTCCCAGCTAACAAAAAATACGGCTTTAAAATCTAATCATATCTATATGAATATATATGTATACATTAATACATACTTATGTGTATTTAAGTATAAATAAAAGTGGAATTTAAAAAATAAAATTCAACAGCTGGCATTGCTGCAATGATTGAGAAGAAAAACATTTCGTTCTTCTTGTTTTTCTATAAGAATTAGCACCAGACATACATACAGGTATTAATACATATTTATATATATACATGTATTATATTTTGGCAAACGTTCAATAATTAGAAACAACAACAACAAATAAGAAAAACACATAAACAACTAGCCATGGGCCAATGTCAAAAATGCAGTCAATTGAAGAAAACAATTCTCAAATCAAAACTTAAACGATTCTAAAAATTGTGTAGAGCAAACGGAAATTTGTTTATTTTTAGTTGACTGATAAGAAAATCATTCTCTTTACAGCGGAAAAATTTGTAAATAATTAGTTTCCATTTGTTTGTTTTGGAGTGTATTTTGAAATCACATTCTTAGTTATGTTGAATGCATCTGTAACCAAATAAAATATAGCATTTATTTATTTATTTAAAGTTTTATTAAGAAGAGAGGCTAATAACCATTTAACCTTTTTTACTGTATGAAATTTCCACGTTCTAAGCACTATTGGTCACAGAGTTTTTAAAACGTATTTTTAAACCAAACGGATTAAAAGCACAACATTGATTTGAACATTTTATTTTTTGCTTATCCGTTTGCATTTTTGCAGTGCTACTATTTTTTTTTTCTTTTTCAACAATTTTTAGCCGTGTTGGCATTTTGAAAACTGGTTGCCTTATCAAAAGCGAAAATGGTTTGAACGAGCTTTAAATAGCATGGTAACAAGGTATCTAAAGCAGCAAATGAACTATGAACCATAAGTCAGTCAAGAAAAAACAAGTTTGTTGCTAATTACAAAACAGCTGAATCAATAGCTTATAACAATATCAAGTATAAAAGTATTCGCAACATTCGTTAGTCATAAGTGTAGACGAGAGACAAGCCTCTCAAAATGTGTAACACGTTTAATTCAAGTGATTTGTGTTGTATGTAGCGTGGAAATCATTAACGATTTCAAAGTTCCTTCATTCAACCTTGAGCTTATGTTTTTGGCTTGTTCTCCTTCTTTGTTGTTCGCTTATCAAAACAATTGTAGTAGTTGCTTATCAAAACATTTGCTTGGCATTTTTATTGATAAACACTCTTGGCAAATTGTAATTTTCCTCTCTCTCTCTCTCTCTCTCTCTTGCTTTTAATCTCTTTATAGGTTGCAGTGCCAGATCTGGTTGAGGCTGCAAAGAATGCTGATATATTGATATTCGTTGTCCCACATCAGTTCATACCGAATTTCTGCAAACAATTGTTGGGCAAGATCAAGCCCAATGCCATTGCCATTTCACTGATCAAGGGCTTTGATAAAGCCGAGGGTGGTGGCATTGATCTAATTTCGCACATTATCACCCGCCATTTGAAGGTAAGCCTATCCATTGGTTTAAGTGACACTTGGTTATCTCTACTAATCCATCTTACTTTGTATCTACAATCAGATACCATGCGCTGTGTTAATGGGTGCCAATCTGGCCAACGAGGTGGCCGAGGGCAACTTTTGCGAAACAACAATCGGTTGCACGGACACAAAGTATGGCAAGGTTCTGCGCGATCTTTTCCAGGCCAATCATTTCCGTGTCGTTGTCGTCGCCGATGCCGATGCGGTTGAGGTTTGCGGTGCCCTAAAGAACATTGTTGCCTGTGGTGCGGGCTTTGTTGATGGCTTGAAGCTGGGCGATAATACCAAGGCGGCGGTTATTCGTTTGGGCCTTATGGAAATGATTCGCTTTGTCGATGTCTTCTATCCAGGCAGCAAATTGTCCACTTTCTTTGAGAGCTGCGGCGTTGCGGATCTCATCACAACGTGCTATGGTTAGTGCTTAAGGTTTAAATATATAATAACACATATATTTGAATACATTGAGAACCATTTTTAGGTGGTCGCAACCGTCGTGTCTCTGAGGCTTTTGTCACATCAGGGAAGACCATTGAGGAACTGGAGAAGGAAATGCTTAATGGCCAGAAATTGCAGGGCCCACCCACTGCCGAGGAGGTCAACTACATGTTGAAGAACAAAGGCCTTGAAGACAAGTATGCTTAGGCTTAACATTTTCAACTCGATTGAAATTTTAGATGACTAACGATTTATTTTCTTACAGATTCCCTCTATTCACTGCCATACACAAAATTTGCACAAATCAGCTTAAGCCTAAAGATTTAATTGATTGCATACGCAATCATCCAGAGCATATGTAAGTGTTGAGTTTCTTTCGTTTTGCTTTTTGCACAGCTGCACATGATACCTACAAAAGTTCCGTACTTATTTTCCCGCAACTCCCCCTACCTGCGCCCACAAAACCTTTTTAGTTTATTCATAATTCTGTTATCGGTTTGCCTTTAATCTTTAATCTCTCCAAGTAACAGCAAAAGATTTTTAGTTTTTATTCTATTTTTAGTTTTGCCTTATTAAATATCCTCCTATGTTTATTTACTTTTACACTGATTGCACTTTCTTTAATTTTTAGCATGTTTTGTTATGTTTATGATTTTAAATATACTTCTAAATAAATTATAACGATAGTATAACAAAAGCTGAATAATAAAACTCAAAAACACAAAATTCCAAATTACAATATTGAAATTGTTGAAAAAACTATATCATATTTTTCTTAAGAAGTTGTCAATCATTCGAAATTCATAATTATATTGATTCATTCGCTTAAAGATCCCTCCATGTACCCAATAACCCTCCACTTCATATACATTTTCTAATACCAAAACCAACTTTTATGTTTCATCAACAACAAATTTGTTTTCTTCTCTTCTTTTTTATATGATTTTTCATAGGGATACGTTCATCATGCCGTCGCCAAAACTCTAAACTGTGTTACACCAAATATGCAAAACACACAAGCAAAAAATTTAAACCGATTGTAAATACTATTCGTTTATAGAACAAGTCAATTCATACCCAAAAAACTATCACGCACACTCACGCATATAAAACTGATATTTGTACAGTCAGAAAATCGCTTCCTTCGCCAAGTACAATACACGCTTTTCAATTTCGTCAATTCATGATGGTTTTTCTATTTTGATAACCGCATATTGTTTTCTAATGTTTATGTTCATAAGTGAAAAATGTCAGTGTCATATTGTTAAAACTAAAATGAAATTTGTTAAACATAAATAAAATATTTTACTATTTTTTGTACATATCAAAAAAAAAACAAATAAGCATTATTAGGAAAAACATATTTACAAATTGGCAGCATCAAATCGGCAGAGAGCAGTACGTATCGAAATTTGAAATGTATTTTTATAATTGAATTTTAAGAAGTTATTTGTTTACGTTTGTATTTAAATGCAATTTCAAATGTTACGCTTACTCACACCGAGCACTTACAAAAATAATAAGTTTTGTTTTCTATTCCGCAGGCAAACTTTGTAAAATAGTAATACAAGTTTTTAAACTTTTTATGCACCAATCAAGAGTAAATAGTAGTTTTTCAGCACCACAAATCAATGAACCTTCAGACGCCAGTCGGTTAACTAACTACCCGGTCAACAAGAAGAATGTGTATAGGTTGTTAATTTATTTTTAATATCCAACGCATATCCAGCGATCAACAGAAACGAACAATACAATCTTGAAGTCTGCTTTTTATTTTAACTTAGTTTTTAAAAGTTTAATTATCAAGAAATGTGCGCATGTACCTAAAAACAATTGTAAATACCAACAAATTTATTTTACAATTTACAACTACACTCAAATTACAAAGTCGTAAAAAAAATAGAGGAACAGCAAAGGTTAATTTGAAATTACAAACTTAGAAATATGGAATAATTTGCTTTAGTAAATTTTAGTGCGAAATTAAATGAACGGCGTAGGCATAACTTAATGTACAACAAAAATGTGTTAAATAAATAAAGACAAAAATAAATGACCTGTGTTTTATTTATTTGTAGTGCTATTTTTAAATTGACGGCCTTCCTGAAATTGGGAACTAAATATCGCATCGACTATCGATGATTGCGAATCAGCTGTTTTGTAGCGATGGACAACACTTGCAATGCAACTCTGTGTTTACGTTCAACACTGACTGTCAGATATTAGCAATAACAAAAGTTTTTTTTGCCAGTGGAATATTTTTATACATTTGCTAGCTACGCTTACAACAATAACGCATATAAATACAATCAAAGTGCTCAATATATGTCTACAATTCGTGTTAAATATTTAATAAATATGTAGATCCGTGCGTTTTCAGTTTTCTAGCCAATGGCGTCATAATTCCCTTTGTTATTCATCATGAAGGCTGCAGCCAAATCGTAAACATCAAAATAGAATTGGGTGAACTACGTAAATGTCTTGCTGCTAATTGTATTTGTGTGTGACTATGTGTGGGTGTGCTATTTAAAATATAATTGGTTTTTTTTTTTAGATGAAAGTTGTAAAAGCAAAAAAAGCGCACAAAGCACAAAACACCTTTGCCAATTAAACAAAAAGCAATAAAAACTATAACAGTAACAAAAATTGTAGCAGTTGCCGCCGCTTTTTTAAGGTACTTCGATTGTAGCTAGAATGGACCCGCAAAAGATAACTGACTTGGCTAAATTGCTGCGCAAGAATGGCGATAAAATCCTAAGCTCTGAATTCACATTAACCCTGTCAGGTGAGCGTGCATGCGGGCGAATCATGACCAAGCGTTGACCGCACCCTTCTATTGCTTTGTTGTCGAAGCTTGGTTTGCTTATCAATCTTACCTCTATTTTATACACACACTCACACTTGCAGGTCCGCTTTTGCGCGCTTTGAATGATTCTTTTACGTTGATCGCGGACAGTGATTTAGGAGTTGGCGCTGGTCTAGGTAGCTCCAACAAACATCAACAGGCCTTCCAGGTTGTGAAGCCCATCAATGCCAAGTCCCCTGTATTCCCTGATCTCCAGTTGCTGCATGACTTTGTGCAAAAGACAACGCTGCTAAAGCTCAACTACTTTCCCAGCGAGCATTACTTCGAAGGCGCCATCGATATTTGCAAGTTTCGTGCATTGCGTCGTTTGGAAGTCCACAAGATCAACATTTGCCAAGTGGTAGGCATACAAGCACTTCGCTCCCAGCTGCAACACTTAATATGCGTCAAGTGTTTGAGCAATGTGGAGGACATCATAACGCGTTGCGGTGGCGACAACTCGAACGGTTTTGTTTGGAACGAGCTGCAGTCCGCTGACTTTAGCTACAACAGTTTGCGTGGTGTAGATACAGCTCTTGAATTTGCTCAGCACTTGCAGCACTTAAATTTGCGTCACAATAAGCTGACGAGCGTAACGGCTATCAAATGGCTTCCGCATCTAAAAACACTCGATCTGAGCTACAATTGCCTGACGCAATTGCCTCAGTTTCATGTTGAGGCTTGCAAGCGACTGCAGGTTCTCAATATAAGCAATAACTATGTTGAAGAGCTACTGGATATGTCCAAACTGAATGCGTTGACCAATCTGGATTTGTCCGACAATTGCCTGCTGGAGCACTCGCAGATTTTGCCACTAAGCGTTCTTATGACACTAACCACGCTCAATTTGCAGGGTAATCCCTTAGCCTGCCATCCCAAGCATCGCCTGGCGACCTCTCAGTATTTGCACAAAAATACTGCAACTGTGAAATTTGTGTTAGACTTTGAGCCGCTGTCCAAGGCGGAGAAGGCATTAGTTGGCACCCAGCAATTGCGTTTTGTGGGTCATCGTCTAGTCAGCAGTCACATATCCATAAATTCCTCGCGTACATCTGTAAATACACCGTCCTCTAGTGTGGGATCGCAGCGGTCTCTTTCAGTCCGTGGCAAGGACTCATCTTCTGAGGCTGAGCAAGCGCAGCCAGATTTTCCAAAGCGCTCTATAAGATCGCGCAAAGTTAAGATTAAAGAACATGGCGATGAGATGCCAGCAGAAGAAGCTGCATCTATCACCACCAAGAAGTCTTCAAATAGCTTAAATCAGTATAAGTCACAGGAAACAACTGATGGCAGCCATTTGGAGACGAAAAAGCAAGTTGAGACACTGCGTCTCAAGTATGGTAACGAGTGGCTGCAGGCGGGCAATGCGGACCAAATGCTGGGCATTGACTCGCCCCAGGCCAGTGAACAAGAACGTCACAATGCACGCCAACATTTCAATGAGTTCCTTGGCGAATTCTCACCGACTGCACAACAGTCGGAAACCAAACCAGACACAGAAAACATGAGCTCCACTCCTACGAACAAGAGCGATTGGCAAGCATTTAACGCGACTCTGACTCCCATAAAAGCAGCTGACGGCAACAACGATGCGAACCTAACACAGCAAACAGTTTATGAGTCTTGCAATAACAGCACTGAAACGCAATACGAGAGTATGAATAATACGTTGCAGGTAGAACACGAGGAGATTGATAAGCACAAGGAAGTGTTGTATAGCTATGCGATGGCAAGCACTGAGCAGGATGAAGACCAAGGTAAGATTCCGTGCAAGCTTCATTGTAACCAAACCTTAATTGATTTCAACTCGTTTCTAGTATCTGACGTAGAGCCTGATGAGAAGCTATATACTGTCACCCATGCACACAAGACTAGTGAGCTATTGTTTTTAACCATATCCTCCAACTATGTGCGTGAAAAGGATACGCTTAGCGAACGGTGCGTATCTGTTATTATATATTTTTAGTCTACAATTAAATAAATTTGTGCATTTAGAACAATAACCAAATGGAGCATCAAAGTTTTGGAGTCTTGTGAGCGAATTAAAGCAAATACATTGCGCATTAATTTTGATACAATGCAAAAGAACAAACAGGAGCGCATATACTGTGTAGAAAATGCGAGAAAATGTCAGGTGAATAGAAAACTTAACACCTATTGCGATTAGTGTAATTATAATATCAGCACTGGCCAGTTAACTCATCTCCCTTCTCCCCTTTCCCCAGGAATTGGAAAAGAAACTACGCGATATTCTATCGGATCGTGATCTCACCGAAATGAACATAACCATCTATAAATGTATCATTTGTAGTATTCAATTTACTCGGGAACTCAAAAACAAGAATTATAAAACAGCAGGTAAAATAACTCTAGTAAGCTGCTTTTTCAGGCTATTTTTAAATGCTGAAAACTTTTGCAGAGCTGCGTTGCCCGGAATGTCGCAGCGGCTTTGTGGCGGAGGTAAGTGATATAAGCCGATCACTGGACAAACCCAAGGTGCCCGCAGTGGAGCCAAAGTTGTCGCCAGCATTGATAGTAGAGGAATCACCTGTTAGCACACCGTTGATATTGCAGTCCAGGGAGGACAATCAAAGCATTGGCAAGTTTTTGACTAGTCTTCTCTTTTATGTAGATCAAATTTTATAATAATTTTACTAAATTAAACAATGGAAACATTTGACTTGTAGTTTTAAATGCATTCTTGTTTTGTTAGCGGCTTTTATTTAATTTTTGTGTAGTTTTGTTTTTTTGGTTAATGATAATATTATGTAATTGTATTTATTATTTTTAATTTTAATTATATATTTATTTCTTTTTCTTTTTGCATGCTATCAAATTTTACACGAAACACAAACACACACACACACACTCGCTGAGTTAATCAAATGGCAAACGAGACTAAATCTAAATTTTGTATATTTTCACGTATTCTTTTTTCGTATCTTTCTTTCTCTCACCCAACAACAATTGTTATAAACTATTTCATAATTTAGTGGGCAACAACAGGCTCATCGCTAATAACACACCCAAGCGTAGGAGTTTGATGCCATTCACAAAAAGTTAATATGCCAATTTATTGTATACATATATTTTTTGATGTTGTTAACAACAATTTGCATTTGGCTTCTTGTTGTAATGTGAAGCAGCATTTGGGCATGAAGTACAATTAACAAAATCAAATCAAATCAAATCTATTCCAAATTTTAAATCAGCTTACGCACCATTTTACTAAAGAGAAAGCAAAGCAATGCTGCTTCCATTAAAAAAATTATAATTTTACAAAATTCTACCCGATCATAAGACTAAATGTTTTCTACAACTGCAGGTTCGGCCAATTCGCTAAATGAGAGCAGCTCCTGTTCGAAGATAACCAATTCGCAGTGCTCCTTTGATTCCAATCAATCGGTTGTGGGTAGCTCCAACACCGAACGTGATTTGGAATTTCGTGCCAATGAAAGTGATGTGGACATTATCTCCAATCCCAGCCAATCGAGCATTGAGGTGTTGGATCCAACTTGCGTGCAAAGTGCAAGTCGTAAGACCTCCGAGGAGCGACGCATATCCCAAATGCCAAATCTGCAAACCATCGATGACGACCTAAACCAGTCACACAGTTTCATCGAGCGTGAGTTTGGACAACTGTTTGCCGAAAGAAGCAGAACCCAAACAACGACGCCGCCTGCAACAGCCACAACATCTGCAGACACAACACCAAGATCCAAAACTTTGGCTCACGTCCAACTGACGGAGAGCAGTTCGTCCGGTTCGGTGACCGATAGCATTTGCACCACTTACGAACAGCAAGCGAAACAGCACCCATTGGAGAAAACGCAAGTGCCGCCAACGGGGGGAGATGCCATTGTTCTGCACAATATGCTGCTTGCTGAATCTGCTGCCAGCACAGGTCAACAGCCTAACAATAACATTAACAACAACAATAATGAAGTGGCAGGCGCAAATGGACATCAAGAAACGAAAGCACCTAAGAAAGCTGAAGATACGGGCTTGTCATCTCTCTTTGGAGGTGCGTAGATATTGAACTCTGCTTTACAAAATATAATAATCATTATTTGCTTAATTTAACAGTGCTCATTCAATCGACCAACATGCTGATGTCCAGTTCTAAGAACTTTATTGATGCAGAGGCTAGTGCTAGTGCAATTCAGCCATATAAGTTTAACTACAGCGATTACCATGACATCGATCACCGTTTAAAACTATATTTTTACCAGACCAAATTCAAAGAGGCGGGCGAGCACTTTAAATGGCTGGCCAAGGGTCGGATTTACAATGAACAAACGCAAACGCTGCGAGATGGTTTAATTGTTGTATCGACACGCAAATGTTATCTGATGGAAGCCTATGCACCGCCCCATGATGATGTATCCAAGTGGTTGCGTCAAGTGGTTAGCGTTACAGTGAATCGCTTGACACGCATTCAGCTGTTGCCCTGGAAACTGGGCTTGTCTTTCAATCTACGCGACTGGGGTGGCTTTTTGCTCATACTGCAGGATATGCTACGCACAGATAGTTTGCTATTGTATTTGGCAGGTGAGTTATACAGTAATCGACTTATGCCCTATAACTATATGTTTTACAACTCATCAGATAACCCGTTGCCATCGGAATGCGAGATTATCCAACATCCTGCCGATGAGGTGCGTCAAAGACTTAATTCATTGGTATCTGAACCGCTTAAATTGTGCGGGATACTTAGTAGCTGTGATTGGACATGTGGTCAGGAAAAGCGCAGCTTTGATCTCTGCACGCTGCTTACGACGGAAACACAATTGCATATTGCTGGCACTAGAAGATTTGATTGGTTGACATCGAGCAAAGAGCAGTTACCAATTCAGCTCACACTCACACAACCAATGAGCAATCTGGTGGAGGTGGAACGTATTACGGATTGCGAATACAATGTAAATTTCTTAGACGAAACGGAAAACAAATGCGAATTGTGGCATTTGCTGTTTGAGACACCGGCGAATGCCGAATTCTGTCTAAATACCATTGGACAGTCCTGGGAGCAGCTGTTTGGTGTGCCATTTAGCTACTCGGGAACGTAGTATTTGTCTATTGATCAGGGACCAATTACACTAGTTTCATATCAAAGCAGACAATTTTATATATATAGTTGACTAATATGTGCATATTTGAAATTGAATTGTGGGCATGTTTATATTGATCTATATACATACTGACTATGTAATATTTATGCCAAGCTTTATAAACTGAATATATATATATATATATTATGTATAGTTAACGTTCTTAGCTGTAATATTTCAATCATGGACAATATGAATATCGAAAAAAAAAACACGAAACATTGTGCTTACCAACTAATTGAGTGTGTAATATATATCTTTTTATTGATATACGTAAAGGCAATAATCTATATAAATAAGGTTGATGCATTGGCTAAATTACCCTCTAAAAATAATAAAAAAAAGAACACATACTTTTAGGCAGATCGCTTATTCTTTAATATTTAAAACGGAAAAAAATCATTGCATACGACATAGGCCGTAAACGGCAAAAAGGACATTAGATTTTAGGCCATAACTTGATCATTTCCTTATAGATCTTTGAGGAAAATACATTTTTGAACTCACAGCAACAAGATCTATCGATTTGCTTAAAAGGATTTCTAGAAATCGCGAAAAAAAAATTTCGAAAAATTTTACAGGGGGTAGGTCAGAAAAAATTTAAAAAATTACAAAAGCGTCTATAACTCGGCTATTTTAAGGACTATCCGGATGTCCTTTGGACCACAGGAAGGCCTAGGCACACCAATACTAGCAAAGTAAAGTAAAGGACGATAGTCCTTCAAAAAGCTGAAATAAAAGGATATATGTTTTAAACAGAAAATTGGTTATAACTCGGCCAAATCATAAAGGATTCGCACGTGTCCTATGTCAGACATTTTGTTTTGACCAGGGCTACCAACTGGCCAAAGGATATTCAAATCGTCCTTGTAGTTTCCGAGAAAACTGCACTTTTATGGGTTTTTATTATATTTGTTTGGCCCTAGAGTGAAATTTTTACAAGTGTTTTTTTTCTTCGATAACCTCTTAATCCTTGAATGCAGTTCGATAGAGTAGGTCCTTGAAACTCTCACGCAACATGTCCTTTCAAAATCCATAAGGATTAAAATGGCTTAGGACTATTTTAAAAAATAATTCAACACATTTTAGGTAAAAACTCGTCAATATCATTAAGGATCCATCGGTTAAGCAGTTAAAGATGGTTGTGATTCCCACCCAACAAAGGAAAAATAAGATATTTTTGTATTGCTCGTATCGTTAAAGATCGTATTTATTTACCTTAAAAACCAAAAAATCGAATAAAAAATCTACAATCAAATTAAATAAAATAAGGTGCTTCTCGTTTGTTCATATGTTTAAATAAAAATGTTTTTCTTAGAAAAATTAATGAATTTTTAATCATTACCCCAAAATAATTTTGTTTAGGTTAGTATTACTCCATAACGGTTTCTCGACCTGTGTGGAAACAAATAAGGTTGATGCGTTGGCTAAATTACCCTCTAAAAATAATTTGGCGAAAACATACTTTTAAATCAAATCGCTTAATCTTTTACCCGACCACTGATCTATATACAGTAGACAATTCAAATACCGAACGATCTATACTGACATATACCTTTATTAATAAGGCGACGTTATTGTAAGCATTTTTGAATAAATTCAGATATTGTGTTTGTACTTCACAATATATTTCATTGATTTATGCTATTTATATTTATTATTTTGGAAGAGTGCATTATGCCAAAAGAGCTCCAATTCGACCACATCGCAATGCTTGCAATGGATGGCGCTGCTTAAGTCTATCACGCCAAAGGTGGCGCCACTTGTACTGAATGAGCAAAAACTAAATGAATAACTAAATTTAATTTAACACTTTATATACATTTGTTAAATGAACTTGAGCTTTACATATTAGTTGTAATAATATGCGACACCTTACAATATCAATAATATTAAAATTTGTATGTACAATCCATCTCGGATTTAAACGAATTTCTTATTTATCACCCAACTGCTCGGCTATCCAATCAAGATGCTCCTCTTTATATCGTGGATCTGCCATAATCAAAGCTGTTGACTTTGAAGTATAGTAGTAAAAAACGGACACTATATATAAAAAAAACTTTTGTTTTAAATCCTGCTTAAAGAATCTATAAAAAGTTTGATACTTACTCAACCGCTGAATAACCGCTAAGGCGTACAGAGCCAAAGGCCATTGTTGAGCGGCTTCAGATGGTGACAATCGATACTGATACACAATCCAAGAGTGCTGCGAGGCAGACAGCAGAAAATAGACGGTAATGCTAAACAGAAATAGCTTGCAATTGCGCAGGATGATGTGGGAGGCGCCCACCTGATAGACGCAAGTCGATTGTAGCGCCAGTGTGAACAATAGATATTCAACAATAATGAAGGCGTCCTGAATGCTGCCGATGTTAGGGTATACTTGTAGCGTAATTAGCAGTATAGTTTACTTTGAATACTCACACAAAAAAGAATATTGCCGTTTGGAGCTTATCCCGCGATAGCCACGAGCCAAAAGCATTAAAAAACAAATCGGCTGCTAGCAGTAAAAGTTGGAATGCCACGAGCCAAGAATAACGGCGCAGTGTTAACTTCATAGTTTTATTTTAAATTGAATCGTAACCTTTCTCTTTAAAAGTGGTTTGTTGCCTGTTTGTTGATTTGTTTCTGCTTATGTTGTGTCCTTTGTCCTAGTGACGTCAAAAGCGCCCACGCAAGCATGCGCCTGATACACTGTATAAGCGTTAATCGATAAGTCTATCGAAGTAAAGTTCATTTTATTGTGAATAGTTCCTGACTGTTAATAGTTCCTGACTGTTAATAGTTCCTGACTGTTAACTAACATAGCGCCAAAGAAAATGTTATTTAAATTTCTGTACCGAATAATTGTTTGTAAATAGCAAATAGATAAGTTTGTACACATTTATTTATTTCATTTTACAAATTTTAATATTATACATATCGCGCATATTCAAAGGGATATGGTCGACGCCTACGCAGATCCTTTAGACTGAGCATCGAATGCCTGCGAAATCTCACATAGTATTGTTGATTCAATTCCGAGTAGTAGTTGCTCGGCAGCATAAGTGTCCAGCTGAGCTCATCTTGATTTAACTTGGCTCGTTGCTCCAAAAATTGTGACACGGTCGAAACTGATGACGGTTCAGGTTCAGGTGCTGTTGAGATTACCCATTTTGGGGTCAGCAGATGAATAACTACAAGCAACAGCAACATTTCCGTCAAATTGGCCATTTGGAATTGGTGTTAGCCGGTCAGAGCTTCACCCCACACCGTTCTCCTTGGCTATGCTAAAACCAACTGCACTCTATTTGGGATTGTCAGCAATTTGCGAGTTTTTTTTTTTTTTGTTTGGTTCAGTTGATTCTCTTGTTCTGTATGTTCTTGCATTTTCCAATTTTCCTGTACGATCAGCGATTTTGCGATCTGGGCTATAAAGTTGAGAGCCTCGACACTATTCAACTACAGTCAACCGTTCGGTTCCAGTTCAACAGCAACTAACGCAAAATGGCATTCAACTTTGGATATATCTTTTTGGCCACCATGCTGGTGATGGGTTGCTCCGCAGAGACGATTCAATTGCAGCCAACGCAGGGCATTCTCATCCCAGCTCCGTTGGCCGAGAACGTTCGTGTCTCTAGGGCTGCCTATGGTGGCTATGGAGCCCCTGCTGCTGCTCCTTCATACAGTGCTCCAGCTCCTCAATCCTACTCTGCACCCGCTGCTCCCTCATACAGTGCCCCAGCTCCTCAATCCTACTCTGCACCAGCTGCCCCAGCCTACTCCGCACCAGCTGCCCCATCATACTCTGCACCAGCCGCTCCTGCCTACTCTGCACCCGCTGCTCCAGCCGCCCCAGCCTACGCCGCACCAGCACCAGCTGCACCAGTCTCCATTCCAGCCCCACCGTGTCCCAAGAACTATCTGTTCAGCTGCCAGCCCTCACTGCAGCCCGTGCCCTGCTCTGCACCAGCACCATCATATGGCTCTGCACCAGCTCCGCAATCCTATGGCTCGGCACCAGCTTCGCAATCCTATGGCTCATCCGGTTCCTATTCCCAGTACGCTCCCCAATACGCTTATCCCTGGGTTCGCGAACTGTTGTAAGTGCAAACAAGGAACTTGACAATGGAAAATTGGCTTACCTCTTATAATAAACTGCATACTTAAAAAAAAAATATTATGATTGTCTTATTTATTTGTTGCTTAAATTTGATTTCAGAATTAGTTCACAGTTTTAAAAATTAATAGAAAATTTTGCGACAAGTGAAACATTTTAACAAATGTCTAAAATAATACTCAAAAAAAAAAAAAAATTGATAAAGAAGTAAGCCTGGAAGGAGAAGGATATCCGACCCCATAAAGCCTCGATCAGCATTGTGAACCATGTCCATCGGACCGTCTGGTTCTACGAAACTGTTCCCAACTTGGTTTTGAGCTATCAAATTGAAACTGATTTGCAGTAAAATCAGTTGTCAAAATCGATCAGATCGGATGACTGAACCATATAACTATGAAAAGAAGAAGGCTATGCAGGTTTATATAGTACTCGTCAGAAAAAGATAGCTACCTTACTTATTAAGTTTATGTATATTACAAAAGTACCAATGTCTTATTCGAGTATCAGTATTGGTTAAGGCAAATCATGGTTTCATATGTCTCTCCTTTTCAATTCTTAACTACAATCACTCCCTCCAATTAATACCAATATGAATTTTATAATTCTTAGCTTTATCGTTTATTTATAGAAATCAATATCAGTTCTTTTGGGTCTCTCAATAGCCACAACTACCATGTGGTGCTCCACATGGAACTGGTTTGAGCACTGGCTCACAGGAGAACACATAATTTTTCGGACATGGTGGAGCTGGAATGGATGGTTGAATGGGTGCATTACACTTGCTAAGTGCAGGGTGTTTCACTCTTATCTCCTGTTCATCTTCTGCTCCGTAGCTGCGTCCGAAACCACCACCGAAGCCACCACCAAAACCACCGCCAAAACCGCCACCACCTCCAAAACCACCGCCTCCACCTCCACCACCGCCTCCGCCGCCACCACCACTGCCAAATCCACCACCACTGCCAAATCCACCACTGGAAAATCCACCACGAGAACCACCGCGTCCAAAGCCTCCACGTCCAAAGCCTTTTCCTCCGCCTCCAAATATAGGTCTTCCAAATGACGGGCCACCAAAACCGCCGTCTCCAAAATTATTCTCCACAATCACCTCCTGCACAATCTGTTGCTGACGTGGCAGACGCAGAAGCTCAGCACTATCCGCCAGCTGCTGTGGAGTATAGAGACGAACGGGAATAATGTGATAAAACTGTCCCAGACACTCCTGAAACTGATAAGCGCAGCTGAGAAGAGCCACCGCAATAAGTGTCCAGAGCTTGGACATTGTTGATTCAATATTGTTGTTGATGTTTGGGCGAGGAAATTGAACACCTGGCGTGCTGTGAAGCTGTAAACTGAGACTAGCCGGCATTAAGCTTTAGCCAGTTGGCTTTTATCAATGCGATCAAGTTTGCAATGTCAAAATGCAGCGTCAAGCGGAAATGGAGTTAAGCACAAAAACATGAGCAATGCATTCGAGGTAACAGTTACCAACTGGGTTAATTGGCCAAGGGTAGTTCATATGGGTTATAAGTGAATTCCTCCTCAAATCCCTAACACATCCTATCCATATTGTCGGCTCGAGCCACAACGTTTGACTATCGTGTTAATCCGACACTCAATAATACCCAACCTAATCCGAAGGTCAGCAAAACAATTTGTGTAGGCTCACTTTCCAGCTTAGCCAACTTACATATGTTAGCCACTTGTGTATCGTATTACCACAACAACGCACCGCAGTTGACAACTTTTCTTCAGCAGTTGCTTTTTTTGCAGCTCGTTTTCTAAGTAAAGTTTTTAGTTGCTAACGTCAAATATTTCGCAATGCGAAGTTCATATACTTTCTCTGTAAAAAAAGTGCAAAATCAAAACAAATTGGTTCAAAGATCCCAACCCATTAATAAATGCAATTTTTCTATAATTTATGTAAATGCAGGAAGAAATCAAAAGTGCTTAATTGTTAAATATACACAATATGCTGATTTTGGCTTTATATTTTGCTGCACACTTTGTTAAAATTATTATAAGGTTCAATGTTCCAATTAAATAATTCCATAATAAAACAAAACAAATATTTATATTCATTAAATACCAACAAAACTGCTTGCTTAAAACAAAAATCCGATCGTTGTTTTTGTTATACCTCAAACTTCTTATACCCTGAACCCAATTGAAAATGGCTAAAAACGGTATAATGGTTTTGTGCAAAAGTATGTAACAGACAGAAGGAAACATCTTCGACCCCATAAAGTATATATATTTTTGATCAGCATCGAGTGGATATAGCCATGCCCGTCTGTTTTTTGTCTGTATGTATGAACGCGTCGATCTCAAAGGCTATAAGAGCTAGGACTCCAGATTTGAAATATAAGCTCGCCTATTCCCTAGGCATTACAAGTTTGTTTCAAATATTTCGATAACTTTCCCCGTTTCCGATATACACATGTAATTGATAACAACAAAGGCTTGAATTTGGAAAACTTTAAAACGGGTAAAACATCAGACGAAATAATGACAATCTGTGAAGTTTTTGTTGAAATCGTTTGAGAAACACCTATTGCAACATTGAAGATAATTCAAGTATGCAGTATATGCGTACACACACACACACATACTTCAGTGTATCTTCTAGTCGGGATTTCTTGACTAGATTCTTCTGACTTGATTTTTTGCGATGTGTGCTATTTTGAAGTCAACTCTAGGTCTTAACAAGTTAATAACTATATTTCCTTTTAACAAAGACTTAGAGTTTAAAATTATCTTTGCTTCTGTAAAATAAAGTTTAAAAAAATACTTTAAAAAAAATCACAAAACCACAATATATTTTGTATATATGCTAAATACTTTCCTTAATAATTCACAATCTTATAAAACGCTGATGAAATCTAAAATAAATATTGTAATCTAGGCAATTTTTAGATTGCATGAACCACTTGAAACTTAAATCCGATTATACTCAAGTAACTAATATGTTTATACTTAAACACAAATGTGTAAATAAATTCCTGGAAATGATTATTACTTTAAAATATAGTGTGATTAACACTTGAGGTCTTTGTGAACATATGTGCTTATGTTGAAGTAATATTATTTTAACAAGTGAACTGCAATTACAGTGATTTAATATTCTTGTTGAGAAACGCTGATTAAGTTGCAATCGGAAACGAGTAATTCCTAAGAACAGCTACAATATCTGCTATCAAAATAACTGTTTAGCTAAGAATTGCTATTACATTCAAGATATTTAATATATATCTGGTTGAGTAAAACATTTGTAGAAATTTCGCTTTTTGAAGTTTTTGTCCATTTAATTGAACCATATGAATTTTTTTTTTTTACATTTTTTCTTATAGCTTAGCAAAGATTTTTTGTTTCTCGGCAGCCTTGGAATCCGTGTCAAGTTCAAGTCTTCAGGGTCGACATTTAGTACTGGTAGCCATAAGCTTGGGGAGCATAGCCAGCGCCATAGAACTGCTGCTGGGGCACACCGTAGTTGGGGATAGCATAGCTGGCAACGGGTGCGGAGTAGGCTCCGGCGGATCCGTAGCTTTGAGCTGGAGCGCTGCATGGCACTGGAGCCAAGTTGGGCTGGCAGCTGAACAGGTAGTTCTTGGGGCAAGGAGGAGCTGGAATGCTGGAGCCGCCACCATAGCTGCCGCCAGAGCTGCCGCCGGAGCTGCCACCATAGGCGGACTTGCGCAGACGGGTCAGATCACCATAGGCCTGGTTGGTCAAGCCCTCGAGTTCGGTTTCCTGGACAGCTGTGCCGGTGCTGGGTGCAGCCAAAGCGGAGGCGACGATGGCGAGGAGAGCGAAGCACACGAAGAATTTCATCTTAAAGCTGTTGTTGTGTTGTTCTGGTTACCAAAGGTGACTGATGCCATTTGATACTTCACTTCCAGTTTATATAGTCAAAGTCTGCCGAGCTAGCATAAAACGTAAGTGGGTTCAACTAGTCGCTTTCGCTTTTAATTTTAATTTTTGCATTATCAGCTATCACTATTCGGTTTATAAAATACAAACGAATATGCAATATACACATTCTTCAGCTTATGCATATGCTCAGCTTAAAAGCTAATATTACCGGAAGATTGTGGGTGGAATCTGTGTCAATTAAAAATGTGCATAGATAGAACTTTTAACTATTGCATATTTGATGAGCTTAGGCAAAAAATATATGATATATGCTGATTTTATTCTAAGTCATTCAGCCAAACAAGCAATTTTCAAAAATCTAAAAGTATAGTCAGCAAAAACTATGTACACTTCTACATGATGAACATATTTAAATAATAAAAAATTTTTTAAATAAGCTTTTGCCGAAGTTTTAAGCTAACGTAATGGTATAAAGTTTTTTCTTAATTTGTTCACCAAGTCATCATATTAATCAATTAAAAATACATTTAAACAAAACCATTAGCAAACCATTTGATTTTTGAAAGAATACGTAGTAACTAACTTATAATATTTTTAAAATTGCTTATCATATTAACTTAAATAAAAATATATAATCTTATTTATTTTTTCCTGTTTATTTCAATTAGTTAAAAATATATGTGAACAAAACTATAAGCAAGTTGGATAGTAAATTAATTAATTATTTTATTATCCGCTGAACCCATTGAAAATAGGTAAAAAGCAAAGGAAACAGTTGCTCGTTTTTATTTTAATCAATTCAAATTGTTTTCAAACAAAACAATATAGTATAACACTTAACCAGAAATATGTTTTTCTTTTCTACCAAAACTTAAAACCCTTAATTATGTATTTGAATATAAGCAAACATTAAGCATGAGTGAATTTTCTATTTAATATAAGTGGTTTACTTAAAATTGTAATTAAATAAATAGAAAATTATAACCAAATGCATTTCAGTCGTTGAAAGACCCTTAATATAAGTCATAGCATTGACTTACGTCACATGCCTAATAATGTTTCCTAATTTAAGACTAATCCAAAAATTACATAAATATTTTGTTGGAAATAAAAATAAGTTTTTCTTTTAGATTTTTTTAATTGGACCATTTATTTTTTTACATTTTTTTCTTTTACCTAAGCAAAGATTTTTTGTTTCTCGGCAGCCTTGGAAGCCGTGTCAAGATCAAGTCTTCAGGGTCGAAGTTCTTCTAGTATTGGTAGCCATAAGCCTGGGGAGCATAGCCAGCGCCGTAGAACTGCTGCTGGGGCACACCATAGTTGGGGATAGCATAGCTGGCAACGGGAGCGGAGTAGGCTCCGGCGGATCCGTAGCTTTGAGCTGGAGCGCTGCATGGCACTGGAGCCAAGTTGGGCTGGCAGCTGAACAGGTAGTTCTTGGCGCAAGGAGGAGCTGGAATGCTGGAGCCGCCACCATAGCTGCCGCCAGAGCTGCCGCCGGAGCTGCCACCATAGGCGGACTTGCGCAGACGGGTCAATGCAACCTCAGCCTGTTCCGGGTTGGCGGCAGAAACGGCTTCGCCTGTTGTGGCGGAAGCTGGGCTGGGTGCAGCCAAAGCGGAGGCGACGATGGTGAGGAGAGCGAAGCACACGAAGAATTTCATCTTGAAGTTAGAACTGATGTAGCTACCAAAGGTGACTGATACCAATTGGAATTCCATGACTAGTTTATATAGTAGCTTGACTTTTGCCTAGTTGGCATTAGTTACTGCAACTATTCTTTGACTTTGAGTTTAATTTCATTTTGTAAGTTTGCGCTGAGTCTGCGAGTTTAGTTTTTATGGGGTCAGTTGAAAGTATTTTTTTAACTTATTTATAAACTATATTTGGATAATAACTGTGTCGTGAGATGTTGAGGTTGGCAAAATAATATGTGTGGAAAGTATTGCAAGTGAGGTGGGTGGATTATTTTTGGCTCGTGTGCATGTTGCACAATGCACAAATCGTAGCCTCATTTCTAGAGACAACTCAACTTCAATTAATAAATAGATCACTATAATGCTGGGTTTGTAAGTTTTATAATATTTCGCAACTTGCAACTAGACTTAATAAATGTTCAAATATTCCTGAATATGTTTGAATTCCATTAAGTTCCTATTAATATATAAATTCTTTACTTTGGTCGCATTTATTCTAGATATGCATTGATATAGATGATGACTATACCCACAATTTAATTATATAAAATATACATATAACTTTATAATAATCTTAAAAGCCGAATTGTCTCAGATTTGTTAAATTGCACATTAAAAATGTTCTTGTAAATTTTTTTTGGTATAAAACATTTTATCTATATAAAGTAAAAAGTAGAAAATTAAATTAAAAAAAAAAGACAGTACAAAAATAAATGTTAGCCAGTAATAAAAAATAATCGTTTGGCATTCAGATTATTAAATTTATAAAGTGAGAAGCAAAAAAAAATAAATTTAATGCTAAATTAATTTCTGCACTGTCGCAAATGTGCAAACATTTATTTCATTTTTAAATTCTTTATCCATCCATCACTCCCACTCATAAGAAAAAGTATTCTCAAAAATAACATATATTTGTAGATTATTCAAAGTGCAATGCAACTGCCAACGACCCACATTTTATTTTATATATGTTTATAAATATATATATTATATATTTTTTTTTGGTTGAGTGTTGAAAATTTATTACGCACCGCCAAAGCCAAAGCCGTAATATAAATACAAAATTATATTTAAATTTCGAGCCTACATAAAAAAAAAGTCAAATAAAAGTTTCCACAAAAGCCCCCCTAACAGTGGCAACGTGTAGTGGTTGCCACACGAACACGCCACACACCGCCATACACTTCTTCCAAAAATACCCGTATACATATGTACATAAAAATGTATGTATATATGCTGTAGGCATGCTCTCACAGAAACCCATCAGTTTCCTTACAGTCCAACGCCTCGAAAAAAAAACACAGAAGAAAAAATAAAGCGAAAACTCCTTACCCTATCAAAGTTTAAAAATTGTAAATAAAAAAAGAGCACAAGAAAAACCTTAATGCAAAAAAAAGTTAAACTTTTTTACTCATAACTTCATCTTCATAAACTTAAGTTTGTCAAAAAATTTTTGAAAAGTTCAAATATCCAACACAATATCACTGCATTTGGCACTTATGTTGGCGGCAACATTGGCGCTATTTTTGGGACCCGGCATGCGGTTGCTGGTTCGCAAGTGGAAAACAGAAGCCAGCAGTTTGCAGTTTGTTTTTCAAATCCCTCGACGTTATCGCAGGGAGACCAAGCATAATAACACATGTTGTGGCACTTTTTTTGTTTATGTGCTGTTCAATTTTTTTTCGAATCGTCTCACTCATCCAATTATGCTCAAGAGTTAAGGCGGCATCTCCGTTCAGCTTCTGAGAAAATCTGTGTGGGGTAGTTTTTGTATTTTGTATTTTCGAAAAGGCGATCATGCGCGATCTTATAATCTTTGAGTCTTCTTGAAAAGATTTTATATTGTTGCTGTTTGAACAGTTATTGAATGAATATCATGTGAACGCTTCATAATTTATGCTTAGCTTTGCAAAATCTAAGATATTATATAGATTAAGTTACTTTTACCGAATAACATCAATAGAAACGCCAAACTATTATTTGAATGAATTGTATTAATATCAAAATAAATAAGCTTAAGGTATTATTTAAAGGTCTCTATTTAACAATCGCTTACTTTAACATGCCTTGCCTACAATATACTTAAATAATTTGTAAGCTAGCATTGAAATTTTGGTAAGCTGCAAAACTTTAAACATATCTATACTTTAAAGAACTGAGCTGAAGAACACAATACGAATTATCATGTAAATATATTTTTTATATATTTATTGAAACCTTATAATCTTTTAATACTTTAAAAAACATTAAGAATGTATAAAGATAGACACATAATTTATACGCTGAATTTCCCAGAACTTAATATTTAAATTTAACAAAAATTTGTATATAATTGTTTTTGCCTTATTTTAACTTGTGTAAGTTTTGATAACAACAATATATTTTTTATGTTTTTTAAAGCAAATATTGCTCGGAAAAGTTTATTTAACTCGAAATGACCTTGTTTTAAATTAATAACTTATTATTCATGCAAGCACTGCGTCATAATTGATTTTTATTTATGACACCCGCATATAAATTAAATGACGCATTCAATGTCTCATTTTGCTTGCTACTGAACAAAGAGCATAAAGAATGTTCTTTCTGCATAGCAAAAAAATTAAATAGCTTTATAATGAATTATTTTAGGCTATCTTATCTTTATTTTAAAGGCATATGTTGTCTGATACCTGTCATAATCTTCTTCCGCTTGCCGGGTAAGTTTTTTAATCAGTAAAAATCACCCCAATGAAAAAACCTTTTAATCAATCGAAAATTAATTCGTTGCCCTTAACTTGGCCATTCGACTATTAACTGAGAGAAAAACTACAAAAATTATTGGTTAAGACTAAACTTAATATTGTGTTGAAGGTAGAAAAAAGATGTATATTTTCAGGCAATCTTTTAATTTTTGTGTATATACTATTTTAAATAAAGAAAAATAAATCAGATATTTGAGTTCAACTTAGAATCAATGGATATCTTTTAGATCATTGATTTACTTTGTTCCTGAGATATTATTATTAAAAAAAAGAAATATGTAACATTGAATATCAATTTTTTTTTTTACCAAAGAATATTTATGCTTTTATTTAGATTGATTACCAACGAACATCGTCGAATTAAAATGGTTCTTAAACATGATTGATTAGTGCCGAAACCTTACGATCCATTTACATTGAAAATTAAGAAATCTCTTTCTCATTAACCGCTGCGATTTAAATGAACCTCACTTGGTCTATGATCATTTATCGCTTGAGTTACTTCTAGTTCCAGTTACTTCATCGCATAGGCATATTCATATGTTAAGCACTTTGTACGTTACGCAACGATTTAACGCCAAGATATCTTCACCGCTAATTTATTAACCATATTTTCTGCTCACTCAACAGGCGATTAGATTATGTAAACAACTACATATTGTATATATGCATGCACACACATACGTCACGCTTTGCACAGACGTTTTGGAAGTGCGGATGCAAGGGGACGATGGACGAGCTGCAAATCAGCAAACATTCAACGCCAACCAGACAAAAGATACAGATAAAGAGCCAGGCGGCAGGCGGCAGGCGGCAGGCGGTAAGCGGCAAGCGGCGTTACCCAGAAGAAGTGCGTGCCACATGCAAAGTAAGACAATGTTTAACAAAGACGTTGATGACCAGCTGAGTGCATGCCTTCCTCTATTGGTTCCCTCTTTACCCTCGAGTCTCCGGCTGTGTGTGCTAACTGCAGGCCACTTTCACTTGGTCACGGTCATGGTCATGGGCACTATCGCATTTCGAAGCCCCTCGAAAACCCTCTCTGATGCCCGCATAGAGAAGGAAGTTGGCTTCTTGCTGTGTTTAACTTGTGCAATTTGTTATGGAATTTGAATTCGAAAATGAAAATGAAAATAAAAATGGAAATGGAAATGAAAATGAGAAAAACGAAGAACAGCCAACGACCAACTGACTGACTGAAGTGATTACAGCTCAAATTCATGCCGATGTCATCGTATGTATGTATGCATGAAAAGAGAGGCGCAATAATAACAGGAAAAGGCGTAAAGATTCTGAACAGGCTGCACACATGTATGCGATAAATGCGAACCAATGATGATGCTCAGACCCATGGAACCTTGACTCAGAGCTGTCACAATACAAGTGTTTAAGTATTTACCCTTTGCTGATAAGCACTGCATTGTTGCTGCACACAACTGTACCAATAACTGAACGGGAGTCGAAGTGGAACCAATATGCACAACTGCTCAAGAACTTGATAAGTGTTTATTTTTGTGATACTTAAGTTCCATATTTATGAACATATATTGATGTGATTAATGATTATTAAAACATGCGTTGTTCAAACAAAAGCACTATAAAAAAGAATTTTTTATTTATAGATGAAGACTTTTTACCACAAATAAATTATAAATACTTAATATATTCACGGCTCTCTCATTTCAACGCGCTTAAATAATGTGATAAAATTAATTGCAATTGGTTGAAGAACTTAAACATACATTGCAATTACTTTCAAAATCGCCTATTTTATGCACCAACTTTAAGAAGTTGTTGAAAATTAAACTATCATGCTTTAAATGTTGTATTTAATACTAACAATGCTTTTAAGTAATGATTATCAATCATAATCATTAGATATGAGATTATTATTGTTTTATTTTGTTGGCAGCATAATCAAATAATTGTGACCATTGATTACAAACAAAGGAACAGACGGACTGACGGACAGACTGACGGCATTGCACAAAAACCAATATTATTTTTACTTTCGGTTGTAAGATTACTTTTTTAATAGTTTTGATTATTTTTAATAATCCTTAAAGAATAATTGTAAGCGTAATCACAATATTTCCGCATAGATATTATATAATCAATAAATTATTTTGAGTACCAATCGTTATCATAACTTAACAGTTTTGAATTCAATTAATGTATTAATATTAGGTTTAATTGTTTAACTTAACGAAAAGCCAACTTCACTAATAGTATTAATAACATATTTATCTTTATAAGAAACAAACAATTTGCGTATCGTTTGGAAAGGCTTTCAAACTCTGACTTTGAAGTTGAATTGGTGTCTTTGATATACGTTCCTTGTAATGAAGCTTTATATTCTTAATATCTAGCCAAAGATAAATCGATAAAATGCATTTAACTCTGTCTGGTATGGGGTTATAGTTGGCTTAAGTCTTATCCATCTACTTTCTTAGATTTTTTTTCTACTTACCTTACCTTAAAACTTACATTATCACCTTAATCTGATGTCAAAAACCTTGTCTAAATATATATATATATATATATAAATATATATATATATGTACTGTAATATAGTATAATATACGATCGGGCCGTAGTAATTAAGTTTCCCATCCCCAAAAAAGTAGTCAATGCAAACAGATTTTGATTTATTTTATTTACATTCTAGTCTTTCAAATCATGTTGATGGATGTATACTATAATATACGCTGATCGGCCAGAGATAAACGATAGTGATACTCCCGAAATAGTTCGGGAGCCACACGATAAGGTTGATCCACCAAAGACAATCGTAAGGGTGTCTGGCAACAGGGTGAGCTATTGGCAGATACTGGTGGTTCTGCATACACCGGTTGCGGTTGTTGTGGTGCTGCATAGACGGGTGCGGGTGGTGCTGGTGGTGCAGCATAGACTGGAGCTTGAGGTGGTTGGGCATAGACTGGAGCTGGAGGCGGTTGTGCATAGACTGGAGCTTGAGGTGCAGAATAGACTGGCGCTGGTTGTGGTGGAGGCTGGTAGTAGGATAGTGGTGGTGGTTGTGGGACCGATGGATAGCCATAGAAAGGCATTCCCAAGATGGGCAAATAACCTGCACAAGCGGGAGCATTGCAAGGTGCGGATGGTGCTGGTGCTGGTGCTGGTGCAGGTGCTGGTTCAGGAGCTGGAGCTGGAGCATAAGTGGGCAAATCAATCTGGGGTGGTTGCTCATAAGCTGACTGCTGTGGTGGTGTTTCATAGCTTTGTTCCTGTTGCTTCAGCTCATCCTTTACAGCGGGCGATGCAGATAGATAAATGATGGGTTGATAGACAATTTGTGGTTGTTGTTGCTGTTGAGAACCACCATAAGTATTGGCGGGTTGCTGTTGAGAACCACCATAAGTATTGGCGGGTTGCTGTTGAGGTTGCGCATACTCCTCCACTTTGCTGTAGCTGTCAGGTGCGGGTGCTGGAGCTTGGGGTTCATATGACGGTGCGGGTTCTTCATAGTTAGAGGCAGGTGGTGCAGGCGCTGGTGCGTCATACTCTGGCGTTTGTTGTGGTGCTGCATAGTTATCGGGTGCTGGTTGTGGTGCTGGTGGTGCCACATAGCCGGCATCGCCATCACCGGGACCATCGTATGCTGTATTTGGTGTTTCATAGCCACCGCCATAAGATGGCGCTGCCGGTGCCTGCCCATAAGACGGTGCTGCTGGTGCCTGGCCGTAATTCACGGGCCCTGCTGACTGTTGTTGCGGTACAGGCGCATAATTATCACCGCCATAAGCAGGATCTGCAATTGGTGCATAGTTGTTGTTAATGGGCTGCTGACCACCACACTGGTTACACTGAGCCCAGTTATTGCCCCACAAATCGGGCAGTCCATTGAACAACTTGATTTGCTTGAAGGGATCCAGGGACTGCAGCTGCTGGAAGCCATTGCAGTTGTTGTTATTGTTGTTGTATGGAATACCAGGCGCCAAGTTATTGTTGTATAACCAATTGTTATTGTTGTTGTTGTTGTTGCAGCAATTGTTTAGACCAAACAAATCTCCCCACCATTTCATGAGCGATCGATTCGTGCGCTTGAGCTCATCATCGGGTCCAACTGAGGAGCCCGTATCGGCCATCAGGTAGTATAAAGGTTGACCGGGCTCTCCAATGCTATTGCTGGTTGTACGCACAGGTAAGATGGCCTGCGTGGAGCCAACTAACCAAAGAGTGATCCAGCAGCATATCAAGCAGCTCCAGGATTTCAGCATTTTGCGTTGACTTCTTTGTAACTTTAACCTCGCGTCGCTAATTCTCAACTGCAACTATTCGATGAGCTCCGATTGCATTGAACGCTTGCCTTTTTTACTAGTAGCTGAGAAAAGTGCAAGTCTTGCACTTCGATACTCTGCCAATGAGCAGCACCATCTCCATTGATATGATCTTTATAACGCATGGCAAATTGACCCAACTTTGACCTAAAAATAAATGCATTGACAGCAAATTAAAGTAAATTCAATACAAATATATTTGGGTTAAGAATGTGTCACAGAAAAATTCATTTCTAGTGTATGAAAAAGAACTTTTACAATTGATCTTTTTAAAAAAAAATCTTTCATGTGAATAATATTTTAAAAGCGATATCCTACTAACCATCAGAAGTACTAAAGATATATACATTATAATTATAAAAATCGCAATAGAGTTTTGTAGAAAAAAAATCATTTTATCAATCCGGAGACTAAAAAAAAACGCATTACTATAGATCCTGTTTCTCTAACACATTTTCAATATAAATAGATGATATAAGATAAGATGAGCTTATATAGCAAAGTAAGTTTACTTCTTTGTAAAAAAAACTTAAAATTTTGTTTATACGTTAAAAAGGGCATCCAACTGTCGGCATCACAACTGGCACCACTTTACCTATTGCGATGAAAGACATGAGGCAGCATTGACTTTGCGTTGGATTTCGCAAGCGTCTGTTCTAACCCGGTTAATAGTAGAAATCCAATCGCAACAGCTGTGCCCAATTCTGGACAATGCTTACTCAACTTACTCAGAGCTTAAACAATCGGACAGGTAGCAAGTACATTGACTCTAAGCCTAAACTGTTTTTATGTTGCGTTGTGAGTATATTTTTGTCTTTAGCTTTGTTTTTATTTATGTTTTGTTGTTTTCGGCTTATACAAATTGTGTTACGTGCTTAACATGGCTAATCAGCAGAATGCAGCAAAGAGCTTAACCGAGCTCAGCTGTACTTATGTCTGCTGAGCATATAGTATATACTACTAGTACGTAAGTGTGTTCCTGTTTGATCCGTGAAGCGTAGCTGCTACTTATAAAGACATGCGCCACTCTAAAGGCAACAACTAAATGCGCAAAACCAAACGGAAGTACATCAAAGAAAATATATATATATATATATATATACACAAAGAAAAGAAGAAGAAAACTGCACAAATATACGTATACGAATAGGTAACTATATAAAGCACTTCCTTAATTGGTGGCCATTGGCTTATTCATCAGTAATTTACTGGCCATTGAATATGGATATAAACGTTTAAGTTGGAAGTGTTTGTTGGAGCAAGAAGACTACGATCAGTGAATTGAAGTGAAATAAAGCGTGCAGACTAATTGATTTAAATTCAATATAAGCCAACATCATGCACGAAGTTTTTTGTATACACTTTACGAGCTTAAATTTCGTATTATCATATAACATTTTCAAAACATTTTAGACCAAAAATTTATAAAAAAAAAAAATTAATTTATATGCTATTTTATTAATCTTTATTAGCTGAGAGGCAAAAATCTATATTGCAGAAAAATGAATTTTTTAATATTTAATTAATACAATTTTTTATTAAAATTTAGTACTTTAGTAACGAAAAATTGTGAAAACAAATTTTTATCTTTATTCTGTGATTTAAAAAAAAATAAAAAATCTACTAAAATTGTAAGTAAATAGTTTTTGATGTCAATATATTTTGGATACCTTGGCAACCAACCTTCGAACATAATGTTTACTTAACTTACCGTCAATTTCTTAGATTGTTTTCATTTTGATTTCCCTGTTGATGATTTTGTTCTAAATATATACAATTTTCAGTATTAAATGCTACTTTTTAAATTTGAGGTAATTTTTTACTAGAAAAGAATGTTTATTGAAAAAACAGTGCTACTGAAATTCTGGTTTTTTTAATACAATTTATATCATGAAAGTGAAAGAACATTTAAATTGCAATCACCATATATTTTAAACTCTCTTATTAGTTTTTAAAATATTATTTAATAGCAAGCATAAAAGTAATTGAAGCATTTTGCAACTTTCATAGTGACATTTAGGTTAACTTTGATATCTTACTATAAGTTTAACAACCACAAAATTGAGATCCTAGAGTTGAACGTCCTAATCATTTCAAATATACAAATATTATAAATATAATAATAATGAAGCTATGCAAATCATAGGTATTGGTATGCAGGCATACTTTCAATTGTTTAAACCATAAAGAAAGTATTTGATTGGGTTAATAACTAAATTACTTTTATTGATTTTAAGTTTATGAGACGTTGCACAAGGTGTTAATGCTCAAAGTTATAAGTTAGTTAAGAACTACAATTTCTGGATATATTTGCGTTGTTTTTGTGAGGCATTGTTGTTACGGGAATTTTGACGCTTGCGTTTCTCGGTTTTGGTTAGTTTATCGAAACCCTTATTCAATAGTTCTCCGGCAGATTGATTCTTTCGTTCCAGTTCTTCAATAATATCTGGATCTCGCTCAACGTGATCAGTTTGGCTCGAGGATTGTGGTGGAGCAGAAACTTCTTTTGAACCATTATCATCATCCAGCTCCTCACCCTCCTCACTATCGTCGTCGTCTTCGTCGTCGTCATCATCAGGTTTTTGCTTCTCATCTGGATTACGAGAAGCGCTCACACTTGAATCACTCGATTCCGTGGAAACCTTGGCAGGTGGCGCCACAGTGCTGCTGGAGAAGTTGAGTGTAAAGGATTTGGGAAATAGTGGTGCGGCTGGTGAAGTTGCTGTTCCAATTGCTGCCGTTGTTGCCTCCGCAGGTGCTCCAAAAAGGCGCAGTCGTGGTTGTTGTGTCGTTGATGCAGCAGCTGCTCCGAGGATTCTATTGAACGGATTGAACGGATTCAGATGGCCAAAGGGCCCAAAGGGATTCAGAAGCGGTGCCATGCCAAACGGAGCACCCACTTGTGGACCCATGCCAAAGTTGGAGCCCACCTGTGGCGGTGACATTCCAAAATGTGAATTCATGCCGAACGGCGAGCCCATGCCATGTCCAGCCATGTTAAATGGTCCACCGTAGGCACTGCCCACGAAATGTTCACGTTGTGGAGCTTGTGCACCCGATCCGGGTACAGCCAGATAATGTGTGGGCTGTTGTTGTTGCCCATAACAGGGCATGGCTATGATGACGGGCTGGAAACTTGGACAATGCGATGGTGGCGCATTGTACGTTTCCACTGAGGAGCAGGGCCGATTGCACGCAGTGCGGGAATCCGCTGGAGGAGATTGAGCATAAGCTGCAACTGGAGGTGGATGCTGCTGTGGCAGTTGCTGTGGTGCTTGTTGTGTTGCATAAGCGGGTGCTGCTTGACCCACTAGCTGGACCACGGGTGCCGCTTGTGCCACCTGGGGCTCATATTGATCCTGTTGGCTGGCGTAGAAGGTGCGCATAACGGGATCATCGTGGTATGGGGGCAAAGATGGTTGCTGGAACTGCGCCTGCGCCAGCGGTGCCCACATCATGGGTGGAGGTGGTGCAACACCCACCATTGGCTCCATGGCTCCATTGCGTCGCAGCTCCTCGTGGCGAAAGCCCAAATCCGGCATGTTCATCACATCCTCAGCGGGTGGCATGCGATGTCGACTACCTACGTAGGGATCATAGGTTTGGGCATTGCTCGCAGCTGGCTGGGATTGGTGTGCATTTGACGGCGATTGCGGAGGCGTTGCATCAGCATATGAAGTGGGCGTGGCCGTTGCGCTTGGCCCAACTGCAGTTCCACGATTAGCTGGTGGTGTGCCGCCTGCAGCTGGGTAAGGAACTGCTGGCAGGCCATATGATTGCGCAGGAATCGCAGGCGGAAAGGGAGCAGCAGCGGATCCATAGTTTGTTGCAGGGGATTCACTAGCTCCTGTGCCGGCTGCTGCTGCTGCTGGCGCCTGACTTTGGTATGACGCCTGGGACGGAGGTGGTGCTGGCTTTGGTGATTCTGCGTAGGTGGGCAGGATGGGAAAAAACCCAGCTCCAAAGCTGGGAAACGATGGAAATGGCGTCTGTGCGTATTCTACACTCATTTGTCCCGCTGGTGGTGCATAATTCTGCAAGGGTTGCTGTGGCTGATCCGCTGCAGATGGTACTCCGGCTGCTGTTGCTGGTAGCGGACGAGGGAGTGGAGGATTGCCTTCACCCCTGGAGATATCCGTGCCCTTGCACATGAAATAGGGTTCCTCCTGTGGACCACTTGGCTTGATCTCCACACATATTGTGGTCAATGTGCGCTTATTACGATGCAGTGCCTCCGATTGATGCTCCTCTTGGGCCAAACAGATGGCCAACAAGCTCAGCAGCGGTAGCCACCTAAAGTGCTGTATATAATTGACCATTGCTTCCGTTTATCTAACTTCCGTTGCAGCTATCCAAGTTGCTTTTATACTCTGGAAGTGTGGCAACAATCATTCAAAAATGAGCAACAAAATTTTCTTAGCTCCCACGACTTACGTTTTAGATTCTTTGGAATCTTGCACAATTCCTGCTGCTGCAATTTTGTTCCGATCTGTGGCTTCTCTTTTCCTTTGCTGGCACTGGTCGTAATTGGAGTTTCTTTCGCTTGAAATGTCGTGGCACTGAATAAAAACCTTTATAGCTATCCATAATGCCCGAACCTGTGTCCAAAAGGTTCAATATGAATGTGGTTTCTCTTCCAAAGTTTGGGTACTTCTACTTTATGATTATAATGACACAAAACACATACAAAATACTCAATTCAGTAGGTTTAACAAATAAATATCTGAAAAAAAATATATTTATTTATTTTTAATATATTATATTATATTAAATTTATTTATTTACCTATAACCAAAACATAAAAAATCCTATAGAAATTAAGTAAATATATAATATATTTAAAAAAAAGAATGTATTCGACTATAATTTAACATTTAATCAAAGCCAAATACATATTTATAAAAATAAATATTAATTATGAATACGATTTATTTTATTTGTTTTTCTTAAGCTTACTTATTCCTTTTTGATAATTTACTAGATCTTCCACAAAATATTAAACCGTAATATTATATAAAAATAATGTTAATGCATCATTGTTAGCTCTTTAAAATGATTCATCTAAAACATATAATTTTTAATTATAATTTAAACCAATTGTAGAGCATTTACAGTTTGTTTTTATCTATGATTCACTTTGCTCTTTCGTTTATTAATTCTTTCATTGGAGCTCTGCACAATTAATGTATATTTAAGCTGATCGTTGCAACTTTTTAGCACATTTCAATTTCGCGTGTTGCAGTTCAACAAACTCTCAAATTACCGTACAGTTTGTCCAGTCAACAAATGATATGATTACATATACAAGTACAGCTATATATATATATATATATATATATATATATATATATTACTTGATTCTATGTTCTTGCTTTTATAGCTATTGAACACAAGTCAAAGTTGTTTTGATAAATTGGTCAGTTGGTCAAATAGTATTAGGTTACGTTAATATAATAATAATTATTTGTATAATGCCAAACCACTTCAAAAGTAAGTAATAGGTAAGTACATAAGTAGGAGCCCTATATCTATATAAATATTACGTGCGTCGAGAATATCAAAATAAAACAGTTTCCCTTCCTCCAGATAAGACCAAACTGCCATTCTCACACTCATTTTCAACCACAAAACGTCGCTTTCATTTTACAAAAGTGCTAAACACTCTTCGGCGTGGAGTAGGGAGGGTGGTGTAATTGGTGGTGCATTGTTCGCATAATGTATACACCTACTAGGTGTAATATGTATGGGCGCGTGCCTGGGGGTTCCTTTTGACAAACTTGACTGACAGCGCCACTTACTCACTCATTTACTCATTTGACGGCATAGACAAAGTGGCTGGCTCTACTACTCCCCCCTGACTAGGCTAGGAACCGCACCCATACGAGGGTAGCACACAACATGTGTTGGGAAGAACCTCACACACTGACACACGCACACACACTCACACACGCACACACACATACACACACACTTCATATACATCATATACATTATATTCAATAAGCTGTTTATTTAACCACCTAAGTTTTTATAATTTTCTTCCACCATAATTCCACAGCCCCCCCCCCCCCCTCTCTTTCTCTCTTTCTCTTTCGCACACACTATCCGTTTTTGGGGAGCGGTCGTTCTTGCGTGCACACAATGTCATCGTCATCAAGTTCTTCGTTCGCTTTAATTTGCCGTATCTACCTTATCGTGAGTGGTTTTTTTTTTTGTTATATATATATTTCTTTTTTTTTATATACATATGTATATATATAGATATGAGCCAACTAGTCGTCTAGTTCCGTGCTGCTTTTAAGTGGCTTAAATCAAGTTTTGGGCATTTTTTCGCTGTGGATTTTGACAAGGTTGCAATAGGAAAGTACAGTTACCAAGTTTTATAAAAATTTCTGAAATTTCGTAACACTTTGTTCGGTACATAATTTGAAAGGTATTTTAAGGTCTATAGCTTTCGCCTAAAATCTATTTATGAAAACAAAGAATTGAGCAAGTTTTTATTAGTTTCTGTTAATGACAACGCATTAGTCAAAAAGGATCAATGGGAAAAATAATAAAACTGGGAAATTTTATTTCGTTGGCATTTTTATCAGTTTAGTTTGTTAATTTAAAGTTTCATTGGGTTCCAGTTGAGATTTTAAAATAATGCTATTTCTTAAAATTGTTTAAATATTAAACAAATATTGTAAATGAACGAAGATAAAAACCTATAATACCAGCATTAAAAAGCTTAGTGTAAAAGAAAAGTTGTTATATATTATAAATCATTTGTAAACACTTACAGTGCACTCTTTTGTATTTTAATTCCCCTAGACTTTAAATTGTTTTTTAAGTTTAATATTAGTCGTTATTCTAGCTGATTATAGAGATTAATATCACGCTTTCCAGTTCAATAAACGTTTAAATTATTTCGCAGTTTGTTTGTTCTGGTAAAAAAAAATTGTAAACTGATATGATATGATATTATATAGCGCATTAATTGGGCTTATAAGGTGTTAAGATTATATTTTAATTACATGCTTTTAACAATTAAAAATTTCTTGACGTGTAAAACTTACATATTTTTAATAACTTCAAAGTAAAATAATGTCCCAAAATTCATGTCATAGCAAAATTTTAAGTAAATACAAAAATGATCGATGGATAGTTATAAGACGCAAACAAATCCATTTCGGTGTCCAAAATTGCACAATTTAACGACGTATGAGAAAGCGCCGTTTGTGGAATTGTATTTGTCAGCCTTTTTATCAGCAGCCATGGCCGAACTAATAGTTTATCCCTTGGATGTATGCAAAACACGAATGCACATTCAGGGCGAGCTCAGCAATGCGTCCAACGGTTCAACTGTTAAGCATCGTGGCTTGTTGGAAACTGCCAGGGGCATCATTAGGGAGGAGGGGGTATCTAAGCTATACAGTGGCTTCTCGGCCATGATGCTTCGTCATGCCATCTTCAGTGGTTTTAAAATGTACGCGTTTGATGCACTGCGCGAACGACTTTTCTTTACGAACACCGAAGATGGCAAGCGACAGCTATCTTTTTTGAGCAGCGCCATCTGTGGGATTGTAGCTGTTGATGTTGCATGCTTTGCAGCCTCACCCACTGATTTGATCAAGACACAAATGCAAATGGAGAGTAAACGACGTTCGTTGGGTCAAGGGCCTAGGATACACAATGTATTTCAGGCATTTTCAACCATTCATCGCAACGGTGGTATTCAAGGTCTGTGGAAGGGCACTGTGCCAAATATTTGGCGTGCCGCCCTTATGACAATAGGTAAGTACGCAAAAGGGTGCAAACGAAGGGCTTTTATATTTTTATAAAAATATATTCCCTCAAAGATAGCTTGATGAGTTTTTGTAACTGTTTTAAGATTTGTACTTGATGTATTTTTATCTGATTAATGTTTTTGAAGTACCGTTATGCTAGGTTATTTTTAATCACTGCTGTTCTTTGTTCTTATCTTTTGTTAAAATTATATGTATCGTTTCTTAGGTGACCTTAGCCTGTACGATGTGGGCAAAAACTGGTTGATGAAATTACTGAATATGCCCGATAATAAATTGGTACAGTTTATGGGGGCAATGCTAGCTGGGTTTGCGGGTGCAGTGTTGAGTACTCCCGCAGATGTGGTCAAGTCGCGAATTATGAATCAACCGACGGATGAAAAGGGTCGTGGCTTGCACTACCGGGGCACCATTGACTGTTTTAGAAAGCTGGTGCGAAAGGAGGGTTTCTTTGCGATGTACAAGGGTTTTTTGCCATATTGGATGCGCGTTGGACCCTGGACAATGGTGTTCTGGATGACTTTTGAACAGATCCGTCGCTTACGTGGTGAAGAGGGCTATTAGACTGAAATCAGTATGTTTCCGACCTCAGTGTTACAAAATGTTTTATAATTGTCAAATTTTTCTAAAACATTTTAACAAACAAAAAAATAAAATAAATTTATATTTGTTTTAGAAATTTTTGTTTTCTGTTATGGATAAAGACGATAATAACTATTGGCATCTAAGGCCACTTTACAACACTTACAGGGCACCAGTCCAAGTGACTTCACAGGAAAAGATCACGTTCCGAAGTCTACTACAATTGTATGTGAATACATTTATTGGCGCCAACTTTGCAGAAGCATGTGTCTATTCCTTGGATGTGGGCAAAACCCGTATGCAAATCCAGGGCGAAGAGGCTAAGAAGACGGGGAGCAAGCCACGTAACATGTTTAGCACATTGCGCGGTATCGCTGTCGAGGAGGGCCCAAAGTCATTGTACGCCGGCTTTTCAGCGATGGTCTGGCGCAACTTCATCTTCAACTCACTGCGTGTTATGCTGTACGATGTCTTTCGTCGTCGATTCATTTACAGGGATGCGGAGAATCGAGAGACCATTAAAATATATCATGCTTTCATGTGTGGCAGTGCTGCCGGTTGCATTGCTCAGGGTCTCGCAAATCCCTTTGACATTGTCAAGGTGCGCATGCAAATGGAGGGCAGACGACGCCACATGGGCTTAGAGCCGCGCACAACCCACTGCTTTGCCGAGTTACGCCAAATCTATCTTCAGTCAGGTGTGGTGGGCATGTGGCGTGGTGTGGGTCCAAGTTGTATGCGTGCCTGTCTTATGACTGCCGGCGATGTGGGCTCTTATGATGTCTGCAAGCGAAGCTTAAAGAAATATTTCCATCTGGAAGAGGGTGTGGCTTTACGTTTTGGCTCCTCAATGGTTGCTGGCTTTGTGGCAAGTGTGTTGAGTAATCCGGCGGATGTGATCAAGTCACGTATTATGAATCAGCCAACGGATGAGAATGGTAAGGGCTTATACTACAAGGGCTCTATCGATTGTCTAACCAAACTGGTTAAAAACGAGGGTGTCTTAAATCTCTACAAGGGCTTGATACCATGTTGGCTGAGATTGGGTCCCTGGTCGGTGCTGTTTTGGCTGTCCGTGGAGCAGCTGCGTGTCTGGGAGGGCCAAACTGGTTTTTAAAATTATTTGTTGTAACTAAATTTGTGGCAAGTTTTGATACTATTAAATTCGATTGTGGCACTAGTTTATAAACAGTTCTGTTATACACTTTGCAATTACTTACAAACTGTCATACGACCTTATGCAAAAGTGCCATTCAAACAAATGCTTTAATTTGCTGTTATCGATTAACAATCGTTTCTCATTTCTATGCAGTATATTAGATAAATCGAAATTAATATTGAATATCGCAAGGCCAGGCGTCAGCAGCAGCATCATCAACAGACCCATTGAATTCGTAAAAAATTACATGTGCCTTAAGAAAATTTGCATTTTTTATTAAATGAATTAATGTACATACATATACATATATATAAATATACATGTGTGTGTTTGTTTGCTTGTTTGTTGATTTCTATCAGCTCTTGCCCCGCAGCCAAGCAATTTGAATGATGCCGTTAGAGCTATAAAAAAATACATAGTCACAGACAATCCACAAACGCTTGTGCACAAAGTGAGTGTGCGCGGGGTGTGAGGGGGGGCAGACTCAGTCATCTCTTTGTGAATGGCAGCAGCAGCAGCAGCCGCAATAATAATAATATAATATATGATGTGATTAATTGTGCAATCGATAAAAGCTGATTTTCACCAAAAAAAAAGAAACTTAGTCGTTAAAAGCGAAAGTGCCAAACAACATATGCAACATATGTCCAAGAGACGACACATAAAACTCAACCAAAAAGTGTGCAAACATTTTTATTTTGGGCCCCCGCTGCTGGCGTGAAAGAAAGAATTTGTAATTTGGGTCAATGTTGCGGCCATAAAGAATAATGTCCAAACTGAAAGAACAGCAGCTGCGAAAAGACAGCATATATGTGTGTGTGTATGTATGTTTGCACATTTTTCGTATATTATTTATAAAAATAATTGCGCATTTGCGTCAGGCATTGAAAATGATTGCGCGTAGATATAGAAATAAGTTGACAAATTTTCGTAGAACAACGCAACATTTTTGCTTTAATTAATAAAAATAGCACAAAGAAACCAAATAGTAGCTCAAATGTTTAATGAACTAAATGAACTGGTCACAGAGTTGATAACTGATAACAGAGTTCGTTGATCTATCGATTGGCAATCTACAAGAAGAAATGCACCTTTGTAATAAAAACACAACGTTGAATGTCATTTTTTATGAGCAGGATTTTTGCCAAGCTCCGTTTTTTATTTCAATAGTATTAAAGTATCGTATTATATATGTTTTGTAATTCTCCTTTTTTTTTTTGCTTGTATTATATTTAATATTTATGCATTAATTTTTGTTTTTTATGAACTTTTTTACTTGCTGTTTCGACGCTTTTGTTTTACGTAAAAATGATAAGGGAAATATGTTGGAGAAAAGACTTTTGTTTAACTAACATAAAAAGCCATTTATTTATGTATGATTTGTAGTAAGTAGTTTACGTTTGTGTATATTTCATTTTTATATATTTTTCTTATTTATTTTTTGCATGCATTAGACGTTGTTTCGTGTATGTATGTATGTTTGTGTTAATGGCAATTTTTAATGCCGAATTCATATTCTTGTTGTTGTGGTGGATGATTCAGCAATGAATGTTCCAGTAACGCTTCCAAGCACATAGTCCAGGCAGAGTCTGCTGGCAGGAGTGTTGAACAGTGTTGCTCAGCGTTCAAATGTCTAATAACCATTTATTGATAATTATGTACGTTTTAGCGTTGTTGTTGTTTTTCTTTTTTAATGTAGTATGTATGTATGTATGAATATAGCAAAAATTACAAACATGAAAAGCGCATACAGAGAGCAAATGGCGCAAGAGACCACATAGAGTTGTATGTATGTACGTTTATATGTTAATGTATCGATAATTGTATGGCTAGATGAGACGGTTGGAAAACGGAATACGACATATGTGTGCGTGTGTGTGTGTTGGTGTTTCGGGAATATACATATTTATATATCTGTTATAGCTAAACCAATGATGAGCATATTTCGAATATGGCTAAAAGAGTGTTTCTATCGTTTTCATTAATTAATAAACATTTTCTCAAAGTTTGCTTGTATAAAAAATGCTACCACTGCCACTGCTTTTATGTATGTACGTATGTATGTACGTGTGTGTGTGTTTGTTTGTATCATCCCTGCCACATAAAAATAGAGCTTCATGGTTTCTCCAAATAGTTTACATATATAAATATATATATAAATTTTCATTTATATTGGTTGGTATTTTCTGTATATATATTGCTGTCTGACTGACTTATCTCGCCCTCCCTCTCCCTCTCAATCTCTCTCTCTCTTTCACATTTCCATTATCAACACCTTGTGTCTCACTCACTTTCAATAGTCTGTGTGTTTATATAGATCGGTGTGTATATATATGTATGTACTATGTTGCTGTACAAAAATGTATTCAAAAATTTTGCTTGCGTTGCTTTGCGTTGTTGTTGTTGTTATTTCTATATATTTTTTTTTTGTTGCTTACAAAATACTTTCCAATACAATTTCTTTAATTTTGGGTTTATTTTTTGTTTTTATGATTTTTTTTTATTTTTATCGTATGAACCAAAAATGTTTAAATATAATAATGCAGAAATTTATAATTTTGTTGAAGAGGTTTTTTTTGGGTAAATATTTTTTGTTTTTGTTTTTTTTTTTTAGATTTTTTGACATCAGTTTATTTACTCGAGTTTCTTGATTTGTTGTTCGACCACAAAAATTACCTCAAAAAAGTTTCTTGGCATATTTTTCAATAAATTTAAATATTAATACATAATTACTTTTTTCTTGTTTTTAGGGTTGTTTTTTTTTTTAGTTCATTTAAGCTTTCTTATCGAATTTGTTGCTGTTTTCTTGTTGTTGTTGTGTTGGTAGTTGTTGTTGTTGATGGTGTTGTTGTTGTTTTCTTTTGATTTTATAAATTTTATTTTCTAGTACCCGCAAGTAATCAGATAATCTCCAAGTTTCTCCACCACGGAAGCGGCCTGCTGCGGTTGTACAGGATCCTCGTAGATGGAAACAATGACCGCTGTAAGAGAAAAGATCGAAAATATATATATATTTATTAACTTGTTGAACTCATTTAAAACTAATTTTATCGATAATTCGCTGATGCATTCACAATAGCTAGCCAGACTTTCCAGCCTCTACATTCCAATTGGATTTGAATCAGAACTAGAATTCTTTTATGTTATTTCAACATAACACACACACACACACGCGTGTTGAGCTGCTGCTTATCCGGTTGACACTACACACACACACACACACGAACACAAGCGAATGGATAGAGAAAGCAAAAGACAGCAGCAATAGAGAAACAAGAACTAACCGTATTTTTAACTCAACGTCATCAAGCAAGAAGATTATTATGAAGCAGCAGCGGAGTGAGAGAGCGGCGACTGTGTTGTGGACCAGGTGAAAACCGGACAGACCGGCCCACAGCTAGATAGCCACATAATACTATAAATTGAATGTCAAGTCTTCGCATTGAAATATATTGAGAACTGTAAGTGAATCTCGCGTTACAAAACGGAGTCAAGTGGCTAGCTGGCTGGGAGGGGAGGGGGTAGAGCTCTACTCACATTAATCAATTGTGCAGCAGCAAATTGTTGGTTAACCCAATTGATTGACTGACGACGCGGTTCGCTTCAAGCAAATCAAATCAAAGCCGACCAAGACCAGCAACAACAACAACAACAACATTTTGAACTGGGGTCAATAAACCAAAAGTTAAGTGACATGTCTACAAGTGGGAGCGAGCGAGATAAAGATAAGCACATTATTAAAGGCGCGCAACACACACAAACACACACACACACACACTTGTAGAGCGCTCTGCAATTAACAGAAACAGCTGGAAGCACTCAAGACACCCACACATAAGCAGAAGCAACAGAGAGAGCAGTGCCAATATGTCAGTCAATCGATAACTGATTGCGATATGTGTGACATTTTGTTTGATAGCGCACAAATGTAAACCACATATTACATTTCATTATGCTTATTTAATTACACAAATGAAATTTCAAGCGTAGCAATCATATTAATGTGTATTTTAAGTTTTACGAACTTTTTAACAACACTCAAACAAACAAACAAACATTCATACATACATACTTACATACATATTGAGACAAGGCAATGTGTTAAGCTGTGATGGTCGTTTAGCCAATTTACGGTAAATCAAGTGCTTAGTAATTTGAATCGATTGTAAGCCGTATTCGATCAGCTGTTTAAATGGGCAAAGCCTCGAAAAAGCTCAAATTTAATGCCAAATAAAGACAAAGCAAACGGTCCAATGAGACTAATCCCAGGCGCCAACATACACACATACACTTGAGAGCAAAAGAGAAAGAGAGAGAGAGAGAGAGACCAGTTTGCCAATTTCTTGCCTACTATTTCCATTTATATAAGCTATGCTACACGCTGGCCGCTTTAACGGCTTATTCTGTGCAACAACATTTGCACTTGAAATGGATTATGGCAATAACCTTGAGCTTTGCGGCGGCTGCTGCAGCGGGCAGAGACAACGCGCAACAGTTGCCGCAAAAATAGAAAGAAAAAAAACATTTAATACAACTCAAACTAGACAAATATGGAAGACGTCGACGACGCGTCGGCAAACAAGCTACAAAAACAAAATTTAGTTTCATGGCGGCGCAGCACACAAACACACAGAGACACAAATAGTGTTAGAGACAGTCGGCAGCTGCTTCCAAGACTTTTTCACAACAACAACAACATTTTTAGGCACAAGGTGTAAAAATAAATTGAGTGAGTTTTTTTTTGCCAGCTGTATGAGAGAGAGACCCAAGTCTGTGTGTATGTGTGTGACTTGCATTTGTGACTGGAAAAATAGAGCACTCAACTGCAGGAATAGTTTGATTGCCGTTAGATTTGTGTTCTGGTTTGGTTTGGTTCGTTGCTGTTATAAATTAGTATCTTTTATTAGGTACAAAAACTCAAATGAACCTCTATATGTATGTATGTAATTTCCCACTTTCCAATGCTTATCACACAATTTTATAGCTAGGGGCTACTGGCAAAAGTCGCAACACTTATCTGGGGGATTAAATGCTTTGCACCTAACAAACATTGTTGAAAGCTGATAACGTGTTGTTAACCGTACTTTCTTTTTGTATGCCAAAAAGTTGCTGTTTAAATGCAATTGAATTTCCCTTCGTTTCGTTTCGTTTCCCTTTCGTTTCGTTTTCTGTTACTCACCTTGTGTCGTCTTCATGCAATGCACTCCACTTCTGCCAAGTTTTGCGCGCACAACGCGATCTGTGCCTGAGAGGTAAATGTACCGTTGGCCAGCTAATGTTACGCCGTTGCTGGTAAGAATGTCCTGCTGATCAAAGCCGCTAATCAGTTTGGACAGCTCCTCCTTCGTTATCTGCAACAACCAAAAAATAAAACCGAAATATTATTATTACATGCACACAAAATATGTAATTAAAGTATGTTTGTATGTATGGGTGTGACACCCTGTAATACGTATGAGTCACGCACGCACGCGTGCCATAAATTTGTGGAATTTATGCGTCCTTACAAAGAAACGTGGTTTCAACAAGGCAACAAGGCGTATAAGTATAATAAGCAACAACCCACTCAAACAAACGTGAGATAAAAATCGCAGAGAGAGAGAGAGAGAGAAAAAAACCCACCACTACCAACATTCACCAACAATGAAGTGAAGATGACGACGACGACGGCAACGCAGCCAGCTCATTAACAAAATATAAGACTGTTGCTGTTGCTGCAGCAGCAACAACAATAACAAAGCAAGGAGCGTCTGACCATTTACCTTAATATTTTTGTTGTTGTTGTGAAAGAGAGAAAACTAGTTTGCAGCGTTGCCAAACCCCACGCAAAATGTCATTAACATACACAGGACACAAATTCACCTTGCACTCTCTCTCTCTCACTCTTTCACTCTCTTGTGTACATGTGTGTACGGCGTTGTTGTCAAGCAGCAGGAAATTTCGCAAAGAATTTCATAAATTTAAATATATAACAATGATTAATAGTTAAGTCATTTATTTTATTTAGTCGCCAAAAATGTTAATGATATCAGCCGGTTAAACGAGACTAAAGAGAGAGAACAAATTGATAAAAACATATTCGTTCCAGAAGTTTCCAACTTGAGCGCAAAAATCGTGGTATGTTCGCGTGCGTATTTGAGTACGCGCTCTTCATTGAGTGACTATTTTGCAAAGAGAGCAAGCAAAGATGATTGTTAAGCCGGTTTTAGGCGAACAAAGCCAAAGCTATGCCAAAAATGTTATGTTTAATAAACTAATCAAAAAGCATTCATCCAATTAAGTCAATGACCACCAAAATGCCACCAAGAACACAACTACAACTACAACTTTTTGTAATGCTTGTTTTTGTATCATGTATGTATGTGTGTGTATTTTGTTTATGTATGCATTTGTACTTAAAGTATTATTGCGATGTTTGAAACCAATAAGTGCATTACGCAAAAAACACGTTACTGATAAGCAGCCAAACTTTTGGACACATACACACACACACACACACACACATACCGCCCAGACAGAAGCTGATCGATCCGTGCAAAAATTCGAAACAAAATAACTAAATTTAGCAATAAATTTTTACGATGAGTCATGAAACTAACTGTGTGGCGAATCAATAAATTTCAGAGATAAATCAAATATGTAGGTAACTCTGCCAGCCAGAAAAAATACGACGAACGTGGTAAGTAAATGCAAAAGGCAATAAGCCACATGAAAGTAAAATACACAAAATAAACAGAGGCAACATCAAAATGAAAGTGATATTCGTTCGTGTGTGTTTGTGTGCAAACAACAACAACAACGAAGGTTGATGATGTTGGCATGTTTTTAAGCAAGACAAAAAACACTTTTAACCATTTTTGAATAAGATTTTTCTTTGTTTATTAGTTATTGTCGAATAATCTGAATCGTTAATACAATTATCAATATTGTTGTACACTAACAAGAAAGCACAGGGAGTGGTGCCTAAGCCCCACCCCTAACAAACAAAAGAATCCAGGCTTGAGTGGGACACAAACAAAGGATAAAGTGAATATGTATTCAAACACACTTTTATATATATGTTTGTATGTAGGTATGCAGATGTGGCTAGGCGCGCACGGCGGAGTCAGCAGGAAGTTGCACACACACACACCACACACACACACATGCTTATAAAACAAATGCGAAAACGTGGCTGGCATATAAAAATGTAAACGCTACTTGATGACGCGGCAGTGTTTCGTTGTCGAGATACATTTCTTTCGTTTTACTTCCAATCGACTTAAAACTTGTGCCTTTTTAGTAGTGATAAAAAATGATTGTTGTTGTTGTTATTTCTTTTTCGTTTGCCGGCAGAGGAAACAAAGATAATAAAAGGCACAAACACACATGCAATCACATCACAAACTAGTGTGTGTGTGTGTATGTTTTTGATAAGAGCAAACAATGCCGGGTCGTGGTTTCATATGATATGCGGCGGCGAACGGTGAATTGAGTAGAAGGGCAACTTTGCCTCTCACACTCGCTCTCTCTCTCTTTATCTTCAGTTAACGAGTGCAGCCCAGTGTTGAAAAGTATACACATATGTTTGTACCGGCACACACACACACACACACACGCACACATGCAAACTGCGCTCAGTCGCTGCAGCGAAACACCTTTCATCCAAATGCACTCTTCTTAATGACGAATCTTGTTTGGCTCAGTTGAGTGACTAATCCATCCGAACTGAAACAGCTTCTTATAAGATGAGTGACTCATCTTACTAATCGAATTAAATATTTTTTTGTTTTTTTTACTGTTAATTCTGATAACGAACAGCAGCTATTTAAGCGCCAACTAATTTGTCCGCCAATGCTAAGTGTGCTATAAATAAATAATACAAAATCTGTGACAGCATCAGCAACGGCAGACAGCTGCGAGAAGCTGAGCTGAGTAGAAAAGAGCCTCACGCGCTGCGCAGGCGGCTGTACATGTGTGTGAGAGAGAGAGAGAGTGAGAGCCCGCACTAGCAGCAACGGGGTGCACACCCATACAGGGTGGGAGTTGCTTTATCAAACGAAAAATAAAAGTACAAATGGCGGACGTATAGAAAAAACATATTAACACACCTCTCTCGTTTTTGCAAATTTTAACGAAAAATCCTGGTTAAATGTCAAAAAGTTTGTTCATCATGGCCAACATGATTTTTCTATCAGATCAGATAACCCTTTTTAAGTGTTTGCAAAAAACATTTTCAAATCCCTACTGTTGTTCATTTGCTTAAAACTTCACTCAAGGCAATAGGTTCTTCTGGGGTATGCATTTGACAGCTACTCTTTTTCTCTTGCTCTTTTTTTTTTGTTTTTTTGCTCTCTGTGTGAGAGCGTGGCTGTTTGCATGTGTGTGAGTGTAAAGCAGTCACACCCTTGAACTTGAGTAAAAACGCATGGAGTCAACACAAATTCGCTGGTTAAAAGATGTATTTGTTGTATATGGTTGTATTTGGATTAACGGTACTCACCTCAAAGCCAGTGGACTGCGCCCAAATGTTGCCATCGTGTCCGGCAATGCAGGCCTTGGTAACGCACTGCGAGGCCAAAAGTTGGTTATCGACATAATCTTGCCAGCTCATGTTGTTGTATTTGTTTTTGTTGCGGTGGTTGTTAAAAACTATTGAATATGTAGTATATATATATAGATATATATTTGCTGTATTACACACGCGTTACTTGGTTGTATTTCTTTTATATTTCTTGTTGCGTTAGTTGTTGTTGTTACACACTTTTTTTCACGCCACCAAATAATTTAGTAAAGCGAGAGAGAGAAAATCTTTTGGGATTTTCTACTTAATTTTCTTAAGGAAACTTATTTTAACTGCAATGAGAGAGTGTAGAAAAGATTGATGTAGAGAAATTAAATGATAATACGACGAATTAAAACTTGATTCCTTATCATATGTGAAATGTGAAACTCCCTTCTTTTTTGAATTCGCCGTTTCTTAAGAAGAAAAAAACTCACACGCAACACACTAACACAGCCAGCGAAAGATATCACACACACACACACTGTTAGCAGAGGGTAAACCGTTCGCAACAGCAGCAGCAGCCCCAACACGTCCGACTTGCACAGAATGACAAAAACGATTGAATGCAAAATGTTGTTTGTGGCTCCAAGCATGGAAAATCGAGAGAAAAATTACACTCAGAGCACGCGTGAGTCACAGCTGCCGCCGACGCTAGCACGCTCACCCACCGATCCACTCAGCGAGTGCAATGCCAAAAAAAAAAGTATATACGCGCTGGAGCGTGTGCGAGCGAAATGGCATATTCGGCCGTTATAAATCGCCGGTCGCGCAATGCAAATGAGTGAGAGAGAGCAGGCGATGACTCAACAATCTCAAGTCTCCTGCCTGTTTACACGAGTGTGTGAGTGTGTTATGAATCGGCCTTTTCTGCCGCTACTTGAGCACTTTTCGGGCCGGTCGAGTAACCGACGATAATGGTCAATCATAAATTAAAAATAGATTTTTGTACATATAATTTTTTAAACATGTACAAACACAAAATTGGCTATATATCATTAATATGCTGTAACTGCTGCTCACAGAGAAATATTTGCAAAAGAAAGCGCAAGGCCAGCATCTAAATTTTGTCATGACATTACATCCAATGAGGCGACGAGACACAGACCGGCTGCTGAACTTTTTTCCACTTCTTTTTTTTTTGCACACTTATACACACCAATATGTATGTATGTATGTATGTACATATGCGCGCAGCCAACGCCGTCGGCGAATCTAAGAGTGTGTGCGTGTGAGTGAGTCGGCCTTTCTTTTTGTTACTTGTCCTTTTATAAAAACTATGCCTGTTTGCTTATTTTTTAATCAATCTAAAGCTTTCGCCCACACAGATAATCATTAGAACTGGCACATATAAAACAATTTTCATCATATAAGCTTAGTTTTTCAGAATCCATTGCAAACTCACACTTTTCACACACTATGCGATGCGGCGATGAAATTATACTGACTGTAGATGGCCAGAAACATCGATAATTATATCTAATCGATTAAGGTATATAGCTCGATAAGTATACGCGTAGCATTGAATAATTTTATATTCGATATAATCAAACAATATTTTGCAGAACTTGTACAAAAACAATAGTACGAAATATTGAACAGCTTTTGGTACGAAATATTGAACAGCTTTTGGATTCAATATTATTTTTATTTTATTTTTTTTATTATATTTTAAAAAACGCTTCTACTCGATTATACTAAGTAAGCAATACTTTGTTTACTCCTATTTATACATTTTACATAGAGAAGACGCAAGAAATTGTGATAATATTTAAATGTTTTAGTAGATGCGTTAAAATAAAATTAAGAAATTAAATTAAAATTAAGTCATTTTCAAGAGTCGAATGGCAGCACCGATATTGTGATATCGATTTAATACATTTTAAATTCTTAATTTAAGACAAAGTAGCCTTTCAACTATTTTAAACTATTTTTATTATTTATTTACAAAGTAATAAAATGGAGTTAAGTATTTGCAATTGCAAAATAAGGTATCGATTTTACGATAGTTGAACTGAAAAATATCGATAGCTTCAATGATTCCCTAACATCACTAAAAGATTTGCAAGATGGAGCCTCTTTTGCTTGATTTTAACAATCAGCAGCACGTGTATAAAAAGTGCCAAACTATAATCAGAAAATGTTAGTATTATTCAACGATTTAATTTATAAAATGTGAAAGTCAAACTAACAAGACAGTTTGCATAAATTTGTTAGCAAAATTAAGCCAGTTTAAGTGACCAATGTTATAAAAAATTGCAAATGAAAAATTTAACCCAAAATGTGAAACAAAACGAATAGAATTTTTTACACGACGGCGGACGTTGCGGCACGAGTGACAGGCAATGACAGAGAGCGAGCGAGAAAGAAAACTTGAAGAGAGAATGCAGTGGTTGTTGATTGAGTGCGTGTGTGTGTTGGTTCAAATATATATATATTTATTTTTTCTGTGGAAAAGACACAAGCTGCTTAAGAAATAACAAAGAAAATAAGACAGCCGATGAGTAATATTCGAGGTTAAATGAGTTTATTGCTTTGTTAATATTTTCACTCGATCCGCAGATTCAATGAAAGCATTGCAATAATTCAAATTTCTTCGGTCTCTCACACACACATTCACGACTTTGACTCATGGTCGCTGACTGGACATTGACTACGTAAAGTGATTCAATGCCAAAGCTACTATCAAAAATAGTACTTCAGCTGAAATACATAATTTATGTAGATATAAATATTTTCCAAATGTGGGAAATTAAGAAAATCCCCAAATCATTTGGTGGTTGTGCCTCGATAACGCTCTGCCTATTTACTCTCTTCATTTGAGACTCATTCGCTCCCTCCTATATTGCAAGTGGTTGAAACGCCTTAATCATGCCTGTTGGCTTACATTTTTTTGCCTGCCTTCGTACTGAATTTTTTTTTTTTTGCCTACTTTCTACTACTATTTTCAACTACTACGCACATGCAACACTGCAGTTAAAGTTGATAGCTTGCTACCGCTCAGACACATGCACACTTATACAAGCTACCCCTACCACTAACATTGACATATCTAGTGCACTCTTTCGCACACGCTCTCACAGTTTGACGATGACGAGACGCTCAAAAGGCCGCCTAGCGGTCGTTAAAACTCACACTGTCATTCGCTCGCATACGTGAAAATACCGCAGAGCAGCACGCACAACAAAACACGTTTGCGTGCACTCTGTAGAAAAGAAATTTTCGTTAAAATATTTTTGACATACAAACAATACATAAATTGTTTAACAGAACGGTGCTTAAGCCGTCGAAATTCCGTATACAAATTTAACTAGTCAATTTTTTATTGTTGATAATGTAAGTGTTGTTGCTGTTGCTGCTGCGGCGCCCGCCTGCCTTCAGCTGAAACTCTGCAGTTGCCACCGACTTCTCTCTTTGTCATCATTTCTGCCATTCGTTGCCAAGCGCAGATTCGCCATAACCAAAAAAAATATAAAAAAAGAGAAGCGAAGCAAAGAAAATTGTTTTTATATTAAGCGTTTTACTGACACCATTTGTGACATATTTTCTTGGTCTCTTTTCTTCTTTTTTTTTGGTTTCTACAGGGATGACCGAAGTGAAATAGCTCAAGATGGTCCCACTGGCATGGACCCTGAGGGCGTCATTGAGTCGACCTGGCATGAGGTCTACGACAATTTCGATGACATGAACTTGCGCGAGGAGCTGCTACGCGGCATCTATGGCTACGGTTTCGAGAAGCCATCAGCTATTCAACAGCGCGCCATCATTCCTTGCGTCAAGGGTCGCGATGTCATTGCCCAGGCCCAGTCTGGTGAGTAATATACAATGTATACCAACAACAGCAACGTAAAGTGCTAAAACAAATTTCGCCTTAATGCGAAATAATTTGTTTTTGTCGCGCGATAAAGCAGCATCGGCTGATGACAATGATAACCGTGACTCAATTGTCGTCCGCTTTTGCTCGCTTGCATTGTGCTCTCTCTCTCTCACTCTCCTAATCCTCTCTTTTGCTACTCTTTGTTTTAAAGTGTGCGCTCTCAGCGCTTGCGCGCCAGTTTTTCTGATCGCTTTTACCGCGTTTTTGTGGATCGCACAAAAATATATTTTGTCGAGAATCGAAAATCACCATAAACATTTATAATAGCTGCTTGATTAACTGGTTTCTAAGATCCCGATAATTGTGATTGCAGCAGTTCGTAAATGCAATATTCTATAAGAATTTGTCTGTCGTATTTGTTGAGGTTGCAGAAATCCAGTAAATTGATATGGCTTAATATGTTAGCAAGGAATTGGTGGTGTTTATTGATTAGGATTTAAATAGAATCTGAAACCTTACAAAGGGCAAAATTCAAAGTTGATTATAATTAACTGCACTTTTGATTGGATTGTAGTTTATTGAATTAACGTGATGTGTGTTTTTAGGTACTGGCAAGACTGCTACTTTTTCGATTGCCATTCTTCAGCAAATCGATACGGCCGTGCGTGAATGCCAGGCTTTGATCCTGGCCCCCACTCGCGAGTTGGCTACCCAAATTCAGCGTGTGGTGATGGCACTTGGCGAGTACATGAAGGTGCATTCGCATGCCTGCATTGGTGGCACCAATGTCCGTGAGGATGCCCGCATTCTTGAGTCCGGTTGCCATGTGGTGGTTGGTACACCAGGTCGTGTCTATGACATGATCAATCGCAAGGTGCTGCGCACTCAGTCAATCAAGCTGTTCGTGCTGGATGAGGCCGATGAGATGTTGTCGCGCGGCTTCAAAGATCAGATCCAAGACGTCTTCAAGATGCTACCACCAGATGTGCAAGTCATCCTGTTGTCAGCCACCATGCCCCCAGATGTACTCGAAGTGAGCCGTTGCTTTATGCGCGAGCCAGTTAGCATTCTGGTCAAGAAGGAGGAATTGACCCTTGAGGGTATCAAGCAGTTCTACGTGAATGTCAAGCAGGAGAACTGGAAGCTGGGCACATTGTGCGATCTTTACGATACGCTGTCCATTACCCAATCGGTTATCTTCTGTAATACCCGTCGCAAGGTAAGCAATTATATATATATTTTCACACATTCGAACATTTTAGCATTAGTTTTTCGCTAGTAAATTGCAATAAAGAATTTTTATTTGTGTGTTTAAAACAGGTCGATCAGCTGACCCAGGAGATGTCTAGCCACAACTTTACTGTGTCGGCTATGCATGGTGACATGGAGCAGCGTGATCGTGAGGTTATCATGAAACAATTCCGTTCGGGCTCATCCCGTGTTTTGATTACAACTGATTTATTGGCGCGTGGTATTGATGTGCAGCAGGTCTCGTTGGTCATCAACTATGATCTGCCCTCGAATCGCGAGAATTACATTCATAGGTGAGTGCAAAAACACAATCTAAAGAAACTTGAAACAATTTCCAACTTAAATATTAACTATATCCATTATAGAATCGGTCGCGGTGGTCGTTTCGGTCGCAAGGGTGTTGCGATCAACTTCATTACAGATGATGATCGACGAATCCTTAAGGATATTGAACAATTCTATCATACTACTATCGAGGAAATGCCTGCTAATATTGCCGATTTGATTTAAATATTTTGTTGAGCAAAAAAAAAAAAGAAGAAAATATTACAAGAAAAGTGAGTGAGCTATTACAGCAAAGAATTGCGCAAAATAAGCGCAAAAAATATATAATTTAAAGCAAGTTAACAACAACTAAAATCACGTTCAAATATTTATTCAAACAACAATATATAACAGCAGCAGCAGAAGCAGGGTCAACAACAATAATAATAACAACTGTGCAAGGCGTTAACAAAGAAAAACAACATCAAACAACAACAACAGCAGCAGCAACTACATCGCCGCACGCTGTCGCTTTGCCCAATTCCTAATCGCATCAACTATACAACAACAAGAACAAAAAAGAAGATTAAAAATACACCCACAACAGATGAAGAACATCGTCAGCTGTAACATCATTTGAAAGCAACTGCGCCGTCAACAAGCAACAACAAAAAAGAAGTCTACACCTTAAAACAAAAAAAATACAAAACGTGAAAACGGGGAAAACAACAACACGACATCAACATCTGTCTGTATTTGTGTGTGCAGCAGTCCACAACAACAACAACAACATCCACACTCTGTTTTAGCATTTTCTAGAACTATTGATAACAAATATATTAAAAAACAATACAAAAACTATATGTACACACTTTTATGTTTAAATATATAATAACACACACATCTACAAAACACACCCACACAGAGTCTACAAATAACAACAGCAGCAGCAGCTGATCAGTCAGTCAGCCAGGTGACGCCACAGTCGCCCACGAATTACCACGACCCAAAAAGAATAAACCCAGCATGCAAAAGCAAGCAAAATTGAGTGCAGTCCACTGTGCTGTACACCACCACGAGATTAAGATCAGCAACAGAATCAGCAGCTTGGTGACTAAAACACATCGCAACAGTTTTTTGAATATAATTTTAATGAAATTATTTGAAATACAAAATTTAAATAATGTACAACAAACTACTGATCACAATTATAACTTATTGTATAAAATGGCGAACAAACACGGCTGCTGTGCATTCATATTGTGTTTACAGTCAGAAAAGGTCAACATAGAGAGCTATTGCAATTTGCAACAGTAGGTCAAAGCGGCGCACATCATTTTGAGAAAGTGGAAAAAGTTGGCAGTACTTTCTAGCGAGCTGCTGTGCAATCGATAAGTGCATAGCAGCCCTGTGAGATGACCTTAACCAACACTGGTTTGTATGTGGGTGTCTTGTCGGCCTTGTTGCCAGTACGTCTTCATTAACATTTTCCACCTCGCCGATGTCGCGTTGCTGTAGTGTTCATTAAAAAAAAGCACACCTACTTTTTATTGTCATTTTGAATTCGGTCGATAATGCCAAAGCGTTTAGTCTGAGTCGTCAAACAGAACAACAACTACAAACAACAGTACAAAATCAAAATGGGCCAAAAAGTGTCTCGCAGTGATTTCGAGTGGGTTTATACGGAAGAGCCGCATGCGTCGCGTCGTAAAATCATACTCGAGAAATATCCGCAAATCAAGAAACTCTTTGGACATGATCCCAACTTTAAATGGATAGCTGGCGCCATGGTGCTAACACAAATACTGGCATTATTCATTGTCAAGGACTTGTCATGGCCGTGGCTAATTTTACTAGCCTATTGCTTTGGCGGCATTCTGAATCATTCGCTAATGCTGGCCGTGCATGAAATATCACATAATCTGGCATTCGGTCACAGTCGACCCATGCACAATCGGATTTTGGGTTTCATTTGCAATCTACCTATTGGATTGCCCATGAGCATATCGTTTAAGAAATATCATTTGGAGCATCATCGGTGAGTTTAAAATTGCGATCTGTTGATTTGATGACGTTATTGCGGTGAGGCACACACATACACAAGCAAAATCACACATGCGCTTTCGGTGCTACGTGCCGGCTGTTTAATATGAGTGTGTGTGTGTGTGTACAATTTAATGCTCTCGGTTTGTTGCCGGGGCGTAGCCATGAGATAGATTTCCCTGCAAACCGCACTCTGTTTACACGATATTATTTTTCAAGACCGCCGGCGTCGCTGTGCAACACTGCTTGTATTATTTGTCATTCCCCCTGTCAAGCTCCATTGCCTAAGCAGCGAGTGGAAATTTTTTGTAACTTAACTTGTTTACATATAGTATATGTTAAGGGCTTAAGAGAGTATATTTGGTATTAATTTCTTTATTCCTAAGCAGAAAAAAATGAGTTGTACAATCAATATTTATTCTACAAAAACTTTTCGCACTTGTGAGTCAACAACAAATAATATTCAAAATGTCTGGAAGATTTGCCTATACACACTATTGATATGCGCTTTATTGATTGCGATAAGATTTGAAAGTTTATAGGGTTTTAACTATTTTTTATTTATGCATATCAATTTTGAATAATTGTTTCAATTGGTCACGTAGCCCGTCAAAATATTTTTGTGTTCTTTGTATGTTGTATGTGTTTGTGTTTTGTTGTTGATTCCGACCCCTATTTCTGACTCATTTACACTTGAGTGGTTTGTGTGTGTGTGTATGTGTGTGGCCGAAAGTTTGCTCAAGCCCCTAGAACGCCAATTTAATGACACTTGAATTGATTTATTTGTTAAACGCTTGAAAGAACCACAATGAGCGAAAACAAGAAGTTAAGTTAAAATGTTTTCTTGTGCTATTAGCTATACTCATTGGCCACTATCTTATCCTGTTATTCCATTTTTCAACTAACTTTATCTTTGAAGGTTAAAGAAGTAAAATTGCGAAGAAGTTAATGTTATGTTAACAGAATTACCATGATTGTTCTTCTAATTAGTACAGTTTTTAACAGTTTGCTGTGATGTTAATTTTATCAGACGAATCAAACGGTTTGGAACTGTTCCAAAACTTACATGTATGAGATAATCCACCACATAACAGTTAAGTCACATGCCTAGTCATGCACTTAATGGAGTAATAGTAAGAGAGTAACTGTAAAGGCTCTCGCGTGTCTGTTAATGATTAGTTGAGTCGCGTTTATCTAATCTTTTCGTTGCGTGAAAAACTTGTTTATTTCGGCCAATAGTGTGGATTGATAAGGCCAGAAATGCACTTGACGATTATTATTTAAGACTATTTTCCGTTTGAAGAAATGAGCAAATGAGTTTCAAAGATAAATAAAGATTACAAAAAATTCGTAAGTAGGTTTTTATATATTAAGTTAAGAAATGAATAACCAACCGATTTATGAAGAGTTTTAGGTCTTATCACATAAAAATGTCTTAAAAATTAAGAACTAAAAAAACTAATACACGATGAACTTTAAAATTAATTTTTGAATTTTTAACATTAATAAAAAATTATTTTTGTTATTAAATTTCAGTTACCAAGGCGATGAAGGGACTGATACGGATATACCCACACTCCTGGAGGCGAAACTGTTTAATACGACATTTGGAAAATTTCTGTGGGTTTGCCTGCAACCGTTCTTCTACATTTTCCGGCCACTGATCATCAATCCAAAGCCACCGACACGCCTGGAGATCATCAATACGGTCATCCAGTTGACATTTAATGCGGCTGTTGTCTACTTTTTTGGCTGGAAGGCGATGGCGTATCTGGTGATTGGTTCGATTCTGGCAATGGGATTGCATCCCGTGGCAGGACATTTCATATCGGAGCATTATATGTTTGCCAAGGGCTTCGAGACGTACTCGTATTATGGACCACTCAATTGGATCACCTTCAATGTGGGGTACCACAATGAGCATCATGATTTTCCCGCTGTGCCCGGCTCGCGGTTGCCGGAGGTGAAGCGCATTGCCAAGGAGTTCTACGAGACGATGCCACAGCATACCAGCTGGACACGTGTGCTCTATGACTTTGTCATGGATCCGACGGTGGGACCATATGCGCGTGTCAAGCGGCGTCAGCGTGGACTCGCCTCCTAAGGCGGCTTGCTCACTCGCCCGCAATAATACAGGGTGCTTATGATGCAATGATTTTACAAGCTGGTTTCCGTGCATTATGTAATCTCAGCGTTTAGACATAGAACGTTCAACATAAACAAAAACAAACAAACACACACACAGCGGCTTTCAAATGTTTCACTACTCTTTTTGTTGTTTTCCAAAATCTGTCGAATGTCTCTTTGGGGGATTAGATAGTTAATGTATGTGTAGTAAAAATTTATATTGCTAGAACATTGTTAAGCTTTAACATGTAAACAAAGAACTATTATTATTTTTATTATTGTTACCTCAAGCACATAACTGAAGTTGGCATGTTAAGTTTTAGTATGTAAATCGAATTCCTATATATATTCATATAAATGAAGTGTGTTTTAGTATTTTCTAAATATGTAGGAATATTTATGAAATATGTCGTATTATTTCGACAGCTTACTATTTTTGATAACTTGCTTGATACATATTTATGTAAATAAATCAATCTAAATACCAAAAAGAAAATCTTAACAGGACCAACGAAAAAGACGAAATCAAAAAATTCAAATATGTATTATAATAATAGCAAACCGATTGTGTACTATACTCCTATGCGTATGTAATAAAAAAAAACACCAAACAAACAAGGAATCCAACATGTTAAAATTCATTTAAAAAGTTGTTTTGATAATCGTATTGTTCAGTTTTTGATTACATGACTTTTTGTCATGTCATGTGAATATCGTCGATGATGGAACATGCAGCTACAATTATCATTAACTGATTTGACTCCAATTGAAATTGATAAGCGTACGATATTAAATGTTTTTCCGCTATATATAAGCTCACTGCAGGTAAACAAATTAATCGACCTCAATTCTTTATTGCTTTTAGAGACCGTTTATACAACGCAAATATAATTAACTACCTTTGCTTAAAGAATTTTTATAAAAAGTACAGGAAAATTAGGGATTTATGAACAAATGATGTGTCATAAAAAACAAAGAAAAAGATATTAGTTTTTAGGCCCGTTGGGAAAAGTAAAAACTATAAATCAACTATCAAAATGGTTCACAATTGGTAGTAAAACAAAGTGCTTTGAATTCAGCTACTAACTACTTATTTCAAACCAATTTCTAGTTATTTGATAACTGTATCGAGAGCTTATCTTAAAACATAAAATCACTAAGCACATTTCTTTATAGAAAGCGATAAGAAAATATTACATAACGATCATATTTCGCTAATAAAGATAAAGAACTAACGTCGATCTAATGCTTAAAGATTAGTTAGATCCTCAAAGTAAAATATACCATTGAAGAAAAGATCTTGATGTAACAATGTGTTCATGACACAATTTATAATAACCAAAACCAAATGCCCATTTAAGGCCACTATTTTTGTGTTGTTTACAAACAACCAGCGATAATTAGTTACCAAATAAATATGTTATCAGTACGGCGGGTGCTTCCCATTATGAGTCTGGCCTAAAAAAGTTAACCAAAACACAGCCATGACGGGAAGTATGTGCAATGACTAAGTGGGAAATTTGTGCCATGCCGACAATTGGCATGGTGCACGTGCCAACCGAAGCGTCGCAGTTCATTAAACGTTGATGCCACATTGTCATTAGAAGTTAAACAAAAAATCTATTTAGTAGATACAGATACATTTGCATTGGATGTTAAACATAAAATACGCCTTTTTTTTTTTTAAATACTATTTATATATAATTTATTTATATGTAGAATAGAATTACATATTTGTGGGGGGAAGGGTCTTGTGGAGGAAGGGGCATAAGGTATATTGATTTGTTGTGAAGTGGGCTCATTTTAAAGAAATCGTACACAGTGTTAGCTTAGTTTAAATAAAACGGTTTCGCCTTAATATGATAAGGTCTACATTATTTTCTTTTCTTTCGTTTTTGTTATGTTTTTGTTTTAGGTTATTTTTCATCGATATTTTTATACACACGCTTTAAAAAATGATTTTACAAAGTGTTTTTTTGTTTTCTCTTCTAATGCATAGTTTTTTTAAGCAATTTTTCATATTGTACGTTGAGAAGTATTTGTAATATTATTTTTTTTTTTGCATTTTTTTTGTGTATTTTTTTTCATGTTTCTTATTTACGCTTGTTCTCTATTTAGCTTACTACATTTAAAGTTAAAAATTATACATTGTATTTATTTCCATTTATTTTCTAGTGTAACCTTAGCATAAGGGCTGCAATTTTATCAAGGTTTTTTTTTTTTGTTTTAGATTAATCTTCGTATTTATGCTACATAATTTTTTATTTTATTTTTTTCAAATCGATCGATTTGTAGGAGAAAAACAAATAAAACATACAAATGAAATATAATTGAATACAGCGCGTCACGCGTATAAAACGATCGTATTATAACGGATTATGGAAGATATAAATGTACTTATAAAAATAACAATAAACTTTTACTTTTGCTCTCCACTTTAAGTAAACAGAAAAACTGTACAGAAGTAAAAAAAAAAATTAATAAGCAACATTACTTTTATTCTTTTAGTTTTGAAATGGTTTTGTTGTTTTGTTTTTGATATGAAAATTAAAAAAATAAAACGAAAAAACGCGCGCGCGTCTCACAAAACTTAAAAGAGAACACAAAATGTATATTAAATTAACAAAAAACTAATAGTAGCAGGTAATGGTAATTAAATATATATATATATATTTTTTGTTTATATATATACATATATTCTTTTTAAATATATATATATATGTGTGTGTGTTTGTATATATATAAATTTACATCAACTTAATGTAAAGAGAACGTTTAACGAACGTAAAATGTGCTTGGCGCTTACATATACAAAATTTGTTTATATTTTGCATTTTACAGTTGAAAGTTTACTTAATTTTTTTACTTCTCAAAAATGTGTTTTTGTTTTTTTTTTTCTGTGTCGTGTCGATTGGTTGGAGGTTTTTTTGTGATTTTTTTTCTTTTTCCATTTTATAAGTTTATGTAATAATAGCAGTTATTAGTAAATATGTACTACAAAAAACGTTCAAGTGACTTTTTACTAACACTTAGTAAATACCGTTTTTTTTTGTTTTTGTTTTTTTTGTAACACGCATAACATTGCGTGTTTGTGTGTGTCGTCTGTATCGGCTGCTGTTCTTTCTATGAGGATGTGTGTGGGTGATAATTTTTGTGTAAAACACTGCGATAGCAGTTTATCGATTACCTTCAGCTAACTTTTATTGAGGGTGCTGCCAACCGGTTGTCAATTATAAATGTTGTTTTCTTTTTTGCTTGCGCGATCTCCCTCTATCTCTTGTTGAGCATTCTCTCTCTACCGCGCCGATTGCGCTGCTCGCTGCTTACCCGGTGTCCCCGTGCTTAACGTCAAGCTGCTGGTTGTCGTTGTGGTTAGCGTAAGACTACTATTGCTGCCACCTGCTACGCCCACACTGACCGTCCTTGAGCAGCGTATGCATATGTAGTCATCGTCCGCTTTAATTTGACTACGATTTAGGCCCACACAGTACATGTGGAACCATTCGTTGCAACCACCATCGCATTGCACCCAGTCAACTTCGCGTCCAGTTGGCTTATGGCAATTCTCCGCCCGGCATTCCTCTTCGTCGTCCTCCTGCGCTGTTTGCTGTGTGCGTTGCGCATGCTTCTTTTGCCCGCCACCTGTTGTGGCATTACTGCCCGCTGTTGGTGTACCGCCGCCGCCTGCAGCATTGCTATTATTTCCACTGTTGTTGCTGCTGCTGCTGTTATTGTTGTTGTTATTATTGTTGTTGTTGGTTGTGGTGGTGCGCTTGCGTTTCTTATGCCCAGCCGAGCCCGGGGTGGGTGTGGGAGTGGCAACTGTGCCAGTTGTTCCACCAACACCTGCTGATCCGGGTGTGTTTGGTGTTGTTGTTGTTGCTGTTGTCGTGGTGGTGTTGCCACCATTTGCCTGCTTATTCTCAGCATCGGCATCGACGCCGGGTGAGGTGCTTGCCTTGCTATCGCTTTTGCGTACCGCTTGCTTTTTGCCCGGCGTCTGCTTTGGCGTGTTTTGTTTCTTTCGCGGCACAGCCACATTGGCGCTACTGGCATCATTGGAGCGTCGCTTCTTATTGCGCACTGCCGGTGCATTGGGACTTGGACTATTTTGAACAAGCAGGCTATCATTGGAATCATCAGCGCCGCTATGTATGCTCGAAGAGGATGCACCCGTTGTTGTCAATGGATTTGGACCCAATGTCTGCGGTTGCAAATGCTGCTGCTGCATATGCTGGGCCACACGGGCTTTGGCCTCGGCTTGCAGCATTGTCGGCGGCATTGTTTGCAGAATGCGCCACAACTCTAGCGTCTCATCCAGCGACACCTCCAGCAAATCACCCTCCATCATTAGCTCGAGTAAATTCTCAATTTCGCTGTCGGAGAGTAGCTTCAGAAGATCTGCGAAATTGCTGTTGCCGCTGCTGTTGTTGGTTTGTGGTGTATTCGCTGATGATGATAGTCGTTGCAGTTGCTCGTCCTCATCATTGCTATAACCATCTTCGACAATGCGCAGCCGGCATTCATCATCATCATCGTCATCATCAACATCATCCGCGTCCTCAGCATCTGATTCGGAGCGTAACGCATTGTTAATACCCGTCTTGTGTTGACGTCGCGATTTACGTGGACTGTTTATGTTGCCGAGTCCAGCGATGCCGCCACCGCTGCCGCTTTCGGTGCGTCGCTTCTGCTGTTGCAACAAGATGGCATCAAGGGCGGCGCTGACATCGGGACTGCTAAGAGCTTTACGTGCACGATCCTGCCAGTTCATGGCACGCTCCGCCAAACATCGCAGTGCCTCATCCTCGGGCAAGCGGATGGGCAGCTGTTGCAGTTGAACGAGCAGCGGTAGAATCGTCTCCAAACGTGGACGCTTCGAGCGCACACAACTCGGACAGAGCCATTTGGCTTGCGCCGATGCTCCACCATTAATTGCACCAGCATTGCCATTCTGTTGTGCCGTCATTGCAAGCGAATGCGCTGTTGGCGGCGGAGGGACGCAATCCTCATGGAACCAATCACGGCACAGCTGACAATTATACATGAGACCACGGAATTCCGATTTACACAGACAGAAGACATCGCGCAACGAATTCTTGTTCATATTCTGGCGACGAAGATCGCGCATATCGCGCAGCTCCTGTTCCTCAGCTTGCTTGAAGCTGGCCACAATTTCGGCGGGATTCTTGTCCTTGAGGAAATCATCTTGGAAACGCGGCTTGAGATCCGAGTCAATATTAATGGCATCCGCACGTGGCATCAGTACCTCCAGCAGCGTATAGAATGTGCCCTTCTTGAGGAACGCTTGCGCCGTGTTCTCCTTCCACTGATGTGCACTATTCAAATGTCCCTGCATGCGACCCAATTCCTCCAGCTGTATGGGAATGCTCAGACCCCGCTCAATCATCGCCTCCAGCGTGTGACAATAGGTGACATGATTGTTCTGCTGAAGCTGCTCCACAGCGCGCAACCATTCGCGTGCCTTGCGTAGCGCATCCTTTAACATGCCATGTGACGGCACCTGTCCATTGATTTCGCTAGCGGACTTAAGAAACTGCTCAATCTCGGCCAACTCGTGCTGCTGATTGAGTCGCCGGAAATATTTGGCTGCTTGCAATTCCCATGCTTCGATTGCTGCGCCAATAACTTGCAGTTTGCGCATCTCACGATCCACATACGGATCGTTGGGATCCAGGTCAGCGGCAGCGGTATGCAGTAGTGTTTCCACATCCTTGTATGTCAGCTTGGAACTTGTCTCACGCAAACCCTGCGATCGTTTGTACCATTTGCATTGCTTGAGACGCTTCTGCAGCTGATCCAGCTGCTGCAGTTCAATGCGTAACGAGCTGCCCTCATTGACCAGTGTCTCCAACTCATTCTCCTCGAGCGTCTCCAGCGATAATTGCAGCTGCGCCTTGGCTCGCTCCACAAACTGTTTGCCCAACACCAACAGTTCACGCACCGAGGCGCCCTCATCAATGATACAGCATAAATTATCAATTTCCTGTACAAACAACTCCAATTCCTCCATGGTCAGCTTGTATTGTGCTGCCTCCTGATTGTGATCGGAGCGAGTTCGTACCTGGAATACATATGTTATCAAATCAAATCTTTAGTTCATCTTTACTAAATATAATCAACTTAAGCCTAACGCTGTACACTAATAAGGAATGTGCGACAAGTCTAAAACATTTATTATTTTGATCTGTTGATAAAATTCTTATTATATTCTTAATTTTTTCTTTTTTGGCACTCTCTTACCTTGTTGATGCCCAGTTGTTGGATGACAGTTACACATTTCTCGGCCTCAATGGCAGCAGCATTTAGACGATCGATAAGCAGCGATGAGGGAAACTTTTTGGTTTCGGCTTCCTTGCATAATTCCTGCAGCTCGGCCAACGTCACCGATGTGGGCGTATGGGCATCGACAATATCGCGACAACGTGATAGCCAGCGTTCAAAGCTGTGTGCCTTGACCTTTAACTTCTGCAGCATGAGCGGCATCTCATCCAAGGTATACCGATAGATAAGTGTGTGCTTCTCTGGTGCACAGCCGCAGAGTACGGTGTAGTGGCGCAGGCAAACAATCAGCTTGTCGTTGCATTCACAGGCAACGGCCGAGAGGAAGCAGGTGGTGTTGCACTCCTGACAGTGACGCTCATCATCGTTGACCAGCTCAAAGGCGCGACGTTCGGCACGTGTGACGCCCCATTCAAGCAATGACTTGCGCAGTTTCTTTTCGGTGTCGACCATTTCGGCCATGTCAATGTAGCAAGCGGTGGCAATGCCAAATGTTAGCTTGGCCGGCTCCAAGGCCATCTTGCAGACGAGCTCATCGTGCGAGAAGACACAGAAGCGTCGCAACATTGAATAATGGTTGACGCATTCGCGTCCCATCTTCAGCCAATCGGCTGGCGCAAAATTAACAGCTTCGGCAAAATTGTAGCCCTGGTTAAAGCCGGCGTGATAGGCACGCGGAAATGTGATAACAAATTCGCCAGCATGCTGATCGGTACGATAGACGGGTACACCATTGTTCATTAAAATATTGGGGTTCATTATTGTGACCAGCTGATGCAGCAGATCTGGCTGCGATGAAAAGAGTTCGGGTGCGGCACGCTTCATTGTCTGCTCGAATTGTTCGGCACGGGAGCCGGGTACACCGTACCAGGTCTTTGCCTCGCCCCAATGCAAATAGTTAATGGAATAACTCCAGTGATCTTCGTTGTGCCAGCAGAAGGCAGCAAAGCACATGCCCACATACATCCAGGGTGCATTCATGCCGCTAATATCAGCATTAATGTGACCCAATATTGAATCCTCAAGCAGCGGCAAATTATTTAAATTCCAATTTGACTCGGCATACTCCTGATCACCCGGCAACAAGTAATGTGAGCTTTTTGTAGGAAATCCAGAGCCATGATCCATGGTATGCAAATCAGCGCCATATTCAACAGTGACATCTTCATCAATTGAGGATACAATACGCCAAAATTCACGCTCCACCATCTCTGTGGTGACCAAATGCGCCGGCTTTCGAAAGTATTCTTGCTTGAACTGCTCGGCCATCTCACCAAACTGGCCCAATGTGTACTCACGTTCGGCCTGCTCGAAACCAAATGCTTCCTGCGGCTTGCTTACCTCCTCCACAACGCAACGCGGGCAAAGCCATTCGCCTAAAGTTTACGTGAGATAAAGAGTAGATTGTACAATTATATACGATATTCACATAAGCTATAGACAATTCGTGATTGAAATTTACCTTTGGGTATACTGCTCAATGGTGGCAATAGACAGAAGGTATGATAGCTATCATCGCAGCCATCACACAGCAGCATGGACTCTTCGACATCACCGCGATTGCAGATGTGGCATATGTATTTCATGAGTGGATCGATAAGCGGTTGCTGTGATTGTTCCGTTGTGGCTTTCTTTTGGGTGGCTCGTGTATTTGGTGCTGGTGCACCACCACCAGTTGCAGAATTACCACCAGCGGCAGCGCCGCCTCCTCCACCAGCAATGTTAACCGCATTGAAGCTACTTAGAAGGTCGCGTTTAAAATCCTCCTTAGTCTCCGTTTTGATTGTTAAAGCAGCAGCTGCATTAGAAGCAGCACATCCTGGCTTGGCCATGTTTAAACCGCAGCCAGCATTCGAGTTGCCAAAGCGTTTAGAGCGACGCGTATTGTTCTCATTTGGTGGCGCAATTTGCTGACGTGTGGGTATTTCATGGGCCTTGTAATCGGTGCCAACATCCTCGAGCTTAACAGGTGTTGCGCCCGTTGCCGATGCGCAACCAGTAGCGGTAGCAGCACCCGATCCAAGCACTTTGCCCGAGGTGTATACCTCGAACGGATGTAGGATGCGTTCGTAGTGGGCTTTAAGTGTGGCGCCAACACTTTTGCTGGATGGATATTGCATACGGTTGGCCACTTTGGCCCATTTGCGCTCCTTGGTTGTCTGCTCCATGCCGCCCTCCTCTTGAACGATCCGATGCAGCGTGTACAGATCGAGAGCTTTGCGCTCCACCATCGGTATTTTGAGTGATGAGCCCTGTAGCTCCCAGAACTTGGCGATTTGATCCAAGAAATTTAATTTGACACGCGTCTTCGCCTCCAATTCGTTAAGGCGTTGCACGCGCGGCACGAAACGCAATTTGTCCAAATCGACAGCAAATGGTGGCGTCCATTTCTCCGGCGGTAATATCTTTGCGATGCCGCATTTCTCAGCGATGGAGCGAATCTTGCTGATGTAGGCCAATGGATTCTTAAACTCCTCAACTGTGGGTCTAAAAACCGGACACTCGGGCGGCGTATCAAAGTGGAATTCCTCGTTCTTGTTCTCATCGAATTTGTTAGTGCTGTGCGGTTTTGTGTGCAACGTTTTCTTGTGCACCGTCGGTGTTGGATGCGGACAGCTGTTGTGATATCTTTTGCTGGCTGAGACGCTGCTGCTGGCATGATTCATTGGCACACTAGGCATCGGACGTTCCACAGAGGGTAGTGTTGCTAGTGTTGCTAATGATAATGAACCACCAGCACCAGCACCACCTGATGCAGGCGTTGTTGTTGTTGATGATGATCCTGTTGCATCATTGCCCGTTGCAGCTGATTCGTTATTATTGTTATTGTTGTTGTTGTTGTTATTATTATTGTGGCTGGTATTCTTTTTGGCGGACTCGCTGCCACTGCCGGTTGAGTTGCGTGTGCGCAGTCGTCTGGCTGGTGTTATAGTACCATTCGAGGTGCTATTGACGCCGCCGCCGCCACTCGTTGTGGCGCTGGCGGCTGGATTGTCCGCCTCTGCTTTGGCGGACATGTGGCGCTTTCAAGATTCTAAATGAACAATGCTGCAACGGCTGCTGGACTTAGTTCAGCTCTGTAAGAACGTGGAGAAAAAAAGTTCAATCTCGTTTAGTTAACTATCAAAAACCGTATTTTTATTATTTCAATTAGAAGTGCTCGTTTGAAATCACAGTTAATCGACAAAACGTACTTCAATTGACTACCGTTTACATTGTTTTTCGTTTCGTTTCAGTTTTTTTTGTGGGGGTTGCAAAAAGCATTCTTCTCACATAATCCCAATCTCAATCTCAATGAACATGGCCATTTTCTAGTTTTTGGCCGCCTACCAAGTGTGACCAGTCGCAGTCAGACAGGCAGAACTCTCAGTTACAAGTGTGTATTTTGGAATATGGCAACACTGTTGAAAAACACTGCAAGTAGACGACAGCCGTTTTCTATATTGACTCAACGCATGAACGAACGCAAGCAGCAAGCAAAAAGTTGTAATTGTAAGAGAGCGAGTGAGTGCGACAAAACAAGTTACACACACGGTTGTACAACCCCTCACTCTCTCAATACTGACGGGCAGGTAAACAAAACAGTAAACGGCATTTATACAATAAATGTATGTGTGTGTGTGTGGGAGCGCATCTCACAGTCAAAAAGTGGGGGTTGTATTCCGTTCTTTTCGGGCATTCAAATCAGAGACAAACCAACACATACACACATAAATAATACACATATACACAGGCACCGACTGCAAGTGCATTTGGTTTAGTTTGTTTGATTATATTATCAGTCAATATATTGGTATTGAAAAAAAATTGCAATCATCCACAAACAAATGTGTATACCATGAACTCAAAACATACATAGATAAAATAAAATTGATGTTCCGATAAAGATCAGAGGTAATGAAGCTAAGGATACTGCAAAAAGGTAACTAGGGTTGCATACCTGTTGAAGGTTGAACAGTCGAATGCTGTTACGGCCATTTTTCTCTCACTATTGTGAGTGCAACAAAAAGGGAAATCTAGTATGTACCTGTACGAAGTTAAATCAATATTCTATAACATTCTAAATTCACGGTAGTTAGCATAGAAACAGGCCAAAAGACACTTAAGAAAATTGCTTGCCGCTGTTAAATTAATAAGAATGAAATGTTAAAAAAAAACTCAAATTTCTTTTGCTCGATTAAATCTGAGCATCAGTTCGAAAATCTTAGCACCTGTGTAATATGGTCGGTCTGTTTGTTGACCGGGTGGCGGCAGCAATGCGCAAATAAATGGCACACATACAAACACACAAACAGACGACAAACACGTCTACGTGATCAAAGAACAACTAACGGCATTAGGGGACAACGGGGTGGGCGTAACTTTTTGAGCTTGCGGCGGCGTGACGCGAGAGCGAAGAAGAGTGTGATTATAGAGAGAGAGCAAAAGCAAAAAAAGCAATCGAACGAACGAGCACGAGTGGGAGTTTGGATTTGAATGCAATGTTGCAGTGTATGCAGTGTATGTAACATACATACATACATTTATTTGTCGTGTTATTTATTTTCACGCACACAAACACAAGCACATTTTTGACATTACAATCCTTGAACAAAAGCACCTGCATTTCATTTATGTATAGTTTTGTGTCATTCTCTCAAAGGGTTTTCGTGTATTTTGTGCAACAGTGTCGAAGGAAAAATATTGTAATGAAAAATGATTTTGTTGCCGAGAAAAGTGGAGCGCAAAATACACACACACACACACACACACACACACATGCTTGCATGCATACATACACACTTGCATACAAAAAAAAAACGTATGTATACATTACTCAGTTTGTGTGTATAACATAGCGACCGATAGCAACAGAATTAACCAATTCATTACATATTTATATTAATGTCTTTAACATGCAAATTTAAATGCATTTGTTTATAGAAAAAACCATATGCTTTCCTATTATTAGTTAAGTAAGGTTGTTACCACAGCTGGCTTAGGCTCTTGCATTTCCTGTACATCACATAATTAATTGAAAATTTAAAGGCTAAAACTACTGCATAATTTGTATTTTTATTATGTGATGAAATTGAAAAAGTAAAAGAAGCCATATTGAAAAACGTCGACGCCGGCAGCGGCGTTAAAGTTCCGGTTAAGGTTGTTTTTTTTTTTCCAGCGTCCAAATAGACAAAAGGAAGCCGCCGTTGTAGTCGTCGTTGGGAAAAAAGCTTTGCCTTTGGTGGTTGTTGTTACAGCTCGCACGCACACACACACACATACACCAACATACAATTAAAAAAAAAATGGTTCAGAAGCTAAAGTGGGGCCGCCACCACCACCCCAAAAAGAACAACAACGTCAATGCATAAAGCAGGGAGTAAGCCAGTAAGAGAGAGAGTGGAGTGAGAGTGAGTGTGGTGAAAATTGGTTATTTCCTTGATCAGAAACACAGACTCTTGCTCTTGGCGTGAGAGCAACGGGTGCCGTTTTTCCCTGTATGTATGTATGTATGTACAAATGTGTGCTTGCGTAGGCACCGTGTATGTGCGTATGTATGTGTGCGTACTCTTTTATTTTTGTTTTTTCTTTTCTTTATTTGTCACAACTTTTCTCCTTTAATTGACGTTTGCAAAATTATTGATTGGCGATATGTGCGCGCTGTGCGGCTTGCCAACCATTAGAATTTCACAAAGGCTTGACAAAGTTGGCAACGTTTTTTCGTCAAGTGCTGTTGCCATATTGATCTTTTGCTTGGATGTACACATAGTTATGTATGTGTTTGATGTAAATAATATTAAAGCTTAGCAGTCGCATGCTGCTTAAATCTAAAGCGCCTCACGCATACAAAAGGGGTTTTATATAACTTCCAATTTCTGGGCGAATACACATGTAAGCTCACTCACACATATGTACACACACACAAGCGCGCACAGGTATACGTATACATAAAAACACACACACACAAGCACATTATTTCTCTATACATACATAAATATGTGTGTATTTTGTTGAGCGGAATTAGCACCAAAACACATTGTCAAATGCAATTATTTTAATTTATTTCGTTAAGCTGCATATAAAAACGCGATTCCAAACAAGCCCAATAACGACAACAAAATCAAGCACAAATATTTAACAAAAGTCGTCGTCGACGTTGTGATTTTTACGCACTGTCCACCATATTGCACATTGAAATGTTTTATGTTTGCGTGTATGTATATGTTCATATATTAATATATGTATGTTCAATTATACACATGTGAGTGTAAATGCAACACTGTACTTTTGACAAAACAAAACTATACATTTGCATAATTAGTGATTGAAATTGATTTTACAAGCGTGGGATCACAATATTTAAAGGGATTAACTGCGCTAGACACACACACACACAAACACACGCACGCACAGGAGGTAGGCAGCAATTTCGACGGCAACGTCTCTGCTATGATGGCGACCAAAAGCAGAGAACGCACTTTATAGCGCTGCGGCGACCTCTCTGCCAATAAATAGCGTATGTAACCAGAGTGAACTCATTATAAATTTACGAAATTTTTTTTTTTTTTTTACAAATCTACGGCGCAAACGTTTTTATATTTTCACTTTTTATTACAATATTTGTAGACTACGCTGTTAACAGTGTCCGCAGCAGCAGCAGCAGCCGCACACATACAAGTTTTTTTTTCTTTGATTAAAACGCGGGGGGTTGATTCCAATTGTCTTTTAGGAGCGCACTTATTAACTATAGTGAGATTTTCATTAAGTTTCGCTTGATTTGTTGCAACGTTTTGGGATTGGCGTAATACATGAATGCGTTTTGTTCATATTTTCTTACTAATTAAACAGTTTTCAACCACAGCCATCAGCGAAATTCACACACACGCACGCATACACAGAGGGTAGAAGAAAAACTAAACTCACTGTCGTCATAGGTAATAGGGCCGAGCACGCTGTTTGTATGCGTGCACTTGCCCAAAATTTTTTATTAATCCACGCACACAGCACTTGAAAAACTCTTATTTTTTTTGTTGTATTGAGTTGTTATATTTATTTTTTCTTGGTACTGATCTTTTCTACTGCCTTTTCAACTGCACACGACGATGAAAATCAGTGTGGCGAACTCATGTGTGCATTTAAATACCGCAATGCCGCAAGAAGACATACAGAAAATACCAAACCAAGTACATATGTGTTACCAATAAAATGGGGGAGTGTTTCTGTTAAGTCAGCAACAAAATATGTTAACTTGCTGTTTTTAAACAAGTCTAAGCTACAATTAATAATAATAAAAATATTCAAAGATGAAGCACAAATTTACAGCACTTAAACTTTTTTAATAATAACAAAAACACCTATTTTTTAAAACGGATAGAGCGCACTTCTTTTACAAATGTTAAATTAGCGTTTCGAAGGTACGCTTACAAGGTGGCAACTCTGATTAAGGTATTCTGGCAACTTTAAAGCTCTTATTAACAGTGCGCTGTTAATCGCACCAAAAACTGTGGCTGGTAAACACAGCTTTTCGTTGTAGTAAAAAGTTAAAAAACCAGTCATTAGTAAATAGTGTTAAAGAAAAGCATAATCATTCCATAGTTTTAGCATTAAAAAGTCGAGTTGTTGTCTCGCCACCGACTCTCGCAAAAATGCCCACAGTGCGTAAATATCGACGTGAAACAAGTGAAATCAGTTGCTGCCTCAAATATTTGCTATTTACCAGCAATGTACTCATCTGGCTGTCAGCACTTCTTGTGCTCACCATTGGCATTTGGGCCTGGACCGAAAAGGATATGTTTCGAAACATTAGCAAGCTAACAGGATCCATCGCTTTGGATCCTGCTTTTGTTCTCATTATATTGGGCACCATCACATTCATGCTGGGCTTCATGGGCAGCGTGGGTGCATTGCGTGAAAATACCTGTCTCTTGGGCGCTGTGAGTATAAACAACAACAATAGTAAAATATGGAGTTAAGCTCATGCATAATTCATTTACAGTATGCGATATTCTTGAGCGTGCTGCTTATTGGCGAGATTGGTTTTTGCGGACTGGCTTTTGTGCTCAAGGACAAAGGCTGGGTAAGTTGTAATTAATTTTCGAATTCTGTGGCCGCATTTGTGAAAGTTTTCAAGGATTTTTGGTTTGATGTTGTATTTTATTAATTATTATTTATTTATTTTCTAGATAAAAGATCAGGCTACCGAAGGCTTAAGAGCTTTTATCAAGCACTATCGCGAGGATCCGGATCAACAGAATCTGATCGACTGGATACAGGAAGATTGGCTACAGTGTTGTGGCATCGATGGCCCCAAAGACTGGGATAGCAATAACTATTTCAATTGCTCCTCAATTGCAATTGGCAGCCGTGAAGCTTGTGGTGTTCCCTTCTCCTGTTGTCGCCGGCGACCACAGGAGGTGATCAAGAACAAACAATGCGGCTACGATGTGCGCAAGGAGGGCTACGTAAGTTAAAGATTTATAATAATTTACAGGCTTAATCAGTTTTCAAACATACATACAACGGATGCAGCCAGTGGATAGAAATATACATGAGCGTGGATGTTTACGCGCTGGCGAGGATTGGCTGGAGACGAATCTAATAGGCGTAGCCGCCTCATGCGTTGCTCTGCTCTTAACGCAGGTCCTAACAAAGAACTAACATTTGTTTTTTTTTTATTATTTATTTATGTAAAAGGTTTGTTTTAAGATTTTCCTATGATTCCTGTGATTTCGTTTATGTTTATTTTTTATTATTTTTATTTGCTTTTCTTAGAATTTGGAGCTATCCAAGATTATATATGAAAATGGCTGTGTCCAAGCTGGCGAAGAATGGATCGAGCATAATTTAATTATAATTTCAACGGCCGCAATCGCAATTATGTTTTTCCAGGTCTTAATTTGTTAACGCCATATACAATTTTATGATTTTAACCGTAATTTTAAATTATTTCGATTACTAATATGCGTTTGTTTTTACAGATTTTGGGCATATGTTTTGCGCAAAACTTGCGTGCCGATATCTATACACAAAAATCCAAATGGCACTGACAAATGGCGCACGCTGCCCCCACAGCACTCTAGAAAGTAAACAGCAGCAATATTAAAAAAAAGGAGATAACAACAGAGATTAGCAAATTAATTACACTACAGTGTGCATCATCATCATCATCTACATCTACGCTTCGGTTAGTTAACTATACTATAAATACCTAACTACTATATATTCAATATGTATATGTGTATGTGAGTGTCTACTAAACGCGAACGCATTCCGTCTCTATGGACATTGACTAAATATTAACTAGGTTGCCAAATTCTTTGCTGTTTTACGTAGGCTTCTTTTTACCCCAACAAACAAAAACAAATTGCATACCTTTTTCTATACATTTTTACACAAATACGACGCGATTAAATATATATATATTTATATATATATATATAATTAACTTGAAATGCAGCTGTGATATATTTTTAATAAATGTAAAGAAATGAGAAAAAAGAGATTTAAAAAAAAAGGAAATTTAAATGCAATAAAATTTTCTGCACCATGTTAAAAATCTTCTTCGGCACACCGAAGCTGACATACTCTTGCAGTACTTTTCTTGTGCGCAACGTAAATATTATAACTACATTTCTGCAACAGTATTCCAAGTACGAACAAAAAATCATTCCTAATGTAAGCAGCAAAATATCTAACTACAAAACCTAGAAGAAAAACAAAATTCATATTAACTGTAATATTTTTATGAAACTCAAACAAGCAAACCATAAACATATTGTGTGGGGGCACTTAAAATATAAAAATCATAAAAAAAAAACTAACAGAAAAAAATATATATTAAAAAAGTAGATTGCTGATTAATTTACGTCGAGCTTATGCAAATCTGTCTTAGATGGCAAAGTATATAAAAACAAAGTAACAAAACATATTTTTGCATAACAAATTTCAGTTGCACATCTTTTACTATTGTATAAGAGCTATTAATAAGTACGTGAGTTGTGTTCATTATGATATTATTTTTTTTAAAAGACTGCTGTCAAATTAGTCGAACAACCTATGCACAAAATGATGTCAAACCTTAAAAAGTTTTATATGGAGACCTTAAGCAATGAAAGAGTGTATTTAAATGGGTTGTAATAGTAAATTCATTTGCTGCTATATATATATGTATATCTAAGAGATTATTGCACACAAAAATAGGTGAAATGCATATGTACTAGTATGATTATATATTTAACACAAACATGTAATAGAATCTCTTGAATTGTATTTGTATTTTTATGTATGTATAACTGCCCGTTTATAAAAATGAAAACAACAATATTTATTATATTTTCGTATCAAGCAATGCAACTGAAATTTTTAAGCATTTATATTAAGCAAGTCTCTTAAACATTTTTGAAATACTTTTGAGAACTTAATACTCTTTACAAGTTACAAAAAGAAAACTCTTAAAAAGTATTTTTACCAGAAAGTTATAAAAAAAAGAAGAAGATCAAATCAGAATCTCCACTTGCCAATAAACACATTCTTTAATAATGTAAAAATAACTCAAATTTATGAAAGAACAAAAAAAAACTTAAATTTAGGCAAAACGTAATCTTAAAAAAAAAAAATTATAAATATGTTTGATAAACGCTACCGAATACCGAAAAAGTCAATTGTGAAAACGAGCTAAATTATGATTAAAAAGAGAAAATGGCAGTCACTAAAAGAAATCGAAATCATTTTAAGTTATTTAAGCAATGTTTATTAACATACAATACATAGATATTTAAATAACAGCTTGTCAAGGTTGTTGTTGCAACAATAACTGCTTCTAATTACAATAATAATAATGAAACGCTTCGAAATTCAATGTAATAAAGATAACAAAGAATCTATTTATGTTCCACCTCACTGGACTCACCATCTAGCTGAGCCACTGCATCCAATTGCACGGCTGGCAATTCGTTACCGTTGGTGGTCTTATTACAGCGTTGATACTCGAGCAGGACTAATGAGTTAAGGCCAACTTTGAGCAGTTCGTTGGGTACATAGAGCGTTATTTGTGGGCCACCTAGCGGCCAGTAGCGCCCCAAATTGAAACCATTCACATATGCAACACCCTTGCCCCAGCCGGCAACATTAAGATAGCTATCGCCAACTTCTTTAACATCAAAATTGCCCGTATAGGCAATGGGACCAGTGCGTAGTAGACGCTGTCTGGCTATAGTTGGATCCAGGACTGCTGCAGTTTGGACGGCATAGGTTTCCAGTGGATAGCCAGTGGTTGTCCAGCTTTCGAGTGGCAGGAAGCCACCATTGTGCAACTGCATCGAGACCTTGCCCAGAATTCCCTTTGTATCGTTGGCAACATCATAATTGATGCGTCCCTGGTTCTCAACCAGGATTTGTAGTGTGCTGCCCCAGCCCTTACTCAGCGGCAGTGTATAGATACGTGCCTCCCGAGACAGTGTGCCAACTAGCTGTTGATCCACAAAGACATGTGCACGATCACGCAATTCCTCAACCTGCAGCAATGCCGGATCCAAATCCATACTAGGCAACGTTGTCTCATACAACAGCAGTCCCGAATATTAATCCATTTCCTCAAATGTCTTGGGCTTATCGGCCTTGATGGGTGTGCCCTTGGACAGGGCAGCGCGTCCCTCCTTCGAGAGCAGTTCCAGTGTTGGCGTCATTTCGACTTTGCCATAGCTCAAACGCTTGGCGGGATTCAGCGTGATGTTAGGCAATTCGAGCACTTCACCAATCACCTGCTTAACCAGATCATATTTTTTGGTCACGCCACCTGCCTCATCCATCACCGCATCGTAGTCATAGCTGGTAATGTCGGCAGCATAACCGATTCCACCATCCAAGCCAAAGTTGGCGCCGGCTGTAAAACCAAAATTGGTGCCGCCAAAGAACATGTAGAGATTAACACTGGCACCATAACTAAGTATTTTCCTATAAGTAGTATCGCATTCGTTAATTCCTTCATCTATATAGATTCACACTTAATTGAAACGTACTTTAAAGCATCAGCCACCTCTTTGCCATCTCGTCGTTGATTCATCTCTTGCCAGTGCGTCAGCCAACCAGGATAAAACTCCGAGTTTACCAAAGGACCCGTCGGTTGTAGAACGCGTAGCATTTCCCAAATTTTGTCAATTTCATTTACTGTGAAAAGAAGGAACTTTAATTTGTGAGAATAAAGTAGATTTTTGATTTTTAAAGTTGGTTCTACAATCCTTACTTAATAGAGAAGCTTCTCTGTATACTTAAGTATCTACACAGAGAGAAAATGGTAGTTCTTAAAATTCCCTAATGACCTTTAGCTAAGTATTTGCTATGCTTAGAATATCTTATTAATATTTAAGTACGCATAACTTAAAATGCATACAATGTATTAGTCCAATAAAAGATACTCATTAGGTACAATCCTAACGAATTTCATCAAAATCGGATGAAGAGCATTAAAGCCTGACATGGGCGTGTCAACAATAATCTTGGACAAATTTTACAATTAGATAATCAGTGGAACAACTATTTTGGCAACAAAGATAAGATAAGATACTGCGGTAAAAGTGCTTTTAAGATTAACCTATAGTGCAGATTACTTTTAATCTTACTTGATAATATTCAAATAGCTTTATTTTTTGCTCAGAAAGATTCTTGAATTATGAAAGAAATTATATTAGTTAGTATTAGTTCACTTACTGCGATCGATGCCAAAGTCCGTTGTGGCAAATACATTTTCAATCTTGCCACAATGCATTCTCTCATTGGGTATATCAACGGTGAACAATAGAGCCTTATTATCGACATATTTCTCGGTCTCATCGCGCAACCAGTTCAAATAGTTATGATCGCAAGCCTCAAACACACCATATTCGTTCTCCACCTGAACCATTATGATCTTGCCACCATTGCCAAACATCAAATGCTTCAGACGTGGCATTAATTGTGCATACCATTTGCCCACTTCGGCTATATAGTTGGGATCATTGGTGCGAACTTTAATATTCGTATATTTGGTGAATAGCCAATGAGGTAAACCTCCCTAATATCAATACGATTAAAAAGGTTAAATGATTATTGATTCCGTCTTTAAACTTACGTTATCTCGCTCGGCACAGATATAGGGTCCCGGACGTAGCACAATATAAAAGTCCTCCTCTTGAGCAATTTCTAGAAATTTAACAATATCGGCAATGCCCTCCCAGTTGTATTCGCCATCATGTGGATTATGGAGTGACCATTCAACGTAGCTGGGGTCAGAAATCGGGTTTTAAATCAATAAATTATCTTTATAAGTATTATTAAAATTTTAGAATATTTTTCTCTGGTTCAGCAACATTGTTATAAAACATTACGGATATCACAATAGAGCACTACATGTTTATTCATGTTCACTCATGGTTTTGATTCATGATTTCCATATGCTTAAAGCTTTATTAGACGTTTATAATTTTCAGATCCTATAGTATCATCTATTGTGTATTACTTACGTATCCAATGCATTGAGACCGGATGCTCGCATGGTGCGCAAGCGAGCTCGCCAGGCATCGGGCAGGGCACGGAAATAGTGGAAAGATCCAGCAACATAACGAAATGGTTTACCGTTCATCAAAAATGTGTTTGCCACATGATCAATGGTGAAAGCGGGAGCATCCTGTTATAATTCGTTGAATAAAATATATAAATAAAAAAAAAATTAAACACATTTAACCATTGAACTGGTCTTTGTTTACGCGTTTCGAAAAAGCTCACCTCTCTGACGCCATCGTCACCACCGCTGAGACCCACACAGAGGCCGACAGTCAATGCGATCACCAAAATTATAACACAGCCGCTCATGGCCAATGTTAGCTTGCGAGTGCAGCGAAATCCACCACCGCCACCGCCACCTGTAGGGTTTGCCATCTTTCAAAGCTCCGACTTAAACTTTAAGCTCGCTTGGAACTGTTTAACAGCGCGCTTTCAATTTGACTACTTCTCACCAGCTCTGCCACTTGCGCAATGTAAATACATTTCGAGCTATGTTGGATTGACACTTTGATCGCGTTATATACATGACTAATAATAGTTGTTTTCTTATGTGAGTTTGTTGATAAGGACTCGAGTGCCTGATAAAGATAAAGATGCCGGGCTTAAGTTGAATGCTATATAAGTTGCTTTAACTATATAAGTTGCTTCTCATTATCGTTATTTCGGCATTAGTTCAAGTAGTAGTTATAAACAATCATGTGTTTAGCCTTTTATTTATACCTAATCACCCATATCAATGAAATCTGTTGATTCTTTAATAAATAACTTTGGATAGAAAAATTATAAAGGATTTTTGAAATTTTCCCCATAATATCTATTTAAAGGTTGTTCACTATAAATTCTTCAGGTCAGATTCTAACATTGATGAATTCGTTAAACAAAACAATCTCAAACCGATTTATTATTTCTTTTCACGTTTGTATATTATTCAATTAACACATAATACATTTATCTTGCTCCGGGTTTTCCTTTCAAATGCACGCAGATAGTAGCTCTGAGCAAGTTCAAAGCACTTTAGATAATAAATAACCATTAATATATATGTAGTTTTAAATATTTCCATTATTTTCTTTATTTTAGTTTACTGCACTATCACTTATAAAATTGCAAAAAATTATATTAATATAATATCATCAGTTTCCAAACGTTTATGTACGAACATGATGATGATGCATTTGATTAAGTGTATATTGTCCGATCCATATAGTGTGTATAATACTTTATTTAGTTGAATACATTTATATATATTTGTGTGTAAAGTACTAGACTATAAATGCCTTTGGTAGTGTGCTTTTAATATCTTTGTTTTTAACTCTCTTAGAGTAGCGTTGAATGTAAGTATATTTTGATTAGTTCTAGTTTGAAATTGTTAGTTGATGGGTTAATCTGGGTGTGCTTCAACAATAATGCTAAGTAATTTCTTTGACTTAACTAAATAATTTTCTTTGTTTTCTTTTATAAATTATTTGAACTGTAACAAAAGTGCTTCTATTATTTTGTATAAGGGTATAAAGGGCTGAGGTAGAAACAGCACAAAAAAAAAAATAAATGGAATTGTGAAACAGTTGGTTAAAAAAATATTTAAAGGACTAGATCAAGGAATAAAGACTTATGTGTAAAAAGTTTTTGATTGTGTTAGGTTATATCAACTTAGAAACTAGAGTCCATATAATATCGTTGCTAATTTATTATTGTTTTTCTTTCGTATAACTAAGCGTTAGCGCTACAAAATTTATCAGCCATCAGTGTTAACACCTTCTCCAGTTTACCATGACGATCCTCGGGCTTGGCACTGGCTCCCGAACTACCCCACAGGAACTTGACATGAAATTCGGTGCTAAAACAAACGAATCTTATTATTAAATGTATAGTATGATAATAAAATACTATCTACCGAAAGGCATCCGACAACAGCTCATCTAGCCGAGTGCTAGCGTCCTCCAGAATAATCTTGGCATTCTTGCGATATAGATCCAAATTCTTAAGGAAACCACGCGATGCATCCAAATGTAAGAAATTTATAGACATGCCAAAATCATCGGCCTTTGTCTCCCAGGGATCAATGCAGGTATTATACAGAGCTGGACGCTCATCCATATTGCCATGATTGATAATATCAAAAACGGGTCGATCAATCAACAATGCATACAGCAGCACATGTGGCACGGTGGTATTGGGAGCCTGCGGATTGGAAGCTTCATTCATGCTGATCAAAGTGGGACGCAGCTTGGCCTCGAATGTAAAAGCGCTGTCCGTATACTTTTGGCGTAGAATGTGCCAAGCTTGATCCAACTTTTGTATCTGCAAAACATGTATTATATATATAAATCTTTAAAAATCTTTTCTTCCTTGAAATCCAACCCACCTGTGGCATGCATAAGCCCAACATTATGGCACAAAAGCCGAAAAGATTTCCCAGCGCCGTTTTTGTTTCGACTGCAATCTGAATCCACTTGCTAAGCAGCTCGGCTCTATCCAGATCCGTTTGACAGGTGAGTATGGTGACAGCAACCATTAGCTTGATGCACTGCGTCCGCTCAATGATATCATTGCGAAAAATTTTCCCATGTGGCAGCGTCAACAGCTCCAGACCTGAACAACTAAGATAGGAATCCGATCCGTCTTCCGGCACATCCAAGAACAAGCCAATATCGATGCGTGTTATGTGCTCGGCCAGCAATTTGGGTCCAGATTCCAACAACATCATCTTAAAGGTGTTTAGTGCATCACCATCTAAAGGCTTGTTCTCCACCGAAGGCAGCAGCAAAGTGACAAAGTTCTCAAAATCAAATTTGCTGCCCTACAATGATAAAAGGAAAATTAAATTAAGGTTTTATATTTCTTAATCATTTCACTTAATCTCACCGGCTTAAACTTTTCGATAGGCAGCGTGAAAAGCGCCTCCTCAGCAGCTAAAGCATCGAATTCCGTAAAACTCTTAAGAGTACCATTTGATGTGGAATGGCTTATGAATCGTGGATTCTTGATGATGACACCACCACGTTGTATGCTCATCTCACTGACATCGCCAGGCGCCGAGTCGCCGGATCCATTGCCCGAATCGGAGCCACTTGCCTGATATGCCAGCACAGCTGCCATGGGTTCCTTGCGAGGCTTGGGCGGCGGACTGGGTGCACGATCTTGCGTATCCAGACTGCAGTTTCGCGCCAAGCTGCAAATGCGTGCCGCAGCCTGCTGACGCAACGCCTGCGCCGCCGAAGTGCTTGGCCGCGGCAGAGATTGGGTGCTGAACTTGTTCTCCAAGTGCTGGGACTGCAGCTGCATATCGCTGGTGGGATTACAGCGGGCAATGGTCTGAAAACGTGTCATGCTATGTCCATTAGTTGCTTCCTGAAGTTGCTGCTGCTGCAGCTGCTCTTGTTGCTTGTTGATGTTGCACACAACCATTGCCTGGGCAGGTGTTAAGCTTTGGGAACGCTGCTGCTTCTTGCAGGGCAACCTTGGTGGTGGCACTTCCCGATGCACCCGAGGCGGAGAACAATGCGGACTCGATGGTGTCAGCGGCAGTTGTTGTGGAGAAGCATCTCCAGTAAGTTGACCAAAGCGAAAGATACTGGAACCACCTATTGCATTGCTGCTGCCCATGGGTGAGTTCAATGGACTTAGACCACGCAATCCGGCCAGCATCTGTGTGTGCAACTGATTGCCCACAATCTTGTGGCCATAGAAGGATAGTGGATACGTGCGGTTGCATGGGTATTGGATGAGTGCGCCCGAAGCAGCTGAAATAGGTTTGCCCGAACCCACATAAAAGGTGATTAGATCCGGCACCGTGTCAAATGCATCCTCCTCAAACTGATACTGCACTCGCTCATAAACAGTCTCCGGTTGTAGCACCAACTGTTAAAATGGAGATTGAAAGAGATGTCAGTTAAAGATAGTTGTATTGTTTAACATTTCGATTAAATCTCTATACTAGATCCCTTTAACATAATATCCTTAAGAGAGTGTTCTGCAATCAATTAAGATGTTCTTCGTGCTATTCAAAGCAGTCTCACATAATTTAGTTGCAGGTTTTCTGACAACTATTTGCATAAATGAATAATTTCCTCTAACTCACCTTATTTAGCACGAAGTGCAAGACGACTGCTTTGCTGCGGCAGGTGAGGACATAGTTATCCGGTTGGGAGGCGCAATCACGCACAAGAAAATCTCCCTCTCGCTGAACAATCTCTTCGGCACGCTGACGTGGCAGGGCGCCATGGTACCAGGCGTGAGAGCGCAACTCGCGTGCATCCAAGCTTAGCTCCCATTCGAGAGCCTTTTTTAGTGCAATGGCCTCCTGTTGCTCGTTGGGATTGGGTGAGGCGGCAATGGGTGTTGAGGCGTTGCTGTTGTTGCCGCACTCCATATTGTCGGCAGTGTTGCCCCAATGCGGACTGTTGCACTTGGAGCGCGGTTTCAATTCTTCATAGCTGACAGAAAAACAGCGAGAGAGAGAGAGAGAGAGAGTTTTAATACTTTGAGAGGGACAGTTATTTCCCTTATTATGGGTAATTTGTCGTGTGCGCAGTGTGTGTGAATTGTCCCCACGACCGGAGTTTTTGAGTAAGGGAAATTTACTCCCACAAAATTGTTCCTTGGTATATGCGAACTTTTGTCTGAAGTTCAAGTGCAAAAAAGAAAATTACACAAATGCAATTGTTAATATTAAATGAAATAAACTAATAAAACTCTTGCAATTGGAAATTGCATTATTAGTAATATGCGTACATATACGTATTAAGTTAAGTGTATTTACATATATGATTATTAAGCTCTTATCACTCACCTGCTACGCCCATTTTGTAAGAACTCTTATTTGCTACTGAAAATCTACGCCGAACACGCCTTAAAGTATATTTTAAAGCAATAAAGTAACGGATACCATACACTATTACCAATTTTCTTTAACGTTTGTCTTTTTAAATTGAAATATTGCTGTAGTTCATAAAATATTAATTTTTCGCAGCCTTATCTTTAATTTGCTTTGGCTTTTCTTATCGCACAATGTCGTCTTCACTCTATGCCACTCAAATTTGGTCTGAGCTGCGTCCAGGCTTTAGCCCACCCTGGCACAAGTCGAATGTCCTTGTGAGGGTTGTTCGCTTCACAAAAATTGTTTGGGTTTTGTTTTTTTCAAGATTGCCGCCTGCCGTACGGCAAAATACTGATGATTTTTTTATGGGAAATTCTTTTGGGGCATGCGCAGAGTTTTTGTTATTGAACTACGGTCCTGTTAGTAACTAGTTGAGAAGTGGTTGTTATCAAGTATCGAATGTGGAAATGCGGGCACGGGCATAAGAACATAAGGAATTGCATGTGGATGCTATTGGTGGGGAACTTTGCTAATGGTTGCTTTTTAAATATGTGGATTGAATACAGACTAAGGAATGTTTTGTTTTCCTTGTTGTTGAGTATTCCATATTGAATATTATATTATTTTCTTTACTCACATTGTTGTCGTTTCATCAAAAGTCAACTGCTTCAAGACCTTGCCACTTTTAGTGGTAATTACGGCTGCACCTCCGCTATCATTGCTGCCGGCCATATCATCTAGATAATACATTGGACAGGAGCTCTTGCGACGCGGCACAGTACAGGGCGCACTACGCATTGCTGTAAATAGATAAACTAACTAAAGCACGATTATGAATTTAATCATATTGATAGCCTACCTTCAAGATTCATGGATTGCCTTCGCTTAGCCCGTACACCTAGCAGGCTGTTGAGCATTTTCTGGCGATGGTTCACATTCTTTATGCCCAAACGTTTCAAATCTCGATCATTAATGTCACCAACATCATCGACTGTGGCGTAAGTTTTCAGATTGTCTGCCCGAGCGGATGTGTGACACATGAGTGAAAAAGAAGTTTAATTTTGCTGACCAAACTGACCTTCATATTGCTGCAGTTCTAATAAATTTAGCCATTCGCCAATGCTCAATCTGGAGTTGTGTATTATCATAGCAACATCATCGCGACGTCTTGTCGCATTGGGATACCGAAAGTTCCACAGGATGCCTAAAGAGAGAGAGAGAGAGAGAGAGAGAGAGAGAGGAGGGAGAGGAAGTGAAGGTTGACGAAATCTTTATGCTGTTATTTCACTTACTGCTTCTTCTATTTGTCGCATTGCGAGAGTCAAGCTGGCGCGTTTGCACATTGCCCATGGTTACGGCAATTCAACTTTTATATATGTACGTACATATGTTCTCAGCGATCGTATAAAACTATTTTAGCTCTATAATTAAGCCGTCATATTGCTGAGCGTCTGTCCAGTAACTGAAATTTCAACCGCTCGCTGCGCTTTGCCTTAACAAACTGAACAAACTAAAGCTATTCGAAAAACACCACTAAGAAAATTTAGTATTTGGTTGGTCGAAACATGTATACACTTTTAAACTTCTAATTTAAGTTACTTTAAAATAATTGGGAATGAGTAAAAGTACTCTAAAGTACTACTAGTACTACTTAAATATTTCTTTGTTTTTGTTTCATTGAAAATCTGAATACATTTTGAACTTTATATGCCCTGATCTCAAAGGTAGGAGAGTAAGTTGTTTATTTTGTATTTCTTTTAACGATTTTTGTCCATATCTATAAATTTTTTAATTACTAATTGTACAGTGTTTATCCAGTCGTTGGTAACATCGAAAGTATTCAATAAAAACTTTTGGGTGACATTTAGAATTTTCTACAATTACTTTTACAAATAACGTAATGAGAAATTGAAGAGTACAAACAATATAATTATTACGAATTGAAGTTATTTATTCAATGTCATGCGTCAATAATTTGCTCTCACTGTTTGCCCAATTGTCCCAATGATCCGCTCCAGCTGATGCCCCCGCGCTTGACCAACTGTTCCGTTGTCTTGTGTTTTTGCCGTCGGTATCGGGTTTTTATCATTGTCTAGATTAGAAGGTCTCAGTCGCAGTTTCAAATTCTGCTGATCGCAGCGGTATACCCTTAATTAAATTTTCGGTTGTTGATGTGTAGAGAAATTACATACAAACATTAAATACATACATACATACTATAAGAAAATGGCATTGCGTATATTCTTGTTGTTTATGTTTTTTTTCGTTTTTTTGGTGAGCGCAATATGAGAGGCAAAATTGAGTGCTAAGAGCAAATAGCTAGAAATTTTATTTTGAAAGATATTTAAGAAATTATCATGTGTTGCTTTATCAATTATAATATGATGAGCTTATGGATTAAATGTTTGTTTTCATAAGTATGTGTGATACTTAATCGACTCATTTCAATTATTGATTATGACTATACTCATTCGACTAATATGTTATGAAACTTGGTAATGTGTTTGTAGATCTCGAAATAATATTTGTTAAACGAAGGTGATAAGTGTTTTTCTATTTTAACATCCTTGAATATAATAGGCTAACATTCTTGCGTAAATTTCATATTTCAAATGTTTTAATTAATCACTGTTTTTAATAAGGTAACAGTTAAAGAATGCTTTAAGATAAAATAAAATGATTTTGAGTTTTGAGGGATTATTATTTAATTTGTAAAAATTTATTTTTAAACTTAAATTATTAAATGTAATAAATTAAATTCGTTATTCTTATAATCTCAGCACAATAATGTATGACTAACATAAGTATATTAAAAACAACAATTGAAGTGAACTCATGAACTTATTATTTAAATTTGTAATAATTTAAAATCGTGTTTTTTAAAAGCTAAACTTACATGCAATATTTTTACTATTAATATAAATGATATATTCCATGTTATTCCACCACATCGATTTCAATATTGTCATCGTCATCGAGTCGTTCGCTTAGTTCCGCACTGGAACAGCTATCGGAACTGTAGTCCAATTGTTCTTGGAGCCTGGCAGCAACAGCTCCAGCCGCTATCATCATGGGCTGTTTGGCTGCACTTGCCACGCTTGCAACTGCATTGCTTTGTTGCGGTGGCTGCTTCTCTTGGCCACTTTTAAGATTCTCTCGCGTATGTCGCCATTTCATACGTCGATTTTGAAACCACACTTTGACCTGTGAAAGTGCAGCATATTAATGCATATTTCTTTAAGGCAGACATCTTCATGCAACTCACCTGCGCATCTGTTAGATTCAAACGTGCCGCCAATTTGCGACGATCTGGCTTCGTTATGTATTTCTGTTGTTGAAATTGAATCTCGAGTCCTTTTCGTTGGAGATTGGTGAAGACAGCGCGTGACCAGGAACGTTTTCTTTTGCCATTGTTGTTGTTATTGTTATTGTTGCTGTTACCGTTGACATTGTTGCTGCTGCTGCTGCTGTTGTTGTTGTTATTATTGCTGTTATGAACGCCATTTTGGTGTGTGCCTGCAGCACCTGTTGCTGTTGTGGGAATGTCTAGCAATTGCTGCTGTGGTGTTTTGCCCAGAAAACGTTGTTGCTGCGTCAACTGCAATGTTTTTAAACTGTTTAAGGGCGCCAGTAGCGCAGTCGATGTTGTTGAGTTGTGCAACAATGTTGCTGGCTTATGTTGGTGTTGATGTTGCGGGTGAACATGTTGCTGTTGCTGCTGATGTTGGTGTTGATGCTGCTGTTGTTGATGAAAGCGCATAAGTGCGTTTGTTGCCAGTGTTGGAAATGTTGTTGCTGTTAAATTGAGAAGGAAAACGGAAAACAGTGTGATATGAAGATTATAATCTATATGCTTTATGTTGTCGGAAATATCTAAATCTTAATGTGTCTATATGTTAACTCAACTTAAGAGATCTTAAGTATAATAATTGATTTGATCATTATTGAATTGCTTGCCTATTCTTAGTAAATTATTTATTTGTATTCTTTTGTGGTTCAGGAAATGCTTTAACCAACAACTTTCAATTCACACTACTTTATTTGTTGTTACAACTTGGCAACGAACATCCTCTTATGCATATTTATGTATGTATTTAAGCTTATATCCGCCGGTGTTCAAATATATATTTAGGAATACAATTTACGCATTTCCCTAATCGCAACGTCTAAAAAAACTCAATAATATTTGACATGAGAAAAATATGAAAATACAATTTAGCTCGAGTAAATTATTTTCAATGAAAAAACACACGTTGAAAATATTTAAATGAGTTTGTTTATAATAAAATTTTCACTTAATTGGAAATAATCAGCGTTGCGGGTAAACAAATTGTTTACACCAAACGGCCAACAACAAATACAAATACAAATACAAATACAAACATACATAAGCAAATACCTCTTAGTAAACTAAGAAAATAAAAACAAAAATTATTTGGGGTAATCGAGCACGACATGGGGCACGAGATGTGGCAGGGCTTTGGTACCAATTCTATCTGCGTGTCTCTCTCTGTGTGTATGTGTGTGTGTGTGTGTGATTTGCGTTTAAATGTTTTTTAAATATGCCTACTGCAAAACCAATTTATAAGATACAACTTTTTGTTAAATGCCCAAACTAGTTTATGCATTTTTATTGGTTTTCCTTTGTTTTTTTTTTTATAAACTGATAAACTGTGCGGCACGAATATTTCAATTTGTTTGTGCGCGCGGCATGCGTCTAATTATTTTTCATGGTGCATTTTATTTACTCAAGGAAACATACAAAGAGCGAGAGAGAGATAGAAACTCAAGCGATCTATTAATTGTGTATTTACATTGCAACGGAAATGCATAGCAACAATTGTGTATCTGTATCTTTAATGTTGTATCTGCAAGTGCAATAATGCGTACGCGTTCATCTTAATTGGCGGCATTTGGTTAATGTCAACTGCCGACGGTTTGTTATAATGAGTTTTTCCATCGGCTTTCAACACCTCGGTGTGCCCCCAACTCACAAAACACTGAGATACGTGTACATTTGTAAATAAGCGCCTTGGGCTGATCTTAATGAGTTGCGTGCACTTTTTAGGGAATGCATCTTGAATCTTGAGTCTGGCCGCATATCCGCATCCTGAATATTTGTAGCTATTATTAACGTTAATTGATGGCCCGCTTTAAATTGTATCGATTTATTTAGCATTGTTCGATTGTATTTATGGGCTTGCGAATATTTTTGTGAGTTCACATTTTATGTAAACATTTGGATGCATTTCGAGTGCAAGGCGATTAATTGCCATGAATTATGCTACCAGTAGTCCAATAAGAGTAACGAAAGAGTTATGATCAATTTGTGAGCCATGTGGCAAGAAAGACAGGTGCCTCTCCATGCAAGAGCTGCAAGAAGAGATCTCTGACCCTGATTCAATTGAGAAAGAAATTAAGTTAATGGAAAATATCAACAAAGGTTTCCAAGCAAAACAGGAAATTATTATTCAAAAACACATCCTTAAGTAGTGTATGCTTAAAAGGAGTTTAAGATTAAAAGATATGCTTGAAATATAAATGTTATTAGGAATGACTGTTTTATTTCCATTACAAAACATTATGTTTTATAATCCTTTTTAATAGGATATATCAGCAAAAAGGTTAAATCTTGCAATAGAAACTATTTAATAACAGATACAACTTTCTGGCTTTACTTGCTATAATTCAACTGTGATGGTTTTAAGCATTGTTCACTTCAGATATCTTAATAAATGTGAGATATTTAAATTCATAAAGATCGGTTCTATTTGTACACATTTAAAGCAATGTTTGATTAGTCAAAGATATTGAAATTGTTACTAATTCAAAATATTTAAATGTTCCAAATGATTTTCATCAGACATATTCTATATACTTAACTATTATCAAAAGGCAATTATGCAAATTTCAAATAATTTCTTATCACGATAGAACTAATCGAAATATATTTGTATAACTTGTTATCAAGATGAGTATTTAAGTTGATTTTATGGAATCTATAAAACCTTCCAACGAAGAATTAATTCAATTAGCAATCTGCTTATCAAAATTGCCTTATCTAAACTAAAATCACTTGGATTTCTATTGAACAACAATAAGTTGATAAATGAATAGAATGATGTGTTGAAATTAACTCAAAACCAAACAAAAGCAGTTTTAAATAAGCGTATAATATGAAAACAGTTACAGGCTGGATAAAGTAAGTGAAAGCTTTCCTGCTGCTGGGAACATTTGTTTGAATATTATGACAAACTTGGCCTAAAGGCAGCATGTTTGAAGATAAGCAGCAACAAAAAGAACAACAATAACGTGAATGCATTGATCAACGTTGCAAGCAATTGGATTAACATATAAATTGTAAATTAATTAGGCAAGCGGCGCCAAATTATTGGCCCCGACCCGCAGCATTTAACCTAAAACGATTCATAAATAAGCACAACACAGAGAAAGAAGAGATCTTCGAACGATTCATCCATCCATCGATCGATCGATGGATCGCCAGGCAGACCACAAAAAAAACAATCAAACAAACTACTCAACACCCATGCAACAGCAACAACAACAAACCACAACAGAAACAAATACAACGAGCAGTAAGAAAAGTAAAAGAACAAGATACCAAATAGTATAAAGAACTTGGAGAGTATGAAGCTATGGTAAGGGTTTATGGTTAGGGCTATGGTTTTTTATGATGTGCGATGCGATGTGATCAATCCATCAAAATCCAAATGCACAGAAAGCTTAAGATTATATATCTTTCTCTCTTCTTTGAGAGATACGCAATTGGTTAAATAACTTTTTGGCACCACAGGTAGCTGGCTGAACTTGGGCCACCACAGTGGGTGGCTGTGTAAATAGTTGGCCTCGCCAGTGCCCCTAAAAATACCGCATAGCTTCAATCCGTCAGTTAGCCAGTTGCTCACTCACTCAGTCATTCAGTCAGTCAGTTAGTCAGTGCGTCATTTGAAGAATGCTGCATGTCATTAAGTTAAACAGCAGCATTCACATTTTAGCCACAGTAGTTGGACCCAGCGGCGCCTCAATCTATCAGTGAAGAAGATTCAGCTCCTTTTGGCCAGCAAAAAATGAAAAAAAAAAAAATAGCCTCTCAAACGAACGGAACAATTCATTATTGGTATGTTGAATAGATTGGCTGCCCCATGAATGACGGGGGCCAATTGCTCAAGCAAATAAACAAATTTCGCTTCAATCGGTTTTAACCGAAATATTGATGCTGCTGCTGCTTCTGCTGCTGCTGTCAGGTGTAGGCAGTTTATTTTTAAAAGTCTGATTCTTAATTTGTTCATAAATTGCTGTTAATTTTGGTATTTGGTATTTGTTCTTTTGAATTTAATTTATTTAATGTAGCTCAAGATTGATGAAAACACTTCAAACTCGCCTTTTTGTTGTGTTTCTTTCGGTTTTGCGTTTTGTTGATTGAGGAAATGTCGAATTTAATGCCACGTGCTAATTGGCATTTCATTTTCGCCCTCAGTAGGTAATGTGCGAGTGTTTAAAAATCATTTAATTTTGATAATAAATTTCATAAATGTTCACATTGAATGATGATGGTCTGGCAAATGTATTTTGATGTGGCGTTAATTTGTTTGCCACTTTCAAAGGCAATTAAGGTGAAAATGATGTTGTTGAAAATGCCATTTAAATTATAAAATTTGTTGTTTTTTTTTAAGAAAGTGTTTAAGGAAGTATGAAAATAAATGGGAATAAAGGGGATATAAAGGATATTTTTAGTTAATTTCCCTTATTAACCAGCATGTTATAATCTATTAGGATTGTTTGAGTAGCTTGTTCGATTTATTTATGGCATCTTTTCCTTCACAATCTCTGGCAATATAATGTCATTATGCAACATATACTTCCGGGTTGCAGACATCAACGCATCTTGTAACAATTGAGGCTCTCAGCTATTTAACACCCTCTTGATAAGAATTGTATATAAAACAACAACTTGGAAAATGGGCAACAGACAAACAACAAGTTGAACAATACCAATTCACAATATACCTAATATACATACAAAACAAGAACAATTGAGGCAAGAGAAAATCAATACATATTTCTCACTATTTTTCATATAAACAAGATCAAAGTGCACGGCCTGGTATGGTTGTTGGCAGTTGGCAGGCAAGTCCATGAGTCGTCCCCATGAATATACAAAAGCAGCAGGAAGTAACGTAAATACTACGAGATATCTTTGTCGATTTGTCGATTTCAACAAACGAATTGTTTTCGTCAAGAACGTAAGGCACAAACAGTTGGCTACAATAATATTGCACAATATGGCCACAGATCAACTAATAATTCCAATAAAAACGCACGATTTATGACCCAACCATTTGGTTGATTCTCAAAACTGTTTCAAGTATTTTTTTCCCCGGAATGTAAATTTTACAATACCAATTGCCATTGCAGTTTATAATGAGTGGGTGCAAAGAATGTGTCCGAATTTGATTGGCAAATGGGAAAAAGTTCTTGCAACAACTCTTTTGATCATTGCTTGCAATAAATTCTTAGCATTGTCAATGAAAGGATATTGAACTTTGAAAGCAAATAGTTAAGTACAGATAATTTTTAAAATTTATTTTTTATATTGTTGATTTTTAAGGATTGATGAAAGATTATTTGAAATGTCTCTGTTGTCTTTGGTACTTATTCTTCATACGTTTTCAACGGCTTAATATACATATATCTTACGGAGATCTTTAGATAATATATTATTAAGTGGTTGAAATTGAAAAGTTGCTTGCAGATTTTGATGCAAGCAAGAATTAAAATACGTTTATAACAACTTTCTTGTGTTAATAATTTAGAATTGTTAGTTATCTTTGAAATACAGATATACGTGTATATATCTAAAGGCTGTGAGATATTTATATATCCAAACATAGGTATTATATAATGTTTATCTACATTTAAGTTGAATTTAAGCAAAGATCAGGAACAGAGTTGTTGAGCAACTGAATTTTACTCCAGAAACTATTTTAATTTAAGCTATTTACATTTGCTATATATTTGCTATATAAGTAAATATATAAGGTTGTGGTGTCATTTATCTATTATTGATAAGAGCTACTTTAAGTGCTTGTCAAACTTTTCAACACTTAAAATTAACAATTATTCTTACCATGCTCAGCGGCACGAATTGGTGTCGGCCTTAGAACCGATTTGTAATCCATATATAAGCCCGGATAGAATTTATCCAATCCCGCATAGGCGTAGGCATGCGAATTGGTCAATACTGGCTGATTAGCTGAAACTGAAGTATGCTTGGCAGCTTCTGTGGAGTGTCCAAAGCAGCTGGGCAGTGTGCAGCAGGCAAATACACTGCCGTCACAGCATTGTCTTGTCGTTGTTGTTGTTGGGGCAAGGGTGGATGTCAACGGACTGATGCGCTCGGCGCTTAACAAACGATCGACACTGAAACTAAGTTTCACTTTGGTTGTACTGCTATTGCTATTGCTGTTGCTGTTGCTGGTGACTGATGTGTTTGTATTGATTACACTTGTTGCAGGACTCGGGGTCGTGACGGATTCTTTGGTGGGCAGATCACTGTTGGAGTTAGAGCCATTCTCACTATCGTTGGGATCGTGAGAGGATTGCGTTTGCAACTTCATTTCACAGTCGTTAAACACATGCGTGCTGAGATTCTCGGGCACACTCTGTTCCATATTGGCACTTTCGAGTAGTAACATTGCTCAGTTTTAATCGCAATCAACAACATAAATAAATAACGATCATGTCACAGAGAAAACACCGTCGCTTTACGTAAAACACCAGGCACTTAAAAATGTTGGGGGCGCATCTAAGTTTAAACCGTTTGCTAAGACAACCCACACGGAACTGAATGGACTGGTCCAGCCCGGGAGCAAACCCAACCAGCGATCATCGATTGCCGTTGGGCGCATAAGCGAATAAGTATTGTGTTTAAAGTAAATCTCAGTGATTGTGTGTGAAATTTGACAGTGGGCAAAGTAGAAGAATAATGAGAAAAGTAAATAAATTGAATATTGTGAATTAAACATTTTTCAATATATATATAAAATAATATATATAAATTAATATTAGTATAAGACATAAAGTTTAAATTTTTAAGCGATTGAAGTATTTTTTAAATAGTTCCATAATTATTTCCTTTTTCTTTACAACTGGGAAATAGAAGATTTTATTATTATAAGATAAATACTTCCCATAATCCTGTCCTCATCGATCAATATATTTTTAACAGTGCAGCTTCGCTATTTTTCAATAAGTTAAACAGTTTGCTGAAATTGTTTAAATTGTTTTAAGAGCTCATCAATTAAATACCAAACCAATCAACATATTTTTTATTCAACATAGAATTCTCTCACATTTTTATCAAATATTACCCACTGTTGCTTCACATGGGAAACTTGTTGTACACGGTTGGGTTGTTTACATACAAACAAACCGAACGCTATGTCATTAGCTCAGCCAGAGATCGTTCGTTGATCGCTATTGAGATTTGTTTACCGATTTCTCCATATGTTGCCGTGTGCTCGGCGCAGAGAAGACACACACACACACACACACGCACGCACACTATCTCACAGCTTCCTACAGCGCCAACGCCATACGTAGAGAGGCAGCATGGCAGCCGGCAACCAATGCCAGCGATCCATTCGAAGTGGGCGGAGCCACAGACGCTATCGCCAGCAACGATGTGTGTCTTATCTCTTTCCGGCGCATGGGCGTTGGGAATGCCTGGTTAACTTGTCGGGGAATTGAGTGATCTCTGTGCAAACATAATTCCATGTTGTCTGGCTGGTGGCCTGTTAATAAAGTGGGTAACGGTGCCGAGCGCGTTGTCGTGTCATAAATCTAATCGCATTCTAAGAATAACAACATAAGCAACTTATTGAACTACAACTGCATGCTCCTTAAATATGTTGTGACACATTAAATAATCGCAAGGCGACTTTGCAAGCTAGCAAAAGTTTACCACAAACTTCAAAAGAAAAAAAGATTGTAACGCAAATATTTGTGTTTATTAATAGGAGTCCTGTCGTGACGTGGTACGTGGCTTATAATGCGGTGACGAACACCGCCCTCCGCGCACACCCAATTGACCCCGTAAAGAAACAATGCAATCACGGGAACGCAAAGCAAACAAATGAACACGTAAACTAAAAGTACCAACGATTAAATACTCTAAAAAGTTCGGAAAGAATGCTTGTCAGGAGAATAAATTAATCTCGTAAGTATTATATTGAAGCTTTGAATAATAATAATAATGAATAATGAATAATAATAATAATGAATAATAATGTTATAAAAACCAATCCGAAAGAAATCTTGTTTTTTGTTGAAGAAAGAATTTTTGAATTGTGTGTTTTGACTTTATCCTTATAAAATAAATCATTTCTCATCATATACAAAGATACAATTTTGTAAGTTACTTTACTTTATTGCTTGATTTTTAAATGTTCTTGATGGGAAACAATATATAAATATTATATTAATATATTTTATTCTATATGAAAGTTTACTTGTTTAATTATTATCTGACAATAATTTGTGATCTACCAATACCATAAAACTGTTAAGAACCTCATTAGAAAGCAATAACACCCCACATGCAAAGAGTATCATTAAGCGCTACCAAGCAATGTAAACAAACACGAACAGGATACAGTTGGGGTAAAACCGCAGTCAGAATTGACTTGTGGCAACTAAATTTGGGTTAGCTAGGACACAGTACGTGTCATCCGCTCGAATGGAGTCGTTGTCTGGCTCGTCATCGGCGTCGTCGTCGGCAACGACGCCGCATTTGCATCGCAACTTCAATATGGAAAGTCTGAGCATTAGTGAACCAGCTGATTGTGATGAGGAACAGGATTTTTCTTTTCGCTATCCGAGCTATATGTATCCCGATGTGGACTACGATAAAGATGATGTGCCGCTGCCCTTCAGAGCTTCACCAGACTCGCTGTTTAATCTCTGCGCAGCTGTTGTGGATGCTCAGGCACGTACTGAGGTTTTCAAATGGAGTATTGATGATGTTGCCAGTTGGCTGCGCGAATTTGGTTATCCGGAGTATGAGGTGAGATTAATTTGATATGCTTTGGATATTGCAAATCTTCACTTCATTCACAGCAAACCTTCAGGGAGAACTATATCGATGGCCACAAGCTGCTCAATCTGGATGCAATTGCTTTGGTAGCGCTCAACGTACGCGACTTTGAGCACATTCGTCATTTGGGTCGTGGCATACGCGCACTTTACCGCAAGGAGCTGCAAGCGGCAACCGAAACCAAGGAGCACAGTGAGGTGTACAAATCCTTTCGCTCACGCACCGGACGCCAGTATGAAGGATTGCGTGAGACAGAATTATTAGGTCGCATGCATATGCTACGCTCCGTCTTTCAGGACCTCAACGAATGGGAGTTAATGGAACTGCACATGTCACGTACTCCAGTTCGTCGTTATCGCGAGGTCGTTGCCAATTCGAGGCGATACAATTTATATGGTGCTTCAGCGGCACGCCGAATGCCAGTTACAATGGATGATGTCGACACATCAACATGGTATAATTTTGAGAATTGTTATTGATTGTTGCCATGTTGACAGTTTGGAAAACCCACAAACAAACTTTAAATGTGTTGACAAATGCTAGTTTTTCCATTAAATCAATAAATAGTCGATCCATTTGATTAATTACCAATAATTATCTAAAGTTAATATTTCATTCTTTTTGTAGTTTTCATCTCAATAAAATACTTTAGACAAAAACCTTTTTAAAAGTTCAACAATTTTCAAAGTTTGACCTGAACGGTCCTTTGAATCGAACTTCTAAAAGATAACAATCTAATTTCATTATATTGAAAGAAATAAAAAACCAAATTTCTTTTTATAACAAATACTAAAAGATATTGATATTATTCACCAATTAAATTTAAACTTTTTATGATTATTTTCATCTTAACTTTCTTTTAAGTAAGCAACCCAAAAGGTATCACGTTATAAACATAAAACAACAGACAACGTAATAAAGATTAAACATATTGTAGAAAAAGTTATATTATTTTCTGATTTTCATATATATCAAGCTTTACTTATTATCTCACATGAAATACTGTTCTTTTGCAATAATCATATCATATTTGATTTTAATATTTATTAAACATTTTTACAAAAAAGGCTTCATAATGTAAAAAATATTTGTCTTTTGCTGATAACCAAACAATCAATCTTATTCAATATTTAACTCAATTACAATAACTTAAAAACTATTCAATTTAGAGTCACAACTAACAATTCATAGCAAGAAATAACTTCCGACATGCTATAGTTTCCACCAAAAACTTTGAGCTGAAAAGAAATCTGCGCACTTTGTTGTTGTGTTGTTGTTGTTGTTGTGTGTTGCTGTTGTTTGTGGGCAATCAGTCGACACGGCGATCACTTATCGCTCTGTACTCGTTGCTGTTGTTGCTGATGTTATATTGTTGCTGTTGTCTGCATTCGCGTCCCGCTCACGTGTTCAAATTTATTGATTGTTCTGCTCACAAGACACGGCGTTTGTGCTTTTCCCCTCAGTCTCTGGAGCGTCTGGAGCGGAGTGGAGTTGAGCTGAGCTGGCGTCCTGCTGTGCAGCATGGGAGACGTACGTGTGGTCGTTTTATGTTATATTTTTCGACATCTTGTAAGTGTGTGTGCGTGTGTTTGTGTGTGTGTGTCCGCAACGGGGCCTATGCAACCTTAGACGCGGCTTCAACCCAACCAACAACTCCAACTCCAACTGCAAATCGTCGCATCGTAGCCATAACGAAAGTGCAACGAGCTTTTATTAACTTATGCGCATTCAGATTACCTTAATAACTCGTTCCGTTAACACTTTATTATGTTCAAGGCTCATAAATCGTTCCATCACCATCCAGGTCGCCGACGCAGACGCTCCAACTCGACAAGATACACAAAAAGAAAAAAGCCAGAAAGAGAGAGAGAGAGATATGGGGAGATGGAGAGAGAAAAGGCACGCACTGGCCGATTATGATTTATCGCGTTTTAATCAATTTAAAATGTTTTAAAATAAACGATACAAATCGGAAGAAATTATGAATGTGTGTTGCTGTCTTAAGGCTCCACAGTAGGCCAGGCCCCCACAGCCAATGACAAGCAACAACAACAACAACAACAGCAACAACCAACTGCGACGATAGCCAAGTTTGTTCGCGCATATACATATGCGTTATCCAACGCGTACCTCGTTTGTATTTCACTCGGGCAGCGCAGACTACTCAGATTACTCAGTTGGGATTGGAAATTTACGTGCGCCACATTAAGCCTAAAAGTCTCATGCACTTCTCTCTTTTAGCAGCAGCAGCAGCAGCAGCAACAGCAAAAGCAATGGCAACGGATCCGGATCGCGTGCTGTGAGCCAGAATGGGCCTGGGGCGAGGTCTGTGTCGCGACGATGGCAACGCGACGATTATGATGATTAAAATTGATAAGCGAAATATTTTTATCATTTCTCAAATTAACATAAACCATATGCGATTATCACACAATAAGCGCTTGTGTTGCTTCTTGTTGCTGTTGTTATTGTTGCTGTATTTTGTATTTCTTCAGGCTTTTTGTTTGCTTTTTATGCGCTTTTATGGCCTTCTCCTCCTGCTCGTAAAGAGCACACAACTGCGGCGCGGCAAATACGAATGTATGTATATAAGTTATGGCATTGCCGTGAAATTATGGCAGGCCAGGACAGGATTTAGTCGCGGCAAAGTGTCAAATGCCATAAATTTATGAGGATTTTGGCCAGTGGTCATGTCATGCAACTCATATTCGACTTTGCGCACTTCCATACATATATATCCAACCATTATATCAACTTTTAACCTTTGCCCACACACACACACAAACAAACACACACGCACTTTGTGGCAACAAGTTTTATCTTTTGAGTGATTTTGGTATTCGAAAATATTCATTTAACGCCTCTCACATCCTAATTTAATTATCACGGCAATGCAACTTATTGACCTTATATGAAGTTAATTGTGAATAATATACACACCAGCTTATAGAAAATATCAATTGCACAATGACAATTTCTTAAACTTGTTTCGGAAGTTTTTTTTAAAGATTTTTTTTGTTCATAACCTTGATTAAAAGTGCCTTTGAGATCTGATAATCTTCGTTATGATTTCACAAATTTTTCAGTATTGGACATTAGGAATATTATCAATTGGTTTTAATTTGTTTTATTGTCCTATTTATTAGCTTACAAACATTATTAAAATGGCTTAAAGCGTCTCGATTTCTTAAGCAGCTCAATTTTTTGCTTGTCTTCTTCATATTTTTGACGCAGCTCAACAATGTTTTGCATTTTGGTTTCGCGTATTTGAAATGTGTAAAAGTTTTTCAGCTCCTTTGTTTTCTTATCCTTTTTCAGCTTGCTTTCGATGCGCCCAATTACCGATTCATTTTGCTTAAAGCCCGCATTGCGTCCATCTTTGCCGACAGTGACCCAACCATTAGGATCTGCTTCGCTTGCCTTGGCTTCCGCTAAAGCGGCACGCTCCCGCTTATCATACGCAGCCATGTAGGCATCGATCTCTGCTTGTGTCGTTGCCGCATCCAGTATAAAGTTGTTTTCGTAGTCCTCGTGCCACAGCTCCATGCCTGTTTTGATAAAGCACTCGCCGCTGCTGTTGTACAAATCGAGACTTTGTAAGGCGAGCGCTCTGTCAATGCTGCTACTTTTTTGGAACACAACATATGCAACTTTAAACTTAAATGGGGGTTTCACATTCGAGAAAGGCACATCAAGTCCTTCGTACCACTTTGCAGTTTCATCGCGTCCTGGTTTTTCGGCAAACAATACGCTCTCCACATTGCCGACGCTATTAAAGAATGTTTTCAGACTCTCCTCAGTTACGTAGGGCGGTATGTTGAGAAGAAATAAAGTGCGTCCCTTAGGTTTGTTGGGATCCATTAATCGTATATAATGCTCCCGCATGTAAATGCTGTGACAATTTTGGGCATCGGGCGTCATTCGCAGCGGCACAACTGTAAGTGTTACATATTTAATAATAACATAAACTCAGACGACATACAACAGCTATTACCTCTGTAGCCCTCAATTTCAGTCATTTTGTCGTGTTATTTAAGGTAAATCAAGTTAAAAAACTATAAACACGTTTTGTTTGAACTGCCCACACTGCCTGAATGTTTTGGTTCACAGCTGATTTGACAAGCGCAACCAACTTCGCTTAGCAAAAACCAACTGGCAGCGCTTTGTTAGGCAACATTTATTTTAAGCGGTGTGGCAGCACTATAAAAAAAGCGGCGCGTGTTTTTTAAACAATATTCATTTGCAGTAACTCAAACATTTACAAAGAAATGTTAACTGGAATGAACTAAAACAATCATGTTTACCATTTCATAGGGTTGTTTTACTCTTTTATTATTTAGTTCAATGTTGAATTTGGTAAATCGCATAAGCTAGATCAGTTGCTTAATCTGAAGCGATGGTTAAAGTTTTACCTTCAACTAAATGGCAAATAATTAAACAACCTCAGCAGGAGCTGCAACGGAAGCGGCCAAGCCACATCCAAATTGTTTTTTGTAAACTTTGCACGTATTTTTGTTTCGTAGAAAATTTGTTTTCCGCCACGCCCCACCTGGCTTAAATTTTCTCTTCTCGTACTTTCGTGTATTCGTATGTGCCCGTGAAATGGTTTGAAAACAAAACAGCATACTGGCCACAAATGCAGCAAACCACTTCGCCCCCAAAAGCCTGTGCTGTTCTGGGCAACGCCCAGCTTGGCCGCAACCTGCGTTCATTTAACCGAACCAAAAAGCGGAAGTTAGTTATGCACGTTTGCCTTGTGTGTCCCCTGAATAGATGCTAATTAATTGAATGTGCATTTTTTTGTTTTGTTTTTTTTGTTTGCAGATAGACAGCATTGTACAACTATTGCCATAACAATGTGTATGTAATCAATCATTAGTAATAATAAGATAAGTTTTCTCTAAATATCTTTTATGCTATTTCATGCACGCATATCCTGGTACCCATTAATCAAAATTCCAGGACTCGAAACTCTAACAAAATGTCCCTAATTGCACTGACAATTGTAGCACTGTTTTTGAATACACAAACACGCACACACACACACACACATACACACAAATTTGTACAACTTCTCTCAAAGGGGCAAACCTGGTTGATTGAATATTGCTATTTGAATGTGGTTTGATTTTGTGCAAGTCTCAAGTGTATTCGAATTTGCAAATGAATATGCATTGCCCCAAAAGCTAATTGTTAATACGATAAATAAATTTGGTTGCTGTTAAGCTTTAATGCCGATAACATCCTTAAAACAATTCGTTTGACAATTTTGTTCGTTACCACAAAAGTATCAAATTTCACAATCCCATAAAACTCAACATCATAAACAAGAATTTCTTGTTAAACTTTTTTTTTTGGTGTACGTGCCCATAATTTGAAATACAGAAAATATTTTTTTCAGCCTTAAAAAAAATCCATGTTTTGTATATTTTAAATACCGTCTCGCACGTGCTTTACATTTCATATTTATTGAGAGTTGGGCGAGCATTTTTGCAGTCAAATCCTTGACTAATTAGTGCTTGCCACGCTTTGTGGCGGTAGCGAGGGTGATGGTTAAGGGAGGGAAGCGCAACCCCTAAGCCGCATTAAACGCGTTTTGATGAACTTTCAAGTATCTCACACATATAAAAAATAACGAATGATGGTTTGACGCGCTTCCTTTTTATACCCTGATCCCATTAAAAATGGGAAAAAAGGGTATAATGAAGTTGTGCAAAAGTATGTAACAGGTAGAAGGAAGCATCTCCGACCCTATAAAGTATATATATTCTTGATCAGCATCGAAAGCCGAGTCGATATAGCCATGTCCGTCTGTCCGTCTGTCCGTCTGTCCGTCTGTCCGTCTGTCCGTCTGTCCGTATGTATGAACGCGTCGATCTCAGAGACTATAAGAGCTAGAGACTCCAGATTTGGAACTTAAGCTCGCCTAATCCCTAGGCAGTACAAGTTTGTTTCCGATTTTCGATAACTTTTCCCGTTTCCGATATACACATGGGATCGATAACAAAAAAATCTTGAATTTTGAAAACTTTGAGATGCAATTTGAATTATAAAACAAAATAATGACAATCTGTGAAATTTTTATTGAAATCGGATAATAAACACCGGAGATATGGAACATTGAAGTTTTGTATGCACTATGCAGTATGCGCGTACACACACACACATATACTTGCAAGCACTGACTGTACGCGGAAAGTATAGGGATCAGGGTATCGTCTAGTCGGGATATCTCGACTAGAGCCTTCTTACTTGTTATACCCTGATCCCATTAAAAATGGGAAAAAAGGGTATAATGAAGTTGTGCAAAAGTATGTAACAGGTAGAAGGAAGCATCTCCGACCCCATAAAGTATATATATTCTTGATCAGCATCGAAAGCCGAGTCGATATAGCCATGTCCGTCTGTCCGTCTGTCCGTCCGTCCGTCTGTCCGTCTGTCCGTCTGTCTGTATGTATGAACGCGTCGATCTCAGAGACTATAAGAGCTAGAGTCTCCAGATTTGGAACTTAAGCTCACCTAACCCCTAGGCAGTACAAGTTTGTTTCTGATTTTCGATAACTCTTCCCGTTTCCGATATACACATGGGATCGATAACAACAAAATCTTGAATTTGGAAAACTTTGAGATGCAATTTCGATTATACAACAAAATAATGACAATCTGTGAAATTTTTATTGAAATCGGATAATAAACACCGGAGATATGGGACATTGAAGTTTTGTATGCTCTATGCTGTATGCGCGTACTCACACACACACACATATACTTGAAAGCACTGACTGTACGCGTAAAGTATAGGGATCAGGGTATCGTCTAGTCGGGATTTCTCGACTAGAGCCTTCTTACTTGTTTTTTTTTTGTTTGTGCGTGTGTATAAAAAATAATGTTGCAAGTTGGGAATTCATTAAAAGTGTATGCTCTGCTGAAGCCGTAGCTGCCACATATTTATTTATGTATATTTTAAAAAGCAAAAACAAACTCAAAAGAATTCTTCTTTTTATTCGAAAAAGGTTATGAAAAAAACACAAGCTTATTAATTTAAGTTAAGCTTTAAAATATTTTGTATTATTTAGTTACTAATCAAATACATTTGCTTCTAATTTGTTTTTATTGAAAAGTTTGACAACTTAATTCGAAACAAATTCAGAATTTTCTATAATTTTGTAAAATTTTTATATTTAATTTCTAATTTCGACACACACACATACAAACTGGGATTTAATGCATTTGTAATGTTGCCGGCGCCACCAAAATCGCATATTCGAACTTTGGAATGGATGTGAGTGCTTCCTGTGAACCTGTGTGCCTGTGTGCCAGGTGGGCAGCTTTTAGATTTGAGCCAATTGTGCGTGAAAACTTTACCAAGCGATTTTTGTCGCACGCATGATTTATGTGCGTCCATTTGCGGCACGCAATTTGTGCCACAAACGAATCAACAAATGTATTGTGCAATTGGCCGAGTCAAAAGAAAAAATAAAATAAAAATAAAATCCATTGGCTGCCAGTTCTAGAAAGCTATAGTTGCGGCTATTTTTGGCGTCACGTGCAACAAATTTATTTTTCTATAGAAATTCGATTTGATGAGTGCAAAACTGTATATAATGAGATTTTTAGAAATCGTGATTAAAGCATATGTTCAAGTTCAAATATTATCATTAAGTTTAAGCTTAAGCTCAAGTTTTCATTTGAAGCTTTTAACTAATATTTTATAACATAAATTGCGATTTTAATATTTTTGGGAACCGAGAAAATATTTTTAGTATCAAAAATAAATTCAATAAAAAAATTGTTGGCTTGAATCGAATAAAGTGTAATAGAAAAAAATTGATAAATTCAACAAAATTACAAAATTATGTATTTTTTAATGAATTCTATTTTATTTTAAGAATTTATGACACAATTTTAACTTAGTATTGTAAAAGGGTACAGCAATGGCCAACTAAAAGTCTTTCATGCATTATTTTTGATTCATTTAAAATTCAGCTAATACAAAATAAATTTGTATTTGTATTTCCAATAATATTTACCAAAATGGTCAACCATTTGAACGTGAGTTCGGAATTTGCCACTATAGGGGGCTTTTGGCCATTGCTGATTAATCGGCCAAACACTTTGACTAACGTTGCCCTCATTAATTATGCCACAAAAAAGCAAAGGAAAAAAAAAACTTTTCAACCATAGTCGCTAGCAGTCTCTCATTAGCTGGACAAGCCACGCCCACTGGAGATGGCGTTGTAACGATAAGCAGCCAATAAGGCCAATACTTGTGGCTTGAACGGCTGAACGGAGTGGACTGAAACTTGCACAAAAGGTTAAAAACTTTGCTCGTTAATTATGGGCGAAAAAAAATATCGAAAAATAAATGTGAAGAAATGTGGCCAAGAATGAAATTTGTCAAGAGCAACGTCGTCAAGTTTTGGTGAATTGGCTATTTGTAATTTATGCTGCATTAATTTTTATTTACCAATTTATTAACCTACGTTCGGGGGGCACGCACACACACACACACAAAAAGCAGTGTAGATGCCATTAGCGATAACAAAGACATTTCTTTTTGGCACAGGATATAGGATGGTTGAGGGTGACGGAGGGGTGGGGGGCGTGTCAGGCAAGTACGCCCTCCAGTCATTTATCACAGATACAAGCAGCCGTAAAAACCAATTTAAAGTAAATTAACGCAACACAGACTCTCAAACTGTACCAGCCAGCCAGTGCTGGCAAAACCGCAGGCTGGCAAACTGTAGCAAGGGGGAAATGAATGCGACGCGATTTGGGCAACTTTTACACATGTTTGTGCCGTCTTTAATTCCCTATCAGATCACGTACGCGGCGCATGTTTAGCTGTGTGAGCAAATTCCTAACCCCACTAAAACCACCTTTCTATCCCCCCCAACTTCCAAAAGTCTTGAGGCACACCACACAAATAGTGCAGACATTGCGCCTTGGAATTTATTGCACGTGGTAAGTTGCTTGGATGGGTTCCAGTTCAAACAGTTCAGTTAGTCAGCTTTAGTTGGATTGGGTTGGGTTTGCGTTGCGTTGCGTTGCCGCACGGACTGCAGATTAGATGTCCTGATAGACACAAAATGGTTTTTTCCTCGACTTAAACTTTAGAGACACATGGACACAGAATATTTATTGCTGCCTAACTGCAAGGATTTTGTGTTTTACGTTTTGTTCAAATGAAGTTGCCTTGCTTTTGCCTTGCCTAGTTTTCTAAGGCGTCCTAACTTGATCTAAATGGGTTTGGGACTTTTTGTTTTGTGGCTGGCAAATGCCTGGCAGCGATTTCACAATTTTCCACAACTTTTGACTGATGAATGAATGAGAAATAGTTACTTAAAGAAGGAGAAGAAAAAGGTTGAACTGTTTGTTCAACAAACTTGTTAAGAGATCACAAGATTAAAAGCTTAAATGGTTGAAGGCACATTAAATGACTAATGATATGGTAAAGACAAGTAAGTTGTAATAGTATATATATAAAAGGCCAAACTTTTTAGAGTTTTTTTGTGTAAATACTTAAAAAGGTAAAGCTGCATTTTATATGGTAAGAAAAACTACAGTTCGTAAGGTAAAACGTCTAAAAATCGAAATGATTCAATAAAGAATTATAAATACAATCCATTAATAGCTCATTTGAACATTTAACACATTTGAAACAAGTAAGCAGGCTCTAGTCGAAATACCCCGACTAGACAATGTTCTGAACGTTATACTTTACGTGTACACTCAGTGCTTGAAAGTATGTGTGTGTGTATTTGTATGTATGTATGTGTATATATATGTGTGTGTATTTGTATGTATGTATATGTATGTATGTATGTATGTATGTGTGTGTGTATTTGTATGTATGTATGTGTATAAATATGTGTATGTGTGTGTGTGTGTTAGTGTGTGTATTTGTATGTATGTATGAGTATGTGTATGTGTGTGTGTGTGTTAGTGTGTGTATTTGTATGTATGTATGAGTGTTAGTGTGTGTGCGTAATACACAACAAAGTAATATCACATATATAGATTAAACAGGTTTTAAGGACCTTAGCAAAGCCCCATACCCATACTCAAAGCTAGAACCAGTTGGGAATTCTAAGGCAGGGCAGTCAAAAATATTGGCTACTTTTATTTATTTTTAACAAAACACCCTAAACCCAATACTTAACGCGTACAGTCAGGGCTTGCAAGTATGCGTGTGTGTGTGTGTATGTGTGTTTGTATGTGTGTGCGTGTGTGTGTGTGAGACTGCATACTTTACCTAATGTCCATTGTTTGTCAACCGATTACAATCATAGATTATCATTATTTCATTTAATGTTGCGTTCATACGGACAGACGGACGGGCAGACGGACGGACAGATGGACGGACAGACGGACATGGCTATATCGACTCGACTGTTGATGCTGATCAAGAATATATATACTTAATGGGGTCGGAGAAGCTTCCTTCTGCCTGTTACATACTTTTGCACTAAACCATTATACCCTTTTTTCCCATTTTTAATGGAATCCGGGTATAGAAATCGAAATAATTGTTTTTTTTTTAAATAAAGTTTAAAGTTAGTTTTCCTTTAACACTTTTAAACATTTTAACTTCATTTAAACTCGCAAAATCAAAACGTTGGCCTGCAACTTTATAAATGCAAAATACAAATACAAAACTACAACAAATGACTCAAATCAAGTGGGAATTGAAAGCTGAGCTAAACTTAAACTTGCGCTAAGAAACACACACAAAGTCAATTGGACGTGGCAACAACAACACAGTTACCATTTGTTGCACATTGTAGAAATTTTTAAAGCAATTTCTCTTCATGCTTCATTTCGTTTTCTGTGTGTGTGTGAGTTTTTTTTTTGGCTTGCGGTTGCAAAATTTTCTTGTGGCTTAACTTTTTGATGTTTGGAGTAAGATTAACGCCTGGATGGCAACATTCAACGAACAACAACAACAACAACAGCAGCAGCAACAACACCAACTGGACCTTCACTGACGTGACATTGTGCGTGTTAATCTACTTTCAAGTAGCCACAAGCAAAACACCCATGTCCATGTAATCTTTAGCATTTTGTGAATGTGTTTGTGCTGTTGCTGCTGCTGCTGCTGGCAAAGGGACAAACTGTAATTTTATGCAAAAGAAAATGCTGCATGAAAAACTCTTAAGATAATGTGCACCATTTTGTGACATTTACTTTGAGTGTTTTTTTTTTATGTGTTTTTTCAGCTTAAACTTGCAACAACAATATGCTTCAACTTTGACAGCAACAAGAGTGAAAATAATTTAAGAGTTCAAGACCTAACCAAAAAACAACAACAAACTAATTTTCTAGCTTAAATAAAACACTTTTCGAAGGTAAAATTTTAATCTGCATAAGTCATAAAAGTTTATTAACTATTAAATTGCAATAAAATCGTTGAAAAAATTAACTACTTTCACTTTCTATTAGGCGATCATAAAATTAGCGTATAAAAGAAAATCAACCAAATATCAAATTTTGCTATAAAACTCTAAATGCATTCAAGAAGCTGTCGCAGTTGATATTTTTAAAATGCAGCTGACAGTTGTGCTAGTTTGTTTCGGTGAGTAAAATATTTCTTAAACAACGTATAAAAGAAATTTGCAGAATATTATTGCTTTAAAATAATGGAAATTTGAGGATTAAGATTAAATTGTATAAGTATACAATTAGTTTAATTTATTAAATGAAAGTTAGGGTTATGGATAACTCATTCAGTTACATATGTACATAGAGAAATATATATATAATAAAAAAACAAAAGTTAAAGTACTTTTTAAAATGCTCGTAATTTAATAAGAGTTTAATTTCTTGAATAATAAATATGTATTTTTGTTTAATTTCTGTTTAGTAGTTTATTTGCTGAGCACCCTTTATGCCTTGCCCTGGAGTCCCAGTGATCCCATGGAACCAACACTTTTATTTCAACACTACAAAAATCAAAAGCAACGCAATTTGGCCAAAATACAGCTACTGCCACGGCATGCCATCAGTTTTGTGGGGCCTAGACAAGCCACTTCTGTGGAAGAAGATGAGGATGATAATTATTACGATGACGACTACGACGGTGAAGGTAATAATGTGCCTGTAAGCTATGTGGAATCCGAGGAAGATGACTACGACTGGCGTTAATATATATAGTATAGAAATGTATTTATACAAAAGTACTTGAATATTTATATGTGAACATGTGTGTATGTGTGTATGTAGTAAATGTTGCATTTATTTAACTGCAAACTTGGTTGGTAATTAAATATATTTGAAATTCAACTTGTCGCATTGCCGGCTTGCGGTGACTGCTTCGCATTCATTGGAAAATTCCGCAACTAATTAGGGCACCAAGAGTGCAGGATGTACACGTAGACACACGTAGGCATACAACGTTCGTACTAGATGAGAATGTGTCCTGTGTTAGTGTGTGTCGTTGCCTCTGCCAGCCTCGAGATAAGCAACTCGAGTGTCGTCGCGTTGGCAGCCAGACGAACCGCATTAAACAAATAAACAGCGTAGACACATAGAAATTACGGCTTTTCAAACAAATGCGAGACTGAAATAAAGTAGATAGTACACTTAAGCTTTAACTGAGAGTCACAAATGTTTAAAATTGTTATTTTGATTATTTAAATATTCTTAGAAACGTTTAAAATTATAATTCAACTTCAAGTGTTACATATATTTATTTTCAGGAGCTTAAAACACAACGTTTTAATTGATTTTATTGTTTTGTATTTATTTTAAAGTATTTATTATTTATTTTAATAAGAAAATAAATAATTCTATTAAAGTATATCCGTTTTCCAATAAAGTTGCTAAAGTAATATTTTAAGTAAAGTTATTAAGAAAATATGTGAGATTTTAAAAAATATTAAAAGTTGACTTTAAATATTTTGGCAAAAATTCAATTTTATTTGTGAATAAAAAAAATGAGAAACTGATTTTTGTTAAACAAATAGTATTTCATGTTGCAGTTTAATAAATTTATTATTACTTATGACTTTGAAAAGTATTCTTTTATTATTCTAGGTAAGACTGATTTTAACATCAAGGACTTAATTTTATACAAACTATGCCTAACTTTAAGAATACTTATTTCAAGTCTAGTTTAATGCGTTATTCAGCCGTGCGAAGCTTGCGGTAGGTCACTTTTGAGAAACATGACTAAACTTTCACTTAGTTCTTGAATAATTAAAGTCAGCCACAACCACAGGCAATTACAACTGTCAATACGGCCAACTAAACTGACACATTGTTTTCACCTATTTAGCCATGTCGTCCAAGATACTCACCCCAACCCCAATCCCAGCTCCCCAGCACCCCAATTTGGGCTTTTGGATACTTGCGAAAAGTATTGATTAGTATCTTAATAATAGATGCACTTTCGGTATGCGTCTTCAATGAAATATTCTGTATGCCACAATAGTTGATATAGAGGACGAGGGCGAGGGTCATTTGACTTTCATTGATAAACTGTATTGGATGGCTTGGATAAACGAAGCGCTTTGTTTGTTTATCGGCGACAAAGTATCTCAAAGATGCATCCTTAATTCAGCTCAATTCTGTTCAGTCCGGTTCGGTTCGGTTCGATTCGGTTTAAGTTCAGCCATCCAGCCAACCACCAACGGATAAACCACTTGAATAATGCAGTCGAGCGTTAACTGTTGATGTCCCCGCCCCACCCATCCCCGACTATCATCAACATTGGAGCTCTGTGTCTCGTTCAAGCAACTGTCCTCGAGCTGATTCTGCTTGCACAAATTTACATTTAATGAGGTTTAAGTAAGTGTAAGAGGTGCGAAAGCCATTCGCAATGCTGCGCCATGCTTTAACTTGTTTTAAGTGATATGGATGATGGTGGTTGGCGAGTGTCGCCAAATTGAAAATAAATGCAAATTTTTCTACTCAATATCGACACAAACATTTACACGGTGCCGCTTTTGATTAAAGTTAAGTTTAAAACAAGTTAAATGTACTAATATTTGGAATCTTTCTTGTTATATATTGTATATGTATGTATGTATTAATATGAATATTAAGCATATACAATATACAAAGGGACTTAAATTTATCAATAAACTTTCTGAAATTAATAAAAATTACTTGTGATTTTATTAATATATATAATTTGATTGCAACCTTTCTAAGCATATAAAAAACTTGATTGTATCAATAAACATTTTATTCATGAACCAAATCAGTAAAAAAAAAATTAAAAAGGTTAAGACCCAGATTATCCTGCTGTTTTGTAGACTATTGCTAAACCAATTTTCAATAGAGAATATTTAGTTTATATTCCGTTTTCATTGCTGCAACATCGCCGCGTGTTTGCAACCACATTTGAGCATTTCCACTAATTAAAGTGACACGAAAACCACAAAACACAAATACACAAACAAACTCACACACACACACACACAGAAATATACAGAAATACGAATAAATCAGCGCTTGCAGCATACCTTTTCCAAGCGCGAAACTGGCAAAAGTTTTTGCCTGTGTATGGTAGGGGGAGGGGGGGGGGGGGGGCAAGAATTTTGTGTTTGTTTGTGTGTGTGTGTGTGCTTGGCAGGCGCTTGATGGCTCCAGCACAAGTAGATTGAATTTTGGACGAGCCATGGCTTTGTGGTGACAACATTTGTCCAACTGCCACTGTCAGTTTGTGATTCATTTTTTAAGTTTTGTTGCTTTTAATTACGCTTCAGAAAATACTTTTGCATGCCACTCACCTGAGCTGAATATTACAGATCCAGATGCTTTGAGTTGCGCTCCAAACCAGTTGCCATATTGGATAGCTGCAGCAGTCCATTCCCGTTAAGCTCCAGTGGCATTGCCACTGGTGGCTGATCCTTGCCACCCACATGATGCACACTGGCATTGCCCGGGGCACCGCTTAGCCAGCGTTTGTATGTCTGTTCCGGCGAGGTGTGCCAATATTTGTGAAATGAAATGGGCGCATTAAGCTGCAGCAGCTCCTCTGCATAGTCCTGTGGACGGGCCTGATGCATACCCGGCACATTTATCGCCGGCACGCCCAACGCCTGCAGGCAGTAGCCCAGTATCATATCGTCTGGCGCACTGTCACCGGGACAACTGCAACGCTCCACGATGAGCCGGACGAGCGGCACGCTCAGCACAATGCCAGCACCGCCAGTATGATAATTGAAGCCATCTGGCGCATAGAGCCGATAGCCATAGCGTTCACCCAGATAGATATGTTCGGTAGGATTGTAGCAGCTTAGCAGGGCGCTTAATCGAGGCACGCTGCAAAAGATTTATGCCACACATCATCATCAATAAAATATATAAAAATAAAAAATACAACAAATATGAATGATTTAGTTCAATGAATGACTAGAAGATATCCTTCGACCAGCTCGAAATTGTAATAAAACAAAGAAACTTCAACTAGAATCAAAAAACATTTTTACATAAATGAATTCTCGTTAATTGAAAGTGATTGGAAGCTTAATTTACAAGTTTTTTATGGCTCTCTTTATTTAATTTCAACGCGACAAAATAAACAAAAGGTTAGACTAGCAAATTGCTATAAAAAAACATTAAGTGCTTTTTTCTTGTATAGTTTTTCTAGATACATTATTTAGTGCCTGTTGGCCAGGAATGTTTTGATTGAACAGTCAAATAGTTTTTTTTGTGGAAAAGTACGTTAAATTATAACATTGTCAATCAAATCATAATCAAGTTTAATAGGATGAAAAGCAATGGCTAAGTTTTGTAACATTTTAGTAAATATCGTAAGCTTGAATGAAAAGTGTATTAAGCTAACTAACTAAAGATTGAATATTGTTTATAAATTAACATATACACATTCAAAATACCCTTTCAACTCAATTGATATGAGCATAGGGTATAAAATAACAATGATAATTTTAATTGAATGTGCTTCGAGGCGTATAAGCCGTATAAAAAAAAAATCGTTGCTCACACACACAGTCATACATAAACAAACACACACATACATGAGCACGCACCTTAGCAGGGTATCATCATCGACGAGCATAAGCCAGCGTATGTCCGTTTGCTTGTTAATATCCTTGAGGGATAATTGCAAAATTGCCAATGTTTTGGCACAATGTCCTGTTGGCACATTGGGTAGGCCAGTGCTGATTGTTGGTATGCCGGCATCTATTGCGGTTTCAGTTTCAAGTAGTTGTTGTTTGTTTGGATTGGGTTGGGGGTGGGGGGTGTGAGAGATCGTAAAGACAAATCAATGAATATTCAATATGACAGCAACTGCTGCAACCTAGGAAGCAAGCTGTTGACTTGCATGGTAGTTGTGCAGCTTTAAGTTGCATACGTTGGATGTGTTTAGTTTTGCCCCTTACTATTGTGTGTGTAAGTTTGTGTGTGTGTGTGTGCTGCCATTTCCCCCCCATTTGGTTTAATTGCACTCATCGTTGTTGGTGTTGTTGTCGCTTTACCTGCCACATCGCTGTAGTATTTGCGCCGCATGGCATCGGGCGCCCAGGTGCGTTCGATGATTGGTATACGCTCCTTATGGAATTTTGCACAGGTTTTGATTGCAAAATAGATGTGTGCGCTGGTTGTTGTATGCACCTGTTGTAGCACAGAGATCGAGACGGAAAAGGGGTTGCAATGAAACGATTTTGAATTTGTGTTTGACCGTTGTCAGAGAATTTATGGTTATAGGTTTCAAATGCTAATTGCCTCAATGCCCAATATTCAACACGAACAGTTATAGTATATATGTGGTTCTTGTCGTTGTTGTGCTTTGGCATTCATGTTTGTATTGCGTATAATAGACACAAAATATTAAACGGAACTTTTGGCAATAACTGAATTTAGTCTTATGTTAGACTATGTTAGTTGTGCAGTTAAATTCTGTCGTTAAAGTTAAAGTTTTCACTGATTAAAAAATTATTGAAATTCGCAGTTCAGAATCGAATATATTTACTGCAAGTATGCTATGCTGTCATTTGATGTATGCCACAACATTATTTATATTATTACATTACTCCCACTTTAATCCCAGCTCAGACTTTAGACGAATATTCAGTTAACTTTCACAATTCTTTGAAGGGAATATCAACTTAAGTTTCTATTATGTAAAAATACCCAAAAATTTAACTTACACAATGCACAGCAGCATGCCGAGCAGTCGTTTCCGGCTTTGCATGCAACACACAAGACACAGGCATAGTAGTCACTGGGGCAGGCACATGGGAAGAAATGGCTCTTGTCGTCGCCGTCGTCGTCGTCCTTGTCGTTGTTCTCGCGCCTGTCTCTGGGGATACCAATGAGCCGGCTGGCGACAAGTTCGACCAGGGACAAATGTAGTCAGCACTTTTCAAAATTATTTTATGCTGCAAAATGTCGGCAAAGCCATCGTCTTCTATGTTGGTGTTAATGTTCATGTTGTTGCCTTTGCTCCTGCTGCTGGCATCATCATCGTTTGTCACGGCAGGTGCTAAATTATCGAAAATGAATCGGGCCAACTCATGGGCTGCATCTATGGCGAATTCACTGTGCCTTGTAGCATTTGGGGCATTGGCAGCAACAAGTTCGACCAGGCTGAAAATGCATGTTTCATGATGAATTATTACCCCAAAAAATTACCCATCCCCGCCTTGCCTCACCTGCGCATCAAAACACCAGTGAAAACAATGCCAGCACTTAGCATTGGATATGGAAACCACGTTGGATCCTTATAGTTGGCAAAATGATGCACAATGGTCGGCTCAGCATCATACAAAGCGTGTCCATAATAAGCTAACTGAAAAAGTTGAATCCGAATGTTAACTTAGGAAACTATTGCTAAAAATTAGAATTGCAATTGAATTTCTAGTTCAAGACGATATTTTTATCTCAATTTTATATTTTTTTATGTTATTTTTATAGTATCTCAGTTTGAATAAAGCTTAATATACATAACTCTTACAAAGCAAGGGTTTTTCAACAAAAAAAAAATATTTATATTAGAATTCACTTTATCTCTGATACGTTTCATACTGATCCCTCGAGTAAAGCTATATAAAAGTAAATGTTGTATTTTAAAAGACGAATTCTTAGATTTAAAGCTTTCTATTTCAAGATTGCGTAGTTAATATTGAAATCAAAGTTTTTTCACATTGATTTTTATACGATTGTCATATTTTCATACGATTAGTTTTAAAAACAAATAATTTCGTATTCGTTTACAAACTAAATGGAATAAGTATGTTTTTAAGTTTCTGCGTATAGTTTTTCTACAAAAAGTTTGTTAAAGAAGGCATCAAATAGAAACATTTATTTCTTATTTATTTGCACAGATTAGTTTTAGCGACGGCAATTTACCTCGTGCGCATCCCGACGATGAAGCTGGTCGAGCAGGCCACGCAGCGAGGACACGTGCGTGTTGTGCTGACACCAAATAATCCAATCGGTATTCGCATTTAGCAAACGTGTCTTGCCTTGCAAATGGGGCAACGCGTCCAGCAGAGTCCAGTAATTGAATAGTTCATGCATTATGTGCACCTTAATAACGTAGTCATAATCCGCTGGGATCGTGTTCGATGATAGTTCTTGTTGTGTGCGAAGATTTTCGCGCAGTGCCCGGCAATTTTGAGCATTTTGTTGTGGACAGGAAATAAGCAATAAAATTTCGCTGCATTTACAAATACGTTCAAGACACAATAAAACCAATACTAATCTCAGCTGCATTGTAACGAATAATTATTAATTAATAATTTCATATTTCTTTGCACATTTGTATACTTTCAACTGAATATTATTTTCACTTGACACTTTGAATTCGCGTTGCCAATCACTTTTAGGCAGCAGCGCCGTTTCCCAAAATGCGACTGCATTAATGAACGTGCGAAAACGTACTGAAGCAACTGTGATTGTGTTGCTTAATTTTGGCGCAAAAAGGACATCAATTTGGTTGAGTGCGGGAATGGGGGCACCTCAAATACGCAGGCGCCAAAGTGCTGTAAGTTTTATGAATGAAAATGGAAGGCGCGCAACAGTTGGCAACGCCCATTGGCAATGACAATGAATTCCTGTGCTTGTATGTGTGCTAACAAAACTAACATACACACTCAAATTGCATACACAAGCGCATTGTGTGCACAGTGCACCCTGTAAAAAAACTGATTATGAAAGGCAGATTGAATTTCAACATGCATCTAAAAAGCTGGTTTGTGCAAGAACATTTTTAACAAGTAAGAAGGCTCTAGTCGAGATATCTCGACTAGACGATACCCTGATCCCTATACTTTACGCCAGTGGTCGGGGAACCTGGGTAAATTACCCCGGCTGGCTTTTTATTTATATTGTCCTTTATACTTTTGTAGTTAAATATAAAAACCAGTGCTATTGCTGCCTATTCTGTTCGCCTGGTACTTGGCGTCGGAAATACTTAAGAACTCGATGAGATCGCAAAAGAATACCGCCGAGCTTTCGTCGAGTTTTTGATAGTTTTTTCTAGTTTTTGACTCAAGTATACCAGGCGCACAGAATCAGCAGCAAGTGGTTTGAATTGACTTTAATATACGGCCTATGTCGTATGCAATGATTTTTTTCGTTTTATATGAAAGATTAAGCGATCTGCCTGAAAGTATGCCACATTATTTTTAGTGGGTAATTTAGCCAATGCATCAACCTTATGTTTCCACACAGGGTACTACCAACCGAAACAAAAATATTTTGGGGTAATGATTGAAAATTCATTAATTCATTAATGATTAAAAATTCATTAATTCTAAGAAAAACATTTTTATTTAAACATAAGAACAAACGAGAAGCACCTAAGTTTATATAAAAACCTAATTTCAGTCTATGTCTTATATTATTATTAATAATTGATTGTAGATTTTTTATTAGATTTGGTTTTTGAGGTAAATAAATACGATCCTTAAATACGAGCAATACAAAAATATCTTATTTTTCCTTTGTTGGGTGGGAATCGCAACCATCATTAACTGAAAAACCGATGGATCCTTAATGATATTGACGAATTTTTACCTAAAAGATGTTGAATTTTTTTTAAAAAAGTCCTAAGCCATTTTAATCCTTACGGATTTTCAAAGGACATGTTGCGTAAGAGTTTCAAGGACCTACTCTATCGAACTGCATTCAAGGATTATGGGGTCATCTAAGAAAAAAAAACACTTGTAAAAATTTCACTCTACGGCCGAGCGAAAATAAGAAAAAACCATAAAAGTGCAGTTTTCTCGGAAACCACTAGGACGATTTGAATGTCCTTTGGCCAGTTGGTAGCCCTGGTCAAAACAAAATGTCTGACATAGGACACGTTTGAATCCTTTATGATTTGGCGGAGTTATAAACAATTTTCTGTTTTAAACATTTATCCTTTTATTTCAGCTGTTTGAAGGACTATCGTCCTTTGAACTAGTTTGCTCGAAGCGGCGGGCCTAGGCCTTCCTGTGGTCCAAAGGACATCCGGATAGTCCTTAAAATAGCCGAGTTATAGACGATTTTGTAATTTTTAAAATTTTTTCTGACCTACCCCCTGTAAAATTTTTCGAAAATTTTTTTTCGTGAATCCTGGAGATCCTTATAAGCAAATCGATAGATCTTGTTGCTGTAAGCTCAAAAATGTATTTTCCTTAAAGATCCTTAAGGAAATGTTGAAGTTATGGCTTAAAATCTAATGTCCTTTTTGCCGAAAATTTATATATAAGTATAAATCGGCCAAAACTTTACGGATTTTAAAAAACCATGGTGCGTTGGATCTGCATGGAAAACCTCTTTCGAACTGCATTCAAGGATAATGGGGTCATCTAAGAACAAAACACTTGTAAAAATTTCACTCTAGGGCCAAACAAATATAATAAAAACCCATAAAGGCGCAGTTTTCTCGGAAACTACAAAGACGATTTGAATGTCCTTTGGCCAGTTTGTAGCCCTGGTCAAAACAAAATGTCTGACATAGGACACGTGCGAATCCTTTATGATTTAGCCGAGTTATAACCAATTTTCTGTTTTAAACATATATCCTTTTATTTCAGCTGTTTGAAGGACTATCGTCCTTTGCACTACTTTGCTCGTATCGGCGGGCATAGGCCTACCTGTGGTCCAAAGGACATCCGGATAGTCCTTAAAATGGCCGAGTTAATGACGATTTTGTAATTTTTAAAAAAATTTCTGACCTACCCCCTGTAAAATTTTTCGAAAATTTTTTTTCGTGAATCCTGGAGATCCTTATAAGCAAATCGATAGATCTTGTTGCTGTAAGCTCAAAAAAGTATTTTCCTTAGAGATCTTTAAGGAAATGTTCAAGCTATGGCTTAAAATCTAATGTCCTTTTTGCCAAAAATTTATATATAAGTAAGAATAAGCGATCTGCCTATTATTTATTTCTTATTATTTTTAGAGGGTAATTTAGCCAATGCAGTATTAATCTTGATGCTTAGTCACAACTTATATGCATTTGATAATCTAGCTACTGGCCTCATTTTTGCTTATATATAAACAAACATGTTATTAAAAAAAAAACTCATTAATGTTATTTGCAGTTGGTTTTTTATATTTCAATTTACCGCAATCCATCAAACAGCAGGCAAACTGGCTTCTTATAAAAAATCAGCTATAAAAAAAATCACAAAAACCGATAAAATTACAATTTCTTATCTGCATATAAATACATATACAAATACATTAATAGTTTTATTATTGTCCCACATATGTTAATATGAAGGTATTTTATTTATTATTTGCTGCCTATGCACATAAATTTTGGATTATTATATTTCATCAATAGTTGTTAACATATACATTAATATAATTGTCGTTAATACAGTTAATGGAAACTCGTTAAGAGCGGAACAAATACTTTTCCACATATTCATAGTATATATATACTATATAGTTAAAGTTTTGGTTTTAGTGCATGGGCGAGGCCAGTCGTGTTGTTGTCTGCATATTGGTGCTGCGATTGTTGAGCTTCAAACGCAGCTCATTGACATGTTTAAATAGCTGATCCTGCTTGGAGAGCAGCTCTCGTGTGCGCTGGACGCCATGCTGAGGCGTACACAGTCCCGGATTCCAGCGGCAGTACAGACCCTTCCAAAGACGCAGCGCACGCACGCTGGCAATGGGACGCAACACGGGCTCGGCGCCATGTGTGAACGATGGAAACAGCGGATTTAGATACTGATCCAGCGAGGAGTTTATATGAGTCCACAATGATGTGGTCTTGTGCTTAAGATCTAAAATAATGTTCGAGATAATGAGATTATATTGTACAAAAACGAAATTTAAGTCAAATACGACTTACCCTCAGCAACACGCTCTGCCTCGGTGTTGCACAGGAAGGTGCCAAAACGACACGAATACAGATGATCCACAATGGTGATCAGGAAGTTTTCATTGAACTCAAATGCATTGGTAAATTGCTGACTCACTTGCCATACGCTATCAATAAATTGTAGGAACACGGGCGAGCGATCTGCGTCCGAATGCTTATTATCGCCATGTCCAATCCGTTGCTGAAACTTGTGACCAAACGATAGCCACTCCTTCTCGATGAGCACCTCAAAGCCGCGCACGGTTCGATAGTGTGAATCCAGAAGCAGCATCGAAAGCGCCGTCAACTGTGCTGTACGATCCCAGCCATCGGAGCAGTGAACAACCACAGATGTGCTCATTGTCTCGACCTTGTCCACAATGCGCACAGCACCAGCTAAGACGCAACGTACATGCTTCAGCCACAAGCTGCTATCAATGGCCGTCTGCCACTTGGTATCATCGGTGGTTGGATAACATGCCTCCTTCACCTTGCGCAGACTCTCGCGCATCACATGTATATTGTGTATGTCAAGGAAATTAATTTCCACATTCTTGTAGGCATCCTCCGACTCATAGCCGCCACCTTTAGCCTTGTTAGCAATGGCATTTGCACTGGGTCGCGCATCCATGATGGTCAGCTTATCCGATTGCGCATTCGCTTCCATTATGTAGCTCAGATAGGCTTCATCATCTGCGTTCCGCTTACCACTGACGCCAACCAGCGGTTGAGAGCAGCGTGTAATAGTTGCCTGCGTCCGAGGATTAATCCACGACAAAACGGGCAAACGGCAACGCGAACGAAACTGCGCAACGCGACGCAAAAAGTCATCAGATGCAGCCTTGGGCACGGCCCATACAGCCGGATAGCTATCGCATATGGCATATGATTCGTTTAACTTAGTCGCACGCCACATATCATTCGGAACGCCTAGACGACGCAGCTCAGCCAACGGCTCATACACGGCCCAACCATCCCAGCTGGCACTTACTGCTGCAGCTGCAGCCGGCGGTTGAGCAGCTGCTGCTGCATGTGCGAAGGCAAACAGTTTGCCGCTGTAGGAAAGCGGAAATGCATTTACTTGGAGTTTCTCGAAAACAGTGCGACGCGAATGATTTTGTTGCTTGTGTGCAAAACGTAGATTGCGCATATCTTTGCAAAATATCTCAATGCCATAGCTGTTTTCGCCACGCGATGTCGCACCACCAATTTTCTCTACGCGAGCTATAACGCCGAGGGGCACATCCACGACGACAGGTGGCTCCTGATCCCGCAATGGCAGCGAACGAAAGTACAATCGATAATTGGTGATTGTAAGTGCACCGAAAACGGGTCCACGAAACGGGCATACATAGGTTACATCGTTTTTCTGATCTTGATCCTCCTCACCGTCCAAATATGGGAAAGGCGTGTCCCGCAGTACACCATTTTCAACACCGTGCTTTGAGCCCAGGGAACTTGACTTAGAGCTGCTGTCCAGCGAGTTGCTGCTGGCCGTTTTTGATGTCAACTTGTCGGCTAGGCTTGAGGTGGCATCCATTGCAGCGCAAATGGTATAATAATCAACTTGTTTCGTTGTCTAATTGGACACAACAAGCGTAAACAAATTGTGCGGTGGTTAATTATTTCTTGTTTTCTTGCTCACAGTCGAGTGCTATCGAACCACTAAATGACTTATTGAACTAAATGAACCAATCTGATTTTTTCTATTCGTACCCTAATAACAGGGCCATAACAGATCACAGCTGTTGCTGTTAAGAAATGGATTTCTGTTAACTCTGAAATACAGTTCAAAATTAATGGTTTTTGGCCTAGAGATAAACTTTATAATTTCTTTAAAAATGTAAGGTAATGGAAATACTAAAATATTTAATTTATATTAATGCTAAGTACCGACGTTTGTCAAATCTTACTGACTTAACTATTCTGTGGTTCCACTGGCTCACAAACACATTAAAAGAAAAACTCGCGATAGATTTTTGTAATAAATTTTAATTTATATATATGGTACATGTAAAAAACTCCTAAACGGAGTTTTCTTCCTTTACTAAATTGTTAGTTTTCTTTTCACAATATTATATAAATATATGTACATATGCATGTGTTTTGTTTTATTCCTTGTATAATAATAGATTGTATATAATATATTTAGTTTAACTTTAGTTAAGTGTATCTTTTCTTTTAATGTATTTTCAACAAAAGTTAACAATTAAACCAATATTATTTTTCAAATTAACTTAATTTTGCCGATAGTATTTAATAAATTTAGATTAGTTGTTTTTTTTTTTTTTTTTTTTATATTGATCTTTAATGCTACAGTTACGTACATTATTAAACACGCTAAGCGTCAACAGAAATCATTACCGTGACCAAAAAAATCGAAATGAGCTTTCCAATTTCAAGATGAGCGTAAAAATTATGTTAGAAATGAACAAACCTAGCATTTTTCTTTCATTTTAACTAATCAATTTTACTTAAATTGCAGATAGTACTAGAATTGTAATATTTTTGTAGTTATAAGTTATGTTGGATTGTATGATTTCATTTAATATAGTCAAATGTATCCTGTTGACGTTTAGTGTATTGTCATAGCTGTTGTTTTGTTTTTTTTTTTGTTTTTTTTTTATAAGAATATGTATTTAATTTTTCTAATACAGTTGAAAATAAAGTTATTTGTTTAAGTTGAAATATACTTAAATACAAAGCGTTAGTTGCAGAGTTTTGGATTTTTGTTCAAATTATTAAAAAACTTAAATATAATACCCCATTGCATAGAACTAATATTATGTTAGCAAAACAGGCAGTACGTGTGCTTTCAATATATAAGTACATAAGAGTTTTACAATTATTTATTAAGGGTTTGTGGTTTAAATTTTTTTTTGTTTTTAATGTTAGTATGACTTAACAAGGGACATAAAGAAAAAAGTTTCATTTATTTCCTTCCTTTGTATTTGTAAGTGTATGTATAAACTAAATTAACAACATAAATTTAAAGGGAGGTTTTGTTTTGAAAAACAATGGATATGCTTTGTGAATATTTCATATTTATAAACATTAAGCCAAGGTATTGGGATTGCAATTCGAGCTTCGAGTTTTGCCAATTACGTTATATGCAAAATATTTAATTTTTTTATTTGTAATTTAATTTGCCTTATGCTTTTATACTGTCTTCTTCATTAAAAAGCAAGGGCTAAGTACTATGTAGACTTGTAGGGTTTGTTTGCCCTTAAAGCTTTTCGCTATTTCGATTTTCAATATGTAAATAGTTGATAAATGGGCGCTTGCGACTCTTTGCCTTCAACTCCTTTCATCCATTCTCTTCTCTTCACTTCACTTCACTTCAATTTGCTCTATAATACTTTTTTGTTAGTTACACGTATGCATGATAATGTTAATTATACATTTATATATATATATATATATTTGTTTACTGTATATATGTATAAGTATGTATGTATATGTGAGCTTTATATGTGAGTATATTAACACAATTTATATATATATGCAGCTGTTTACTATATAGGCCTGATTGTTGTGCATATTGTTCTTCAGTTGAATTAAACTCAATCGGAGCGCCTTGCATTACTACCAACAACAATTAAAAAAAAAGTAAACTAAAACATGTCATAAGGTCATTTGTAAAGCGTACAATGTTAGCTTGAATACAAAAAAAAATTATATAAAATAATAGAGATAAACAAAATAATTAACTGTACATAATGTGATTAAAATATTATATAACAATCAAGTTTGGTTATGAATTTGGTTCGAAGCACGCATATCTATAAATTCTGTAGCTACAACAAAATACTGTTAGTCTATTGCAAGCCCAATTATACTACAATATAAATTACATATGTCACATTGTTAAAAAAATAAAATAAAGTCAATATAAAAAAATTATACAATTACAAAAATAATGATTAGCATCTAAAACTTGTACATGCCTACAGCAGCAGGGCGCTCATGCAAATTACTTTCATACACGCTTTGTATGTATGTATATACTTTACTACATTATGTAGAGTATGTGCTATGTCTTGTATACATTGTCTTGTCGTATGGATTATATGACTATGTTAGGTGTCCCTATGCGTGGGTGTGTATGTGTGTATTTATATGAATAGATTAGACGTGCATCATGCTGGGGTTGTTTTTTTTTTCTCGTTTTTTGTTGGGCCCAGTCAGTGTATATTTGCTGAACCTGGGAGTCTCTTGCGTTGCGTCTTTCTTGTTAGAATTTTGTGGCTTAGTTTGTTTGTTTCTTCATTCTTCATATAAATCCATATATAGTTGTCTTCCGCAGCGCTTAGGAAGTTTGGCGCTGTGCTTTGCTGTTGCTGGCTTTTTGTTTTAGTTTTAATTTTAGATTGGTTCACTCATCCACCGATGTTGTGGGCGGACTATAACTACATCAGGAAGCGCTTCGTTGTTCGCTATCCAGCCGGCGATCGGTGGCAATTTGTAACAAGTTTCTAAACTCCGTATCGAGTATTTGGCGTGCCTAAAGATAAATTCGTTTATTACTCAATCCAATTGCTTAATAAATTAAAAATCAAACACTAACCTGTGCATTTTGCGTTGGTATTTGCAGTGCCAGTCCCATTGCAGTCGCATCGAAGCCCTCATCTAAAGCCATTAGACCGCCATGTACGCCCGATTCGAGCAAGTTATTGGCATACTCCTGCAAAAGCAAATCAAATATATTCAAGTTAAGTTCAAATTAACAGTAAGCTATATTTAATGCTCACCTTTAGCCCTATGCTGCTGACCCAGCGTATGACACGCTCATTACTCCACACTAACACATCACAGAGCCCATTCTCGCTCATCTTGCGCCTATGCTCGAGCTCAGTGCGGTCGTAGTTCAAGCGTTTAAGCATTGAAATGCCATATTGCAGGCTGGTACGATGAAAGCTGTCAACCATTTTTAGTTGGCCGCGCAAATCCTTTTTGGTCAAATGATCCAACATACGCGCATCGACTAGACACTCCATAAACGTTGTGCGATATTGCGGCAGTCCCAGCCCAGGCAACCAATAATTGCCTATCCACTCGTGATTCATATCCCCTGCAATATATTTTAGATAAGCAAACATACGCATATATATATGATTTACATGATGTCATACCAAACGCCAGCGTGGTGCGTGATGTTTGTGGCGCTGAGGGTGAAGTCAATGAAACCATTTCCTGTATGGCCAAACGTAGTTTAAGCCTATGTAAAGGATTGCTAATGCCTGCCAATCAAAAAGTTTTATTCATTAATTGCTTTAAATATGATTAGCACTACGAATTTACCTATTTCCCGCTGTATTTCCGTATCGCTTAATGCACTCATAATCGCGCCAGATTTGACATTGGCACGACAGGCGGCCACATACCAGGCGGGCATGCCCACCCACAGTTCCAGCCAGGCGACAATGGTAGGACCGTTCCACAGGGCAAATGGCGTGCCCGCTTTCATGGCCTCACCCAGCAGATCGTTGCGGTAATCGTGATCTCTGCGAGAATAAGAAGTTACTATAGAAATCGTGGGTAGGATTAGAAAGAACTTACTTTTTTTGCCTGCCATAGTCGACGCTGCTAATCTTGGAACCCGGTGCGCTGGCAATGCGTGGCATCATGCCGCCCGTCATGCTCATCACATCATAATTGGAATCAACCTCACTTAGGCCAATCGACAGATTGCCTATGGACATCATGCTAGGCGAACCATCTGGCAGTGTATCCTTGACACCCTTGACCTTCTCCTTTTTGCTAAAGAAGCGACCCAACGACGATTTGATGCCCTTTTTCTTTTGTACAGCTGCAGCGGCCGCCGCTTCCCTTGACACCCCTGACGTTGGTGTCTGCAGCATGGACATGGATCCCATGGTGTTGTAGTGACGCAGCGACTCCTGGCTGCCATAACGCGAGCTAAGTGGCGACAGGCCGTAACTGTGACTGCTCATCGCCATGTGGGCATTAACATGAGGCGCCGCAGCAGGCGCCATCGTGCGACGTCGCAACTCCTCCTGGCTGTGTGCCAGCGCCTGGGCAACGCGCTCCAAACGCATCGAGCGTGCTGTCAATGGCGAGGCAGCGCCGCCTGAACTCGAATCACCGGTGGTGGACATGCCGCCGTGCAGCTCCTCGCGAGACGCATCACTAGACAGCACGGGCAAATTAAGCTGCAAATGGAAACAGCATTAAAAAAAAGTGTCATCGATACATAAACAGTGATTAATTGCTTACCGTATGATATTTCTGCATGAAGTCGCGCTGTGGACTATTTGGCGTACTGCGCCCACTCATGGGCGGACTCTGTCTGTCCATGGAACGACCCCGTGACAACAGATTCACATGCTCCAGACTGCCAACACGCGACTCCAGCTCCTCAGCGCGTGCCTCTGTCGATTGTTTTTCCTCTTGAATGAGGCGTATCTCATTGTTGATGGCATCCAGCTGCTCCTGCAACATCATGGCCAACGTTTGTGCATCCGTATGTCCCGACGGCGACATCATATCCGCTGTGGCAGCCGCGTACAGCACATCGCTATCATCGCAATCGGCAACGCTGGCAACCAAATCGTATGCCTGCTGCTGGGCATGTGCCACCTGCTGCATTTGCAGCTTCTCCCACTCCTGCTCGGCCATGGAGCGGGCCAATGCATTCTCCTCGGAAAGACGCGACTTGCTCTGGCGTCGCAGCGAATGCGTCTCAAAGCTGGCATGAGATGCGCTGCGTGAAAAGGCATTGCCGCCATCCAGAACACTGCTGGGCGAGAGACTGCGGGTAAGTGCCTCCGTCTGCTGTATATTGTAGGCAATCTCTTGCTGCAGCAGCTGACGCTTGAAGTTCTCAATTTCAAGGCGTGTCTTCGAAAGCTCCTTCATAATCTCGCTCTTCTCATGATGCAGCTCCTCGGCTACCTTACGCGCCTTCTCCAGCTCCTGTGTGAGAGCATTCTTCTCGTCTAAAGCTCGCATACGCTCCTTCAAATGCACCTCGAGACGCTCATTTGACTCGGACAGTAGTTTGTCGACCGTCGAGGATAAGCGCAAATTGTGCTCTTCATTCATTTTGAGTCGCTGATTCAGTCTTACCACCTCGGCGCTCTTCTCATCCAAATTCGTTTCCAAGCCCCGTATACGATCCTCCGCCGAACCGTGACGTTCTTGAGCCTGCAATGCGTTCAGCCAAACTCATTTAATTACGTTTATTCAATGGTCTCAAATAGACAACAAAATTAGTTTTGTATTAGTAATGAAAGCTAAAAGAAGTGAGGAGTCTTTTGTTTTGTTTTGTTTTGTGAAAGTTTTCTTTGTATTCGGTTGTCGGTTGTGCGCTGAGTTCTTGTGCAATACAAATAAAACAGAGAGACAGAATGGGAGTTTTTTTTTTTTCTCTTGGTTTTGTTGTTTGTTGTTGTTAGTATGTGGTTTTTTTTTTTGGAAAGATCAACATATACATTTTACACAGAAAGAATAAAGAATAAAATAGAATTAAGTTAAGGTAGAGAATTGAATTTGAATTATACTTATGGAACCTGTCGGCGCGCATATTAGTTCGAGTGCATACCTTATTTCCTACCTTTGTCAACGCCTCCATGCGCGCCTTTAGCTGCTCCTCCATGTCCGGCTGCAGTTTGGCATGTTGCGCTAGTTTTTGCTCAGAGAGTTCAAGTTTCTCTTCAATGGCGCTGATTTTCTCTTCGTGCAGCTGTTCATTTTGGGTTTTTGGTTTTGGTTTATTTATCGTTTTTGTTGTGGGGTAGTTGAATTAGTTTGGTTTTATATGCAAATGGATAGGGTAACATAGATTATGGTATTATTAGTCACAGTTTTAGCAATTGAGAATAAATTCAGGCATGGGCGATGTCAAAAGAGAAGAATCTATCTATCTACATATTATGTCACGTTAAGTTAAACATAACACAAGTTATGACAGTTAACAGAAGATGACACATTTATCATGCTAAGCCTTACATTTTCTTTTAAATAATCGTTAAAAAATCAATCTTTATAATAACTCATTAAAATAGCTTCTTTTTTTTTTAAACATTTAATAAAAGTGGAAAGGAATTTGTATTGCAGTGCAGTGATTTAATAAAAAAGAAGGAAATTCGCCCATGCCTTGCAACCATAACCAAAACATCCTAAATATCTTGTCAATAATATACACACCTTCAACTGCGCTTCCTTGTGCCGCAGCTCTTGCTCGAGTTTCTCGTTAAGATCATGCAACGATGTGGATTCACGTTGTGCATTCAAATAACGCTTCTCCAGCGTAGTAATACGCTCCTCCTGCAGAACATACAAAATTAGATTTTGTTTGGATGTGATATCTTTTTGTTAACTTACCTGATCTTCTTTTTGTGCCACATTTTCGCGTAGATCACGCTGCAGCTTTGAACACTGATCCTGAGATTTGCAATGCTCCTTTTGCACTCTCGACATATTCTCCTCAAGCTCATTTATCTTGTTGTTCAAATCGGAGACACGTCTCTGCCATTGCGAGAGCTCTGAAGTCTAAAGAGAGAAAATGCATTAATTGATTAATTTCAGCAAAAGTTGGGTAAAAGAAATGCCTAAGTTACTTAAGCTCATTATCTGAAGTCGTTTAAAATTAACTTTGAAAGCAAGAACGTTATTTTAACAATAGTTCTTTTATAAATTTAAATTAACCCTTTTTTTCTATACCGAGAAACAGTAATCGATAAAAATAGATGTTGAATTAGGACATTTTTCAAATAAATCAAAGCTTGACTAAAATACAGTTTAAAAGTGTATGATAAAAGGTTATTAATGGGTCACTGACTTAAATGTCTCGTAAGTTGCCATCACTTATAGAAATGCGCGCAAAAACACTTAATAAAAGCATTCAAACAAATTTCCACATCACAATGTGTAGACGCATAAGAATGTCGCGATCTGAGTCATTCATGTAGTACTACTATGTGACTTGTTTTCAATGATGTTGTTGCTGTTGTTGTTGTTGTTGTAAGTATTGCGTTGCCTCACCTGCTTCTCGATGATCGTTTGTAGCTCGTGTGTTTTGGCCGCATATTCGTTAAGCTCACTAGCATCACCGTTGACGCCACCGCCACCGCTTGCCAGCTGCAAAGCAACAACATAAAGGTATGGCATTAAAACAAAATACACGCTTGATTGGGTAAACACAAATACAAAAGCAAGTAAACAAACGAACACACATATATATATATACCATACCTTCTCTTTAATGCCATTTTCACCGCTGGCAATGCTGGTGGAGTTGACGACACCGCTGCCTGGCAAATTGCCCGTTTTATATTGGGTCAGCTCCTCTTTGGTTGTGTTCAGCTCTTCCTCAAGCACATTGTTCTTCTCGATGGACAGACGCAAACGCTCGCGCACCTTCTCGTCCAGTGCCTTGTGATGCTCAAACAGTGATTTGAGTGCTTTGAGCACCTCCACTTCGCTGGAAACACCGCTCTGAGCTGCGGCTTGTCGCTTAACAACGGTCATACGCAGCGAGCGTTCATGTCGCGACACCAAGCACTCCAAGTGCTCAAGTAGGAGCTGTAATAAATGGGGGTTAAATGTAGTTGGATGTTTATGAGATTGTATGGGAATGTTTCTAACCCTTGTATTATTGCGTTCCGCTTTGAGTTCACCAATCTCCTCATCGCGTTCCAGCAGCGTTTCACGCGCTTGCGTCAGCTCCTTGGTCAAAGTAGCAAATTCCTGCAAGAACAAATCAAATATTTGAATATATTTAAGAACATTTTTTAACATTAATTTGTTGCTGACCTGCGGCAAATTGGCATTGATTTGACGCTGCAAACTGTCGCGTTCTTTTTCGACATCATGCAACTTGACCTCCGTTTCGCCCAGCCTCTCCTGCGCCTCACGGAGGCTATCCATAAGCTTGTCCCGCTCATCGAGCATGGACACCATAAGCTGCTCAAAGTTGGCATCTTCGCCGCTGAACTGCGAGGAACGCTGCGATATGCTATCTTCCGATATTGTGGGCATCACGTCGCACATCATGTTCCACATTATTTAGTTGGCCACCAAAGCACGGGCACGCATGCAAGACTGCAGGCGAAAGGCAACATAAAAAGAGTTAGTTTTAATTATCAAATTAAGAATCATTTAAGTTAAATCGGTAACTTTTAATCAATTTGTCCTGGGTTTTAATAACGAATCCGAAAATTGAATGAAGTTTATTATTAACAAACCTTTTAACTATAACTATCTATAAGAATATCAGGAATAAAATTGTTTTCACTCATAATAATACCTAAAAATAATAACCTGAAGGCTATTAATTAATTTTTATTATTTTTTATTCATCATAAAAAAAAAACTCAAATTGTAAAGAATTTAAATCCAAAAATTGCTCACAGAAATTCATAGAATATTTTCAGCTAAAAAAAATCCAAAAATTAAACCGGTTTATTCAATTCTAAACAACTTCAGTAATGGTTAACAAATTCTCATTAATAATTTCGACTTGGCTAACTAATTAAAAAAAGTGAAACTAAATTTCCAGTATAAAAGATAACTTAAATTTTGGCTTTAATTCGCTGGTCACACAATTAAAGCAGTTAATGCCTACGCTTTGCCCACGCAGCGGCTGCAGATATTTTCTTCTTTTTGTTTATGTTGACTTTTTCCTCTCTTTCTCTCTCTCTCACTCTCTCTGTCGCACTCGAGTCGTGCAACGCCCGCGTAATGGGTTAACACATTCCAATTGGACCACTACACTGAACATGTCTAATAAGGCTTTTATCATAGGCGCCGCATTGATAACAAGTTTTCTACACCAACAGACTCACACATACACCTTTACTCACACACTCCTGCACATACACACAGCACATGTATGCATATATACATACACGCATACCAGCACGCACACATATGCACAGTTTTTTCATTTTATTATAATTTTTTTAATTTTAAATTATGTTTCTCACATGCTTTTAACACTAATTATTACAAACACATCTAATTATACAGTCGCAGGTTAACAGCTGCTGCACTCGTTTCGTTTAATGATTGGTAAAACGCCTTTTCTTGAGCATAGAGGACGGCTTTTATGCAAAAAGAGCGAAAAAAAAACTCCCTTCCTCCCTGGCGCAAACACGTACCCCGTAGCCAACAAGGATCGATCGCACGGCGACAGCGCAGCAGCAGCGACAACAACTTTGGTTGCTGTTCAGCTTTTGCATATATAGCTATTTATTGAGTGCAATTGTAGCAAGTTTTATTTATTTCCGATTGATTTTTATGTGCGAAAAAACGCAGCTCGTTTCTATTTTGGTTGCCACTAAGGTTAAATTTCAATGTTGCCACAGAGTTTGCATATTTTGTGTATTTTTAAACGTCTGGCAGGTATACATATTCATTGGAATGAAATTCTTTCAAGATATGACAGCTCAAACTTATAGCAGGTTATTGAACGATTTAAAATCAATTAAGAAGTAAACTTCTCTTTTTAACTAAAAATCTTGCAAACTGAAATCGATATTTTGGATAATCGATGATTTTTCACATAAATATATCGCTTACAACAACTGTCTGTGTATTAGTCTATATGTCTTTTAGTTTCTCTATTTTTTGAGTGATATGTTGAAAGCAGTGCAGTAGAGATGTGTAAATAAGCAGTGCAAAAGCAGTGTAAATACTAGTTCCGTGAATCTTAAAACAGGTTCGCCGAGTTTATTTATTAGTTCTGGTTTATCTGCGGCACCAGCAAGCGTCTCCTCGTTTGTGTTTTATTTTTTAGTGTTATAATTAACAAAAATAAACAATTAGTATAGCGTTAAAGTTTTGCCATAATAGCCAATTCAGCGTTGCAGCTAACAAACAAAAATGGGGTAAGTGTGCAAACTTTTCTAATGCAATTGCAAATGTTGTAAATTGTGTGAAAAATCGACGCCGACGATTTTCCTTGATGCTGCTGCTACCGCTGCTCCTGCTGTTGTTGGTTGTTACTATTGTTGTTGTTGGTGTTGCTGCTCTAGTGGGCCGTGTGTAGCGGGCGGTGTGAGAGGTGTTAATATGTATGTTCTATATACAAATTGAACTGATGCTTCTTTACATACATACGTACGTACGCACGAATGTTTGTATGTATGCACAAAGGTGTGTAAATGTGTAGGCTGCCAAACGCCGTCCGTCGATACCAATTATATGTGAGTACGGGTGTAGGTGTTCCTTGTGTATGTGTGGATATGCACACCCATATACGTGTGTGTGTATGTGTGTGTGTGTTTGCAGTAAACTTGAGCAAAATCAAAACGAGGCTACAAAACACTTAAGCGCATAATGCAATTTAGTCGACAATACAAGGCCTCCATACCATCCCACCCCACTGCACCAACCCCCACCAATTGTCACCTCTTTTCGCAGAAACAGAAAAAAAAACACACAATGCCAATGACATGGTGACGACAATATCAATAACAACAACAACAATAGCAACAAAAAGAACAACATCATTAACAAATTCTATTTCCACCCCCAAGCTCTTAAGCTCCCCCCTCCAAGACATTTCCTTGTTTCCATGACAGCCGCCAACTAAATAAACATTCAATGCGTTATCTAAAGAATTTGATTTATATATGATCAAGTGTTTTGAGAACTTAAGAATGGCTAATTTATTAAAGAATTTGTTGTTTGAATATATTTTTGGCTATTTTTGTTTCTAGCTTAGCTTCTTAGGCTCTTTAGTACAAATGTGTTTTGGTAAATAATGAAATTATATTTTACTTTAAACAAATTAAAATAAGTTATAAATGCTACTGCAATATTTTATCAGAAAATTTGAAACAGTATTAACATTTTTAATCATCTTTTAATAACAATTAATGTTATAACTTTTTTTAAAATATTTTTTTTTCTAACATTAAATGTCGCCAAGAAAAAAGTTATTCAATAAAAAATGCTAAACAAGATTCTCAAGTAATCAACGTTTGTACATCTAGATTTTATTTAAACTACTTTTTGACAAGTAAATTATTAAGATTTCATTGATAAATGGAAAGTAGATTAATAGTTTTCCAACTTATCCATTGAGCACTGTACTCAATAAGTAAGAAGTAGCTATAAACTAAAGACATAAGGCGTTCTTATGTAGTTTCCGTTGCCAACTTGTTTAAATTGTTTATGCGTGTTTATTGCACTTTCTTCAACCATCTACTCCTCCACCTCCGACTCCTCAACATTCATCTATTCCTTGGCTAGTCTCTTATCAGGCGTACACAAATTACATTTTTAAGGCCGACGTGCAAGAATTTTAATGGAATTTTTAATTAATCACTTGTGAGTTGTGTTCATGTGTTGCTCATCTTCGTTTGTCTCTCGTTTCCACCCGTTTAGCGAACAACCAATTTTCACTTGCCAAGCGCACGTGTTCCACATCGATCCGAAGACGAAACGTACATGGATCACGGCCAGCATGAAGGCGGTCAATGTGAGCTTCTTCTATGATAGCTCACGGAATCTCTATCGCATCATCAGTGTCGAGGGCACCAAGGCGGTCATCAATTCGACAATTACACCCAGTATGACATTCACACAGACATCACAAAAGTTCGGACAATGGAGCGATGTGCGTGCCAATACGGTTTATGGACTTGGTTTCTCCTCCGAGGCGGAGTTAACAAAGGTTAATTCTCATTATTACATATCATAAAAGATAGATCAGATCTAATCGTTTCTTTTATATTTGTAGTTTGTGGAAAAGTTTCAAGAGGTCAAGGAGGCCACAAAGAATGCCATGAAATCAGCGAATGGGTCGAATGCGGTTACGCCCACCACCTCGGCGAATACATCGCCAATATCTGGACGAGCCGTTGGCTCAATGCAGAATGACAACACCAACATCGATCCACACACCGTTGAACCGCCGAATTTAAGTAACACCAACACACAGAATGCCAATCCCGATAGTCCCTCGCATAAGCTGCTTAACACTTTAGATGGCAAGCAGGATATCAACTCGGCCACGCCCTCGCCGCAGCCAACGATGGGCATGGGCGCTGGCACAGCAACAGGAGGCGGTAGTGTTGGTGGCGGCATCACAATCTCTTCGGGCGGCAGCATTGTTGGCATGCATACTGGACCGGGTGCGGGTGCTACAGCTGAGCAGCAGCTTAAATATGAAAACGAACGTCTGAAAATGGCTTTGGCGCAAAGGTAAGATTTACATCATCATCATCTTACTTACCATGACAATTGATTGATATATGTATTTGTATTTGTGTGCGTTTGCAGCTGTGCCAATGCCAAAAAATGGGAAATTGAGTTGGCCACATTGAAGAACAATAATATAAGGCTGACCAGCGCCTTGCAGGTGCGTTTTATTTATAATTCATCATAGCCTTCAGTCGTGAGCTTACTTTTCCGTGTCCTTCTTATTCCCTTAGGAGTCGACGGCCAATGTGGATGAATGGAAGCGCCAGCTGCATACTTATAAGGAGGAGAATATTCGTCTTAAGCGCGAAATGGAACTGATGCGTGTGGGTGGCAGTGGCGCTTCAGCTGCTGGAGGTGCCACCGAAGACGAGTTGCGTCGTGAAGTCGCTGCACTTAAGGCGCGCGCAGAGACGCTGCAGGCAGAGCTGTTGCAGCATGAGATCGAGCTTAAAACGGCCAATATGAATTTACGCGAAAAGTGCAATGATCAAACTGTATGTTTAACAACTTGTTAATCAAGTATTATTACTGCCATTATTTTCATCGGAATTTCTATTGTTATTATTCGAGAAACTTGATTTTTATAATCCAGATTTCTGTTTCATACCATATTCAATAATTTAATTTAATGTTTTGCTTTCATAAATAACTATTTTTAAAATTTGTTTGTGTTCAATTGATATCATTTTCGAAAGACTACCAAATTTAAATGATGTCTTGATGATTTATAATTTGTATATTGCGTTTTTCAGCTGGCAAAGATGAGTGAACTGAATGTGTTGTTTGCCAAGGGCTTGTCGGAATTGTATGCGGTACAAAAGGATATGGAGAATGTTATACATCCCGCCAAGTGCACTTGAGACGCAGAGTTAAGTGCAAACAGAAAGGTTCGAACGTGTCTTTAACTTTATAAACCATACAAATTAAAATAATACGATAAAATACTTCTAGGTTTCGGCGCAGGAACAGACGACTACAATGGCAACCACTACAACGACTTCATCGACAACAACACCAACAACAACTAGTAAACGTTATTTAAGTAATTTTCTAACGGCAGCCGAGGCAGAAAGTACGCTCTCCAATGTCACCTCCATACACACGCAGCTGCAGTTGTCGCTCTACGAGACACATAACACAGCACAGCTTATGGCAATGGATAAGCATTCGGCGCTGCTGCAAGAGCTACATCAGCGACAATTGCTGCAGGCTGCGCCACGACACAGCATCGCTGTCACTAATGCCGACGACTGTAGTAGTTCTGCTGCTGCTGCTGCAACTGCTGCAGGCACCAAAACTGCCACCATACTCGTTTCGAAATCAAAAACTAAAACTGGGCTGCCCCTGTTGCTGAAAAATTCCATTAACAATTAGGCAAAAGAACAAAAAAAACAAAAAAAAACCAAACAAAAACTCAATGAGCAGGCGACTTATTGCATTTTTTGTAATCTTTGTATTTGGTAGTTTGTATACAAAAAACATAAATTGAAATGTTAAACAAACATAAGCTCACAAACCTCCTTTCCCCAAAAACACACACACACACCCCCATTGTAGGTTTATATGTATATGTATTTAATGTATTTTTCGGTATTGTCCCTTTAAGTCCAAAACGCCCAGTATTCTGTTAGTTTTTCTGCATTTGTCTGTGTCGTGGTAATTTTGTAGAATTTAAGTTGAAACTAACTTTTTAAAGCACTCGTACGCATTCAAGTGCAATATATAATGCAGAACAACAATTAATTGATATTATGTGCTCTATATTTGTTAATTAATTTTTAATAAGAGCTTGACAATGCATCCGAAGTATCGGAATCGAATAAGACCTTTAACGAACTAAATTAAAATATGCTCGAACATTTTTTTTTTTAGTATTTTTAACCTTTTGGTCTTTCTAAAAACAATGAAAAAAATATATATATATCTGTCGTGTAATTTGTTTATATTTACTATTTAATTTGTATAATTTTTAACGCGAATTTCAGTTATGAAATTAAAATGCAATTTTATTTGTTGTTTACATAGCTCCAAAGCTAATTAGCAAAAATAAATGTACACCCATTATTTGCATAACATCTTATTTATTACAATTAAACTTTAACTAACGAGTGACTTAGACGACGAAGAAACAAACATACTAAATCACATAAAGATAAATACAAATAATTTTATAAATGAAAATAAGAAAAGAAACGAAAAAAAAAAAACAAAACGAAACTAGCAAAGTAAATTAAACGAATACCAAGTCAAGTATGTACGTGCATCAGTGGAACTCTAGTTTAATATATTAACAAATTATATATATTATATATGTATCTAATAAACAACAACGCAAAAACTTGAACTTGAACAACCGCAAGCAAATACATAATATCAATATGCAATTTTCCCCTCCCACACAACTCACACAACAACACACACAAGTTGTCACCCATAAGCGAAACGGTATTTGAAAATAGAAAAACAAAACGCTTACACGGTTATCTTGATTAAAGCCATATTGTTATGCAATCTAACCGGTTCGTTTTTTTTTGGCATAAAATACCCAGTTAAAACTAAAATAAATAAAATAATAAACGAAGAAAATGTTGAACATACAAATTTAGCAGTTTAAAGCAAACGAACATATGAAATAAATTAAAAATAAAAATTCGATATGATTAAAAATACACGTTACAAAAGAATCTATATATTTTATAACTGATTGATAATTTATCAATATTTATTCATATAACATTCATCATGTACTACACAAACAACGACCTAAACAGCTCTGTCTTGGACTCCTCCTCCCATTCACTGGCCTCATTGGGTGCCATGAAATTAATTAGTTTATTATGTACCACATAGCTATAAGGAAAAACCAAAGTTAAGCTGAGCAAGGAAATGTCCCAAGTGTGTTTGTAAAGCAAACTTACCGCAATTTTCGACCTTTGCTAGCCCTTGTGTCCACCTTCTTCTTCATTTTTTGTCGCAACTTCTGCAGCTCCACAAACTGTTTGGTTATTTCACTCATATTGGACGTGGTGCTAGCCTTGTACTCGATAAGCTCACGCAGTTGTTGATGATAGAAATCGCTGTCATCATAAATGTGCGTTTGCCTAAGACTTTTCTCCGTTGGTTCTCCCTCATCTGCAGTACCGTTCTCTGCAGGATGCTGCGTTTGTTGCTGACTGCTCTTGGGTATTTGGGATTTCTCTACGAGTGTTTCACGATTCGCCATAGCATTATCTATTTTCTTGATTATGTCGTTATCCTCCTGAACAGATTTACGCTTGACTCCTGCTCCTGGCGTCAATAGCTTGGTGCGATCATCCCACTTGAGCAGCACCTCGTTGCGATAGCTGCGCATATTTTGAAAGTTACTTTGCAGTACATTTGCAAAGCGTTTACTGGCTGGCTGTGTGCTCTCCTCTGCCGGCTGTTTACGTTTCACAGACTGACGCAGTTCGCTGTGCTGCTGTATTAGTGCCGTCTGGAGGGCAAGCAATTGCTGGAGAAGCTTTGTGCTGCGTTCTTGTGCCTCGTTTAGCACTGTTTGAAGTTCCTCATTGTCTTGACTAAGTGTTGTTAGTGTTTCTGGAGGCGGCAATAGATTTGCCTTGCTGGTGATTTTTTGGGTATTGATGCGCAGCTCCAGCAGACGTTCCCAAGCCCGTAGTTGATTTTGCACACAGAGTCCCTTTTGTACTTCAGCTTGTTGATTGATTTTTGTCATAATTTCATTGCCATCCTCTTCGAAGGCAGCATCTTCAGAGTCGCTATCCGAGTCTCCATCTTCATCATCATTCTCGCCATCGTCATCATCTTCATTCTCGTCATCATCCTCTTGCTCATCATCCTCATTCTCACTCTCGTTTATAGTATCTTCTATACTGCTTTCATCAGTTTCATCTTTAACCTTTGATGCTTTTAGTTTATCATTGAAAGCCTTTAAATTCTCTGCTTCTTCCCCATCCGTGTCGCTATCCTCATATGCCAACTCCTGATTGTCATCATCACTTTCGTCATCCTCGCCGCTCTCCTGCTCCAGCTCTTTGCGACTGCTGATTTTGCCCTTGTATCGGTCGCTCTGCTCAGAAAGCAGTTTTACATTGCGTTTACGAAAATCTGTGCTGCGTTCATCGGGCAAATCGTATTCATCCTCAAATTCCTCAACGCGCGCTGCAGTGGCCACATCAATATCAGATTCATCCTCGCTGTCGCTTCCGTTGGGATGTGCGAGCAATTTGGTCACCTTCTCTGCCACCGTCTGTGGTTGTTTTCTAGTTTTGCGCAGCATTTTCGCAAACTTTTCATTAATTTTTAATAAAAACAACGAAACCTGCGATCAGCCGCAACACGTGAAAGTAAGTTCAGTTCACCAAACTGGATCGAAGTGTGCTAATCGATTAATACGACAAAATTATGTTATGGTATCGATACTTTTGTTCGTTAGCGTGCTGCCACACGAATAGAAAAAGGAAAAGGTTTTTTAAAACATGGCGGAAAATGTATTTTTAATTTAAGCTGCATACTTTTGTTTAGCTATGCATAAAGTATAGAACTTTTATTTATTTTTAATCTACTTTACTTTTGCCCTTGCATTACTTAGAATGAAATTCATGTCTTATAATAATTTTAAAATATTTGTTCAAACAAAGAAAAATATTCTAGTCATTTTTCTTTAAAGCTTAGGTAACTCAAAATTTATTTTTAGATTCGCGGTTCCTTTAACTGGAATTTCATTTTGTTGATGTTGGAGAACGCTAAATTTTCCAAACGAAAACTTAGGCAAAGTGTTCTGCCATAAAATAAAATAAAATAAAGTTGCATACTTTGGTGCGTCTCATTCGAGAATTTGTTTAAGAAAATATACTAACGATTCACCAAAAATTTATTTCTTTAAGAATTGGCTTATTAATATTTGTATATTTAAATATTTTAAGGTAAACAGAACATTTGAGCTTTGGTTTAAAGGAAATGAATCGTGTTTTGCTTTAATCTGAAATCTCTGAAATGCACACGACTGTCTCATTAAATGCCGCCTTATCACACCAGGTGCATCTTGATAACGCGTCGCACACGCACAAGTATGTGTGTGGTTGTAGTTATTTAGTACATTTCTATGTTAGTTTACTGACCAGCTGAATATACTCACATTCACATACACATACACTCAGACACATTTATAGCATACAATAGCGGGCAGTGGCATGTCATGAACGTGAACTTGAAATCCTTTTGTTGTTAGCCGATTTGCGCTCATTACATTAATCAAATGTTGGCAAATTGCGACTCGCGCGTTTTGCCAATGGGAAAATATTGTTAACCTTGAAAACTGCAGAGTTGCCATACAAAACAGAAGTCAAAGGGCATTCAAAGCTAACAGATGTGTGTCCGGAAAAGGATAAGCTACGCAGTAAATCTTTAAAAATCTTTAATAAATATTATGTGGCTAGAATTATTAATGGAACAATCAAGACTTTGCCGCCACCAGACATAGCGCATCGCAGATAACGCAATACAAGTGTTTTTTTGTTGTTGTTGTAATTAATGTTTTTTGAGAATTGCTCGGTTGCAGGTTGATAAGCGCGGAGAAGCGTTTTTTTTTCGGCCGTTCAGGAGTCAGACAGTCCGATAGACAGACCAGCGTTGAACTTTGAATTACACACAGACAATTGACAATTTTATGCGGGCGGGCACATATGTACATAGAATGTATATTTTTGCCAATTTTGGGGTCGTCTGTCGTTTGTTATCAGTGTTCGATCCGGATTGGTGCGGGCACGCGTTGGCAACTACATGTATAAGAGTATAACGGGAGCATGTGTCGCACATTTGTTTCTGTTATTGTTGTTGTTGTTGTTGTATTGAAATAAGATTATCAGTTGTTGTCGAGATTTCGATTTAACGGCGCCAACGCAACAGCATCAGCTGCCCAAGCAGCCGTCCTAACATTTCAGTCAGTTCCTGTACGCCGCACGGTGCAAATAGTACAGCTAGTTCGCGGATCTAACGCTAATTACTGTGTCGGCAAAATCAAATGCAGTATCGATAACATAACTCACGCCTTCGAGATTGCGTGTGTGTGTGTGTGTGTTTGCTTTGAGCGTTTGTGTGGGCGGGCATTTCCAGTGTTGAAAATTGATCGTTGGGCGCTAAAATGTTATGTTAGTGTTTGTGAGTAAGTTGTGCAAATTATTAAATCTCGATGAAAAGTACAAATAAGCATGTTAAAAAAAATTCAATTTATTTATATGTATGTTAATACTTATACTAAGTATATAAATATATATTCTTATTCAATGTTTTTGTACATGGTGCTTGCGCGTGTTTAGAAGAAGCAAAGCAAAACGGAAATAAAAAACCTCCGCACGCGTGAAGCGAACAAAAAAAAAAACATCAAAATAAAGTGAAGACTTAATAAATGATAATGTATACAGTAAAAAGATTGATTTCTTAATGTATGGCTCGAGGAAAATGGATCACAAATAATCACACGCTTGGTGGAATTTTTAAGAAAATAATAATAAACAAATTCGTACCATATCCAGTTCATTTATAATTAACATTCTGCTTATTGCCAATCGTCATATTTAATTTTAGGTATTCAAAAGGTAATTAAAAAAGTTCAATAGTAAACAACGTTTCATAGGTATCAAAAGAGTATATTGATTTGCACATAAAGCTTGTAACGCATTTAAAGAGACTAACGAAGTATCAAGCAAAAACTAAGTAAATTATTTTGTATCCACTTAAGAAAATATTTTGTACTGAGCAGCTAGTAAAATGTTTCATCTTTCAAACATTAAGATCAGAACAGATGGTTTCCGGATTGCAAGGGTATAAAATCGTCAGTGTGATTAAGATATTTGTTGTTTCTTGTATAAGCGGCGAGCCTCCTGAACTCCCACCTATTTTTTTTTTATTTTGTGCAATGAAACTAAAAGTTCAAAAGCCAACAAATACCCGGCGATTAAGCGAATAAACAAAACACTTTGTGTACAACTATAACAACAAGTTGTGAGCTGCGAGCATACTCAAGGACTAATTCACAAAGAGAGCGAGAGAGAGAGAAGCATTATTGTTGTTACAATCATTATCTATAATGATGCTCTTGTTGTCTTTCAATTGAGTGAGTGTCTCCCCTTATTGAGCGCAATCGATTAACAGATTAACCGACCGACACAACAAGCATGAGAGTATTAATCATTATGAAAGACTCACACACTCACACAAACACACAGCATAAGTGGAATTTTTTATTATCACTAAAATGTTTTAATATTATGGTAGAGAGTAAAATTAGTTCAAGGTCAAAATTAAAAAATAAATGTTAAATGCAATCGAAAATCTAAATAAATTATATTAAATACAACTTGAATCTTTACACCGCAAACAACTCTAACAAAATGAGTGAAATTAATTAAGAAGAGAAGTTACTTTAACAAAGGGCGCAGTTAATACAAATACGTATTGCATCTTTAGATTCTGTTTCAGTTTTTGTA